>OZ035882.1:85880491-86595160 GCA_964034835.1 Muscina levida | reverse complement strand
TCACAAAGCTGCATACAACCGAAATAGCTACCCTACGGGAAAATAAACTAACAAAAAACAAGTCCTGTGATTGTCCCCTGGTGGGTAGAGACCGGTCCTAGTTCTAATTCAAATTTATGAATGGAGGTGTGAATTGACACCGCACGCCACAATTTCGACCTGTGTCTGATTAACTGTATCTGTCCTAGGACCAGTGCTTAAAAACATTTCATGTGTCAGTTTAATAGGACCCATCTTAGGACCAATCTCGAAGTTTGGTAATACGTCCCCTTTGTACCAATCTGTACAGGTACTTTTAGACAACTGACCCCCCATTTCCCGTAGGATATGGACTGTTCCAACCATCCCTCTCTATTATTGCAAACAAACGACCCTAATTCTGCTGTATCCGATACACACAAATTGCGAATTCTATGACCACCGCCACAACGACCGTACTGGGCTATGAAAACCATGATCGGACAGGTTCTGGTCCGACAAGAAATGTCGTGAATTGTCTGAGGAAATGGATGCTGAATACAAGGCCAAACTGCAGCCAGTAGTAATGCGTGCGGTGACGGAAAGATATATTAAGAAGAGGAGAAAAATGAAAGGCTTTTTCAGGCGTAAAAAATGTCTATGCAAGAAAATAAATAGCCAGGATATCGAAATATACTTTAACACAGGTGAAGCCCGAAAGTTCTACCGATAGGTTGAAAGCAATGGCTTTGAAACCATGATCCCAAACTTTAATAATATGAATGAAAATCTATTCACGAACACTCAGAGTGTGCTGCATATATGGACACTTTCGTACCCTGCTCGGGCACGAAGGCATCATAAGTGACGAAATCACGCCATTCATCGACAACGGAGTAGATTGTCTACCAATTCAAAGCTGCATTCGAGAGTCCTCATGAGACAGAAACCTTAAGAATATACGGCTGAGTATCCCCGCGAAGCAGGAATATAGCATTCTCCTAAATCAGATACGACTTTGCGTGATGACACTGACTGGCGTGAACTGACGTGAACTATTTAGCAAAAAAAAGGAAAAAATCTGACAAAACCATTTTCTACCAAGCAAGGCTTTAGACAAGGCGATATTCTGTCATGCGATGTCTTTAACAACATCTTCATGCAAAAGGCTGTATATAAGCACGATGGCACTATTTATTTTAAAAGTCATATGCTGCTCGAGTATTTAGATATCATTGGCGGAGGAGTGCGGGATGGTGCTGCGACCTTTTTAAGTATTGAGAAGCAGTCGCCAGAAGTGGGTCTGGTGATAAATGAGGACAAAACCAAGTTAGTTGTTTCAATGAACAACGAGTATATTCGATTGGAACGCTGTCAGTGGAGCAATGAGTAGACGTATATTGATCGGAAACCGCACTAAGTAAGCAATTTAATGACAAAGGCCATCCTCGTCGAACAAAGATTAAACTCTACCATAAACCTGACTTGCTTCACAGCGCAGAATCCTGGGTAATGACATTAGCAGTTCGATTTATTCTAGGAGTTCTCGAGTAAAAAATACTCCGCATTTTTTTTAGCTGTATAACAACATCGACTTTGTCAAGCGCATTCAATTAGACCGAATGCACTGGCTTTAAGTCTTCGGCAATACGCACGAAGGAGGGGACGACCAAAACTTCGTTGGATGGACCACATAAAAGAGCTGTTATCTTAACTAGCGCATAAGACCGAAGCGCTTGAAATTATTTTCTACTTGTGACTACTGATGGATGAATATCTGTTGCTACTATCAAATAAGGAGAAATAATTTTAAATTAGAAATGGTTCCAATAAGACGGCGCAACATTCCCTACAGCTCATGAATCCATCACTTTTTTAAGCTAAAAATTTGGACCTTCAGGATGGTATTTATAAGGCGCAGTAGCGGATAAATGCCATGAGTCATCAAGTGCCATGAATTGAATATCTTGTGTTTTGTATAAAAAACCAGTACAGAAATTTCAGTCAGGTAAACTGACTGATAAATACCATCACCCAATATAAGATATTGCAGAAGTCTTGAGTTATTGAAATTAATAGATTTTTAATTAAAATAAAATTACTTATGTATATTTTTTCCCCTGCTTGTGGTGCAAAATCGTCCAAAACTTTACTTATTTGTGTAGGGGTATAGGTGCCGGTTTGGAATTTATGTGAGAAATATTAATTTTTCAAAAAATTTAATTTTGATAGGGGTACCAAAAGGGGTGAACTGATACAGTCCTTATTCATTCCTGACTCAAATTTTCATATGTACAACTTACGAAAAATTTGACTGAATCCAGTGTCCTTACAAAAAAAGATATGTATCTACGACTATGGGGGTGAGTTCGGTCCTTTGTATGGGAGGTACCAGAAGGGGTGTGTCAAATACTAAGGTTTTCTGAGGTTTCGCCTCCTATCACAATATAAATTAATCAACCAATTTTCATTACCCCCCAAGAGTCCGTTTGGAAGTTATAGGAGAAATATTAATATTCCAAAATAGGTAATTTTGTATGGGAGGTACCAGAAGTCGTAAACCGATATAGTCCTTATTCATTCCTGAGTCCTATTTTCTTAAGCGAACATCATACTCAAAATTTTAGTAAATTAAGTTTACCTACAAAAAAAATATGTATGTAAAATTATAATGGTCAATTAGGTCATTTGTATGGGAGGTACCAGAAGGGGTATGGCAAAGGTTTCGGTTTTCTTAGGGTTTGTCTACTTTTGCAAGATAAACAAACTAACCAAATTTAAATATCCTACGATCGTCCGTTTGGAAGTTATGAAAGAAATATAAATTATCAAAAAATAGGTAATTTTGTATGGGAGGTAGCAGAAGGGGTGGGGCTATTCAGCCCATTTACAATCCCATAAGTTCGTTTTGAAAAATATTAATACTGGTAAATTTTCATACCGATCCGTTAAGGTTTACTCGAGTTATCCTGCTGACCAGCCATCCAGCCAGCCAGCCAGCCGGCCAGCCAGACAGACGGACATAGCTCAATCGTTAAAAAAAGTCCTGAAACGAATTTGGTCTTAAGATACTTGGTGTCTAACTCGTCTCCTTTAATGCGTTACACTTTTTATACCATCACCCTTAGGGATGAGGGTATATCTCATTTGATACGACCCAAAAGTGTAACACATAGAAGGAGTCACTTCAGACCCTAGGTTTCTTAGAACCAAATTCGATTCATGACTTTTTAAGTCATTTGAGCCTTGTCCGTCTGTCTGTCTGTCTGTCTGGTGGCTGTCCGGCTGGTTCGCACGATAACTTTCGAAAGACGCAACCAAATGTCTTGAAATTTTGCACGAGTTAATATCTCCCCAAAACTACGTACGGTATTGCAAATCGGCTACATGGCTACGGCTCTTCTGGTACCTCCCATACAAATACATCATTCCGCCCACTTTAGAAATCGAGTTATAATATCAATACACCCAACGGGATCGTACCCAAATTCCGTACTTAGTAAAGCTATTACAGGATAAAGTTTGGAAAAAAAATTGGAAGTCTAGCCACGCCCCTTCTGGTACCTCCCATACAAATTCACCTTTCCGCCCACTTCAGAGATGGAATAATAATATCAATAAATCAAACGTGATTGTACCCAAATTATATTTTTAGTAAAGCTATAACAGGATAAAATTTTGGAGAAAAAAATTGGAAGTCTATCCACGCCCCATCTGGTACCTCCCATACACATCTGGTACCGCCCACTTTAGAAATCGATTTATATTATTAAAAGACCAAACGCGGTCGTGCCCAAATTCTGTATTTGGTAAAGTTCAAGCAGGATAAAGGTTTGGAGAAAAAATTTGGAAGTCTAGACACGCCCCTTCTGGTACCTCCCATACAAATGTACCTTTCCGCCCACTTTAGAGATGGAGTAATAATATCAATACACTTGACACGATCGTGCCCAAATTCTGTATTTAGTAAAGCTATAACAGGATAAAGTTTTGGAGAAAAGATCTGGATGTCTAGACACGCCCCTTCAGGTATCTCCCATACAAATGTACCACGCCGCCTTTCCGCCCACTTCAGAGATGGAGTAATAATATCAATACATCCAACGCTATCGTGCCCAAACTCTGTATTTAGTAAAGCTATAACAAGATAAAGTTTTGGAGGATAAACCTAGAAGTCTAGACACGCCCCTTCTAGTACCTCCCATACAAATTTACCACTCCACCCGCTTTAGAAATCGAGTAATAATATCAATATAATAGTAATTTTTTTTATTTGACTGAGGGTGATGGTATATGTAAGTCGGGTCGCCCGACTGAAACTTTCTTACTGGCTTTTCTTAACAAAGTATTCAAAACATTTATAGAGTTCTACATAAATTTGCTTACATTATGCTTCAGGCGTAGAAAATTGTTTTCCTGAACCTAAGCCAAAACAAGGGCATCAGCCTTTCAGCAACTCATACAACAGGTAAAAGGCAATAAGGCTGAGTATAGAAAATGTTGCCTTTCTTTGAAGAGTTTAATATACTTATGTGTACATAACAATATATAGATGCTGCCAAATGCGCACATGCCAGAAAGATTTTCATACGTTATTGCCAAAATATCCTCGCGCCTCGTTAGCAGTTTTTTAAGCTCTAATAAATGAAGTGGTATATGAAATGAAAAACGTCTTATATTGTAAATACCGTTTTTCCAATACGTACCTGTAAGCAAAAAATATTCCATATATTTTGTTCAAATCATGTAATCATGTAAAATCATGCAATTTGTTGAAATTAAAAAATCAAATTCAGCAGGTCCCAAATTTAAAGATTTTATACAGATGTAATAAAATTTTCATATTAAAAGTTATCTCGCCTGACCATTACCATATCCTCTTCAGTCGTTATACATATTTCTCTGCTCTTTAATTTAAGCATATTTAATATAGAGCACCACTCGTTTGCCACTAATGTTTCCAAACATTGACTTTGAATTATCCACCTAATGGTGATTTACAGTTTAACGATAGCAATTTATCTAATGGTAAACCCAAACTCATTCAACATAATCGTTTGCCATGCCAGACCAGACATAAGTGTTGCATGAAGTTTCCAAAAGTTATTTATCTGTTTTGGGTAAATCTATATCCCATAGATGGAGGGTTAATGGGGTCAAATGTGTCTATTAGTTTTCGAAATAGCAACACGCTTTATGAATGTACCAATAACTATGTAGAGGGCAATGAACAAAAAGTTCAGCTCCAGCATTAAATACTAGAAATGTTTAAAGAATTTTTTGCATTTCAAATGTAGATTTCATTTGCAAAACGTTGTGAGCGCCAAAGCACTTGAGGCAATGTTTTTACTGAGAAAACAATGTGTTATTTACTTTCTCCCTAATTACACCTCAAAATGTTTTTTGTATATCAATAACTATAAGTTAAAAATGCTCTAAACCATGTGGTTATTATCTCTGGTCACTTTGTAATGACAGTTAGTTTTTTATGACATGCCAACACATACACCTGTATAGCAGTGACATTATACATTATAGATGTTTGTGCTGTTTAGACCAACATCCTTGTCTGCTGTTTTGTCAGATGACTGGAGTTGTAATCAGCTAGCTTACATTATCATGATACTCGAAACTAGTGATCGAAAATTGTATATAAACTAATATAACAACGTAAATATTTTCAAATTATATTCAAGTTCTTGCCATGTTAAGTGGAAAAGTAAGTTGGGTAAATTTATATGTTTATACCAATACATACCAATCCTGATACCCCTACTCTAGTCACAATGTGTTATTAACTAACCTCTCAAAAAAATATTGGTATCGACCCAACATAGGACACCACTTAACCTCTTTTAAACTGACCCAATGATACCAATTAAGTATATCAAGTTTTTCATGGAAAAAAATCTTCATAAAATAACAATTCATGCAACTACAAAAAAAAACACCATGTTGCTGCGGTTATGGAAAAAAAACTTATATAGGCTGTATTAATCTTTTATTAATATTTCCACAAAATTTAACTTGTAACCGCATATTTATGAGTATCAGATATCAGGATTACAACAGATAGTCATTTTTTTTTTCTTTTTATTTTCGACAATTCGCACCGATGATTTAACAAGTTGTTATATTGCTGTAATAAATTGTAAACAGATTTAACCGCAACAATTTATTAACGTTAATTTGTGTTTTTTGTTTTTGTTTTTGTAGCCTACAGCCACAACCAAAATAAACATATTTACATACATATAATCATATATATATATAGTAGAGATTACAAAGCAACAATGCGAAGTATACAATCCCAGGGCTAATGTGATTTACCGGAACTGTATGTTAAGGTGTATCAAAAACCAGTACAGAAATTTCAGTCAGGTAAACTGAGAGATAAATACCATCACCCAGTATAAGATATTGTTTTTGAGTTATTGAGATTAATAGTTTTTTAATTAAAATAAAATTATCTATGTATTATTTTTTGCCTGCTTGTTGGGCAAAACCGTAAATCTACATTCAGTGAACGCTAACCTTGGCAAAATTTGTCTGAATTCAGTGTACATACAAAACTGATATGTATGTAAAAAGGGAAATATCGGTTATTTACATAGGAGGTACCAGAAGGGGTATTTCAAAAAGTAAGGGGTTGCTGCGATTTTGTCTCCTAATATAAGATAAATTTACTGACCAAATTCGATTATTCCCCAGGTGTCGGTTTAGAAGTTATGGGAGAAATATTAATTTTCCAAACAAGGTCATTTTGTATGGGATATACCAGAAGGGGTGATCCGATATAGTCCATATTCATTCCTGAGTCCTATTTATCCAAAATTTGACTGAATTCAGTGTACTCACAAATAAGATATGTATGTAAGACTATTAGGGTAAGTTCGGTCACCACAATATAAATTTATCCTATCACAATATAAATTTATTTATAAATTTATGGGTGAAATATTCATTTTCCAAAAGTAGGTAATTTTGTGTTAGGATTCCAGAAGGCGTAAACCGATATAGTCCATATTCATTCCTGAGTCCAATTTTGATAAGCGAACATCATACGCAAAAATTTTAGTGAGTTCAGTTCAGTTACAAAAAATATATGTATGTAAAACTATGAGGGTCAATTCGGTCATTTGTACCAGAATGGGTGTGGCAAAGGTTTCGGTTTTGCATAGGGTTTATCTTCTATTGCAATGCAAGTCTGTCTGTCTGTCTGTCCAGCTGGTTCGCACGATAACATTCGAAAGACGCAACCAAATTTCTTGAAAATTTGCACGAGTTAATATTTCCCCAAAACTACTTACGGTATTGCAAATGGGCTACATGGCTCCGCCTCTTCTGGTACCTCCCATACAAATAAATCATTCCGCCCACTTTAGAAATCGAGTTGAAATATCAATACACCCAACGGGATCGTACCCAAATTCTGTATTTAGTAAAGCTATAACAGGATAAAGTTTTGGAGAAAAGATCTGGATGTCTAGACACGCCCCTCCTGGTACCTCCCATACAAATGTACCACTCCGCCCACTTTAGAGATGGAGGAATAATATCAATATACTCGACACGATCGTGCCCCAATTCTGCATTTTATTAATTTATAACAGGATAAAGTTTTGGAGAAAAAATTGGAAGTTTAGCGGCGACCCTTATGGGACCTCCCATACAAATGTACCTTTCCGCCCACTTCAGAGATGGAGTAATAATATCAATACATCCAACGCTATCGTGCCAAACTCTGTATTTAGTAAAGCTATAACAGGATAAAGTTTTGGATGATAAACCTAGAAGTCTAGACACGCTCCTTCTAGTACCTCCCATACAAATTTACCACTCCACCCACTTTAGAAATCGAGTAATAATATCAATATAATAGGAATTTTTTTTATTTTACTGAGGGTGATGGTATATGTAAGTCGGGTCGCCGGACTAAAAATTTTTATACCATCACCCGTAGGGATGAAGGTATATATCATTTGATACGACCCAAAAGTGTAACACATAGAAGGAGTCACTTTAGACCCTAGGTTTCTTTGAACCAAATTCGATTCATGACTTTTTAAGTCGTTTGAGCCATGTCCGTCTGTCTGTCTGTCTGTCTGTCTGTCTGTCTGTCTGTCGGGTGGCTGTCCGGCTGGTTCGCACGATAACTTTCGAAAGACGCAACCAAATGTTTCGAAATTTTGCACGAGTTATTATTTTCTCAAAACTACTTACGGTATTGCAAATGGGCTACATGGCCCCGCCCCTTCTGGTACCTCCCATACAAATACATCATTCCGCCCACTTTAGAAATCGAGTAATAATATCAATACACCCTACGGAATCGTCCCCAAATTCTGTATTTAGTAAAGCTATAACAGGATAAAGTTTTGGAAAAAATTTTGAAAGCCTAGCCACGCCCCTTCTGGTACCTCCCATACAAATCTACCTTTCCGCCCACTATAGAGATGGAGAAATAATATCAATAAATTAAACGTGATCGTACCCAAATTCTATTTTGAGTAAAGCTATAACAAGATAAAGTTTTAGAGAAAAAAATTGGAAGTCTATTCACGCCCCATCTGGTACCTCCCATACACATCTGGTACCGCCCACTTTAGAAATCGATTTATATTATTAAAAGACCTAACGCGATCGTGCCCAAATTCTGTATTTGGTAAAGTTTAAGCAGGATAAAGTTTTGGAGAAAAAATCTGGAAGTCTAGACATGCCCCTTCTGGTACCTCCCATACAAATGTACCACTCCGCCCACTTTAGAAATAGAGTAATAATATCAATACACTCGACACGATCGTGCCCAAATTCTGTATTTTGTTATATTATAACAGGACAAAGTTTTGGAGAAAAAATTGGAAGTCTAGACACGCCCCTTATGGTACTTCCCATACAAATGTACCTTTCCGCCCACTTTTGGGATGTAGTAATAATATCAGTACACCCAACGCAATCGTGCGCAAATTCTGTATTTAGTAAAGCTATAACAGGATAAAGTTATGGAGAATAAATCTGGAGCCTAAACAGACCCCTTCTCGTACCTCCCATACAAATGTACCACTCCGCCCACTTTCGAAATCGAGTAATAATATCAATAAAATAGAAAATTATTTGTTTTACTGAGGGTAAGGGTAAATGTAAGTCGGGTTGCCCGACTGAAACTTTCTAACTGGTTTTAATTACAAATCGATTATTTTCAATAACTCAAGACTTAAACAATATATTATATTGGGTGATGGTATTTATCAGTCAGTTTAACTGACTGAAATTTCTGTACTGGTTTTACTGGTTTTCGTATCAAATGCTATATACCCTCATCCCTAAGGGTGATGGTATAAAAAGCTCCAAATTATTTGTCTAATATCAATGGCCGTATCTGTGGTGGACACTTCTAAAAAAACTTCCATAAAACTTGGTGGCTGTCCGGCTGGTTCGTGTAATTATCTTCTGCTTTGCCGAAACTCAGATACCCTTCACAATTTGTGAAATTATTATACAACTGGCTATTTGCAATAAGGCGGGTAGTTTGCATGAGGTGTGGGCGTTACTTTAAGCCTTCTACATCCATCTTCTGTCAATAATTTTTACTGCAATGACCTAGAATTGCCGGAAAAACATGAGGTGGGTGTAGTTTCTGTCCGATCTTACCCCTCTTAAAACTTCAACTCCGTTTACAGGATAGAATCTAATATACCAAATTTTAGCTCGATATCTCTTATACTACGACTGTGATCGCAGGGACAGACCCCAAAAAAGGGAAAACTTTTATGGGAGGTGGTTGTAGTTTTTTCCAAAATTACCCAAAACGGGACACAATCACCGCATAAAGAATATAAGCCTGCATACATAATTTCTCTTAAATTGCTGCTGTAATTGCAGGAACAGACAGAGGGACTCCCACAAAATGGGGGTGTTTGTATGGAAGGTAGTAGAGTAGAGGTAGTAGAGGTAGAGTATTTTCTACCCGATCTTGCTCATCTTAGAACTTAACCCTCGCTTATATGATGAATTTTTATGCCAAATTAATGTATGGTTAATGTGCGGAGAAGGCACAGCAAAGGGTGCTGATGGTGATAGTTTGGCAACTATTGAAATAGCTATCCGTCCTGCCAGCGGTCAACATAATCCATTTCACACAACTCTTGTAAATGAAAAACTCTATTAGCGATAATAGAAAATAGATCTCAAACCGAACAATGAAAAACATATTCAAATTCAGATCTATAGCTCTTATAATGCGCCTGTAATAGGGGCGACAGATAGACGGATACCCCAAAAAGGGGGTGTTTGTATGGGTGTTAAAAGTAGATTTTGTCCGATCTCATCATAGAACATAACCTCAAAGCTCAATACTCCTTAACCTACGGCTGTAATCGCAGATAGAGGCACCAAAAAGCGGGACTTTATATGGGAGGTGGGAGAAGTTTCTGACCGATCATGCTCATCTTAAAACTTAATATAAGCTTTCATTCGAAATTTAATCTCGATATCTCTCAAACTATGACGGGACAGACAGATAGGCATGCAGAGGGTCGGACAGACGGATATTTTTAAATCGACTCAGAATTCGACGCTGATCATTTATATATATAGATATATTGCCGCACTTACCACGCCTTCTTTTGGCGTTGCACCCGGAAGAACAAAATTAAAGGGTATTTTCCATTCGTGCTCGCGGTGAAGGATAAAATGGGTCTCATGCATAAAAACAAGTAAAAGCGCTGAGTTGAGTCAGGGGAGCAATTGCTCTTAAGTCGAGTTCGATCAGACAGCAACACCTTTTGCTCAATTTCGTATGCATAAAAATGAGTTAAACCAATTGCAATTACTTGAGCAAAGGGAAATCAAATGTCTAATTGTTATTGAAGTGCAAACATGTCCAGTTTTCTTCTCCAAAACTTTGTTCTGTTATAGCTTCACGAAATACAGAATTTGGGCACGATCGTGTCGATATGGGCACGATCGTGTATGGGGGGTAACAGAAGGGGCGTGTCCAGACTTCCAATTTTGTTCTCCAAAATTGTATCCTGTTGTAGCTTTACTAAATACAGAATTTGGGTACTATCGCGTTAGGTCTATAAATAATAATAAGGTACCTGATGGGGCTGGGCTAGACATCCACTTTTTTTCTCCAAACTTTATCCTGTTATAGCTTTACTAAATAAAGCATTTGGGTACGATCACGTTGGAGTGATTGATATTATTACTCCATCTCTATAGTGGGCGGAAAAGTATATTTGTATGGGAGGTACCTGAAGGGGCGTGGCTACACTTCCAATTTGTTTTTCCAAAACTTTATCCTGTTATAGCTTCACTAAGTACAGAATTTGGGTACGATCCCGTTGGGTGTATTGATATTATTGTTCGATTTCTTAAGTGGGCGGAATGATGTATTTGTATGGGAGGTACCAGAAGTGGCGGGGCCATATAGCCCATTTGCAATACTGTAAGTATATTTGGGAAAATATTAACCCAAAAAAAAAAAAAAAATCAAAACATTTGGTTGCGTCTTTCGAAATTTATCGTGCGCACCAGCCTGACAGCCAGACAGACAGACGGACATGGCTCAAACTACTTAAAAAGTCATGAATCGAATATTGTTCAAATAAACCTAGGGTCGAAAGTGACTCCTTCTATGTGTTACACTTTTGGGTCGTATCAAATGATATTAACCCTCCTACCCGTAGGGTGATGGTATAAAAAATTAATAATTAAGAATACAAACCTGTATAATGTTTTATCATCACTTGCTAAATTTGCTTCACGCTGTTAATAACATTTTGTATTTCTTTGTGGCACAAAATATTCAGCCATGATTCCTTTTTAGTGTACGCGAGTCAACTAAAAGGCATGCTCAACAAAACTTGAGCAAGAGCTCACAAACGAAAGCAAAAGCTTGTTTTTATGCATTTGAAAATGAGCAAAAGCTCATCTAACTAAGTTCAAACTGAGCAAGACGAGATCAAACGTGAGCAGTGAGTATAAGCAAAAACATCAAATTGTATTATGCATACGACAAGCACCTTTTACTCAAAAAATCGAGTTCGAGCTCAAGCTCACGTTTTATGCATGAGACCCAATGACTATCAATCTGTCTATTCAATATTATTTCTGATCTATATAGGTATGGGGGACCGGCCGTGGCATAGTAGTTAGAGCACGCGACTACCATGCGGGAGATCGCAGGTTCAAACCTGGCTCCAGTCATCTTAAAAAAAAAACAAAATTGTTTCTTTCATTGTCGGCTCCCCTCGAATGTTGTTGACAGCAACTTCGCAGTATTAAGTGTCGAGTCAATCGGCGTGTCTAGAAAGAGCTTCTCAAACAGTGACGTTCGCATTCGTCGATAAACAAGTAGGTGCCGTTAGTTGTGAATCTAAAAATAGAAAGCGTGTTAATTCACAACAACGCGAGAAGCTATCCCATACCTCATTCATGGGGTGCAAAGGGAAATTAAGTAAGTAAGTATATAGGTGTGGAGAATGGGACATTTTCTAATTTGCGTCTTTCTGATTGTTATTCATTTGGGAAGAACCAGAAGCTCTCTATGGAGGTTCCCAAGCAGCTCACAACTGGCTATACCACTGAACATCCGATCAGTGGTAGAAAATGTGATATGGTGCAATGTTGAGTAACCTAAACGGCATGCTACCACCGATGCGTCTTTGGAAGTAGGTAACAGAAGTTACTGAAGCTCAAAACAGAGGCTCTCTTAGTGGCTTTGACAGCCCCAAGAAACTAGAACCGGACGCGGTGGCCTAATAATCCACTCTCCTTAAACAAAACAACAAGAACTCCCCCAAATGCTGACGATCTCCGCAAACGTTATAAGCACCTCGAATTAAGGATATGCACCGGACGAAATTTTTTTACATTACGCTGATTTAAGTACACGCCCTAACGGAAGACAAAGATGAGGGCATTAAAGATGCATTCTATGAGCGCCGGAGGATATTTATGACCGCTGCCCCGCACATGACATTAAAATCGTTCAAGAAGGTTTTAATGCTCAAATACGAAGGGAAGTTGCTCTTGGTTCAGCAATCAGGAAATTCAGTCTGCATAACAACACCTCCGAGAACGTATTCAGACTAGTTAGCTTCGCGTCGGCAAGAAACATGGATGAGTGTAACCAGATTCCCGCATAAAGATATTCTCAAGGCAACCTGGGTATCTCCCGATCAAAATACAAGAAATCAGATTGAAGGCGTGGTAATTGATGGATAGCATAATGGACGTGTGTGTGATCACTGCAATGACCCTACTGGGCTATGAAAAACCACGCTCAGACAAGCCCTGGTACGATGATGAATGTCGCGATCCCCATCTGTAATTACAGAGACGGAAATCTGATCACGGACACTCAGAGTGTGCTGCAAAAATGGAAGGAACACTTTCGATCTACACTCGTTCCCGAAGACAGCATAAGTGACGAAATCACACCAATCATAGACGACGGAGTAGATTGTCCACCATCGAGCCAAAACAACATCAGCACGGCGATCGCAAGTCTTAAAAATAATAAAGCTGCGGGAGACGATGGCCTACCGGCAGAGCTTTTTGGCTGAGTTTGGTATCCTCTAGAAGCTGATACGACTTTGCAGGATGACACTGACTGACACAAAGTCTTCAGTGAACATTAGCAAGAATCTTACAGATACATTTTCTACCAAATGAGGCTTTAGTCTGTCATGCGATTTCTTTAACGTCGTAATGGAGATGATCATGCCACCTTTAACAAAGGCAAATGCTGCTGGCGTATGCCTATGACAAAGATATAATTGGCCGTGGGCCGCGAGATGTTACTGCGGTCTTTTCGAGCATTGAGAATCAGTCCGCAGAAGTGGGACTGGTGATAAATGAGTACAAAACGAAATTATTTTTTTCAACGAACAAAGAGTCTTCTCGTTTAGGACGCTGCGTGAACGTTGCGAACTATAACTTTGAAATGGTAGATGATTTTACAGTGGCTCCGCCATAAACAAACATAATAATGTAAGCCTGGAAATCAAATCAAATTGCAAACCGCTGCTACTATGCGCTAAGAAAGCGATTTAATAACAAAGCCATCTCTCGATTAATAAAGATACAACTATACCTGTCTTGCTCTACAGCGCAGAATCCTGAGTAACGACACAAGCTGGAGTCTTCGAGAGAACAATACTTCGCAAAATATTTGGAGCCATCAGAGTTAACGGCGAGTGCCGTCGTCGAATGAATCATGAGCTGGGCAATCGTCATCGTACCAGGTACGTGCAGTCGTTTTCACAGGGTGGGAAATATATTGCCACTGCGCGGTAGTATTTTCTGGAGTTGGAGCATCTCGAAGAAGTTAAGTCTGTTGGTTGGAATAGGCGTTTGCTATATCCTTGGTCTTAAGCTTAGAGATATCCAGCTTTATCTGTGCCTCGTTTTCGCCAGGCTAAGCCTAGTACGCACCTTCACTGCAGTGAGGTGGTCAACCGAGACGACGTTTGCACCCCTGTTAATTTGTACGCGAAGTTTAGAAAAAATAAAAGTTGAAAGTTATCAAAAGGTGCCGCAGTGGGCGTTGATAAAAAATTTTATAGGTATGAGTAATACTATTTATATAGGCTACATAAATATTAATCATTCGTAAAGGACAAGTCTAAAATCTATTTTATAAGTACATAAAATCGTCCCTGCATATGTTTGTCCGAGAGTCAGATCTAAACGATAAGAGCTACAGAAACCATATCCATATTCTAGGTTCGGTTTGTGGCCGAAACATGTAGTTTGGATCCGGTAGTTGGTTCTGGTTGTATTTATATCAAAAATATGAATGCAGAATTTATTTTATTTGAATGGACCCGGTAGGTGGCACTGGAGTGAACTTATTTCGAAATATTGACGATCCGATTTTACTCAAACTCAAAATGTATGTATGTTTGGACATGAGGACATTTTGTATGGATGTTTGGATCCAGGAGGTGGCGTAATTTTCAAACCCTCACCCTTAGCGATGAGGGCAAATATATACCATTTGATACGAGTAAAAGTGCAACGCACCGTTGGTATATACAAAATATAGGTTCTTGTGTGCTTATTTACAGACATATGCTTGAGCACCAAAAATTTACGATAATGCATTTCGGGACTACAAAAAATACCAGAGTTATGTTAGCAAAAAAACACAAAAACTCTTTCCCGGGGACATGTGAGTTTGCAAACCCTACATTTTGCGTACAACAAACAATAGCTGAAAGATAATCGCATTGAAGTATAAACTTGCTTCTGTGTTGATAGGCCAATCATGACATGCCATCAGTGTTTGTATACACTTAAATACCTACGGATGTGAACCGCATGAATCCTAGAATAAAGGTTTAGCTCATCTGTAATAATAATAATAGCATGTGTGTGCATGTGGGTCCGTGATGTAGTATAATTATCGTTGTCACTGAGTGGCACATGGTCATAGCGTTGATAACTTTCGCAGTGGTAATTAATAACCGCACAAAATCACTTCTGCTTAATTGGCCAAATGATTCCGTATTTGTGCGTAAGTGATGTCGGATATTGCATGATGGCGGAAATTATAAGGTGAAGTAGATGTTAGAAGAATTAGCATGCAACAGATATGAAGCAGATTTGATTGGCATATACATAGAATGTATATAAACATGAATCCGATTCATTTGTAATTATCAATATGAATATTCATACGATTTAATTTAAGGAACTGCACGATCATCCCAAGTGTAAGGGTGTTCATTATAATGAGGGTGGTGTTACTGTAATATTTCGTATTTCACACTATGTTAAATAAATATTGTTTTTGGATTTAAATAGTCGTACACTTATTCTAACTAAAATATATGAAGGGGACTAGTCACTTCAATGTGGTTTTGTCATTGTAGGTGTGAATTAAAACCCTACGGTATAACTTTGGATAACACATGTGTCTATTGTACAGTGACCGTCTTAGGGCCACTCCTTAAACAAATTTTCTGTTTCATTTCTATTGGAACCATCTTAGGATCTATCTCTAAGTACATCAATCCGACCAGCCTACTTAATGTAAGGATTGTGTTCAGTATCCAGGTTATCTATTAAACGACATTTAAGTAAAAGTATATATTAAATTTACGTTAAGTGTATCAAATGATACATCAAATTCGGCTTACGATCAGAAAAGTGTTTTTTATTGTTTGATATTTTTGGTCAAATTCAGTGTGTCACGCACTAGGATGACGCGTTTCGAACTCCATGACGAGTTCATCTTCAGACCCCTTTGTGACGAACTGATGCACAATGGTACATCATCAGCTGTATATATATCTACAATTATGTCAAACATGTACATGCGAAGTAGATATCAGCCGAAAATGTCCAGCACCAATTATAGTTTGAATTTGACCGTTAATATTCAAACATGAGAAATGGAGGAAATTCTTTCCCCACGATTCCCCTTTTTACCTCAAAGCTTAAGCTTCTTTACAAGGTTTTTTGTTGGTAAACTAAGATAACTTTAAATTTTTCTATGTCAATGTAAGGCATTTAGTTTTAGGCCGTGCCGTGCCAGTGTATTTTAAACTGTTTGTTTGTTAATTTTAGTCGATAGTGTGTTTTTATATATTAAATTTACGTTAAAGGGTATCAAATGATACATCAAATTCGGCTTACGATCAGAAAAGTGTTTTTTATTGTTTGATAAAAAAAAAAAAAAAAAAAGTATATTTTATTTATTTACGGAACTATTCCCCTCTTATTTTATTATACACCGCCGATGAAAAAATTCAATGCCGCGCAATGGGGGAATTTTTTTAATCTTTTTGTCATTTACAATTGGAAGCCAAATTTTTTCATGTTTTTTAAGATACAATATGTTGCATAGAATTCACGTTTTTAGTATTCAAAACTCCATAACGTTATTAATTTATACCAGCGTCCGTCTAAGCGTGGTTTTTCATAACCCAGTACGGTCGTTGCAGCAGTGTTTAATCGCGTGCATACCACACGCACGTCCATAACGCTTAAGAGATGTCTTCCATCAATTACCACGTTATCAATTTGGTTTCTTGCATTTTAATCTGAGGATATCAAGGTTACCTTGTGGATATCTTTATGTGGGAATCTGGTTTCAATCAGTACCATGTTTCTTGCCAACGCGTAGCTAACTAGTCTGAACTCGTTATTGGAGGTGCAGACTGAATTTTCCGACTGCTGAACCAAGAGCACTTTGCCTTTCTTTTTTAGCATTAAAATCTCCCGGAACAATTTTAATGTCATGTGCAGGGCAGCGGTCATATATTTCCTCCAGGCGCTCACAAAATGCATCTTTAATGTCCTCATCTTTGCCTTCCGTCGGGGCATTTACACAAATCAGCGTATAGTAAAAATATTTCGCCTTGAAGCGAATAGTCGCTATTCGGTCACTTACAGGGTTAAATTGCGAGACCAGATGTCGAAGTCTCTTGCTGACTATGAATCCGCAACCAAATTCGTATCATTCTGCATGACAGCTATACAGGATGTCGCAGTTCTTTCGACGTGTTCATCCCTGTCCCATCCATCGAATTTCCTGTATGGCAGTGATGTCAGCCTTGTATTTGTCGAGGACGTCCGCCAGTTGGATAGAGACACCTTCTCTGTAGAGAGTTCGGACATTCCAGGTGCATATCCGTAAATCGTGGTCTTTATAACGTTTGCGGGGGTCGTCAGCATTTGGGGGGGTTCTTGTTATATCGTTTCTTCGTATTTGCATAATAATTGTTTTTTTTTTAGGAGAGTGGTTAATTTGGCCACCTTACCCGATCCTAGTTTCTTAGGGCTAGCAAAGCCACTAAGAAGGCCGCCATGTTGAGCTTCAGCAACTTCTGTTACCTACTTTCTAAGACGCATCGGTAGTAGAATGTCATTTAGGTTACTCAACAATAACAACAGCTTGCGCCTAATCACATTTGTTATCACTGATCGGATGTTCAGTGACATTTCCCGGGGAATACTTGATCTCTTAGACGTTGTAAAGTGCTTGGGAACCTCCAAAGAGAGCTTTTGATTATTCCCAATGAATGAATACATGAGAAGACTGCAGGCACAACTCGCAGTTTTCGGCCAGTGATGTAAGTAGTATGTGACTTCTGTTAAGTAATGTGACCCTCGTGTTTACTGCTGCTTTTCTCATTATCATCTTCATCATAATGATAGGCGTCTTGTCTTAGGCATTGTCTGGTACAGAATAGCTCAGTAAGGTCCTTACAGAGGACTTCGTGCTGGTCAGTGATATTCAGCTACATAAATGCATATGAGCTTTGCAGGAATTCCACACACAGCCATGACTTCGATTAATTTCTGATAAGGCTCGAGGTTGTGTAACACAGGCTTTAATCTTTTACAAAACACAATCGACAGGACCCTATATGCGAGGGATGAAATGCCAAACGATAGTTGAAGCACACCCTTGGATAACTTTTTTTAGCACAGTAGATAATAAGCTAAGATGCAAATCATTGGTCTTGCACTTATTAATTAAAGCAGTGTAAAGTTTGTAACGACAAGTTTTCTGTGGTTGCTGGGTGCAGTTCGCGGGGGAAAGGGTTCGTCACGGTATTTGATGGTTTGAAGGTGGGTTTCATTCACAATTTCAAGGCTTAGGGGTAATTCACTTACTTATTCTACTTTAAAATACTTAAAATTAATAATTTCTCACGGCGTGACGTTGAAATGCTTGAATAAGCACTTCCGGCGTTGTTCCGCTGAAGACTACCAGTAGTACATCCGGCAGCTGGTGACGAGGCAGCTTAGAGTCCAATGCAAAAGTGTGCAGATATTTCTAACAACTTGTTTTTGCGACTTGCCTAAGGCTGAGCAAGTACTCCAGAAGAAGTGAGATGACGCGTTGAAGACTCTACCAAGGGGTCAGAAGACGCGACGGTGGAAGAATCGACTAAAGACTGACGAAAGCACTTCAGAAGAATCGAGAAAACGCGTTGAAAACTCGACTGCAGGGTTAGAAGACGCGACGGAAGATTCGGGCTTAGTACTAGCGAAGACCCGGCGCAAGACTCGACTGAAGACTGACGAAAGCACTCCAGAAGAATCGAGAAGACGCGTTTAATACTCGACTAAAGGGTTAGAAGACGCGACGGAAGACTCGGTCTAGGTACTAGCGAAGACCCGGCGCAAGACTCGACTGAAGACTGACAAAAGCATTCTAGAAGACACGTTGAAGACACGACTAAAGGGTTAGAAGACGCGACGGAAGACTCGATTGAAAACTGACGAAACCACTCCAGAAGAATCGAGAAGACTCGGTGCAAGACTTAACTGAAGACTGGCGAAAACACTTCAGAAGAACCGGGAAGACGCGGGGTAGACTCGACTGAAGACTGGCGAAAGCACTTCAGAAGAATCTAGAAGACGTGGGGTAGACGACTGAAGACTGGCGAAAGCACTTCAAAACGCGGCTATTAGGAATTTTGAGCACTCCACGAGAAGACAATAACAAATTCTAGAGGCTTTGTTAAACACTCTACCACTTACCTCTGACTGGCGAACTTGCTTAGTTGACCTCGTTCACTGACTGACTGTGTGAGTGCGTATTGTTTCCCTTTTATACTACCACCAGCCTGTGATGTTTTCTACCGTCTGGCAGTGATCATCACCAACAAGTAACGGTACTCTGTTTACCAAATAAGTTAAAAAAAAACAACTTTTAGTAAACAACTCTACTGAAAGGGAAACTTGCCTAAGTCATATTTTCAGATTCGCCGAATAAAACCAATTTTGTACATTTCATTATACCATCACCCTTAGGGATGAGGGTATATATCATTTGATACGACCCAAAAGTGTAACACATAGTAGCAGTCACTTTAGACCCAAGGTTTCTTTGAACCAAATTCGATTCATGACTTTTTAAGTCGTTTGAGCCATGTCCGTCTGTCTGTCTGTCTGTCTGTCTGTCTGTCTGTCTGTCTGTCTGTCGGGTGGCTGTCCGGCTGGTTCGCACGATAACTTTCGAAAGACGCAACCAAATGTTGTGAAATTTTGCACGAGTTATTATTTTCTCAAAACTACTTACGGTATTGCAAATGGGCTACATGGCCCCGCCCCTTCTGGTACCTCCCATACAAATACATCATTCCGCCCACTTTAGAAATCGAGTAATAATATCAATACACCCTACGGGATCGTCCCCAAATTCTGTATTTAGTAAAGCTATAACAGGATAAAGTTTTGGAAAACATTTTGAAAGCCTAGCCACGCCCCTTCTGGTACCTCCCATACAAATCTACCTTTCCGCCCACTATAGAGATGGAGAAATAATATCAATAAATTAAACGTGATCGTACCCAAATTCTATTTTGAGTAAAGCTATAACAAGATAAGGTTTTAGAGAAAAAAATTGGAAGTCTATTCACGCCCCATCTGGTACCTCCCATACACATCTGGTACCGCCCACTTTAGAAATCGATTAATATTATTAAAAGACCTAACGCGATCGTGCCCAAATTCTGTATTTAGTAAAGTTTAAGCAGGATAAAGTTTTGGAGAAAAAATCTGGAAGTCTAGACACGCCCCTTCTGGTACCTCCCATACAAATGTACCACTCCGCCCACTTTAGAAATAGGGTAATAATATCAATACACTCGACACAATCGTGCCCAAATTCTGTATTTTGTTATATTATAACAGGACAAAGTTTTGGAGAAAAAATTGGAAGTCTAGACACGCCCCTTATGGTACCTCCCATACAAATGTACCTTTCCGCCCACTTTAGGGATGTACTAATAATATCAGTACACCCAACGCAATCGTGCGCAAATTCTGTATTTAGTAAAGCTATAACAGGATAAAGTTATGGAGAAAAAATCTGGAGCCTAAACACACCCCTTCACGTACCTCCCATATAAATGTACCACTCCGCCCAATTTCGAAATCGAGTAATAATATCAATAAAATAGAAAATTATTTGTTTTACTGAGGGTAAGGGTAAATGTAAGTCGGGTTGCCCGACTGAAACTTTCTAACTGGTTTTAATTACAAATCGATTATTTTCAATAACTCAAGACTTAAACTATATATTATATTGGGTGATGGTATTTATCAGTCAGTTTAACTGACTGAAATTTCTGTACTGGTTTTTTAATTCATTTTGTTTTATAAATTTGTATCTGACACTGGAGTGTTGGCGAAAACGACCCGTAGGGGACTTTCGTCGTTTCAAGTAATCGGCTCATCGTCACCGGAATTAAAGAAATCTTCTGAAAGTCCATGGGCACCAGCAGCTTTATTATTTTTCAGCCGCGATATCGTTCCCCTCACCTCGGTTTGACTTAAAGGCAGGCAATGTTGGTATCTGTAACCCAATTTCCATCATTGTCCTTACTGAAGTGGAGTCCTATACCATAACGTAGTATTTGGGAGAGCTGGTTGAAGTAGGCATGATCAATTTCCTTATTGGTGTTTTGATCGGGGAATAACCAAGTTGCTTTGTGGATGTCTTTCTGCTGAATTGTGGTTTCACTCAGTACCAGGATTTTTAGCACTGCGAAACTAACCAGTCTTAACCCGCTGTCGGATGTATGGGCATGTAGCTTGTACTCTCCGAGACCACCTTCCCTTCCTATTTTAGCATTAAAATGTTCCAGGACACATTTATAATGGAATGTGCCATTAATCTCATTGTCTTTATCTTTCGTCGAGGCATGTGCACAAATCAGCATTATGTAGAAATATTTCGTCTTTATGCGAATTGTGGCTTTTTCTTTTCCGTGTTTTCATAGCCAGGATATGACCTGAAACCAGATGACCAACCAAACCACAAGTGTTCGTCGCTCACTATCTGCCGCTACAAGTGATAAAAAATACCATATAGCAATTTAGGACACCTTCCATTGTCATAACAAATACGTTTTGCCTATATGTTAAAGCATTTTTATATTTAAGTCAATTATTTTTTTTCACCTTTACTCTCTCTGACTCACGGCAGCAGTTTTGCACGCCAGCAAATGTTGGTAATAAATTGACTTTCCTTTTTCCCGCCTTCAACGGATAACAAATTAACATCGGCTCAGAGTAAAACATTAGATCAGCATAAACGCAATAAACAATCGTAAGCTAAATATTGGTAAAAGTTCTCATTTTTTATACTCGTCATTGTCATCTATTTATTTATTGGCAATTCACAAAAGTTTGAAAATCCCACGAATGCAGACACACACACTTTTGTATATTTGTAGCAAGGTATATGTGCATAATATTGCTTTTTGGCTGGCAATAAAAGTGAAAATAAAACTATTTCATGGCATGGCAGTGCCAAATCACAGATATCACCATAAATCATAGAAAGCTTTAGAGTTTTCTTTTACGATGTTGTAAAAGTGTGTAATCCTCGGGATATGGCAATAAAAATGAATTAAATCATTGGAGTGACACCACGGGTGGTAACTCTTAAATTTGGTGGGAGTAGAATTTTACGCCTCTGTGTCACATTCGTTGAGATTTTCGTTTATTCTATGAGTAAAGTGTTACTCGCTTACATTGGGGCTTTATGCGAACGTATTCATATTTAATTGAATACAATGATGTGTTTTTTTCTATATCAGGGCTGAAGGCATGTTCAAAAACATACAAAGATTGCGTATTGGAAAATTGATGTAAATATTATGAAAATATTAAGGATGAGTATTAGGGTGAGTCTTAAAAAATGTTTTTGGAATTTTTCATGGGCCAAGTTAAAATTTTATTAAGACGTACAAAAAAACTCTATGTGAATTTTTTTAATTTTTTTCTTAAAGGTTTAGGGGTCGCTACCGGGGTTCGAAATTCAAAATTTTACCGTCATCCTGAGGGATAAGCCGAATAACTGGAGTAAACCTTAACTGATTCTTATGAAAATTTTTCAGTATTAATATTTTCCATAACGAAGTAATGGAATTGTAAATGGGCAGAATTGCCCCACCCCTTCTGGTACCTCCCATACAAAATTACCTATTTTTTGATAATTAATATTTCTCCCATAACTTTTAAACGGACAGCTGGATGGCATTTAAGCTTGGTCAGTTTAATGACCTTGTAATAACAAATAAACCCCCAGAAAATCAAAAGCTTTGTCACACCCCTTCTGGTACCTCCCATACAAATGACCGAATTAACCCCCATATTTTTACCTACATATCTTTTTAGTAAAAATACTGAATTTAATAAAATTTTGTGTGAGATAAACTCATGCACAAAAGTGACTCGTGAGTGAATGTGGACTATATCGGCCAATCCCTTCTGGTACCTCCCATACAAAATTACCTATTTTTTGATAATTAATATTTCTCCCATAACTTTCAAACGGACAGCTGGATGGCATTTAGACTAGGTCAGTTTAATGACCTTGTAATAACAGATAAACCCCCAGAAAATCAAAAGCTTTGTCACACCCCTTCTGGTACCTTCCATACAAATGACCGAATTAACCCCCATATTTTTGCCTACATATCTTTTTAGTAAAAATACTGAATTCAATAAAATTTTGTGTGAGATAAACCCATGCACAAAAGTGACTCGTGAGTGAATGTGGACTATACCGGCCAACCCCTTCTGGTACCTCCCATACAAAATTACCTATTTTTAGACAAATTATTTTTTACCAATAATTTCCAAACGGACAGCTGTATGGCATTCAAAATTGGTCAGCCTTTGTGACACCCCTTCTGGTATCTCCCATACAAATGACCGAATTAACCCCCATATTTTTACATACATTTTTTTGTAAGTATGCTGAATTCATTTATATTTTGGTAAAGATATACCCTTATTGTAATTTTACTAATGCTTATCTTAAATATAAATCTAGTTTAATGAATGTTATATGATATTCAACGTAGATAATGGAACGCTATTGTCTTGCCCCATTCCACTAATTTGCAGTCCAACTTAGGAATTTTTACAGTACAGTTAATAAGAAATGATTTATTTCAAATTTGTTCATCAGTTTTTGTTGTGTTATTATTTAAAAAGATACATTTCAAAAATAAAAATTAAATTAAACAGTTAAAAAAAATATTAAAATAAAAATTTAATATATTAATATTAAACATCAATTCATTGCATGAAAAACTTAACATTAAAAAATGTAATTATTAACAACTGCATTTACTGCTTACAATATTCATTAAATTTTAAAATATTGTAAAATATATTATTATTTACACATGGTAGATTTTTTTGGATCTGAATATTTTTTTCTAAATTCTTTCACCAATAATAATAGAAACTGCTTCTGTTCTTCATTATGTGTATGCAATTTATTGTATTCCTGTATCAAGGCCACTTCGCGTTCAGCAATATCGTTAAAAACCCTCATAGACCGAACTAATTCTTTACTTAAATTACAGTCTGCAACAATTTTCAAAATTTTTTTTTAGGAAACCCGATATAATACCCGTTCAGCTGAAAAATTTAAGAGTATTGTTGGATACAAAATGCTCAAGACTTTTAGAATGTAGTAGGTTTTCATCTACTGTAACTCGTTTTTCTGGATTATCTACTCCTTCTATGTTTAAAGCATTTACCATCTTCTTCTTAATTTCATGAGAAACTTTGTCATCAAAAAAAGGAAATCCATCTAGCTCTTCAGAAAAATACCAGAGATGACCTATAATTTTTTTTAAGGCTATTGTCGCTATCTCTTTTTAATTGTTGCATAAGACTTCAAGTCTTTTAATAACTGGAGGTCATTTCTTGAAGCAGGAGGTCCAGAAGTGGATTAAAACCAATATTTAAGGTAAATATTAATTATAAAAATGCAAACATCCTGTATTTCACATAATTCGCTTTCCTTTAGCTTGAACTGCTCTCTGAATAAATATATTTTTATGGAATATATTGCCTTAGCCATCCATCTACCACGGTGAAGACTTGCTGGTGCTCTGAAGAATATTGGTGTTTTTGGAATACCTCCGCAGAATATTATTGTCAGCTTAGGTAGCTCTTTGTAGTCATCTCGTGGCTGAAACTCTTTAAGATGATTTTCGGCAAAATAAATAGCATCCGCAGAATTCTTTATGTTTTTTGTAATGGTATGGTTGCTGTTTGATATTTCGGGGAAGTCCCGAAATACCATGCATAAGTCATATTATATGACTTCTACGTTTAAAACTGCGCATGGATTTCAGGGCACTGAAGCGAGTTCTTTTGTACTTCTTAATAACATTTTAAGTTAACCTATGAAAAAAATCAAAAATAAGTAGCATATCTATGTAAAACTATCAGGGTGAATTCGGTCATTTGTATGGGAGGTCAAATTTTTGCATGTGTTCATCTCACACAAAATTTTATCGAATTCAGTATTTTTACTAAAAAGATATGTAGGTAAAAATATGGGGGTTAATTCGGTCATTTGTATGGGAGGTACCAGAAGGGGTGTGACAAAGCTTTTGATTTTCTGGGGGTTTATCTGTTATTACAAGGTCATTAAACTGACCAAGTTTAAATGCCATCCAGCTGTCCGTTTGAAAGTTATGGGAGAAATATTAATTATCAAAAAATAGGTAATTTTGTATGGGAGGTACCAGAAGGGGTATGGCAATTCTGACCATTTACAATTCCATTACTTCGTTATGGAAAATATTAATACTGAAAAATTTTCATAAGAATCAGTTAAGGTTTACTCGAGTTATTCGGCTTATCCCTCAGGATGACGGTAAAATTTTGAATTTCGAACCCCGGTAGCGACCCCTAAACCTTTAAGAAAAAAATTAAAAAAATTCACATAGAGTTTTTTTGTACGTCTTAATAAAATTTTAACTTGGCCCATGAAAAATTCCAAAAACATTTTTTTTTTGCCAAATAAGAATCAACCTAATGAGTATGGTTTGACGTGTAGAATTTCTATAGATGAATGTTTATTGGTAATGATGTCGATAGCCCAAAAATACGAATGTTTGATGACCCATAAAATACATATATGAATGTTCATCTGCAATTGTTTTATGTCTATATAACCGCAGTACTACACGAGCATGTGGGTAGAATCTTGTCTTGCCCCAAATTTGGCACCATTGCCTGTATCAATTAACTGTTAACTGAAAAAAAAAACAATAAACGAATTGGAGCTATTAAAGAATGCCGCGTGTAAAGTGAAATGCGAAATAAAACTGTGCATGTGGGATTCAAAGCTATTTCTGCATCCTACATTCTGCTCATTTGTGCCAACCACACTTGGTGTCATTGTATACACCAGCTACAGGTTTAGACAGAATTTGGCTAAATTTTAAAGATTCTCAAGCCACTGGACACCAAATGGCATCCTACCACCTAGGTTCGGTAGCACAGTCTGATTTTGGTGTCACAAACTCTATTTTTGAACCACCTAATTCTTTAAATACAGGTTTTTAAATAACTGCTTAAATATTCAATTATGAATACAATTTTTATACCATCACCCTTAGGGATGAGCGTATATATCATTTGATACCAACAAAATGTAACGCATTAAAGGAGACAAGTTGGACCCCAAGTATCTTAAGACCAAATTCGTTTCAGGACTTTTTAAGACGATTGAGCTATGTCCGTCTGTCTGGCTGGCTGCCTGGATGGCTGGTCTGCAGGATAACTCGAGTAAACCGTAACGGGTATAAAATTTTACCAGTATTAATATTTTTCAAAACGAACTAATGGGATTGTAAATTAGCAGAATAGCCCCACCCCTTCTGGTACCTCCCATACAAAATTACCTATTTTTTAGATTATTTATATTTTTTCATAACTTCAAAACGGACGATCGTAGGAACTTTGAATTCGGTCAGTTTATTTATCTTGCAAAAGTAGACAAACCCTAAAAAAACCGAACCCTTGGCCATAAACCTTCTGGTACCTCCCATACATGGACTTTGCCCAGAGGTTGAAAGTAACTGATTGTCCCTCACTTGGGAGTGACCAGAATCGATTCCTTTGTGGCACTGTCCAAGCAGCTAACTACTTCCGGTCTTAGACCAAGTATTCCCCGGGCAATGACTTTAAAGCAACCCCTTAGAAGTTAGCTAGAGTTAGAAGGCGAAATGTTGAGTAACCTAATCGGCATGCTACCTCCGATGCGTCTTAGGAAATAGGTAACAGAAGTTAATGAAGCTCAACACAGGCTCTCCTAGTGGCTTTGGCAGCCCCAAGAAACTAGGATCGGGAGCGGTGGCCTAATAAGCCACTCTCCTTAAACAAAATTTATTATGAAAACACGGAGAATAAATAAAACAAGAACCCCCCCAAATGTTGACGACCCCCGCAAACGATATAAGGACCATGATTTAAGGATATGCACCTGGAATGTCCGAACTCTTTACAGAGATGGTGCCTCTATCCAACTGGCAGATGTACTCGACAAATACAAGGTTGACATCACCGCCATACAGAAAATGAGATGGACGGGACAGGGATGCACACGACGAAAGAACTGTGACATCTTTTACAGCTGCCATGCAGAAAGACACGAATTTGGATGTGGTTTCATGGTCGGCAAGAGACTTCGACACCTGGTCTCACGGTTTAACCCTGTAAGTGACCGAATAGACACCATTCGCATCCGGGCGAAATATTTTTATATTACGCCGATTTGTGCCTAGAGAAAACATACGACCGCTGCCCTGGCCACGACATTAAAATTGTTCTGGGAGACTTTAATGCAAAAATAGGAAGGGAAGATGTTCTTGGTCCATCGATCGGTAAATTCAGCTTGCATACCGACACGTCAGACAACGGGTTTAGGCTGGTTAGCTTCGCAGCGGGAAGGAACATGGTAGTGAGTGGACCCAGATTCCAGCACAAAGATATTCACAAGGCAACTTGGCTATCCCCCGATCAAAACACCAAAAATTAAAATTGATCATGTGGTAATTGATTGCAGGCATGCATCTAGTGTCATGGACGTGCGTGTGATCCGTGGTGCTAATATTGGCTCGGATCATTACCTGGTTGCAGCCAAGGTGCGCACAAGATTGAGCAGAGCGAAAAACGCACGTAACCAAACACAAAGAAAGCTGGACATCGCGAAGCTGCAAAACCCAGAGATATCTACTGCCTACTCCAACCAGCTCTCCAAACTTTTACGACACAACGCCTCTACTTCTGACTTTCCCGATACACAGTGGCAGCATATTGCGCATTCCGTGGCAACCGCCGCAACAACCGTGCTAGGATATGAAAAGCGGTGCTCAGACGAATTCTGGTGCGAAGAAGAATGTCGCATAGTCAATTGTAACCCGTGCTGTTAGGGAACGGCATAAGGAGAAAGCAAAACGGGCGAGACAGCTATTTAGGCGAAAAATACGTCAGATGAAGGAACGGGAGAACGAGGATATAGAGCGATACAGGGATAGAGGTGAGGCCGGAAAATTTTAACATAAAGTAAGAGCTAATGGATACGGTAATGGCCTCCCTACCTGTTAGGACAGTGATGGAAATCTGGTCTCGGATACGCAGAGTGTGCTGCACATATGGAGAGAACACTTCCAGCAACTGCTGGTTCCAGAAGGACGCGCACGTGAAGTTATCACGCCAATTGTCGACGGCTTAGATTGCCCATTACCAAGTCAAGCCGAGGTAAGAAGAGCAATATCGCGGCTGAAAAACAACAAAGCTACCGGTGCCGACGGTCTGCCCGCAGAGCTCTTCAAGTCCGGTGGCGAGGAGCTGATAACGAGCATGCACCAGCTCCAGCGCACGGTTTGGCTTAAAGAGTGCATGCCCGACGATTGGAATGTATGCGTATTATGTCCTGTGCTGAAAAAAGGTGATCCAAGTGTGTGCTCCAACTACCGCGGGATCAGCGTTTTACCCATCGAGTGTGCTATGTAAAAAACTAAAGCCAGTGTTATCCAACCAGATCGGGCCTTATCAGTGTGGCTTTAGACCTGGAAAATCAACAACTGACTAGATTTTCACACTTCGGCAAATCCTGGAAAAGGCCCAAGAGAAACAGATCGACACGTACCATCTTTTTGTCTACTGTAAAGCTGCCTTCGACAGCCCGATACGGCAGAAATTACTTGAAGCCATGGCTGAGTTTGGTATTCCAGCGAAGCTGATACGTCTTTGCGGAATGACGCTGACTGACACGAAGCCATTCTATACCAGACGAGGCCTAAAACAAGGCGACGGCCTATCGTGCGATCTCTTCAACATTGTGATGGAGATGATAATGAGAAAAGCTGCAGTAAACACGAGTGGCACTTATTCAACAAAAGCCACATGCTACTCGCGTACACTGATGACGTAGACATCATCAGTAGAAATCTGCGGGATGTGACTGCAGCCTTCTCAGGTATACAGAAGGAATCAGCGAAAATGGGTCTAACGGTGAACGAGGACAAAACGAAAAATACTCCACAAAATATATGGGCCCATCATCGTTAACGGAGAGTATCGACATCGTATGAATCATGAGCTGTACGAGCTGTACACTGACATTGACGTGGTCTAACGCATTAAGGTGCAACGGTTGCGTTGGCTAGGTCATGTTGTACGCATGGACGAAAATGCTCCAGCTCGAAAAGTCTTCGACAATGAACTCGATGGACGGCGCAGAAGAGGGCGACCAAAACTCCGTTGGAAAGACCAGGTTACTGAGAACCTTACAGAACTCGGTGTGACTAACTGGAGGAGAAGCGCAGAAGATCGAGGCGCTTATAATATTTTTCTACGTGTGGTATATAATCCACTGGGATTGCATAGAAGTACAAGCTTAACAAACAAAAACAAACCTCCCATACAAATGACCTTTTTGACCCTCAAAGTTTTACTTATATATCTTTTTTGTAAGTACACTGAATTCACTCAAATTTTGAGTATGATGTTCGCTTATGAAAATGGGACTCAGGAATGCATATGAACTATATCAGTTCACACTGGCCGAACTCACCCCCATAGTCTTACATACATATCTTTTTTGTAAGTACACTGAATTCAGTCAAATTATACGTAAGTTTTAAAAAATTTGAATCAGGAATGAATATGGACTATATCCGATCACCCCATCTGGTACCTCCCATACAAAATTACCTATTTTTGGAAAATTAATATTTTTCCCTTAACTTTCAAACCTACACCTGCCGAATAATTTAATTTGGTCAATTTATTTATATTGTAATAGGAGGCAAAACCTCAGCAAAACCGCATGTCTATACACACATGCCCGCTTCAATTGACGTATTGGAAGACAACATTGAAGTATTTATTTATGAGATACCGGCCGAAATGTTGGAAAGAGTATGCCAAAATTGAACTAAGCGGATAGACTATTTGAGGCGCAGTCACGGTCAACATTTGCATGAAAGAATCTTCAAACATTAAATTATATGGACCGTACAATCGATTCAAATAAAGACTTCATGCATTTTTCTGAATTGTATGTGTTATTTTTTAAACTTTCCTATAGCTTATAAAAAATCACCCTTTAAATTACCGATATTTTCCCTTTTACATACATATCATTTTTGTGTGTACACTGAATTCGGACAAAAAAACTATTTAGACTAAAACAATATCTTATATTGGGTGATGGTATTTATCAGTCAGTTTACCTGACTGAAATTTCTGTACTGTTTTTTTTATAGAAAAAAAAACTAAGGACTATCAAATGTTACTTCTACGAAACCACAATTATATCAATATTTAACAAGAATTTCTGTCCAATTTTTATATACGGTACAACATAGTATATAAATACTTTAACTAAATGTTGAGTTTTAATTACTTTCATAACATATGATGTAAAGACCAAACTTTAATTGAATATTTTTTTGTCTATACCCGAATAGCATATTGACAGCTAGTCCTAGTCTCCCTTAGACAACAGCTCATGGATAAAAACTTGTAATAATCTCAAAGTTCTACAAGTAGTGAAATATTTGTTTGCCGACAACATCAAAGTTACAAACAATATTTTCAGCCTTATTCAACAAGGGATTTGGCGTTTTTTTCTCATTTGGTTGTTTCTTTTACATTGACATAGTTTTTTTCATGACGGTATTTACATGTATGTATGTGTGTTCATTAGATATTTTCACTTTCGTGCCGACAAAAACATGACCACTTATATACTTAATGTTACTGTATCCTTTAGTATAAGGGCGGGAAAAAACTACAAGATGTTTTTCTCTCTCATATTTTCCACATAGATGTTGTTGTTTTGCACTAATTGCCTGTCTGTTAGACGTCAATTTCATTTACGTGATGAGCATACTGAAATATTTTCGTACACTCTCATAATTCGATGTACAGCAAATCTGAAGCAATGAAAACACAGTTGGCAATGGGTAGCAATGTTGGGCAAAGCAAAATTTTTGGAACCATTTATTGGGTTTGAACGAAAACCTGTTGAATAGAATTTGTGAAAAGAACAATAAGGACGAGAAGATTTTAAAAACTTTGGACGTGGATTCCTTTTTTCGTTTATAGTGGATGATAAAAATAAAGAAGTGTTGTTGCTCATGTCGATTGTTCAATGGAGAGAACAATTATGCACCTATCGACGTTTTTGAAGACCAATACAATCGTCGTTTATTTTTATTTTTAATGCAGGTAAAAATTCTCTTAACAATTAAATTATACTGCCTCACCTGGCACCTGATAACAATGTGACAACTTTATAACGATTGTTCCATTACCAATTATAAAGTTTCAAAGCTCCTACTTTCATATTAAGCCTGACAGAGTGCAAGTGGCGTTTTGGTGTCAAAACTCTATTTTTCGAGCAATCAATTTTTTTGTAGTCATTTATAAAAATAGTATATGCATTTATGGATTGAATCCTTTTTAACTAAAAACGCAGTTTTATTCCACTTTCCATTCAATTTTACATTACCCGTTTTTTTTTTTTGCTGTAATGTGTCAAATTGTGTAGTATGTACCACAGTGAACCGCTTAAAATCTATTAAATTCATTTTTCATATCATCATGTCAATAATGTCGCTTTTAATTGTTATTAAAGAGTTTACAGTTGGCTTACTAATCACGCAAACATTGCATGCACTTCCGTCAACACACGTTAACAAAATATTGGCCACCGGAAATGTTAAAAAAGGTCTGTGTGTCTACATGTTAATAAAGTACTGCTGTAATTTATGCAAATAAGTATTTGCGACTCTTTTGCATGGATATGTGTCCTTATTACAATGAATAATAAAGGAAATTAATTTGGATATTGAACAATGTAGGAAGGAACGCTCAAAGGATTTTAATACAACTAACATATAGGGCAAAGGGCATATATAATGGAAAGGATATCCACAAAATAAAATACAATAAATTAGAAATAGGAGAAGTAAAAAAAATGCATTAAGCTACGTTCGCTTTACAGTTTTTAATTTTTTTTCGGATCTAAATAAAAATATTAAGTATTAATATCCATTTTTTGTTATTGCTAACTTCATTTGTTTTTTATCCTATGCAGAACTCTACTCACTCTATGACTTAGATTGCTGGAAAACTCATTTATGCCTTGCACATAATACGGTGTGCTTTTCATCTTGGTCACCAAACATCGGATTGGTAGGTCAAAGTAAGCACCGCGAATTGTTCCCCTCGACCGAGTTAGACCAAATTTTGTTGATTCCTTTAGTCAGTTTGAAGACAACTAATATTCGAACCAGTACAGAGATTTCAGTCAGATGAACTGTGGTATTCGAAAAAACAAGACAAGACCGGTCTCAACTGTTTTATCCTAAGTCGGACACGAGGAATCGAACTGCATCATTATTTTTTGAGTTGCAAAGACGGTTCCATACTATTTCTTTTTTGTTTTCACTAATACAGTGGATTCATTATTTTTTGATTTTTCGACCTTGACTGTTTTAACAGCTACTAACTTATATTCGGTTAGTTGTACCGATAAACTTTCTTCAAAAAAGTTCTTCCACGTTTTGAGCTTCAATTTCTAGTTTTACAATGGTCATATCTATATAGAAGAAAAGAAGACAATATTAATTTTTGTTTTGACTTTCCAGGAGTAACATTTTCAAAACATGTGCTTTAAAATTTTTATCCTGGAATATCTTTGAAAATTTGCAATAAATAAATTTAGTGTTAAAAATCTTATATATAAAAATGAATTGCTGTGCAGTTGTCTCGCTAAAACTCAAAAACGGCTGGACCGCTTTTCAAAATTTTTTTTTTGTTTTGTTCGCTATAGCTTCCTGACTACATTTGGTTGTAATTGGATAAAGGGGCGTGGCACCGCCCATACAACTTGAAAATTAAAAAGGCTATATTTCATGAACTTTCAGAGGTATGAAGATGAGTTTTGGTATATATGTTGTTGGAGCAGTAATAATTACAGAAGTAGGCGGTGCCACGCCCCCTTTTCAAAAATCGCTGTAACGGCTTTTCTAATAGATCGATTGATACAAAAATTTTACCATGAGGTACTGTTGACCTGTAGATAGTTCCTGACTACATTTGGTTGTAATTGGATAAAGGGGCGTGGCACCGCCCACACAACTTGAAAATCGATAGGGCTATATCTTATGAACTACCAGAGGTATGAAGATGAGATTTGGTACATATGTTGTTGGAGCAGTATTAATTACATCCAGGGAGGAAGTGGGGGTGCCACGCCCCCTTTTCAAAAATCGCTCTGATGGCTTTTCCAAAGACAGATTGATACGAACTGTTTGGGATTTTTTCCCCCCAAACTAAAAACCTAAAACCCGCACTGCAATCCCTACCTAAGTTATAAGTCTCCACTCGAGGTGGTTGAACTTATTTCGCTATTTGTTTCACATTCATATTTGTTTACCAAATATCGAATGATGAAACAGTTATCCCTTCTTGTGTTGGGAGAACAACAACAACAAACCATTGCCTAACATATGAATGCATATGTTTGTGCGAATGTGCATTCTCTGCTGTTGCTGTCGCTGACCAACAACAGATCGTTTTGTCGCTGCAGTCAACGTCGTCATAGCGAACATCTGCATAAACAAAGTTGATGTTTTCGCTAAACACCTACATGGTGACATTATTAATAGAAGTTTAAAAGTGAAAAGAAGCAGACGTTCTCGCAGACATTATATGGATTAACTAAAAAGAAGTGTTTAATAAAATGAAATAATAATGATCGCGAAGATCTTTAATAAATGAACTTTAACATATAATTAAAAAATTAATAAAATAAAAAGTGTTTTATTGGGCTGCTGATCATGGGGATCAGAGCCACAACGGAATAAATCTCCTACATAAAATTGGTGCCGAAACCCGGGACCTGTCCGTGCTGACGTTAATCCCTGTGCTGTTGTTACTGCCTGTGCTGCTGCTTGCTGTTCATCTTCTTTATTATCGCGAAGATAGCTTTGCCGTCGAGCCTACGGCATCATCATCGTTATAAAACCCTGTGACGAATTTCGAGCTAAATTCAAAGGGAAAAATGGAGTCAATTGCTGCGGCGATTGAGGACCAGAAGAAGACTCTTCAACACATCGAACGTGTAGCCACAATCTTCAACGCTAAACCTAGAGAGGCGAAAACTAAAGGTTATGTACAGACATTATTGGAGGATTTGGAGAATAACTTCAAGGGATTCAAAGATGGGCACGAACAAATCATGGAGATTGTTCGTGAGTCTTCAATAGCGGAAAATGAGGTTCCCTACTTAAGTACAGATACGTACTACAAATGCTACGATGCATATTTTTCATTAAAAACCGATCTACTCGATTTAATATTTTATTTTGATTCTCCACAGACTCCAACCGTTCATGCCAGCACCTTCTCAGCCACAAGCCGAAATGAATCGTTCTGCGCTGGAGCCCGATTGCCGAAAATTGACCTGCCGACTTTCTCAGGGGAATACATGGACTGGATCTCCTACCGGGACATGTTCGTGTCGCTCGTCCATAGCAACAATGCCCTCACTAAAGTGCAAAAATACTTTTACTTGAAAAGTTCGTGCACCGGTACACCACTCAGCATGGTAAATGAATATCCAGCGGCAGATACCAGTTATGAATTGGCATGGAATGCTCTCGAGAAGAGATTTCATAACGAACGAAAGCTGGTAGAACAAATTTTGAAGCGGTTGTTTTCAATATCGCCCTCCGATGGGTCATTTAAATCAATAAAAGTGCTACTGGACACTACAAGAACTTGTTTATCTCAACTTAAGTCGCTTAAAGTTGACATCTCTACCTGGGATTCAATTTTAATATATTTAACGACACAAAAGCTGGACATCCAAACTCGAAAAGAATGGGAACAGTCGCTGAAGGCGAGCACATCCATTCCACCTATGTCTGAAATGATGAGTTTCTTGGAGACCACTTTTAGGACATTGGAATCTATAGAAGAAGAAGCGATTCCACCTACTAATGTGCCAAATAAAGATTACCGTAAGAAGCCAACACGGGTAATACGGTCTCACACCGCGTCTACGGTACCAGATGACAACTGCCCTTGCTGCAACAAACGTCATCCTCTCTACAAGTGCTTCAGATTTACAGCTCTTTCTTCAGAGGAGAAGAAGACCTTCGTAAATCAGCACCGTTTATGCAGAAACTGCCTTAATACTGGTCATTTTCAATCCGCTTGTAAGTTGAATACAAAATGCCAGATTTGCCGTGGATCTCATCACACGATAATTCACAGCGCATTTTCGACCAGTAATATGGATCAAAATATTACTGCGAATCAAACTTTCCAGCCTCCTGCTACTACATCTACACCTGAAACAGCTACTGTAAGTACACATGTTTCTAATCTTCAAGATAAAAAATTAAACCCTGCCTTGCTGCCAACTGTAAAAGTTTTAATTAAAACAACAAATCGACTTTTTAACGTACGAGCTCTGGTGGATCAAGGGTCACAGCTGTCGTTTATATCAGAGGAGCTTTCTCAGCTGTTACCTGTTCCGAAATACAAAACACGCGTTGATGTTTCTGGTATTGGAGGAAATAGAGCCGTTACAATTAAAAAATGTCTTCGATTCTCAATTAAATCAAATTATGATAAAAATTTTGAGCTGCCGATAAATACGCTTGTTGTGCCCAACGTGACGTCATATGCTCCGAGCAAATTTCATACAAATGTTATACCCGATCTCACTGAATATTTTCTTGCAGACCCCAATTACTTATCGTCTGGGAAAATAGATCTCTTGCTGGGAAACGACGTTTATGGCGACCTTCTCCTCCCTGGAGTCAAAAAGCTTCATAACAGCTTTTTACTGCAAGAAACGCATTTGGGTTGGATGATATCTGGCACCGTGAAATCACCGATGACGTCAGCAACAATTTCTACAAACGTTTGCACACTTGATGACCAACTCCGCCTGTTTTGGGAACAAGAGGAATTGCTCGACACCAAGCCATTAACGAATGAAGAAGAATCATGTGAGAAATTGTTTGCAGAAACACACACTCGTGATGACAGCGGTAGATATACAGTTCACCTGCCGTTTAAGAGGACACTTCAAGGTCAAGAGCTGCCTACGTTTTCCTTCACGGACTACAATGCCTTAAAGAGATTAAAACAGTTGGAATCAACATTCTCTAAGAAGCCTATATTTGCTGAGGAATATCGAAAGTTTATGGATGAGTATGAAACTCTTCGCCATATGAAAAAGCTCGGTGAGTACCCTCAGTGTATACCCCAAAATGCCTACTTCTTTCCCCATCATGGTGTACTCAGAGAGAGTAGCACAACAACAAAACTGCGAGTTGTTTTTGATGGCGGTAACAGAAGACCTCCTCAAACGTCTCTTAATGAAGAGTTATCAGCTGGACCTGCATTGCAAAACGATTTGCCTACAATTATAAACAGATGGAGAAGACATCGTATAGCTTTCACAGCTGATTTGGAGAAAATGTTTAGGCAGATAAAGGTCTGCTCTGATCATCAACATTACCAGTGCATACTCTGGAGAGATGCAAATGGCAAAATATGTATATATGCGTTACAAACTGTAACCTATGGCACTACCTCTGCGCCCTACTTAGCAATTCGTGTGCTACATCAGCTAGCAAAAGATGAAGAGAGCCGCTTTCCAGAAGCAACACAAATTCTTTTGGCTGATACATACGTCGATGACGTCATATCTGGTACGGACACAATAGAGGAAGCAGTAAGTCTACAAAAACAACTCTCAAATCTATTGAAATCAGGTGGATTTCACTTGAGGAAATGGAACTCTAACTCAACCCAGCTGTTGGCAAATGTTCCTCAAGAAGATCGCGAGAAAAAAGATTTATTTGTTCTTCATCAACAAAATATGTCGAAAGCCCTTGGTATACAGTGGGATACCAACACAGACAACTACTGTTTTTCAATAAATTTTACATTTGCTAATATAATTACTAAAAGCAGTTTGCTTTCAGATGCCTCAAAATTGTTTGACCCCCTTGGTTGGTTGTCTCCTACGACTATATTGGCAAAAATTACATTTCAGCAGCTTTGGAAACTAAAACTCGACTGGAATGACGTTCTACCTGAACAAATTCAGCATGACTGGGTCCAATTTCGAAGCAATTTAAAAACATTAGAAGAAATACGCATTCCAAGATGGATTGGATATAGTCCTACAAGGTCAACAGTGGATTTGCATGCATTCAGCGATGCATCACAATCAGCATATGCAGCTGTAGTCTACGCCCGTACAACAAATGAATCTGGTGAGATTTTAATCAACTTATTACAAGCTAAAACGAAAGTGGTTCCCCTGAAGAAAGAAACAATTCCCCGATTGGAATTATGTGCAGCTACACTTATGGCGAAACTCGTAGCCAAGGTCAAAACCAACGTGGATTTCAACATCAACAGCATCGTGTACTGGACTGATAGTACCATCGTTCTTGCGTGGCTGAGAAGTCGAAATACACGGTTGGAAGTCTTCGTGGCAAATAGAGTTGCACAAATACAACGTTTAACTAAAGAAAATGAATGGAGATATGTACCCTCTAATGATAATCCTGCAGACTGCGCGTCGAGAGGACTTATTCCTGAAAAACTTGTTCATCATCGCCTATGGTGGCAAGGGCCATCATGGCTAAAATCTTCTCCTGACAATTGGCCAACTTCCCCTACTGAAGTATCGCATCAAGAAGAAGAAACCAACAACAGCGTAGCTGTTCATCTCTCAAAAACTACGACGAAAACAGAGTATCCAGAAATAGTATTCAAATTCTCTAAATTATCAACACTAGTTCGTGTGACGTCATACATTTGGAGATTCTACACGAACATCAAAAAACAATTGAAATGCTCTGCGAAAGAAACGGGATTCTTAAAAACATATGAACTAAATCAATCTCTCAACCTACTCATCAAGCTAACACAAGAGGTGTCTTTTTATGATGAAATCAGCTGTCTACGAGCTGGGAAATACATTCCCCACCAAAGCAGCATCGCTAAATTATCACCATTTCTAGACGAAATGAACATTCTGCGAGTTGGAGGCAGAATATCGAACGCGCCCATTGCCTACGCGGCTAAGCACCCGATTCTATTAACAAAGCAAAATCCGCTCTCTTTTCTTATATTTTCAGAAGCTCATATGAAGACTTTTCATGGCAGCCTACAATTAATGCAGTCATACGTCTCACGTCACTATTGGGTCATCTCTACTCGAAATATCGCCAAAAGGGTCCAACGTGAATACATCGTTTGCTTTAAATACAAAGCACATAACTGCCAGCAGCTCATGGGTAATCTACCAGCTGTACGTCTTCAAGCAACGCGAGCTTTCAAGCATAGTGGAGTGGACTATGCTGGTCCCATCAACATTAAGGCTTCTTCTCTGCGAACTGCGTCCACAACAAAGGGTTACATATGCCTTTTCATCTGCATGTGTACCAAAGCCTTACATTTAGAAGCCGTAACCAGCCTCAACGTTGACGCTTTTCTCGCTGCTTTTCGCAGATTTACTGCTCGCCGTGGTCAGTGCACTGATTTGTACTCTGACTGTGGCACGAATTTTGTTGGCGCTAACAAAGAACTACAAGTTTTATATCAGCGCAACAAATCATCTCTACCTGAGCATCTTGCAGAAACACTGGCCAATCAAGGTACTACTTGGCACTTCATACCTCCCGCTTCACCCCACTTTGGCGGACTTTGGGAAGCTGGAGTGAAGTCTACTAAGCACCACTTACGCCGCATCATGAAAGACCGCATACTTACCTACGAGGAACTCAGCACTCTATTAGCACAAATTGAAAGCTGCCTAAACTCAAGGCCTTTGTGTCCCCTTTCGACGGATCCTGCTGACTTCGACGCCCTCACTCCTGCGCACTTCCTCATAGGCGAGGCTAGCAATTGCATCCCTGAGCAGAATCTTCTTGATTGCAACATCGATCGCCTAAGCCGCTGGAAACTCATTGAACGCCTCAAGCAACATTTCTGGGATCGATGGAACAAAGAATATCTATGCCGCTTACAATCCCGTCCTAAGTGGAACAAGATAACAAACAACATAAAAGTTGGTGATTTGGTTTTGCTACTACACGAACGCAGCGTACCCGGACAATGGCCACTTGCTCGCGTAGAACACCTTCACCCCGGTCCTGACGGCTTAGTTCGAGTAGTCACCCTGTATTGCAACGGCAAGTACATCAAACGCCCAATATCTAAAATTTGCTATCTCCCCTCTAACGATACGATACCCACAACTAAACCATCATAAGAACGACGTTCTTGGCGCGGGAGAATGTTTGGGATTTTTTCCCCCCAAACTAAAAACCTAAAACCCGCACTGCAATCCCTACCTAAGTTATAAGTCTCCACTCGAGGTGGTTGAACTTATTTCGCTATTTGTTTCACATTCATATTTGTTTACCAAATATCGAATGATGAAACAGTTATCCCTTCTTGTGTTGGGAGAACAACAACAACAAACCATTGCCTAACATATGAATGCATATGTTTGTGCGAATGTGCATTCTCTGCTGTTGCTGTCGCTGACCAACAACAGATCGTTTTGTCGCTGCAGTCAACGTCGTCATAGCGAACATCTGCATAAACAAAGTTGATGTTTTCGCTAAACACCTACATGGTGACATTATTAATAGAAGTTTAAAAGTGAAAAGAAGCAGACGTTCTCGCAGACATTATATGGATTAACTAAAAAGAAGTGTTTAATAAAATGAAATAATAATGATCGCGAAGATCTTTAATAAATGAACTTTAACATATAATTAAAAAATTAATAAAATAAAAAGTGTTTTATTGGGCTGCTGATCATGGGGATCAGAGCCACAACGGAATAAATCTCCTACACGAACATTTTAGAAAGTGGTACTGTTGACCTGTTGATAGTCAGTGGCTATATTTGGTTGTGATTGGATAAAGGGCCGTGGCACCGCCCATAATTAAAAGGGCTATATCTCATGAACTATCGGAGGTATGAAGATGAGATTTGTTACTTATGTTGTTATTGCAATATGAATTACAGTTAGGGTGGAAATGGGCGGTGCCACGCCCGCCTTTAAAAAATCGATCACACGGCTTTTCTAATAGACCGTTATATACAATAATTTTAGAAAGTGATACTGATGACCTGTTAATAGTCTCTAGCTGTACTTGGTTGTGATTGGATAAAGGAGCGTGGCACCGCCCATACAACTTGAAAGTAAAAACGGCTATATCTTATGAACTATCAGAGTTATGAAGATGTGATTTGTTACATATGTTGTTGTTACAGTATGAATTACAGTAAGCTATACCTAACTATAACTATAAGTTATAACTGCCATAGTAATAGTTTGGTCGCCCTTAAAATTCATTTTTTTCCCGCAAAAATCGTATACCAATGTCGAAATCTACGATGAATTGTTAGAAAATTTCACCAATAATTTTTGTGTCTAAAATCACTTCCTAACTTGCGCTGGGAATCATGAAGGTTTCACATTAAAATTTTTGTTTGGTTTAACATGAGCACAACTCGAAAACTTCAGATATATATATCCCAACAAACTAAATGAGGTATTACAGAAGCAAATATATGTATTGGTTAAAAAGTTATGGCGCAGAATATTGGACGGGATTCTAAATTTATTTATTTTCAAAATTCGCGTTCTGTTTGCCATACTTATGGAGCCCTTTGTCAAGTTTACGGTGCACATAATCATCCATCTGAGCGGCAAATGGAAGCCATCGAAGCTGTTGAAGTAAGTGTGAAAGGGACTCGAATTTATCGAACCGACGCCATTTTCAACAACTAGGTCTCTGCAAATGCTGAGGAAAGATCTTGACCTACATCTATAAAAGATCCAACTGGTGGAAGAACCAGTGGATCATCAATTGATTTTGTTATTTCTCATGTCATTGCAAATCATTTGGAGAAGAAATGGTTCCAACACGACGGCGCAACAAGCCATACAGCGCGTGAGACCATCACTTTGTTAAGCCAAACGTTTGTTGACGGAATTATCTCAAGAAATAGTAATACGAGTTCAATACGAAGATAGTATTCGGGAATATTCTTGATCCGTGGGAGAAGAAGACATGGCAAAATATAGCTTTATGGCTAAAGGCATGAATCTTCAAACGAAATGTTCACTTGCGAGGCATGACAAAAGTGTTTTATATCTTAAGAGATAGTTAGTATACAGACGGTTCCCGCTACTACAGGTAAAAATAAAAATATAATTTTGATTTTTAGCGGTATGTCAGTTTCCTATTTGTAAAAAAGTGGGTTTTCGCCCCACATACAGAAAAAAGTTAATATACATGTCGGCACTACAGATATGACTATCGTCATAGAGGCTATGATATTTAGAATTTAAAACAATAAAACTTAATTGGTTAACTTCCATGTTAAGGAGTTACTTGAAATTAGTTACATAAGGTAATAAACTCAACATATTGTTGTCGAGCTTAAGTACCGTCTTCAAAGTACTTTATAGACCTACAAAAATATAAATTAGCGTTTATATAGCATTTAGGATAGTAAGAAATGTGAAATATATTACAAGTTAATATGCAATAGCGAAGCATTGCCGGGCCCACTAGTCTATTATAATATTGATTAAAGTTGATTAAGAGACAATTTTAAATAATTGCTAACACTATACTAAAAAAGGTAGAATTGTAAAATGTTGATATGTTTAGAAGCATGCCACAGCCTCCATGTTTTTTTCTTATTTTTTATTGCAGATTTTCAAGGATATGCAAGGATAAAAATTCAAAAAGACATTTTGAGCATATATTTCTTCTGAAAAGTCACAGCAATAAAAGAATATAAAATGCTGAGACTCTCTTCTTTTGTTTGATATCCATATCACCATTGTATAACCGAGAGAGCGCATAAAATATGGAACAATCCAAAAAAATCTACTGTATAAGCAAAACCATAACAAAAATTTATGGAACCGTCATTGTTATTCAAAAAACTACTGAAGCAGTCGATTCCTCGTACCCGAATTAGGGAAAAACAGTTATCCCTGTCCTTGTTTTCGAAAATGTTTGCCAATATCCATCACAAGGTATTATTACTTGATTTCAAAAGTTGGCGGAATGGTACATTTGTATGGGAGGTACCAGGAGGGGCGTGGATAGACTTCCAGTAATTTCTTTAAAACTTTATCCAGTTATAGCTTTACTAAATACAGAATTTGGGCACGAAACGCTTTGGTTGTATTGATGTTATTGCTCGATTTCTAAAAGGGGACGAATGATATATTTGTATGGGAGGTAAGTAATTTTAGACCGCAATTCTTGACCGATATTCAAAACTATTTATATCCCTAGGGGTAGGAGGGTATATGTCATTTGATACGACCCAAAAGTGTAACACATAGAAGGAGTCACTTTAGACCCTATGTGACTCATGACTTTGTATGTCATTTGAGCCATGTTTGCTGTCTGTACGGCTGGAACGCTTTCGAAAGACGCAACCAATTGCATGGGTTAATATTTCCTCAAAACTACTTACGATATTGCAAATAAGCTACATGGACACGCCCCTTCTGGTTACAAATGTACCATTCCGACCACTTCAGAAATCGATTAATATTATTAATACAACTAACGCGATCGTTCCCAAATTTTGTATTTTGTAAAGCAATAGGTGGATAAATTTTTGGAGAAAGAATGTGAAAGTTTAGCCAAGCCCCTTCTGGTACCTCCCATATAAAGTCGGGTTTCCCGATTGAAACTTTCTTACTGGTTCTCGTATCATATGATATCTCTGTTGTCGGTATGGGTGAGGGAACAAAAATATATTGCGAATACTGAGGTTTTTTTTAAGTGTATAGTAATTGATCACACAATACAATGTTAGAGGTAAAACATTAGTAAGTACATATATACAAGGTGGCGCAAAAGTAATCCTCCTATCAGAAAATGCTATAATTTTTGCGATTGGCCCCTAATGTCAGTTCTGTTTTGACATTTGTGTAGTAAACACATGCGAAATACACGTTAATAAAAAATGTTACGCTACACTGCTCCAGAACGCGGAATATTGCTGACTATTTATTTGACCAATAATCGATCGGTGACTTTGGCACAACGTGAGTTTCATCGCAGATTTTCTGGCCGTCCAACGCCTACTGGTGGAACACTGCGACGTTAAGCCGCTCGCCTCGAAGAGACTGGCACAACACAAGATGCTGCCAGGCGTGGCAGACCCCGGAGTAGCCGTTCTGCAGAGAATATTGCTGCTGAGGATGTCATGGAAGCGCCGTCAACATCGACCAGACGACGTGCCACGCAAATGGGTATCAGTCGACGGTCTTTACAGCGAATTTTGGTTCAAGATTTGAAGATGTTTCCGTACAAAGTCCAGACGGTGCATCAGCTGTTAGCTGCTGACCGCCAATCGCGTCTAACATACGCTCAGGCCATCCTTAATCACCACCAAGAGGAATATAATTTTTCATCACAAATAATCATGAGTGATGAGGCCCATTTCCATCTTAGCGGGTACGTAAATAAGCAAAATTTACGCTTCTGGGGCCCTGAAATAGCCATTAAACCCGCTTAAAGTCACTGTATGGCGTGCTGTTTTCGCTGGAGGAGTCATCGGACCTTTTTTCTTCGTAGACGTCGCGGGCCAAACGGTTACTGTGAATGGTGAGCGCTACAGAGCAATGATCAACGAGTTCTTTTTGCCGCAACTTGATGAATTGGGATTGGAAAACATGTGCTTCCAACAGGACGGTGCAACAGCACACACTGCATGTGCCACAACCGATATGCTGAAGGATGCATTTCCCGGGCGCCTAATGTTGTTGTTGTAGCAGCATATGTGTCTGTTTGTTTATCCTGCGTCGTTGTTTTCCGCTGCACTTGTATCCAGGCCAAGGAAGGAAGCTACTTCCACTGGGTGGGTCCAAGGAGACCTGGGAACAAGGAGAGTTGGATTGGCTGGGCAGTTAAAGAGGTGTAGCGTGTCGTGTGGTCCTTGGTTGCAGGCTGGGCAGACGTTCGACGTATTGCCGTCAATTCTTGCCCAATATGAATTGAGGCGACTACACCATCCGGATCTTAGTTGGGCCAAAACAACTCTCGTCTGCCGCGGTAAAACCTCTTCTTCCGAGGCCACTGATGGAGGGTGATCTCCGAGCACGACATTCACTCTATAGTTGTTTACTGCTTCCAAGACTTCGTCTGAGTGAATGTCTGCTAATCCTGCTTGATATGCGCTTTGATCTAGAGGCTCTCTCTTGTAGCGCTGGATCTCACGCTCTAGATCATGAAGGTCTTTCCTCACCTGCCTGGGGGGAGGGAGCCTATCCATAAGGTGGTGGTTGGGATGGCTGGTCCGATAACAACCAAGCAAGTACTGCTTCGACAAAAGGAAATTATGTCGTCGCACGGGAATGACCTTCGTCTCCTCATGTAGGTGATCCACAGATGACATGAGGAGGCACCCTGTCGCAGTTCTCAGGGCGGCATTTTGGCATATCTGCAGGTTCTTCCACTGCGTCTCGCTCACGTTCGGTGACCACACTGGAGCTGCGTAGTTCACCACAGACCGACCTATCGCTTTGTAAGAGGTCAACAAGGTTTCTTTTTCGGTTCCCCAAGAGCTGCCGGCAAGCGACTTGAGGACCTTGTTCCTACTTCTCATCTTATTGCAGATAGCTGTGGCGTGCGCGTTGAATCTGAGCAGACTATCAAATGTGACACCAAGGACCTTGGGGTGGTTGGTGGTCGGAATTGTTGTGCCATCGACTATCACATTGAGCTGCTCCTTCACTTGCGCTGTCCATGCGGTGAACAGTGTGGCCGATGATTTGGTGGCGGAAATTTTCATCCTTCTCGCAGCGAAGAAATTGGCAATATCAGCGAGGTAGGCATTCAACCTTCCACAAATGTCATCAGTCGAGGGGCCCGACGCCAATATCGTACAATCATCGGCATACGATACTATATTTACGCCGTCAGGTGGTGGTGGAATTGCAGAAAGGTAGAGGTTAAACAGTGCCGGAGATATCACCCCACCTTGGGGAACTCCCTGTTTCACTCTACGGGGCTTGGACTTTCTATTTCTGAATTCCACGTATGACTGGCGTCCACACATGTAGTTCACGATCCAACGTTTCAAATAGTTCGGGAGGGACGTGTTGGCGATGTCCTCGAAGAGCGTGGCGTGATTTACTGTATCGAAGGCCTTCGATAAATCAAGCGTCACGAGGACCGTCCTGTCACTGGGCTTATTCTGGTTGAGACCGCGACTTATTTGTGTGGTGATGGCGTGTAAAGCAGTGGTAGTGCTGTGCTGCTTACGGAATCCATGCTGATGATCGGCAATTGGGAAATGTCCTGTCAGGCTCGGGAGGATTAGCGCCTCAAGTGTCTTGGCTACTGGCGAGAGGAGAGAGATGGGCCTGTATGATTCTCCTTTGCTCGCGTATTTGCCAGGTTTCAGTAGCGGGACCACTCTACCCATTTTCCAGGCCTCGGGTACTACCAGAGTGGTCAGGGACAGATTGAGGACATAAGACAAATATTCGACTCCCGGTATGTCCAATTGTTTCAACATCAACATGGATATTCCGTCGGGGCCTAGCGCTTTTGATGCCTTTGCGCTGTGGATGACATCTGCAACTTCTCCAACTGTAAATTGTGGTGGTGCTTCTTCGACTCGGAGAGCATGAATACGTCGCATTACTCTCCTTTTCGCCATGTCACTCTCGGGGTGCTCAACAAATTGACGGTTAAAGTAACACGCGCACCTCTTTGGGTCTGTCACAGTGGTGGCACCAAATGTGATGGCCGTTCGGTCTTCTCTCCTTCTTGGATTCGAGAGTGACTTAACCGTTGCCCACAATTTACTGATACCGGAACTTAAATTGCAGTTCTTCAAGTGCTCTAGCCAAAGGTTCCGCTTATATTCGTCGACCATCTTACTAATTTCTAGGTTCAGTTTACTGAGTCTAGGATCAGCAGGGTTGGCCGTACGAATTCCATCACGCTCGTCTGCGAGTCCCGCTGCCACTGCTGGGAAGTAAGGTCGTATCTCGGGTATTCGACCAGCAGGGATAAAGCGAGCGGCCGCTGCGCGTATGATGTTTCGGAAATTTTTCTCAGCAACCCGAACATCTGAGGGTATGGGTAGAGCACTGAAGCTGTGGTTGGTGAATTCTCTGAACCCGTTCCAGTCCGCTTTCTTATAGTTCAAGAAAGTACGGCGTTCAGAGATGATGTAATCGGCTGGTCTATCAATGGAGAGGATTATGGGGAGATGGTCTGATCCAAGTGCAATGACGGGCTGCCAGGTAACGTCATTGATCAGACCCGGCGAAACTATGGTGATGTCTGGCGAGCTGCTGCAATCACCCATAATCCGTGTGGGGGTATCCTCATTCGCTGTGCAAAACGTTGAGTCATCGATTTGCTCGGCCAAAGCTGTTCCTCTATGGTCATTGGCTAGGAGAGAATGCCAGAGTTCATGGTGGGCATTAAAATCTCCTAGGACCACGCGGTTATTGCCCTGGAGCAATGGGCTGATGTCAGGCATATAACGCGGAGGACAGCTGCCAATCGGCGGTATATATACGTTGTACAGCTCTATCTCGGCAGTCCCGGACTCAACTGCTACCCCCATACATTCAATGTATGGGTCTCTAGAGTCAAGCTCAGGCGAGATAGGTCTGTACTGCACAGAATGGTGCAATAGGAAGGCCAATCCCCCACCTCCATTTCTGGTGCGATCCTTTCGAAGCACGTTGTAACCTTGACAACTGTGCAAGCTGCAGGTGTCGGTCAGCTTAGTTTCCTGGATCGCGGCGACCTTGATGTTTCTCCGATTCATGAAATCCACTATCTCGCTGATTTTGCCACGGAGACCATTGCAGTTGAATTGCAAAAAGGTTGCACGATCAGGGGTTGGTACAGCAATATGTGGTGTTAATTGAGGTGTTGGTTGCTGTATGAGCTGGTATTGCTGTGAGGGAGATTGCGGTGGTGTCCCGTAGATCGAAGAGGTAGACGACGTAGACGACGAGGGCGACGACGAAGACGACTGCGAGTCTTGGGACAGACTGCGGGATACGGAGGCACAGCAAGCAGCAACGTAATCCTGGCAATACTCCCTTAGGTGGCTGAGGCCAGAGCAACCCCTGAAGTGCACCCACTCCATGCATCGGTTACACCTTACTGATGTTGAACGGTGATGGAGGAGGTTTCTGCAGACGGAGCAGAAATATTGTGTAGGTCCGGGGTTTTGTTCAGTCCCGGCACGGACCAACAGAATGCGAAGCAGACACTCCGGGATGTGCCTCTCCCAAGGCAAAAAGATAAACAAACATATAGGGACACATAGTACTGAGGTGGCAGCCCCTGGCCGAAGAATTGCTGCTTCGGGTCAATCCGGTACAAAGAACCGGCTGCCGTGGGATTGCGCCTAATCTCCCGTTTTAGCGATTTGCACTGGCCAGCAAGATCGCCTGATTTGACCGCTCCAGACTTCTTTCTGTGGGGCTTTTTGAAGTCGCGGGTTTATGTCAACAAGCCTCAGACTCTTGCAGCTCTTAAAGACAATATCCGTCAAGAATGTGAGGACCTATTGCCGGAAGTTTTGGCCAAAGTGATGGAAAATTCCATAAAAAGGGCTCAAATGACAATCAACTGTGGCGGCGGCCATTTACATGACATCATATTCTCGACTTGATGTAAAAAAAATTAAAAGACCAAATAACCAGTACAGAAATTTCAGTCAGTTGAACTGACTGATAAATACCATCACCCAATATAAGATATTGTTTAAGACTTGAGTTATTGAAATTAACCGATTTGTAATTAAAACCAGTTAGAAAGTTTCAGTCGGGCAACCCAACTTACATTTACCCTTACCCTCAGTAAAACAGATAATTTTCTATTATATTGATATTATTACTCGATTTCTAAAGTGGGCGGATTGGTACATTTGTATGGGAGGTACGAGAAGGAGTGTGGTTAGGCTTTCAGATTTATTCTCCATTACTTTATCCTGTTATAGCTTTACTAATTACAGAATTTGGGCACGATTGCCTTGGGTGTACTGATGTTATTAGTACATCCCTAAAGTGGGCGGAAAGGTACATTTGTATGGGAGGTACCATAAGGTGCGTCGCTAGAATTCTCCAAAACTTTGTCCTGTTATAACATAACAAAATACAGAATTTGGGCACGATCGTGTCGAGTGTATTGATATTATTACCCTATATCTAAAGTGGGCGGAGTGGTACGTTTGTATGGGAGGTACCAGAAGGGGCGTGTCTAGACTTACAGATTTTTTCTCCAAAACTTTATCCTGCTTGAACTCTACCAAATACAGAATTTTGGCACGATCGCGTTAGGTCTTTTCATAATATTAATCGATTTCTAAAGTGGGCGGTACCAGATGTGTATGGGAGGTACCAGATGGGGCGTGGATAGACTTCCAATTTTTTTCTCCAAAACTTTATCCTGTTATTGCTTTACTTAAAATAGAATTTGGGTACGATCACGTTTGATTTATTGATATTATTTCTCCATCTCCATAGTGGGCGGAAAAGTAGGTTTGTATGGGAGGTACCAGAAGGGGCGTGGCTAGGCTTTCAAAATTTTTTCCAAAACTTTATCCTGTTATAGCTTTACTAAATACAGAATTTGGGGACGATCCCGTAGGGTGTATTGATATTATTACTCGATTTCTAAAGTGGGCGGAATGATGTATTTGTATGGGAGGTACCAGAAGGGGCGGGGCCATGTAGCCCATTTGCAATACCGTAAGTAGTTTTGAGAAAATAATAACTCGTGCAAAATTTCAAAAGATTTGGTTGCGTCTTTCGAAAGTTATCGTGCGAACCAGCCGGACAGCCACCAGACAGACAGACGGACATGGCTCAAATGACTTAAAAAGTCATGAATCGAATTTGGTTCAAAGAAACCTAGGGTCTGTAGTGACTCCTTCTATGTGTTACACTTTTGGGTCGTATCAAATGATATATACCCTCATCCCTAAGGGTGATGGTATAAAAACATCGGAAGTTTACTTTTGCGCCACCTTGTACCATATTATATGTGGCTATGCAGAAAGAGACTAGAAATCCTTTTTAAGTGGCATAGAGGAACTAACATATTTGTACATAAGCAGAATAAACAACTTTTGTAAGACGAGTTGGGCCGAAACTCTAAATTTCCAATCAACTACAGACGGAATCTACCACACTTCGGATAGGAACTATTCATGCAGCCCAGTCACAAACGCCCAATGGGTAACACAAAGGGTTCACAAGGACCTAACTGATCCTTGTTAATATTATCGAATATTATGTGGTCGGGCTAGACGGTTACGTATACCCTATGCCTCGAACATTGCACTGGTCCAACTATGCACCCATGCGCATGTTGGCACAATAATAATAGGAACGAGCATGTTAATTACTTTGATATGTGTAAGGTGCGTCCAACATAAAACACATATGACAAAGCCAACTACACACAAAACCCCCATACAAATAAAGTCAGCATATCACATGCATTCCTTGACATTAGTCATATCCAGTACTATCTAACATCCCATAACTTTTTAGTATAATAAAATCTTATAATCTCTTGTCATGTTTATTGACCTCGTACAGATATGACTTTGATAAAATAGTTTTTCATACGATTTAAATATTCATAAATTCACATAATTCCTTCAAATCCAAATTGTTGCACAATAATCTTATATAAGTACATATGTTCGTTATTTATTGTGGCATTCACATATTTACGCTATTCGACATGACAATATTTAATATGTCGTAATTAATGAAGTGACAAAAAAATGCCCATTCACACAGATAAAATATCTGGATTATAATATTTTTGCAAAATTTTGGTGGTTATCCGCAATAACCACAATTTACGTATGCGGAAAAAGAGATACAACAGATACAATTAAATAAACGTGCTGCTGAATTCAAAGCAATGGGCAGCATGTGTTCAAGTCCTTATAATTTACCGTTATATGCAATAAAACTAATGAACGTATAAAAGGCTACTATGAATTTTTTGCTTGGCAGGCATACTAATTTATGTATGGATATTAAACTAAATACTCTACTCTCAATTAGGGTGGAGAAACAGATAAATGTGTCTATGAACTACAGAATATGAAATAACAATAACAACGATAGCTAATGTGCTGATAATCTACAAAAGCCTGAAGCCTAATAAAGCAGTTCATATTTTATTAAAGACTATAAAATAATATTCTTTATATCACGATGTGTTTGTATTTAAAACTAAACTAAAATATTTGTTAACTTATATAAAACTATTTTAATTGATATTTATTTGATTTTCACTATTTGCCAATATTATACCTTATATATTGACAGCATTAATTTTTGTTTTGTTGTCACTTTGTAATTTGTACAAAATAAAATATAGACAAATACTGCTAAAATGTATCTAATGGATTGTGTTTTATATGCTAAGGCAAAAAAAGGTAGTAAAAATACCACAAAGAAACATCACCGAATATTAGCATCGTTTAATATTCAAATCCTAACAATAGAAATATTTTAAATGCCGCCACAACCGATATCACAAGCAGAGACATTTCCCAAACCACATGTCAGCTTAGATATCTATAATTAACCGAATGCATTCGGTACATTTGTTCAACTGTACACAATAAATATTTTCGTCACATTTAGCATAACCATTGTTTAGAAGCAATCCGTTAGTAGCACTATTTTTATGCAACAGCTGGCTGGCATGGTAATTTCTATAAAATATGTACATGAGTGTGTGTGTGTGTGCGAGCATTATAAATACAATACAACAGTATCGCGACTTGGCATTAGAATTAGTGGCTTAGTATTTGTAGATTACATACAATGAAGAGGGAATTGGATCTTAAGTAGACTTAACAATATTAAAAATGGAATATGTCTTCAATGGACCATTAGATATTAATAGCTTTGGTGGCAATTGCAAGTGAGGCCGACCATGGCATTATGGTTAGAGATGGGGGAGATGCAGGGTTTGATTCCTGTCTCAGTCACCTACATTTTTGTTTCATCGGCGACACCATTGATGTTGTCGACAGCAACTTTGCAGTAAATGCTGGAACAAAAGTTAAAAAAAGTTAAAAAGTCATTACTTTACTTAAAGTCAAAAATTTGTGTGTAAACGCCTAATATCTCGATAACTTATAGAGATATTGATAATATCCAAATATCATCTTTAATATGATTTGACTTGATTTACTCTAAATAGTTAAAATATGTGGAGATCTGCATTAACGTGCTTCATAATGAAATCTCTAAACTTTGATTTTTTTTTCAAAGTGACAAACGTAAAGTGGAGGTCGATGTTCAACATTGCTAAAAATACCTAATTTTAACATAACGTATCGAAAACATTACATTCCACTTTTACATGCGATGTTATACAAAAGGTACAATATTGTAAAAGATTACTGTAAACATGACTTTCATTGTAATTATATACATTTAATGAAATATTATTCATTTATGATGAAATATAATGATGCAAATATATTCGCATATAGTCTGCTGATAATGGTTTATTCATAGATTAAATACAGGGGTAGGCAAAATAACGCAATGCAGCAAAACGGCAAAAATATCAAAATCAGAATTTTCAAAATATTTTTTTTTAACCCTTACCAATAGGGATGAGGGTAAATATCATGAGAAAACAACAAAAATTTAATGCATTAAAGGAGATCAGTTGAGTCATAAAACTAAATTCGATTCAGGACATTTTAAGACGATTGAACCACGTCCATTCGGCTGGCTGGATGGCTGGTACGATAACTATAGTAAGCCTTCACTGCTCCTTATCAAAATATGGTGCCAGACATTTTGACATCAGCCTTTCTCATCACCTTCTCCATAACTATATTAAATAGTGTACAGGACAAGATATCGTCCTGCCTTAGACCTCTTTCCGTTTGGAATGGTTCAAAGTGATCGTTACAAATCTTAACCGAGGTTTTGATGTTTTCCAAGGTACATCTGCAAAGTCGAATTAGCTTTGCAGGAATACCAATCTTAGACATGGCTTTATATAAATTACTCCTTATCGGAGAGTCGAAGGCAGCTTTGTAGTCGACAAAGAACTGGTAGGTGTTGATCTGAGTTTCGTAAGTTTTTTCCAGGAATTGTCGTAAAGTGAATATTTGATCCAGGTCTAAAGCCGCACTGATATGGTCCAATTAGTTTTTCTACAAATGGCTTCAGACGTTCACACAATATGCTTGAAAGGACCTTGTACGAAATTGGTAATAGGCTTATTCCACGGTAGTTCTTACATTCACTACGATCTCATTTATTGTATATGGGGCATAACAGACCGAGACTTCAATCCCCGGGCATGCTCCCCTCTTGCCAGATGTTCTCCATGAGCTGATGCATGCTCCTAATCAGCTCCTCCCCGCCAGCCTTAAACAATTCAGCAGGGAGACCACCAGCTCCAGCAGCTTTGTTGTTTTTAAGGCGGGAGATTGCCACACGTATCTCGCTCTGGCTCGGATGTGGACGGTTTATACCATCGTCATGGATTGGAACGGACTCCTCTGGAGTGATGTCCGTATCAAGTAAATTTATGAAATGATCTCTCCATATCTTCAGAACGTTATTCGGGTCCGTCACTCGATGGCCATCGCTGTCCTTGCAGGAAGGCAACCCTGTTCCACGAATTCTCGTCTTAACTCTCTGGTAGAATTTTCGGGCTTCCCCTTTACTTTGGAGCAACTCTGTGCACTCATCCTGCCTCTTCTTCAGCTCCTTATTTTTTCTTCTAAAAAGACGAGTTGCCTCTCGTCTCTTCTCCCTGTGCCGTTCACGAACAGCTCGCGTTGCCATTGGCTGCAGTTTTGCCCTGTATGCAGCATCCGTCTCTCTCGTGGTATTGCGATATTCATCATCGTACCAGGCATCTTCTTGAGACGGCTTTGAGTACCCAAGTACGGTTCTTGCAGTCCGTTCTATGGAGTCGACTATATATTGCCCCTGCGAGGTTATATTATCAGGGGTTGGAGCATTCCGCAGCAGTTGAGTTAGGTGGTTGGAGTAGGCCTCCGCTACCTCTGTAGTCCGCAGTTTACCGATGTCCAGCTTTCGTTGTGCCTGGTTACGTACGTTTTTCACCATGCTTAGACTGGTGCGTACCTTAACTGCGGTAAGTAAGTGATCGGAGTCAATGTTCGCACCCCTGATCACTCGTACGTCCAGAACACTCGATGCGTGTCTTCCATCGACTACCACATGATCAATCTGATTCCTCGTCAATTGATCTGGAGAAAACCATGTTGCCTTATGAATATTTTTATGGTCAAATCTAGTGTTGCTAACTACCATATTTCTTGCCGCAGAGAAATCAATCAGTCTGATGCCATTGTTCGACGTTTCGGTGTGCAGACTGAATTTTCCGATGGTAGGCTTAAATGCGGCCTCCCTGCCTATTTTAGCATTAAAATCGCCTAGTACAATTTTGATGTCATGGCTGGGGCTACGGTCATATACATTTTCTAGGCTCTCGTGGAACTCGTCTTTGTCCTCATCGCTTTTCTTTTCTGTCGGGGCATGGGCTCATATAATTGTTATGTGGAAAAACTTTGTTTTTACTCTTATGGTGGCTATACGTTCACACACCGGGTTGAACCTTAAGACTAGGTGTCGCAGTCTCTTGCCAACCACAAATCCACATCCAAACTCGTGCTTGTCCGCATGGCCACCATAGTAGATGTCGCACGTCTTCATGCGCGAGCACCCGTGTCCCGTCCGCCAGATTTTCTGTAAAGCGGTTATGTCAGCTTTGCTTTCTTCAAGGACTACCGCCAGTTGGATGGAGCCACCTGGTCTATACAGTGTTCTAACATTCCAGGTGCATATCCTCAAATCATGGTCCCTAATTCATTTGCGGTGGGTTCATTTTATTCTTTTCTTACTTCTTTTCATTGCAAAAGTTCAAACGTCGGTGGCGGGTTGCAAGCCCAGCGCACCACGTCGCAGTTTTCTCATCCTGCCAGGATTTTATTACAGCCGCCCATTTTGGGTCAGACGCTATACAGGGTACCGCTCATTCTGAGCCGACGAGCCTGGGTTTCAGGTTTTTCCCCTCACAGTTAGCAGTGCTCTGACGGGTGTCAAAGGCATGTTTCTAGACGTCACCACGTGGAGTTACTCCGTCCGCAGTAGTACCACGAATACGGAGCTCTGTGAGTAGACTTGAAACGCAATTGGCAAGGATCACTCTGGGCTTGCCAAGTTAAGCCGATCAGAAGCTTTACCTTCTATAACACTCCCGAAAATCATCTACTACTTAGAAATTATAGTCAACGCACACAGCGTTCCAAACGAGTAGATTCTTTGTTAGTCCAAACTTTTAACTTAGTTTAACCGTTGTTCTCATTTTTGCTGAATCCTTCTGTATAACTGAGAAGGCTGCAGTCACACTCCGCATTTCGGTCGATGGTGTTTACGTCATCAGCTTACGCAAGTAGCATGTGGTTTTTTGTTAAAGTATAGTTGGAATTTAAAAACATTTAATAATTAATATCGACCTTTGGATAAGATCCATCTTACTCAACATCTGCAAGGGATATATGGCCAGTTTAATGGTTGTGGCTTCACATGTGTGGTCAATTTAAAATTATATCATAACATACTTACGAATACCAAATATAACAGTTCTGACTTCTGCCATTCGAATTTCGATAAAATACACGTAGTCATATATCATTGTCAGTTAGGAATTTCTCTCAGAAATTACAGAACTTTAAGTTGAACATTGAACAGCATTATAATTTCACCTTTATTGCAAATATGATAATCACTGTGCCTCTCCTAATATAATGAAAATAATTTGATCATTTATTTGCAGACCAAATTTCTTTTCAATATATTTACTTTAATGACTTATTCATTTTAATGACTTAAAACAAAAGGATATATACTAAATACTAAGTACAATGCACAAATAAATCTGTTATTTAGTCAATACGTTGGCAACAATGGATTACATTTCTTTGCAGTTACATTGTACAGATTATAGAATGTTTGTTTTTGTTCTTTCGTTTGTATAATTGTTTAATTACTGTGCAATAGTATACAATCCTTTGATAGAGTTTCCTATTTTAACAAAATGTACAATGCTTTGTAAAATTCCAAAATTTGTTATTTTGTATTTTAAATATTTAAGAATGTTATTTAGGAATAATCGTTTGTTTACTACATTTTTCTATTCTGCGTATGATGATCTAACAACACATTGCATTAGTAAATACATCATGCTCTTAAATCTGTAGGAAATATAATAATACAAAAATATCTTCTACACAAACACTAGCTAATGCATGTGTAATATTTACATATATGAATATGTATATGTGCCCTATATCTGTTAAACCAGCAGTGAAATTGATAAGGGCTTCTACAAGCAGGCATGCAACAAGACCTTCTGAGATACTCCGACGTTATGTCATCAGGCCTTGTTTCCTCATACATATGTATATGTATATATATGTGCCCTATATTTTTTAACCCAGAGGCAAAATTGTCAAGGGCTTCTAAAAGTAGGCGGTGCGGCAAGGCCTTCTGAGACATTCCTATATATGTTCACCCAGCGGCGAAATTGATAAGGGCTTCTACAAGCATGGATGCAACAAGGCCTTCTGAGACATTCCAACGTCGTTACACCAGGACTTGTTTCTACATGCCTTAAAACCGGCCTTCTCCTTTTCTATTCTGAAATATCCGGATCACATGTTCTCTCTATACTTTTAAGTCCAATGTTACCGACCTTCTTTCAGGGAGATTCAAGGTTTTTGATGATTTTGTATGTCACCATTCCGTGCGAATACACAAAATTTACTAGACACATCTCGTAAAATATCAATCGAAATTAAATTGCATGACCTGGATCAATCGACCTTTAATTATGGGACACACCTAATATTTGATATAACACATAAGTGATTATTACTTTCTTTCACTTTAACTTTTACAACGCTATTTTTATTGCCATATTACTTTAAAGAAAACCAATTCAATTGCCCTAATTTGTTTCAATTCAAACATTTGTTATTGATTCTCTATTAAACGTTACCGGAAAACATTATTGTTCACTTCCAAAGGGAAATTTAAGATAAAGTGACCATCCCATATGAAACAGACCCAGAGACGAGTAGGGTTTTAATACAACAAAGATTTACTTTACTAGTATGTATATATACACACACACATACAGTTAGATATACCGACCGGCCAGGCAAACTAGAATGCGAGAAAAGGAAACTTTGGCCAACATGAAAATTTAATCTTAATGGAATTAAATTTTTACACAGATAGAAAATCTCAGATTACAACATTCGAATATAATGACATTAACTAGGAAGCGATATCGTTGGCGATTATGGTAACGAAGATTATGGTTAACGGTATAAATTTAATTTCCTCTACCACTCAGCAGACAACATAATAAATGGTTATAACTATGTGCCGGAATGCTTTGCTGCAGTTTCCTCCTGTTTTGTAACAGACATACACATACATATATATACGGACATTATGTACTCGTATTTATGTAGGTATATAAATACTTTGACTTTTTGCTTTGCTTTGTAGGAAGTCAATAATAGTGGCACATAAAATAAATGAGGATTGGAAATTATTAAAGTCTCTTTTAGAAAGTTCTGTACTTTATATATTCACATTCTCATATTATAAAGTTAATAACTTACTGTGAAATTAGAAAATAATTGTTTGGGGCAAAGCTATGACTACAATTGCCACATAAGTATCGATTAACACTCAGAATTATTTAAGGGGAAAAGAGATTGTGTTGGTTGTAAGGACAGTGGAAACATTTTGGTTGATTGTTATGAAAAATTTATTATATATTAGTGTTCCGGCCCTATTTATCTAATTAAATACGAATAATTACACTGATTACACTTATGGGGAATACTCATAACGTTGGTGAGATCACATATTCCCCGGGCAAAGCCATCGTACATCCGTTCAGTGGTAGCTAATGTAAGAAGGCGCAATGTTGAGTAACCTAATTGGCAAGCTACCACCGATGCATCTAGGAAGTAGGTAACAGAAGTGACTGAAGCTCTACGCAAAGGCTCTTTTAGTGGCTTTAGCAGCCCCATGAAGCTAGAATCGATCGCGGTCGCCTAATAAGGCACCGTCCCTAAATAATAAATAAACTTTTATGAAAACACAAAAAAAAAAACAGAAAAAACAAGATCCGCCCTGAATGTTGAAGATTCCCGCAAACGTTATAAGGACCATAATTTACGGATATGCACCTGGCAAGTCCGAACCCTCTACAGAGATGGTGTCTATTACTAACTGGCGGATGTCTTCGACAAGAACAAGGAACAGTGACATGTTTTTTTTTGCAGCTGCCATATAGAAAGACACGAATTTGGATGTGGATACATAGTCGCCGAACGATTTTGACATTACGCTGATTTGTGTACACGCCCCGACGGGAGACAAAAATACGGACATTAAAGATGCATTCTATGAGCGCCTGGAGGATATATATGACCGCTGTCGTGCACATGACATTCAAATTCTTCTAGGAGATTTTAATGCTGAAATATGAAAGGAAGATGGTCTTGATTCAGTAGTCGGCAAATCATTCTGCATCAACACCTTCGACAACGGATTCAGTAAGCTTCGCGTCGGAAAGTAACATGATGGAGAGAGAACCAGATTCACGCATAAATCCATAAGGCAACCTGGATATCCCCTGATCAAAATATGAGAAACCAGATTGATCACGCGGTATTTGATGGAAGGCATGTCTCAAGCGTTATGGACGTGCATGTGATACGTGGTGCAAACATTGGCTCGGATCACCGCCTAGTTGCAGCCAAAGTTCGCACGCGTTTAAGTGATGCTACAAACGCTCGTAACCTAACACAAAGGAAGCTAGACATCACAAAGATGCATAACACCGCGATAGCCAATGCCTACTCCAACTAACTCTCTTAATTACTTCGAACCAACCCCCTATTTCTGAAGATCCTGACACACAATGGCAGCATATTGCTAACTCTATAACCACTGCCGCAACGACCGTACTGGGTTATGCAAAACCACGCTCAGCCAAACCCTGGTACTAAACTGCAAAACTGCAGCCAATGGCAACGCGTGCAGTGACGGAGCGTTATAATAAGAAAAGGCGTCTCTAAAAAAAAAGAGTGAGCGAGGATGTCAAACATTACAGGGATAGAGGTAAAGCCTAAAAGTACTACCAAAAGGTTAAGAGCAAAGGTTTTGGAACAGGGATTTCCACCTGTAAGGACGGAGACGGAATATAGTCACCGACATAAAGAGTGTGCTGCAAATATGGAGGGAACACTTTCGTACTCGTTCCCGAAGGTAGCATAAGAGACGAAATCACACAAATTATCGATAACAGAGTAGACTGCCAAACCGAGATCAGAATCGCAATTGCAATGCTTAAAAATATCAAGGCTGCGGGAGCCGATGGACTGCCGCCAGAGCTTTTTTAAAGCCGAAGGCGATGAGGCGGCAACGTGCATGCACCAGCTCATAAACAAGATTTGACTCAGGGAATTCATGCCCAATAATTGGAATCTGAGTCTTCTATGTATGTAAGTGTATGTACAAACTATCGCGGGATCAGCCTTTTCCGCATCGCATACAAGGTCTTGTCTAGTGTGTTATGTCAAAGACTAAAGCATATCCTAGCGAACCTGATTGTGGCTTTAGACCTGATAAATCCACAGCCGGCCAGATATTCACACTAAAAAAAATCCTGGAGAAAACACAAGAAATGCAAATCGACACCTACCATCTGGTTATCGGTTGCAAAGCTGCATTCGACAGTCCGACACCATAGAAACTATTAGATGCCATGGCTGGGTTTAGTAACCCCTCGAAGCTGATACGACTTTGCGGGATGACACTGTCTGACACAAAGTCTTCTGTGAAAATTGGCAAAAATCTAACAGAGCCATTTTCTACCAAGCTGGCTTCAGACAAGTCGATAGCCTTAAATGCGATCTCTTTAACATCATCATACAGATGATCTTGCGGAAGACTACAGTAAACACAACTGACACCACCTTTAACAAAAGTCACTTGCTGCTCGCGTATGCCGATGATATAGATATCATTAGCCGAGGACTACAGGATGTTAAAGCGGCCTTAACAATCATTGAGAAACAGTCGGCAGAAATGGGACTGGTGATTAATGAGGATAAAACAGAGTTATTTGTTTAAACAAACAAAGAGTCTTCCCGTTTTGGAAAAATCAAAAATTATCTTTTTGTATAGAATTTTGTGTGCAATTGTTACAGAATGGCTTTTTAAATAGAAAAATAGAAAATTTTTGTTAAAAAATTCGGAAAATTCTTCCGGAAAAGTCGGAAAATTGGAAAAATCCAAAATTGCCTTTTTGTATAGAATTTTGTGTGCAATTGTTACAGAATGGAGAGAAATAGAATAGAGTAGAATAAAGAAATAGAAAATTTTTGTTAAAAAATTCGGAAAATTTCGGAAAAGTTCAAAAAATGGAAAACATTTTTCGACGAAATTTTGCATCTATGGAATGAATTAATACATTTGGAAGGTGTAACTGTGAATATTTTCGGATAATTATTCCAAAATGACTTTTCGAATGGAAAAATAGAAAAATTCTTAGTGAAAAATTCGGAAAATTCCGGAAAAACTTGGATTTTTCTAGAAAATTTTGCATTGCATCGCTTGATTTGATAAAAATTATTTTAAAAAATTTCGGATAATTGAAAAATTCTTGGTGGAAAATTCCGAAAAACTGTAAAAAGTTGGATTTTGCGACGAAATTTTGCTTTGTATCGTTTGATTTAATGATTTCAGTCGACTTAAAGGTGGAAAATTCGTTATGATGCTTGGAAAATTTCGGATTATTGTGAAATTTATTATGTTAAAAGATTAAACGCGAAATGATCTTACATCTGTTAAGATATCGCCGGTTATTTCAACAGTACTGCGTTAACATGTACGTCAAGGTCGAAACGGATTGTTTAAATTTCATTCGTTTCAATCAGATGCCACATAGAGAATCTAGAGAATCAAATTCGTACATTGTTTGCGATCATCGTAACCACGTATCATCTGCCGAGGACGAGATGACTGACGACATTTTGCACAGGGTTCGCACGACAACATCGAATTTCGATTGAAATTGAGTTCAGATTGAAGACATGTGCGTGCTCATGTTCGGCAGTCTTCTGTCGAAATTGGGAATACCAGCGCCAAATCGTTCGATGCACGATGCATTCAATCGCGAATTGCAACGAGATCCAGTCTTTGATCGAGATGATCGGACTAAAAGAGTCAGAACAAATGTGCCGCCGTTGAATGCAGAGCAAACGAACGTGAACGATTCGCTGATGACGGTTGTTTTTGACAGGAAAGATATTCGTCATTTCTCTGATTCTGGCAACAATGCAGATAGCGTTAGCTGTTGCAACGTCTGGTATCGCTGAAACATTGTTGGAAGGCGGTCGATATGCACATTCCGCTTTGAAGCTGCCGATGAATCTTCTCACGGTTGACAAGCCAACGTGCAGCGAAATTGTTGCGAGAATGCAAAATCATCATTTGGGATGAATGCACGATGGCGCATATACGAGCTTTGGAGGCAGTTGACCGAACGGTGAAGGATTTACGAGGTGATTCGAGATGATTTGATGAGGCTATGATATTGCTGCCGGGAGATTTTCGTCAAACGCTTCCCGTCATCCCAAAATCTACTGCTGCTTATAAGATTAATTCATGTCTGAAATCGACATCTTTGTGGCGGAATGTCATGAAGTTGATATTGACTACGATCATGAAGTCATGTTGCAAAACGACCCATCGTCTACTGAATTTTCAAGAAAGCTACTGGAGTTTGGCAATGGGTAAATTCCTGTTGATGTTTCAACTGAATTGAAGGCGTTCCCAGAAAATTTTTGCAAGGAACTCATCACTAAAGTTTTCCCGGCATTGCACAAAATTATAAAAATCTATATGGGTTAGTGAGCGGCCCATAATAGCAGCGAAGAATAATGACGTCGATAGCTCTAATGCTATTATTCAAAGTAGAATCGATGGAAAACTGCATTTATGAAAATCCGTTGATAGCGTGACCAACGAGAATGAGGCGACCAACTATCTGACAAAATTTTTTAACTCTCTAGCTGAAGGTGGGATCGATCATAAGCATTTTTCGGAATCTGGATCATCCGAAATTGAGCCACGGTACGTGGTTGTCTGTCAAGAAACTGATGATCAATGTGATTGAAGCGGCGTTTATCAAGGTCAAATTCAAAGGAGAGGAAGTCCTTACCCACGTATTCCTATTATTCTAACCGATCTTCCCATCCAAATTCAAGAGAATTCAACTCCCCATTCGATTAGGTTTTGCGAAGACAATCAATAAGTCGCAAGGCCAATCTTTGGAAGTTTTCGAAATCAGTCTCGAAAATCCCTGCTTTTCACAAGGTCAGCTGTACGTTGCCTGTTCGCGTGTTGGCACACCGTCTTCATTGTTTTGTTTACGCTGGAAAACAAATCAAAAAACATTGTTTATCAGATCGCTCTTCATTGATTTCGATTAAATTCAAATAAAACACATTAAACACATTGTGTTTTACTTTTACCCTGGAGCTTATATGAAGGCGTTACCTTAGGAGTGACGCGAAGTTTGCTGGGTCTGAAATTGTATGGCAGAACAACGTTTGCCGGGTCAGCTAGTTATGAATAATTTTGTAAAGAGAATTGGTTGCAATGGAAATGGATTTTTTTTATTTAAAAAAGATATTTCCCCCCCGAATAAAGGTTTTATCGTATCATATTAAATAAAAGTATTAACAACATTTTTGGGCTAAACAAATCATACAATCATAAAGCATTGATAAACGGCCTTTTATTTATATATCGTCGGTATCCTGCAGTTTCTGAGTTATTAATGATTTTAAGTTTATGTCCGATTGTGTTTTGATACGACAACCACAAACCTTCTTCCATCGACGAATGATTTTTTTATTGAGCAAAAATGTGGACCTGAGACCTTTTTGCAGGATACCTTTTTGATTGCAACTTGACGCTTACATTTAGTTTCTGAATACGTCTGCAATGTATCCTTTATAATTAAAGGACTCTTAATGATGAGAGTAATTAAGAGAAAGGATCTAAAAGGACATTACGAAGATGAAGCAGGTTTATCAGGGTAAATATAGTCAAAGGATGTTGGCTGACTACGACTACAAATTGGTTGCCATCTACCGGATCCATTTATATATTAAGTTTTTGTTCATAAACCAACTAGTATACATTTTGAATTTCTAATAAATTGGTTGCATACATTGAAACGTTCGATATCAAACCATTCCAGCGCCACCGATCGGATCCAAATTGCATATGAACCTAATCGAGCACTAACGGAGACTATGGTGAGAGTATGTCTTCTGTAGCTTTTATCGGTAAGATCTGATGTTCGGACAAAGTTATATATATATATATTATTCTGGATAGGGACACACCCCTCATCACTTAGCGGTATAAAATACACATTACAGCCTTTATACATTTCGTATAAGTCGTTCTGGTTGTTTCGCAGGAGTGCGTACACAAACACCGTTACTATGTATATATTATAATACGCCCTTACTAATCGCAAACAATTTCAATACGACTTCCTCAATAATTTTGACCACTTATCATCTGCTGCATGACAGCATGCATGACAGCAGTTCTGTAGTTTTTGTTGTTGTTTTGTTACAAATTCGCATCTACTTGTCCATTCGTTTTTATTCTCTAAGGTTGGCCACTAACCGATGTTAAACTGCTATGCCCTTTAAGGCTAACAAATGTTTAATTGGTTCGGCATAAATCAAAGGACTTTACCGCCTAATATTTTATATAGGTTACGTGAAGAAAAGTTTTGGCACAAATGAATTAATGCATTTCCTGCTCAATTAAATATTGAAATGTTAACTATACGTAATCTATACATTCGAACTCGCATACATGGATATTATTGTCTGCCATCTAATAATGTATGTGAATGTCCGAAAGCATCAGACAATGTCCAAATTAATGTAGGTCAGAAAAACAACAACTACAAAGTTTTAACAGGTAGCTGTATGTTAGCCAATCTGTGTCAAATTGTTCTTATTCTTGTTTTATATGCATTTGATATGAGTTTGTCAATTAAAATTCATTTAGTTGGTCTAATATAATTAGCATTTTATTAAAAATCCAAACTAAAGCTGTCAGAAAATGCCCAAAGAACAACATCTACATTATTAACATAATGTGTTCTGTTTTGAATATTCGTATTCGAAATACGTGCTTGGCATCGATTGTCTGGTTGGCTACAAATGTTTTAGATTGCTCCCCGCGCCCCCTCGTTATCATTAGTCAATGAATAATTTAAACGACATCACGTCCGCAGTTCGACACAATCTTCCGAACTCTTCCTCTCGGCTAATCTCTATTTCTCTCTGTCATTTATAATTTAGTTTGAGGTTTACTAATGTCCAGTTTTGTGGTGGTAATAAAGCTGGCACATATTGTCACTGGCCAGATGGTATAGGTATTTACGAAAGCTTCGGAATATTAAACGTAAACGTGTTTGTGTAGCTAAATGATTAATTGTATGAGTTTAGTTGATGTATATAGAATGGAAGAAACCCGGAAGATTTAAAAAATTTAAGTAAATTGCCAGTCCTTAAACACGAGAGCCGGCAAAAAATGTAAGAGCACACATTGTTCCACTCCTTCGGAAGATTGCACCCCTTATTATTGCACCCCTTATTACTCGTCTGTCTGTCTGTCTGTCAGTCTGTCTGTCTGTCTGTCTGTCTGTCTGTCTGTCTGCCTGTCTGTCTGTCTGTCTGTCTGTCTGTCTGTCTGTCTGTCTGTCTGTCTGTCTGTCTGTCTGTCTGTCTGTCTGTCTGTCTGTCTGTCTGTCTGTCTGTCTGTCTGTCTGTCTGTCTGTCTGTCTGTCTGTCTGTCTGTCTGTCTGTCTGTCTGTCTGTCTGTCTGTCTGTCTGTCTGTCTGTCTGTCTGTCTGTCTGTCTGTCTGTCTGTCTGTCTGTCTGTCTGTCTGTCTGTCTGTCTGTCTGTCTGTCTGTCTGTCTGTCTGTCTGTCTGTCTGTCTGTCTGTCTGTCTGTCTGTCTGTCTGTCTGTCTGTCTGTCTGTCTGTCTGTCTGTCTGTCTGTCTGTCTGTCTGTCTGTCTGTCTGTCTGTCTGTCTGTCTGTCTGTCTGTCTGTCTGTCTGTCTGTCTGTCTGTCTGTCTGTCTGTCTGTCTGTCTGTCTGTCTGTCTGTCTGTCTGTCTGTCTGTCTGTCTGTCTGTCTGTCTGTCTGTCTGTCTGTCTGTCTGTCTGTCTGTCTGTCTGTCTGTCTGTCTGTCTGTCTGTCTGTCTGTCTGTCTGTCTGTCTGTCTGTCTGTCTGTCTGTCTGTCTGTCTGTCTGTCTGTCTGTCTGTCTGTCTGTCTGTCTGTCTGTCTGTCTGTCTGTCTGTCTGTCTGTCTGTCTGTCTGTCTGTCTGTCTGTCTGTCTGTCTGTCTGTCTGTCTGTCTGTCTGTCTGTCTGTCTGTCTGTCTGTCTGTCTGTCTGTCTGTCTGTCTGTCTGTCTGTCTGTCTGTCTGTCTGTCTGTCTGTCTGTCTGTCTGTCTGTCTGTCTGTCTGTCTGTCTGTCTGTCTGTCTGTCTGTCTGTCTGTCTGTCTGTCTGTCTGTCTGTCTGTCTGTCTGTCTGTCTGTCTGTCTGTCTGTCTGTCTGTCTGTCTGTCTGTCTGTCTGTCTGTCTGTCTGTCTGTCTGTCTGTCTGTCTGTCTGTCTGTCTGTCTGTCTGTCTGTCTGTCTGTCTGTCTGTCTGTCTGTCTGTCTGTCTGTCTGTCTGTCTGTCTGTCTGTCTGTCTGTCTGTCTGTCTGTCTGTCTGTCTGTCTGTCTGTCTGTCTGTCTGTCTGTCTGTCTGTCTGTCTGTCTGTCTGTCTGTCTGTCTGTCTGTCTGTCTGTCTGTCTGTCTGTCTGTCTGTCTGTCTGTCTGTCTGTCTGTCTGTCTGTCTGTCTGTCTGTCTGTCTGTCTGTCTGTCTGTCTGTCTGTCTGTCTGTCTGTCTGTCTGTCTGTCTGTCTGTCTGTCTGTCTGTCTGTCTGTCTGTCTGTCTGTCTGTCTGTCTGTCTGTCTGTCTGTCTGTCTGTCTGTCTGTCTGTCTGTCTGTCTGTCTGTCTGTCTGTGTGTGTGTCTGTCTGTCTGTCTGTCTGTCTGTCTGTCTGTGAAAATTTTATTTATTTTTTTTCTTTAAGATGACTGGAGCCTGGTTTGAACCCGCGATCTCCCGCATGGTAGTCGCGTGTTCTAACCACTATGCCACGGCCGGTCCCTCCGCCCATTATAGAGATGGTGATATAATATCAATAAATTAAACGTGATCGGTATAGCTCTTAAAGCTATAACAGGATAAAGTTTTGGAGAAAAAATTGGAAGTCTATCCTCGCTCCTTCTGGTACCTCCCATACAAATGTACCACTCCGCCCCCTTTAGAAATAAGGTAATAATATCAATTCACTCGTTATAACAGGACAAAGTTTTGGAGAAAAAATTGGAAGTCTAGCGACGCCCCTTATAGTACCTCCCATACAAATGTACCTTTCCGCCCACTTTAGGGATGTAGTAATAATATTAGTACACCCAACGCAATCGTGCTCAAATTCTGTAATTAGTAAAGCTATAACAGGATAAAGTTATGGAGAATTAATCTGGAAGCCTAACCACACCCCTTTTCGTACCTCACATACAAATGTACCACTCCGCCCACTTTCGAAATCGAGTAATAATATCAATATAATAGAAAATTATTTATTACTGAGGGTAAGGGTAAATGTAAGTCGGGTTGCCCGACTGAAACTTTCTAACTGGTTTTAATTACAAATCGGTTAATTTCAATAACACAAGACTTAAACAATATCTTATATTGGGTAAAGGTATTTATCAGTCAGTTTAACTGACTGAAATTTCTGTACTGGTTTTTTTGGTCAAAACGTTAGCTGCTAATTACCATGTTCTTTGCTGCATAGAAATGAATCAGTCTTATTTCGTTAGGCGGTGTGTCGGTATAAGAGTTTCTCTTTTTCCGAACTTTTCATTTCACCGGGATTCCCGCGGTGAAAATAACGTCCCGGGCCCATTGGGCCCTAATTTAAAACCGCAATATCTGTTTCTCCAATCGCCTTAAAAAATTGTGCCGATCCATTTGGTAGAAAAGTTCGTGATTCAACAAAAAAATAGGCGGAATCGGATAAGTGGGCATAGTATAAAATTTTAAACTTTAAAAGGCTGTATCTCATGGACTATAAGAGGTAGAAAGCTGATATTTGGAATGTGTTGTTGACACAGTATGAATGAAACACTTCAGTAACACATTATTGACAAAAAATGGATGTGCGAGGCTAAAAGTACCTTCCACCTCTCACCACCTCCACTTTTTTGTCGCACAAAATTTAATAAAAAAAAATAAAGTTGTAGTACAAATAACTAGTTTTATCACCATTTTTATATAGGGTGTCTGAGCTTCGGCATAGCCGAAAATAATTACCTTACTACTTTTTCATTTTATTCACTGTCATTCTTTCTGTGACAGACGCAGACCAGGAAGCCGCCCAATATGGAACTAGCGTCTGTTCTGTTAGAATTTTTGTTTGACTAGAGAAAAATTGGTGTCATCACCTTCTCTAGAGGACTACCCATGTGATGTAGTGCTTATTTAATGGCCCTGGCGGCCCTGATTCGCCATTTTATATTCGTTATAAAGCACATGTACTTTTTTTAACATAGTACGTCCTCGGTCACTACCGAAGTCATTTTGTATGGGAGGTACCAGAAGGTGTCAGAATATATATAAAGTACTTTTCTTATAGTATCAAAGCCTTCGTTTTATGTACAAAACACAAGAGGCCATAAACTTTAAATCATCAATTACTCAGAAACACAAAAAGTGTACTTAAGACCTTTTTGCAGGACACCGAAGATAAACTCATTTTTTTCTACTATGAAAATTGTCTATCCCTGCTGCACTGAGATCAAAAAAACACTTTCTGATTTTCAACACCGCCAGCTAGCAAGGATAGCATTGTCTACTCTGCTCACCACACATTGGTGCTGTTTCTCTAAGGCAAATTTTGTGTACACCATCACGTGAACACGTGGTTACACTCTGAAACTGTTTCATATACACATATAAGTCATACACCATGTCATGACGTTTTATTGCAATGACACCAGTTGCACTAAAGTGATGTAAGTAAGGCAAATGCCTACTAGCTAGTAGTTGCAACCATAAAGGCAAAATGTTTTAGAAAAAAAAAAACAAAACTAGAAATTGGAAATTGATAATGAAATTATACCACTAGTAAATCCATAACAAATATATATATTAAAGTACTTGTATACAATAAAAATAGATACATAAGTTTTTTACATTTATTGGTTAATATGTGATGAAACAATTAGGTAAAATACAATTAATTTTAAAACATTAAACATTAAAATTACATGAAACATTTGAATATAGCAGCTGATCAAAACACAATAATATGTTGAAAAAACTGTTATCTTTTAAAGCAGAGTTTATTCCAAGAGACTCTTCTTATGTACTCCGGAAACAACTTAAAGGTGTTACTGTTACTATTGAGTACGACAACGCTGAGCTGGTGGATAGTTGATTTATGCATATTACTAACTTACTTAAGTGGCCCATGACAACTTATGAACCACGCGAATAGAGACCCGAAGTATTAAAGAATTTCACACGCTTTGGTCTTCTGCGTGCGTTCTCCAGTTAGTCCTATCAGATGGTGGCACGTCGCCAACCACATGGTCCTTGCAACGAAGTTTGCTCTGCGCCGTCCTTCAGGTTTGCCTTCCAACACCTTTCTCGCTGGAGCTTTTACATCCATTTTGGCAACATGTCCCAGCCATTTCAAACGTTGGATTCTGACTCTTTCAGATACGTCGATGTCGTGGTAAAGCTCATACAGCTCATGGTTCATACGATGGCGAGAATCCACCATTCGGCAGCATTCAACAGAACGGGTAAAACTAAAACGTGGTACAGCTGTTTCTTAGTATCCCGAGATAAGGTGGTGATACTAAAGTGCTGCGGAAGTCCTTATTCTCCGCTTGATGTCTTGTCTGAATCTTTTTTTTATTGTTGACGGTAGATCTGAGTTAGGCAAACTCGTCTACTACCTCAAAACAATAATTTTCGTCGCCATCGAGAGGATTCTTTGTTCGTCGAAATCATTATTTTAGTTTTGTCCTCGTTGACCGCTTAACCCATTTTTGCTGACTCCTTTTCTAGTGATGTGAAAACTGCAGTAACATCCCACAGATTTCGGCCAATGATGTCTATATCATCGGCATAGGCTAGTGGCATGTGGCTCTTGTAGAATATGGTGCCAGACATGTTGACATCAGCCTTTGTCATCACCTTCTCCATTTCTTTATTAAGAAAGTGTACATAATTGGCTATCACCCTGCCTGAGACCTCTTTCCGTGTTGAATGGTTCAGAGTGATCCTACCAATCTTAACCGAGGATTTGTTTTTTTCCAAGGTACATCTGCAAAGTCGAATTAGTTTTGGGGGAATACCAAACTCAGACATGGCCTCATATAGCCTAATTCTTATCTCGGAAAGTCGAAGGCAGCTTTGTAGTCGACAAAGAAGTGGTAAGTGTCGATTTGCTTTTCATGAGTTCAATGCATTTAAACGGAAAAGCGATGTTAAAGTCGTATTTTTACCATATCCAATGATACACTTTTAAATTTTTATATACATTTCTTAGTGCCGATTGGTGACATTTTATCAAATTTTATCGCTCTATCGCCAAAACAATACTTTATGGTGGCACATTACGTAAAGATGGACATGGGCAAAGTAGACTCATGCCAACATGTGTATGTCCCATTGACAGCGATCTTTTATTGCGATTAAAGCACCCTAATTTACCCAAAATGAAAATCTTCAAATCTTCATTAGCTGTGAAATTTTCTCAACGAACACGGTGATAAACACTCTAACTTAAAAGCACATTAAAATTTGGAACACAACGCAACACATACATAAACTTGTATCCATCCAAATGAATAGTAATATATCTAGCATTCATTCAGGGTCAGCGGTGCGCAAAAGTTTATCAAGTGTTTTTTTTTTGCCAACACACTTACACTTACGAACATATATCTGCAACACTGCAGCAATTTTCTTTGCAGCTAAGTAGGTTAGTCAGTTGATGGTTTGTCAAATGTCAGTGTGTCTGCGATTTGGGCTCTATTCTGTACGAGCTGCTTTATGTGTTGAATGAAGTTCTTGTTTACACCGCCCTAGTGGCCCCGTCAAGGTACATTGCCATGCTCGAAAACTTGTTGGCTGCCATAACCAATGGTTGCACAAGTCGTTGAGGCCAAATTAAAGGGGCCACATGCCCAATGAGTCGAAAATGGAACGCTCAGAATTCACTAAATGCATAGAAGATGTTTGCCCCTGCATCCTTGATGGGATGCTGGGTGAACTTTGCTTTATGGACCACCCACAGTTAGAAAGTTTGCAGGTCTGTTGTGTGTACTCAGCGCAGCATTATTAAATTTGCGAGTGCGGGTAAATTTCCACTTAAACGCGTTTAAATTGTTTAACTATGGCATGGGGGAAGAATCTACAGCAAATAATCGATTTTACGAAAATGTTTTGAAATTAGTTTAACGGTAAGGCTTTAAACTAACAAGAAAAATTTTCAACATTTATTAACCATCATTTGGTGGTGTTTTAGCAACAGCATTTGGTTTTTAATGAACCGCAAAGTAATAGTGTATGAAAGTGTTTTATGTTTTCTTTTTGTAAAATAATTTTGAAGACACGAAATTTTTGTTGTCATTACAAGGTGATATTAAGTAAATGGGGCTTTAGTTAATAATGGAAATGTCAGTTATTTTTCTATAGAAGAAGAAGTCTTCTGATAAACTTATTAACAAATATTCTGTTTTTCGCAATCGTATTTATTGCATTGGGACCGGTCGTGGCATAGTGGTTAGAACACGCGACTACCATGCGGGAGATCACAGGTTCAACTCCTGGCTCCAGTCATCTTAAAAAAAGAAAAAAAAAATTTTCTTCCATTGTCGGCTCCCCTCGAATGTTGTCGACAGCAACTTCGCAGTATTAGTGCCGAGTCAATCGGCGTGTCTAGTAAGAGCTTCTCAAATAGTGACGTTTGCATTCGTCGATAAACAAGTAGATGCCGTTAGCTGTGAATCTTAAAATTGAAAGCGCGTTAATTCACAACAACGCGAGAAGCTATCCCATACCTCATTCATGGGGTGTAAAGGGGAAATTAAGTTTTAAGTTATTTACTGCATGGTGGACATAGCCCTGGTAGATTCACAACTATCTATATTTCTTTAATCGACGTTGTCGACAGCATTTTCTATGTTAAAGAGGCAACAGGCATTTGCCTATAAAAGTTTATCGAAACGCTGGTGTTTGGAATAGTCGTTAAGCTATAGGTCCCTGTATATGAGCCTTAAAACAGCAATTTTATTTTTTTATCTTATCCCTGAAATTACATCCTCGTGCAGTTTCAATAGCAAACTATCTCTGGACTTCTTGAATATTTCTTATTAAACTAGCGGTCCCGGCAAACTTCGTCTCGCCCCAAGTTAATGTCAGATAAACGCTGTTGAGGGTGGTATGAATTGAAATAATCGGAATTCGAAAGATAAGGACTTCCTCTTCTTCGTCGGTTAAATCACATTGTTTTTTAGTTTATTGACGGACAACCGCGTACCGTTTCTCAATTTCGGTTGATTCAGATACCACAATATGATTATGATCGATCCCATCTTCATTCTTCATTATGCGGCACAAAGCGAGATTGAAAATTTGGTCGGATTGTTGGTCGCTATATCCTCGACGGTCACGCTATAAATAGATTTGTGCGAATGCAGTTCTCCATTGATTTGACATTCTCAAATACAATTCATGCTATCGATGTCCTTATTCTTCGCTGCTATTACTGCCAGTTGATAAACCCAATCAAGAATTTTAGAAATTTGAGCAATGCCAGGGAACACTTTAGTGATTAAGTTGCTTTTTCGACGATGTGAACTCGTAAAAATTTGCAGGGAACGATATCAATTCTTTCGAAACATCAACACGAATTTGGCCATTGGCAAGCGCCAGCAGTTGTCTCGAGAATTCAGCAGACGATGGGAGGTTCTGCAAAATGATCTTCATGTTCGTGGTCAATTTCAAATTCCTCCGGTCGGGTTCAACGGATGACATGTGACTCCGAGTTACGCAAACAAAGTACAAATTTAAATCGCTGACGTAGAATCGGTCGCATCGGCGAGCAGTGATGTCAAGCAAATTTAAATTTTACCAAGCCTCTCAAAATGTGTGCACAGCACACTATCCACAGTACGAAGGGAATTGAAGGATAGCAAAGATAGAATTAATTGTACGACGTTTACGTCATCTAAGGTTTGATCGTCTGAAAAAAATATCAAATTAATAAATATTGCATAGGATATTAATAAATATTTTTTATCTAAATAATATTTATCTCGTTAAATTTTCCAACCAAAATCAAAATCATCAAATCATGCGAAAACTGCAAAAATTCATTGATAAAAACAAATCAAATTTTTAAATTTTCCGAGCTTTTCGCTAATAATTTTCTATTTTTCCTCTCGAAAAGCCATTTCGTAACAATTGCACTTGAATTTCCTGACTTTTCCGAAGGATTTTCCCAAAATTTCTACATAAAAAACTCCTGCCAATTACGAACAATTGAGAAAAAAAATTGTGAAACTGGGCCAACTCAACTTAATAAATTACTATAGATTTTTCACACCATTTTTATGTAAATAGATTTCACAATAATCCGAAATTTTCCAAGAAACACAACCAATTTTCCACCTTTATGTCATCTGAAATCATCAAATCAAGCAGCAAAAGAAGATTTCGTCGAAAACATCCAAATCTTTAGATTTTTTTCTGGAATTTTCCAAGTTTTCCACCAAGAATTTTTCTACTTTTCCATTCGAAAAGTCATTTCTAAATAATTATTCGAAGTTTTTCACATTTACATCGTCCAAAATTATCAAAACACTATAAAATGCAAAATTTTAATTTTCGATTTTCAAAGCGATGCAATGCATAAACGCAAATAAAAATTTTTCGATTTTTTCGAAATTTTCCGAGTTTTCCACCGAGAATTTGTCTATTTTTTCATTCGGAAAGTCTTTTCGGAATAATTATCCGAAATTTTTCGCAGTTACATCGTCCAAAACTATCAAATCATACAACAAAAAGCAAAATTTCGGCAAAAAAAAAATTAAAATTTTTCGAATTTTTCCGGAATTTTCCGAATTTTCCAAAAAAAAATTTTTTTTTTCCATTCGAAGAGTCTTTCGTAACAATTGCACACAAACTTCCATACAAAAAAGCAATTTTCGGTTTTTTCAATTTCCCGGCTTTTCCGGAATTGATGAATTACTATACATTTTTGCCACCATTTTTATATATATAGAAGAGGTATTAAGTGTAGTATACTGTGTCGTATGATTTATTTGGAATTTTATATATGTTCATCATACGCCGTAGAGTTTGAGATTGCAAATTAACCAGTACAGAAATTTCAGTCAGGTAAACTAACTGATAAATACCATCACCTAATATAAGATATTGTTTAAGTTTTGAGTAATTGAAATTAAACGATTCTTAATTAAAAAAATTTCTTATCTATTATTACTTGCCTGCTTGTGGATCGTAAACAGCCTTCGGTCATTATACCAGCGGTCTAGATGTAATGTAGCAAAACAATAACAATTTGACTTATTTGTATAGGAGGTACCATTAGCAGCAGTACAAATCAACGTTCAATAAACGCTTAGTTTGGCAAAAATTGGCTAAATTCAATGCAGAAACGAAAAAGATATGCATGTTATAGGGGCAGTTTCAATTATTTATATGGGAGGTACCGCAAAGTGTGTGTCAAATAGTTGGGATTTTTGAGGTTTTGCCTCCACTTAGAAGATAAATTCACTGACCAAATTTCATTATCCCCCAGGTTTCCATTTGGAAGTTATAAGAGAAATTTTAATTTTCCTAAAAAAATCATTTTTATGGGAGGTACCAGTTTAACCGTTATAGTCTATATTCATTCTTCAATAAAATTTTCATATGCGTACATCATACGCAAAATTTGCCTCAATTCAGTGTACTTACAAAAAGGATATGTATATAAAAGTTTCAGGGTCAATTCGGTCATTTGTATGGTAGGTACCAGAAGGGGTGTGACATAGGTTTTCTTAGGGTTTATCTACTATTACAAGATAATTAAACTGACCAAATTCAAATATCCTCCCGCTGTCCCTTTGGAAGTTTTACAAAAATAGGAAGTTTTGTATGGGATTTACCAGCAACGGTGGGGCTATTCTGCCCCTTTACAATCCCATTACTTCGTTTTGGAAAATATTAATACTGGTGAATTTTCATAGCGATCAGTTTATGATTACTCGAGTCATCCTGCTTAAAATCCAGCCAGCAAGCCAAACAGGGGGACGTAGCTCAATCGTCTTAAAAATTTCTGAAAAGAATTTGGTCTTAAGATACTTGGGGTCTAAACAGTCTCCTTTAAAGCGTTACAATGATTTCATCTCGTATAAAATGATATATACCCTCATACCTAAGAGTGATGGTATAATAACCAGTACAGAAATTTCAGTCAGGTAAACTGACTGATAAATACCATCACCCAATATATGATATTGTTGAAGTCTTGAGTTATTGAAATGAATAGATTTTTAATTAAATTAAAATTACTTATGTATATTTTTCCCCTGCTTGTGGTGCAAAATCGTCCAAAACTTTACTTATTTGTGTAGGGGGTATAGGTGCCGGTTTGGAATTTATGTGAGAAATATTAATTTTTCAAAAAAAAATAATTTTGATAGGGGTACCACAAGAGGTGAACCGATACAGTCCTTATTCATTCCTAACTCAAATTTTCATACTTACAACTTACGAATAATTTGACTGAATTCAGTGCACTTACAAAAAATATATGTATGTAAGACTATAGGGGTGAGTTCGGTCCTTTGTGTGGGAGGTACCAGAAGGGGTGTGTCAAATAGTTAGGTTTTCTAGAGTTTTGCCTCCTATAATAACATAAATTTATCGACCAATGTTCATAACCCCATAAGTGTCTGTCCTATAACTTCCGTTTGGAAGTTATAGGAGAAATATTAAATTTGCAAAAATAGGTAATTTTGCATGGGAGGTACCAGAAGGGGTGACTCGATATAGTCCATATTCACTCCTGATTCATATTTTTATAAGCGTACAAATTACTCATAATTTGACTGAATTCAGTGTACTTAGAAAAAAGATATGTTTGTAATACTATGGGAGTGAGTTCGGTCATTTGTATGGGAGGTACCAGAAGGGGTGTGTCAAATAGTTAGGTTTTCTAGAGTTTTGCCTCCTATAATAACATAAATTAATCGACCAATTTTCATTATCCTCCAAGAGTCCGTTTGGAAGTTATAGGAGAAATATTAAATTTGCAAAAATAGGTAATTTTGTATGGGAGGTACCAGAAGGCGTGAACTGATATAGTCCATATTCATACCTGAGTCTAATTTTCATAAGCAAACATCATACGCAAAATTTGAGTGATCTCAGTTTACTTACAAAAAAGATATGTATGTAAAACTTTAAGGGTCAATTCGGTCATTTGTATGGGAGGTACCAGAAGGGGTGTGTCAAATAGTTAGGCTCTCTGAGGTTTCGCCTCCTATCACAACATTAATTAATCGACCAATGTTCATAACCCCATAAGTGTCTGTTTTAAAGTTATTGGAGAAATATATAATTTCCAAAAATAGGTCATTTTGTATGGGAGGTACCAGAAGGCGTGAACCGATATAGTCCATATTCATACCTGAGTCTAATATTTATAAGCAAACATCATACGCAAAATTTGAGTGATCTCAGTTGACTTGCAAAAAAGATATGTATGTAAAACTATAAAACAATTTGGTCATTTGTATGGGAGGTACCAGAATGGGTGGGGCACAGGTTTCGGTTTTCTTAGGGTTTGTCTACTTTTGCAAGATAAATAAACTGACCAAATTCAAACATCCTCCGGTTGTCCGTTTGGAAGTTATGGAAGAAATATTAATTTTCCAAAAATAGGTAATTTTGTATGGGAGGTACCAGAAGGGGTGGGGCTATTCAGCCCATTTACAATCCCATAAGTTCGTTTTGAAAAATATTGATACTGGTAAATTTTCATACCGATCCGTTAAGGTTTACTCGAGTTATCCTGCTGACCAGCCATCCAGCCAGCCAGCCAGCCAGACAGACGGACATAGCTCATTCTTCTTAAAAAGTTCTGAAACGAATTTGGTCTTAAGATACTTGGGGTCTAACTCGTCTCCTTTAATGCGTTACACTTTTTTTCGTATCAAATGATATATACCCTCATCCCTAAGGGTGATGGTATAAAAATTCGAATTATAATACCATGCAACACTAGGGTAAGGATATTTATATCCACACTAGACTGGCCATAGCGTTATATAGAAAAAATTAAAAATGTGAAATCCAAAAGTTTTCGCACTGAAAAATATGAGGTTGGGGATAAAAATAATTATGCATATTTTTTTTTTTTTTTTTTGATTCCGTGTACCTCCGGGTTGAGCCCAAACTTTTATTACATTACCCATTTAGGCTGAAGTGCAGAATATGGGGCGGGAGCCCGATTAAAAACCAAAAATATGCCATTGTCTTCATCTTGGCCCCCAAACATCGGAATGGTAGGTCAAAGTTGGCGCTCAGGCCCATGGGGCCCGGGGGTCAAAAAAGGGGCCCCTTTCGGTTCTATGATGACCCCCCAGGTGCGGGTACTCAAGTGAAAGATATTTTCGAGACGAATCCAACGATGTTATTTTTAGGTTCCTACGGGTCTCCTGGACCGAGTTAGAGCCATTTCCGGGATATACCAAGAAAAAAAAATTATTTTTAACTAAATTTAAAAAATTTTAAAAAAATTTTTGCGTGCGGCACTACTAAACCCAATATAGGTGTACCGTCATTTCGCCCAATGTCATTTCGCCCAAAAACAACCATGACATATCGCCCAAAACATGTTATTTGAACCAAAAACCTAATTACAACATGACATATCGCCCAAATGCTATGACAGAAGACCCAACTCAATTTTTTTGATCGAAATGTCAGACTCATGACGACGGCACGCGCTGCTGCATACGTCGCAGTCAGTCTTGTACTCTTGCCTCCGCCTAAGGGGGGCGTGCCCCCCACCGCATTCGTGTTTTAATAATGCCAGAGAAAGAGAGAGAGAGTAGCGAGTCTGACTACGACGTATGCGGCGAGGGCGTGCCCCCCACCGAGAGAGAGAGTACAAATATTGTAAAACTATAAAAGTTTTTTCCAAAATACATGATTTGAGTATATGCAACTGGAATGGAACCGGCAGGAGTCCTTGAAAATTACAAGGCTGACATAACCGATTGACGGTACACTGGTGCTCGCGCATGAAGACATGCGACATCTTCTATAGTGGTTGGCAAGAGGTTGCTACATCTAGTCACGGTTAGGAATAGCCACCATAAAAGTCAAGGCAAAGTTTATCCACATTACACTTATATGTACCCATGATCCAACAGAAGAGAAAAGCTCTGGCGAGTTCTAGAAAAACCTAGAGAATGTATATGACCGTAGCCCGAGTCATGACAACAATAATGTTTTAGACGATTTAAATGCTAAAATAGGCAAGGAGACCGCATTCGAGCCTATCATCAGAGAATTCAGTCTGTACTCCGAAACGTCGAAGAATGGTATCAGACTAATTGATTTCTCTGCGGCAAAAAATATGGTAGTTAGCAACACAAGATTTGACCATAGAAAAATTTATAAGGCAACATGGTTATCTCCAGATCAATTCACGAGGAATCAGATAGATCACGTGGTAGTCGATGGAAGGCACGCATCGAGTGTTCTTGACGTACTAGGGATCAGTGGTGCGAACATTGACTCCGATCACTACCTAACTGCAGTTAAGGTACGCACAATGCTAAGCATGACGAAAAACATTCGTAACCAGGCACAACGAAAGCTGGACATCGTTAAACTGCGGACCAGAGAGGTAGCGGACGCCTAATTTGGTCAGCAAATATGGGCTTAGCGGTAAATTAGGACGACAGAAAAATAATGATTTCGATGAACAAAGAGTCCTCTCGATAGGATCGCATCGTGTACGTTGTAATTTATTTTTTTGAGGTAGTTGATGAATCTACATACCTCGGATATTCCGTCACAAATAACAATAGTGCCAGCAAAATAATCAAGCGGAGAATAGTGATCGCCAGCAGATAGTAAGAAACAAGTTTACCAGGTAGAGTGGGTAAATTTTTTTCTCTACCAAAAAATTTTGCTCAAAAAAATTCCAAACAAATTTCCCAAGAACCATGGGTCTTAAATCAAAACCGAGCCCCCGATTTTTAACGTTTTTATATCGGGGGTACGATAGTGTAATGTGGAGATCAGTAGGAACAAGAATTGGATACGGCTCCCCTCTAATATTATGTGAAAAGATAAAAAGGCATGAGTCCATAAACGTGGGAGGTAGGTTGGAAGCAAATGGCTGCGCATCGTGGTCAAAAGTGGTTGAAAAGGGTAAAAATCCACAAAAAAACCCCGCAACTGCTTTGGAATAGCCCCTAGAGGGTTAAAATGTGTGACCGACCCTTAATCAGTTGTTCCTCATAACTTTTTCACAAACATAAAGCCCATCCTCGCCCCCCCTAAGAGCAATTTATAACGAAACTCCCATACGAATAATTAATTAATAAAATTTTCTCCCTCCGCTCTAATTGCCTTAAAGGTGCCCCGAAAGGATTCAAATGTATGACCCACCTCCAATATTTGTCCTACCCCAATAATTTCTGGAATCATTTCTACCCACTTTCTTTAACGCATAACTCCTACAATATTTTTATTTTTATATTTTTTTTATGAAATCAGCACCTGTCGCTCCAATAGTGCCTATTAGAGGTATAAAATGTATGACCGACCCCCACTATTATTTCACTTTTTAAGTTTTTCCCGAAAAAACCTACGCCATGTCTTTAACCCCCAAAGGGGGCTCCCATATTTGCACAAATATTGGAGGTCGGTCATACATTTGACTCCTCTAGGGGCACTTTTGGGGCAGTTTAAGTGGTGGAAGCAAACTTTTATAAAAAAAGTTATTTTTGTATGGGAATCTTCTTACGGGGTAAAGGGTAAAGTCGGTCACACATTTTAACCCTTTGGCAGGAATTCCGAGGCAGTTTTTTTCTTCTTCCCTTACACCTTTGACCACGATGCACAACCAACCCCATTTCATATTATAGTTTGAAATCTTTCAAACTTCTCGTTAAAAACCGGTGACTCGACTTTGATGTTATACCCATGGTTTCTTGGGAAAATTTTCTTAGAATTCATCATAGATTAAGATTTTGATAACCACTTGGTGAATTTTTTTTACTCCATAGAAATTGACCCACTCTAATACCAAGTGTTAAGTTTACCTGTTCTGTTGTACACTGCCGAATCGTCAGTGCTTTCGACAACGGACATACAAAACTTGGGAATATTCGAGAAGAAGGTAATCCAATAAATATATGGACTTATCTGTGTCAATGGCGAGTTTCGCCATCGAAAGAGCTAATAGAGTAAGAATTCAATGGCTATGAGGGCTGGGACATGTTGCCTTAAAAAATGATTCCCCTTCGGTTTCCCGATAGACACAACTGGAAAACTTGCTGTCATACTAATGAAGTGTGTTTAAGGAGGGTATATATCATTTGATATGACCCAAAAGTATAACACATAAAAGAAGTTAAAAGAAGTTATTAGAACCTAGTTTTCTTTGAATTAAATTCGATTCATTACTTTTTAAGTCGTTTGAGCCATGTCCGTCCGTCCGACTGTCTTTCGAAAGCCACAACCAATTGTTTTAAAACTTTGCATGGGTTAGTATTTCTCCAAAACTACTTACGATATTGCAAATGGGCTACATGACCACTCCCCTTCTGGTATCTCCCATACAAATGTATCACTATGACGACTTTAGAACTAATATCAATACACCCACACGATCTTACCCAAGTTCTGTATTTTGTTACATTATAACAGTATAAAGTTTTGAAGAAAAAAATTTGAAGTCAAGCCACGCCTCTTCTTGTACCTCCAATACAAATGCACCATTCCTCCCACTTTAGGATGGATTGATAATAATATCAATTCATCCAGTGCGATCGTGCCCAAATTCTGTATATAAGAATAAGGTTTTGAAGAAAAAATTGGTAGTCTAGCCACGCCCCTTCTGGTACCTCCCTAAAATTTTTATACTTGAAAATTTTATGTTGTACTATGTTAGTCGGTTTACCCGACTGAAACATTTTTACTTGTTTTGAAGAAGGTACTTCGGCATTTGCAAAGTTAAAAATCGTGGAAATTTGTTTCGAAAATTTGCGATCTGTTTGCCAAACATATAGAACACTTTAAGCGTTAAATCTTTATGGTCTAACGGGTATGTAAACAAGCTAAATTCAAATTTTTGGAGAGAGCACAATCCTCATGAGTCTCTTGAGGCTCCATTATATCTGGTGTGGTATAAATGCCGAAGACGTCATGGCCTCATTTGTCTTGAGAATCGAGTGCCAAGATTACTGTGAATGACGAACGATGCAGGAAAGTGGCTTGTGACTTTTTTATTGTCCATGTCATTACAAATCATTTGGATAAGAAATAATACCATGGTACCAACAAGACGGCTTAAGATGTCAACCATCACTTTATTGAGACAAATGTTTGATGACCAAAGGACCTGTGGATTGGACATCTCGTTCATATGATATGACACATATGGACTACTCATAGTGGCGGTACATTAAATCTCTGGTATATATTGATAAAACAACAATGATTGATGTAGAAGACGGCTTAACATGTCCTACAGAGCGTAAAACCATCATTTTGTTGAGCCAAACGTTTAGTGACCAAAGGACCTGTACATTGGCCACCTCGTTTATATGATTCAACACCTTTAGACTACATTTAGTGGGGTTGATGTGTCCCTCTCTGGTATATATTGATAAAATGGCAACGATTAATCATTTAGATGCCGACATTCGTTGTCTATTGATAAAAGTAAACCGATAATGGTCAAGAAAGTCCTGTAAAATTTGACCTAAACTGATGAAGTTCGGAGGTGTTGTGCCAGTAATTATTTCTAAACATGAAATGCCATAACATTTGTAAGATAATATAGCTGAAATTTTGGTCGTTCCATTGCCTCTAAAACATATTTTGCACAATATCCCAATTAAAAAGGTACAGGAATACCATTCATACTTTACATTTTCTAAAATGTCATATCATTCTAAGTGTTTAACTACAGATCTACTTATTACAGTAACAAATGTCATAGGACTTTTAGCGAAAATATTCTGTAACCATTTTTTTTCTCGCAATCATTAATTGTACTTAAAACACTTAAAACATTTTATGTTAAATGTTTTATATACAAAGATGAGAGCAGTTTAAAATGTTGATGTTTTAATGAACAAGGATGTGTATGTGTGCGCTAAATGCCAAGGACAAGTATACTTTTAATGTATACAATGTACTTGTCGTCTGTAGTGAACTCTCATTCCTATAGTGTATCTATTCCATTAGTGGCTCTGCACCCACTAAATTGTCGCCCTGATATAGTGTGGTAATGAAGTCAATGGTTTGCTGTACGTCAACAGTTCTGTGTATTTAGGGTGTGAACACTTGTCCACACATTTAAGTTTGTGGCGGTTGGTTAATTAAAGTATGGGTAAGATTTCTTTTCTTATTTCAATTCAGGTATTTTAAACTGTGTATCTTTAAGTCTATGAAATTGTAAAAGTATTAAGGTAATGACTAAAGTTATCGCCTTAAGAATTTAAATTAGGAAACCTGCAGTGGGATACTACTAATGACGGTACATTACTGCGTTATAAAGGTCACTGACTGTGTGTGACTCCATAATTTGTGCTTGCAAACAATAATGATGTCTACGAGCCGCATTAAACTTTTATAATCATAATAACATTTTATTATTATTTTATTTTTTAGCTGTCTAACTTAATGGCACCCACTCATAGGCGCTTATTGACGAAAGATATTTGTTTGAAGGTCAGTCGTATTATTTTTGTTTACAATAATGGAACAGACAGTAATTGCATGCCTTATTAACATACAGTTAACCATTGTGCATACAAAATCAGTTGATGGCTATAAAAATTCAAGGGATTTTAAATAATGGCTTTTTATTTGTAAAATTGTAATTCCTTAACATTCTATAGACATACTAGCTGACCCGCCAAACGTTGTTCTGCCATACAACTTCTGACTCGGCGAACTTCGTCTCGCTCCAAGTAAACGCCTTCATATAAGCTCCAGAGTTATATCAAAAAACATATAGTTAAAATTTTTATATAACTTATTTTAATTTAATCAAAATCAGTGAAGAGCGATCTGATAAACAACGTTTTTCGATTTGTTTTCCGGCGCTAAAACAAACAATGAAGACAATTTGCCAACACGCGAAAAACTGAGAAATTCGAGGTTGATTCCACAAATTTCCAATGATTGGCCTTGCGATTTATTGATTGTCATTGCAAAAGCCAATCGAATGGGGAATTGAATTCGCTAGAATTGGAAAGGAAAATCGGTTGGAATAATAGAAATTCGAGGAATAAGGACTTCCTCTCCTTTGAAAAAATTTATCGGGAACGTCATCAATCCAGTTGAAACATCAACAGGGATTTGGCCAATACAAAGCGCCAGTAGATATTTTGAAAATGCAGTGGCCGATGGGTCGGTTTGCAACTCTCATGTTCGTAGTTAATTTCAACTCCTTGTCATTCCGCCACAAAGACATTAATTTCATCAGCAGCAGTAGATTTTGGGATGGCGGGAAGCGTTTGACGAAAATCTTACGACAGAAATATCATAGCCCCACCAAATCGTTTCGAATCACCTCATAAATCCTTCATCATTCGGTCAATTCCCTCCAAAGTTCGTTGATGCGCTATCGTGCATTTATCCCAAATGAAGATTATGCATTCTCGCAACAATTTAGCTGTCGCCGAACTTCTAGATATTGTGCCCAATGGCTTGTCAACTGTGAGAAGATTCATAGGCAACTTCAAAGCGGAGTGTGCAGTTCGACCGCCTTTCCATAAAATGGCAGCAGATGGTGCAACTTCTTCTAACGCAATTTGCGATCGAAACGCATAAAAATAGATTGAGCTAACTTTTTTATTCGTTTCTTTTCCTGATGATTTGTAAACAAACCTGTCGTTGTATTGGCCATTTTTTTATTGTGGTGATTTTCACCCTCTTCACGGCAAAACATCAACGGGTCTTGAAGTGCATCATATGACCAATGAGTCTCCCGACGCTTGAGAACAATATCGTCTGATTGCACATTCTCACCCTGCAAAAGCTGTGAAACCGTCGATATTCATATGAACAACTTTAAATGCAGTTATCTCCTAACAAAAATGTTCGATCGCAAAAAGGATACAGTTGGGATCTCATCTTAAAATAGATTGTGATCTCACCTCGAAATGAGTAGCACGCCGTCGATATTTATATGGAATGGTAAAAAGGTGGTTAACATGCATTTGATCAAATGGACACATTAATTCTAAACAAAGGTATGTGTAAAATGAAAATTTTACAGAAAACGCCTTTAGAGTTTGTGAGTACATCATATAGATTGCACTTATATTTATACTAGCTGACCCGGCAAACGTTGTTCTGCCATACAACTTTGGAACCGGCAAACTTCGTCTCGCTCCTAAGGTAACGCCTTCATATAATAGTAAAACACAGATAGTTCAAGTTTTAATCTGATTTACTTGAATTTAATCGAAATCTGTGAAGAGCGATCTGATATACAATGTTTTTTGATTTGTTTCCGGCGTAAAAACAAACAATAAAGACTGTTTGCCAACACGCAAACCGACGACGCACAGCTGACAGTGTGGAAAGCAGGGATTTTCGAGGTTGATTTCACAAATTTCCAACGATTGACCTTACGATTTTTTTATTGTTATCGCACATACCAAACGAATGGGGAGTTGAATTCGCTTGAATTGGAAGGGAAGATCGATTGGAATAATAGAAATTCGAGGGATAAGAACTTCCTCTCCTTTGAATTTTCCCTTGATGATCGCTTTTACTACAATTTCGGTTGATTCAGATTCTGCAAAATGATCATGATTGATCCCACCTTCAGCTGCAAATTATGCGTCGAACTTTCTGGAACATCTAGATAGTTCAAAATTCTGTTGCCTCATTCTCGTTAAATCACCTCGAAAATTATTCATCGTTCGATCATCTGGCTCCAAAGCTCGTTTATGCGCCATCGTGTATTGATTAAGCATTCTCGCAACAATTTCGCTACACGTTTTTGGCTTGTCAACTGTGAGAAGAAAGCGGAATGTGCAGTTCGACCGCCTTTCAACAATATGGAAGCAATACCAGAGGATGCAACAGCTAACTCAATTGCGATCTTGTCAGAATTGTCGCCAGAATCAAAGAAATTACGAATGTCTTGCCTGTCCCACCAGGAGTATCGAGAAAGTAAATGCCTCCCGTTCCATCGTCAACAACCTTCATCAGCGAAATATACACGTTCGTTTGCTCGGCATTTAAGGATGGCAGATTTGTTCGAACTCGTTCAGTCAGCTTAACTCGATCAAAGTCTTGCAACTCGCGATTGAATGCCTCATACATCGAACGATTTGGCGCTGGTATTTCCAATTTCGACAGTAGACTGCCGCACATTAGCACGCACATGTCTTTGATCAGAAGATAATGTCAAGATCGGAATTGGATGTTGTCGTGCGAACTCTGTGCAAATGTCGTCAGCCATCTCGTCCATTAATTTGTCCCACAATGCGCTCGGGTTCGGCAGATGCAACGTGGCTATGATGATCGACAAATTTGATTCGCTGGAGCAGAAACAGTTGTTGGCGAGATTCGCGAAGTGTGGCGACTGATTGAAACTAATAAAATTGAGACGCTCCGTTTCGACCTTGACGTTCATGTGAACGCAGTACTGTTGAAATAAACGGCTATATCTAACAGATAACAGATGATTATCATCATCTTGTGAGCCACACATTTTATCCGTTTCTTCTACTGGAATACGAATTCGAACATAGAGGGATAATGAAAAAGAATTGATAACTTGTAAACAAACCTTCCGTTCTATTGACCATCTTTATATTGAGGTGATAGCCATCCTTTCCACCACAGAACATCAACGGGTATTGAAGTGAATCATATGACTGATGAGTCTCGTACACGTGCCTAACTTGTCCACCATCCCGAAGCTTGAGAACAATATCGCGTGATTTTACATTCTCTCCAACAATCACCACTGCGACTTCATTTATAGTGGGAGCATTGAATTGTCTTACATGGCATCCAGAGGGTCTTTTGTCCGCTCTTATAATGATTTTGTGGACGTCATAAAGCATTGTATTCAATGCGGTTTGGAACAATCGAACCAATGCATTATGCTTATGCAGAAGATTTTAAAATTGTTCGACCATTTCGCGTTTAATCTTTTAACATAATTAATTTCAAGCATCATAACGAATTTTCCATCCTTACGTCGTCTAAAATCATCAAATCAAGCGATATAATGAAAAATTTCGTCAAAAAATCCAAAATTTTCACATTTGCAACATATAAATTTATCAAAACGCAATAAAATGTAGAATTTCGTCGAAAAAAATTAAAATTTGTAGAATTTTTCCATAATTTTTCAACCAAAATTTTCTATTTTTCCAACCAAAAAGCCACACCGGTTCAATTACACACAAAATGTAATTCAAAAATACAATTTGCTGTGCAAAATGTTTCCAAAAAATCTAAATTTTTCGAGTTTTTCCTGAATTTTCCGAGTTTTCCACTGAGAATTTTTCTATTTTTCCATTCGGAAAGCCATTTTGGAATAATTTCACGAAATTTTACACTGTTACATCGTCCAAAATTATCAAATCATAAGATAATATGCAAAATTTCGTAAAAAAATTTAACATTTTCAAAAAAATTTTCCGGAATTTTCCAACAAAATTTTTTTTTCTATTCGAAAAGCCATTCGCAACAATTGCAAACAAAATTCAATACAAAAAGGCAATTTTAAATTTTTCCAATTTCCCGACTTTTGCGGAGCATTTTTCCAAAATTTTTTTTCACATAAAGGAAGATTTCGTTCAAGGCATCCAAATCTTTAGATTTTTTTCTGGAATTTTCCGAGTTTTCCACCAAGAATTTTTCTATTTTTCCATTCGAAAAATCATAATTGTTCAAAATTGTTCACATTTACATCGCCCAAAATTACCAAAACATATGATAAGATGCAAAATTTTGTCGAAAAAAAAGAAATTTTATTAGCATTTTCCATAATTTTCCAACTAAAATTTTCTATTTTTCCATTCGAAAACCGACAAAAATTTAATTTGCGATTTACCTCAAATCAGGCGATGAAATGCAAAATTTTCCCGAAAAAATTCGAATTTTTCGGAATTTTCCGAGTTTTCCACCGAGAATTTATCTATTTTTCCATTTGGAAAGTTATTTCGGAATAATTATCAAAAATTTTTCGCAAGTTACATCGTTCAAAACTATCAAATTGTACGACAAAAAGCAAAATTTCGTCGAAAAATAGTATTAAATTTTTTCGAATTTTTCCGGAGTTTTCCGAATTCTCTAACAAATTTTTTTTATTTTTCCATTCGAAAAATCATTCGCAACAATTGCACATAAAATTCCATACAAAAAAGCAATTTTCGGTTTTTCCAATTTTCCGGCTTTTCCGGAGGATTTTTCCAAAATTTTCTTTTACATAAACCTTCTCCTGGCAATTACAAACAACCGAAAAAAAATTTCAGCAAAATCGGTCCAGCCGTTCTCAATTGATGAATTACTATACATTTTTGCCACCATTTTTATATATATAGATTACACAGGGGAACAAAATTGAACTTTTTGAGTGTTGTTTGGAATTCGATAGCTGTTTTTTACTAATTTGGGGTCGCTGATTTCAAATCTAATCTCCATTTTTCTCCATCAGCTCGAATTTTTAAGTTACAGGTACTAATCGTATTTTCGACTTTTTTCCAAAAAATTATAGTTCAAAAAATCATAATTTTTTTTTCATAAGCCGGATTTTAAAATTTTATTTTTTTATTACAGATATCGTTGTTTCCTTTGAACAAAATCAAATTTTTTAATATTACAAAAAAAAACTGACTGAATAAAGGCTGTTTTATTCAAAAAAAAAAAAAAAAATTACACAAAAAATTACACATTTTACTTTTCTTCACGCTGAAAGTTAATCGGTTGGGGGCAAATTGTTATTTTTATTAGCTTTATTGAATATCATATTAAGATAGCTTTCTAAAACATGTATGTACATAATAATCGATTGAAAATTGAATGAGTTATGCTAAATTCGGTGATAACAGATTTTTCGCAATTTTTTGTTTTTACCCAAAAAAAATTAAAATTTTGTATTTTTAAAAATCATGACAAATTTGCAAATTTATTTATAGTTTAATTTTTAGTTTTGCCTCCTATTACAATATTAATTAACAGACCAAATTTAATTAATCGGCAGGTTTCAATTTGGAAGTTAAGGAAGAAATATTAATTTTCCAAAAATAGGTAATTTTGTATGGGAGGTACCAGAAGGGGTGATCCGATATAGAGCAAATTCATTCCAGATTTATATTTTCATAACCGTAAAACTTCCGCATAGTTTGACTGAATTCAGTGTACTCACAAAAAAGATATGTATGTAAGACTATTGGGGTGAGTTCGGTCATTTGTATGGGAGGTTCCAGAAGGGGTATGGCAACGCTTTCGTTTTTTTTAGGGTTTGTCTACTTTTGCAAGATAAATAAACTGACCAAATTTCAATATCCTCCGGTAGTCTGTTTGGCAGCTATCAAAGATATATTAATTATCCAAAAATAGGTAATTTTGTATGGGAGGTACCAGAAGGGGTGGGGCTATTCCGCCCTTTTACAATCCCATAAGTTCGTTTCGAAAAATATTAATACTGATAAATTTTCATAACGATCCCTTAAGGTTTGCTCGAGTTACACTTTCACAAACATATTAATAAATGTTATTTCTATATGGAAATTGCGATTTTTGTAAATTTAGTTATCTCAGTAAATTGTTGACAAAATCAAAAGTTGTGCAGATATTTCAATGAAATAAAGCTCATTTGATTCACACTATATTAAACTAATTGTTTTAAGACTAACACTGTGATTTTTGTTGCAATAATTTTTTTTATGAATTTTTAAAAAACAAAAAATTTTTTTTTTTGTAAATTTTTTATTTTTTTTTTTAAACTACAACGATATCTCTGAAACTACTAAGCCAAATTAAAAACAATGTAGGCACGGATTAAAGATAATTTTGTTGACGAGTTTAAGTTTTTTTTTTAATTGAATATGATGAACCGTTTTCAAGTTATTTAAATATTTGTAGTGGAAGTGCCTTAGTTATGGACATAACGGTATATCGCGAAAAGTCGAGCTGATACAAAAAAACTAAGTGCAGATTTGGATTCAGCGTCCCAAATTACCTTTAAAACAATATTCAGTTCTTAAACAACAAATACCTTGTTCCCTTGTGTTATTTATCTTGTTAAATTTTCCAACCAACATCAAAATCATCAAATCATGCGAAAACTGCAAAATTTCGTCTATAAAAATCTAATTTATTGCGCTTTTCCGGAATTTTTCGAGTTTTTCGCTAATAATTTTCTATTTTGGCATTCGAAAAGCCATTTTCCCAAAATTTTCTGGCATAAAAAAATCCTGCCAATTACGAACAATTGAAAAAAATGGAGCAAACTTGGCCAACGTTCTCACTTAATAAATTACTATACATTTTTCACACGATTTTTCACAATAATCCGAAATTTTTCAGCAACACAACGAATTATGCACCTTTACGTCGTCTGAAATCATCAAATCTAGCGATACAATGGAAGATTTCGTCGAAACCATCCAAATCTTTTGATTTTTTTCTGGAATTTTCCGAGTTTTCCACCGAGCACTTGTCTATTTTTCCATTCGGAAAGTCATTTCGGAATAATTATCCGAAATTTTTCGCAAGTTACATCGTTCAAAACTATCAAATCGTACGACAAAAAGCTAAATTTCGTCGAAAAATAGCATTAAAATTTTGCGAATTGTTCCGGCATTTTTCGAATTTTCCAACATTTTTTTATTTTTCCATTCGAAAACTCATTCGTAACAATTGCACACAAAAATCCATACAAAAAAGCAATTTTCGGTTTTTCAAATTTTCCGGCTTTTCCGGAGGATTTTCCCAAAATTTTCGTTTACATAAACCTTCTCCTGGAAATTACGAACCACCGAAAAAAAATTTCAGCAAAATCGGTCCAGTTGTTCTCAATTGATGAATTCCTATACATTTTTGCCACCATTTTTATATATATAGATTCTATACTTTGTGTTTCCATTTGAATTTGTATGTATTTGAAAGAATGGAAATCATTTTCTTAGGTTTTCTAAATTTTGTAAATAAAGCATTATAATCAAAAAGTGCACATATGTGGTAGTATATACATAAGCGAAATTTCGTATAAGCAACTTGTATGAACATATTGTCAATTTGTGATTTCTGCTTATGCAGTCTATTAGCGTTATCTATATTATTACAACCTCACTGCTGCTAGTCTGGAGTTACTGCATTCATTACGAGCATTCGAGCAGATGACATTCAATCCTGCCTGAAATACGACATTCTATAAATTTGTATTACCACACTTTTCCATGAAATTCTCATCATTTTCTTGTATTGAATGCATCAACATCAATATCAGAAAAAAAATGTGAGCTATTAAATTTCTTTTCCATCTTTAATTATGCCAAAGCTGCTTTAAGTCTCGCGCATTAACAACACACGCGAAAACGATAAACGTTAAAGATTGTTAAACATTTATAACAGACAGAAGATAAAAGGAAGGGAAATCTTAAAGCGCCACCACCTATACGTGCACATAAGCCGTATGTATTTCTCAGCATGTGTTATAAAAGTGTCTTACCTGTTTTTTTTTTTCTTTTGTTTTTTTTCTCTTTTATTCATCTCAGTTGGCAAGGACGACGCATTTGTTTGCAAATCACTGGAATACGTCTTCTGACTGTTGCAAGGAAACATCAATCACGAATCCTTTACGCATCTCACTGTGCTTATGTGCTTTTAAAAGGCACAAAGCTATCTTAATTTCAAGTTCACAATAAGCTCTCATGGAGGCTGATTGAGAAGGTGTGTGTGGAAGGATTTTTATTAAATTGTTTAAATTTTCTAGAATAAGTAACATACTTAGTAGCTTAAATTAAGTTTTGGACAAACATTATTGCAAAACATCACAAAAGTTTGTTGTGGAACACCAACAATTTAGCTCCACACACATTCAAAAGAGTTCAACATTTAGAAAAAAAAAACCATAGTATTAATTCTGTCTACAGCAGATGTCAACAAAAATTTTGTTAAAATCAATGATACGAAAAACTTGTTTAAGTTAGATATAAGAACTGCTATACAGTGCAACTGATCGAAATTTGTCTCTATTATACAATTATTTCAAATTTAATAACTCAAAATTAACATTGCATACATACATTGCCTACTCATTTTCCGTATTAGTAACGATGAATTTGTAAGTCTGTATGAAATTCTGTTGGCTTGAAACTTTCATACACCACATTTTCTCGCAAATGTTATAAATTGATTGACACCGTGTGTGTGAACGCGTCTTTACTCACCTGTCTTAGAGCAGAGGTGTCCAAAACCTCCTTAGGGCAGTGTAAGCAGCAATATATAAACACTTTAATAACACTACTCTCCACGAAATCATTCAAAAAGTAACGACAAAATCTACGTTGAGAATAACGTAAATATTCTTCTTAGATATATAAGATATTCTCCCAATGTCGTACATCTGTCGAAATAGGGCCGCAGATCCGGATAAATGCATTTAATGCTGCCTCATGTTCCTTTGAAATTATGCAAAATCATTTCATCATCGGAAACTTGGAGATCAGCAACTAATTCACTCGATTCAGTAGAAAACCAGTAAGAAAGTTTCAGTTGGGCGACCCGACTTACATATACCATCACTCTCAGTAAAATACAAGAAATTGCTATTATATTGATATTATTACTCGATTTCTAAAGTGGGTGGAGTGGTAAATTTTTATGGGACGTACTAGAAGGGGCGTGTCTAGACTTCTAGGTTTATCCTCCAAAACTTTATCCTGTTACAGCTTTACTAAATACAGAGTTTGGGCACGATAGCGTTGGATGTATTGATATTATTACTCCATCTCTGAAGTGGGCGGAAAGGTACATTTGTATGGGAGGTCCCATAAGGGGCGCCGCTAGACTTCCAATTTTTTCTCCAAAACTGTATCCTGTTATAACTTAATAAAATACAGAATTGGGGCACGATCGTGTCGAGAATATTGATATTATTACTCCATCTCTTAAGTGGGCGTCGTGGTACATTTGTATGGGAGGTACCAGAAGGGGCGTGTCTAGACATCCAGATCTTTTGTCCAAAACTTTATACTGTTATAGCTTTACTAAATACAGAATTTGGGCACGATCGTTATAATTCCATCTCTAAAGTGGGCGGAAAGGTACATTTGTATGGGAGGTACCAGAATGGGCGTGTCTAGACTTCCAGATTTTTTCCCCAAAACTTTTTCCTGCTTGAACTTTACTAAATACAGAATTTGGTCACGATCGCGGTAGTTCTAATAATAATATTAATCGATTTCTAAAGTGGGCGGTACCAGATGTGTGTGGGAGGTACCAGATGGGGCGTTGGTAGACTTCAGTTTTTTTTCTCAAAAACTGTATCCTGCTATAGCTTTAATAAATTAAGAATTAGGGTACGAGCGCGATGGATTTATTGATATTATTACTCCATATCTAAAGTGGGCGGAAAGGTGAATTTGTATGGTAGGTACCAGAAGGGGCGTGGCTAGACTTCCAATTTTTTTCAAAACTTTATCCTGTAATAGCTTTACTAAGTACAGAATTTGGGTACGATCCCGTTGGGTGTATTGATATTATAACTCGATTTCTAAAGTGGGCGAAAAGGTACATTTGTATGGGAGGTACCAGAAGTGGCCGAGCCATGTAGCCCATTTGCAATACCGTAAGTAGTTTTGGGGAAATATTAACTCGTGCAAAATTTCAAGACATTTGGTTGCGTCTTTCGAAAGTTATCGTGCAAACCAGCCGGACAGCCACCAGACAGACAGACAGACGGACATGGCTCAAATGACTTAAAAAGTCATGAATCGAATTTGGTTCTAAGAAACCTAGGGTCTGAAGTGACTCCTTCTATGTGTTACACTTTTGGGTCGTATCAAATGATATATACCCTCATCCCTAAGGGTGATGGTATAAAAATATTCTGCTGATGTTGCATCTCTGTTTTGAAGTTTACACATACTTACTTAGCTGGTACTTCTTTGCAACCCCAATGGATTATATACCGCACGTAGAAAAATATTATAAGCGCCGCGATCTTCTGCGCTTCTTCTCCAGTAAGTCACACCAAGTTCTGTAAGGTTCTCAGTAACCTGGTCTTTCCAACGGTCTTTTCGAGCTGGAGCATTTTCGTCCATGCGTACAACATGACCTAGCCAACGCAACCGCTGCACTTTAATGCGTCTGACCACGTCAATGTGTACAGCTCGTACAGCTCATGATTCATACGACGCCGATACTCTCCGTTAACGATGATGGGCCCATATATTTTATTCTGGATTCTGAACCATGCATTAAGACAGGTAGAACCAGTATCTGGTATAGCTGGAGTTTTGTTCGTCGAGAGAGGGCTCTGTCATTGAATCGCTTGCTTAGTCCGTAGTATCTTTTATTAGCAAGCAGGATTTTTCTCCGGATTTCTAGGCTGACATTATTTGCTTTGTTGATGGCGGAGCCTAGGTAGATACAATTATCTACCACTTCGAAATTTTAGTTGTCAACGTTCACTCAGTTTCCCAAACGAGTAGATTCTTTGTTCGTTGAAACTAATAACTTCGGTTTGTCCTCGTTCACCGTTAGACCCATTTTGTCTGATTTCTTCTGTATACCTGAGAAGGCTACAGTCACATCCCGCAGTTTTCGACCGATGATGTCAACGTCATCAGCGTACGCGAGTAGCATGTGGCTTTTGTTGAACGAGTGGCACTATACTCGTGTTTACTGCAGCTTTTCTCATTATCATCTCTATCACTATGTTGACGAGATCACACGATAGGCCGTCGCCTTGTTTTAGACCTCGTTTGGTAGAGAATGGCTCCGTTAGGTCCTTGTCAATCTTTACTTAAGAATTCGTGTCAGTCAACGTCATTCCGCAAAGACGTATCAGCTTCGCTGGAATACCAAACTCAGCCATGGCTTCGAGTCATTTCTGCCGTATCGGGCTGTCGAAGGCAGCTTTATAGTCGACGAAAAGATGGCACGTGTCGATCTGTTTCTCTTGGGTCATTTCAAGGATTTGCCGAAGTATGAATATCTGGTCAGTTGTTGACTTACCAGGTCTAAAGCCACACTGATAAGGCCCGATCAGGTTGGATAACACCGGCTTTAGTCTTTCACTCTGCGTATCTGTAACCAGAATTCCATCCTTGTCCTTACAGGAGGGGAGCCCATTACCGTATCCTTTTGCTTTAACTTTCTGGTAAAATTTTCAGGCCTCACCTCTATCCCTGTATCGGTTTTGAGGACATCCGCCAGTCGGATAGTGGCACCTTCTCTATAGAGAGCCCGGACGTTCCAGGAGCATATCCTTAAATTATGGTCCTTATTTCGTTTGCAGGGGTCGTCAACATTTGGGGGGTTCCGTTTGTTTCTTTTTCTTTGTCGTGTTTTCATAGCCAGTAAAGGACCTGAACGCGGGTGGCTAGCCCAACCATTAGGGTTCGTCGCTCACTATCAGCCGCTATTCATGATAAAAAATATTATGAATACCGTTGCCCAGGTGCCACCACGAAGAAGGGGGTTAATTCGGTCATTTGTATGGGAGGTACCAGAAGAGGTGTGACAAAGGATTTGGTGTAATGAGGGTTTATCTGTTTTTACAAGTGGATAAAACTCACCAAGATTAAATATCCTCCAGTTGTCCGTTTGGAAGTAATGGAAGAAATATTAATTGTCCAAAAATAGGTCATTTTGTATGGTAGGTACCAGAAGGGGTAGGGCAATTCTGCCCATATACAATTCCATTACTTAGTTGTGGAAAATATTAATACTGACAAATTTTCATAAGGGTCTGTTAAGGTTTACTCGAGTTATCCTGCCTATTCCTAAGGGTTACGGTAAAATTACAAACAAAAGAAAAAAATCAAAAAAATTTACATAGGATTTTTTTACATCTTAATAAAATTGCAAGTTGGCACATGAAAAAAATCGAAAACATTTTTTTTTTTGTCAAATAAGAATCAACCTAATCTCCATACAACACTATCGTACCCTTATTGCCACATAGTTATCGTTGACGTATATGTTATTTAGCAATTTTCATACGCCTCGGTGTATTGTGACTGCAGGTCCGGTACTTTTTGTACCCATCATCACATGCACACACGGAGTGATGATTATATTAATTTATTTGTTCTTCCATTTGTAACGCCCATAAGAAGGAGTGGTAATATATAGAAATGATCAGTATCAAAATCTGAGTCGACTCTATGACCGTCCCCGCGATTACAGTAGTATTTTTTGATATTTATAAGTTATATTCTCCCAGAGGAGGTCAAGTTCTAAGAAAAGCAAGATCAGTCAAAAATTACTCTCACTTCCCATACAAACTCCTCCTTTTTTAGATCCGCCCTGCTTTTACAGCCGTTGTTAAGGAGCTATAGAGCTGAAATTTGGTATGCAAGCTTCTATGCTCTAAGCGGAGTTTAAATTCTGAGATAAGTAAGATCTACCAAAAACTATTCCCACCTTCCATAAAAATTGCGTCTTTTTGGGGGTCTGTCCCCTCGATTATAGCCGTTGTTAAGGAGCTATAGAGCTTAAATTTGGTATGCAAGTTTCTATCATCTAAGCGGAGGTTTCTTTCTAAGATGAGCAAGGTCAGACATATAATACATCCACCTCTCCCATGGTATGCAAGCTTCTGTGCTCTATCTGAAGGTCAAATTCTAAAATGAGCAAGATCGGACAAAAATTACTTAAACCATCCATACATACTCCCCCTTTTTGGGAGTGCCCATCTATATCAACCCCCGATTACAGCCGTATTTAACAGCTATCGTGCTAAAATTTGGTACACAAGCTTCCATCCTCTAAGCGTAGGTTAAATTCTAAGATAAGCAAGATCAGATAATAACCGCTCCCACCTCTCAAACAAACACTTTCTTTTTGGGGTTCCCGTCTGTCTGTCCCCACTACCATAGCAGTAGTTTAAGAGCTATCGATCTGAAATTTTGTATGCACGCTTCTATTCCTCAAGTGAAGATGAAGTTCTTAGATGAGCAATATCGGACAAAAACTACTCTCACCACCCACACCAACACCCTCCTTTTCGGGGTGTACCTTGATTACAGCCTTAATTTAAAAGCTATCGAGCTGAAATTTGGTAGTTTTTGAAAGAAATATTAATTATCCAAAAATAGTTAATTTGGTATGGAAGGTATTAGGAAGGGTAGGGCCATTCTGCCCATTTAACTTCCCGTAAATTTTCATAAGAACAAGTGAATGGTTACAAGTAATCTAGCCCACCAGCCAACCAGCCATCCAGCTGGTTGGGATTTCCTTACTGACGCTCCAGAACGCACGAACCGATTTCCACGGTTTTGCATTCATTGGAAAGGTCTCGGGCTCCGTGAGGTTTTTTTTCTTCAAAAAGTGGGCGTCGCCACGCCCCTTTTTTCAAATATCGCTCTGACGGCTTTTCTAATATACCGATTGATACAAAAATTGTACCATGAGGTACTGTTGACCTGTAGATAGTTCCTGACTACCATTGGTTGTAATTGGATAAAGGGGCGTGGCACCGCCCATACAACTTGAAAATTAAAAAGGCTATATTTCATGAACTATCAGAGGTATGAAGATGAGATTTGGTATATATGTTGTTGGGGAAGTATTAATTACAGCCAGGATGGAAGTAGGCGGTGCCACGCCCCCTTTTCAAAAATCGCTCTAACGGATTTCTAATAGATCGATTGATACAAAAGTTTTACCATGAGGTACTGTTGACCTGCAGATAGTTCCTGACTACATTTGGTTGTAATTGGATAAAGGGGCGTGGCACCGCCCATACAACTTGAAAATTACAAAGGCTATATTTCATGAACTATCAGAGGTATGAAGATGATATTTGGTATTTAAATCAATTGATCTATTTGGTATGCAAGTTTTTATCATCTAAGCGGAGGTTTCTTTCTAAGATGAGCAAGGTCAGACATATAATACATCCACCTCTCCCATGGTATGCAAGCTTCTGTGCTCTATCTGAAGGTCAAATTCTAAAATGAGCAAGATCGGACAAAAATTACTTAATCCATCCATACATACTCCCCCTTTTTGGGAGTGCCCATCTATATCAACCCCCGATTACAGCCGTATTTAACAGCTATCGTGCTAAAATTTGGTACACAAGCTTCCATCCTCTAAGCGTAGGTTAAATTCTAAGATAAGCAAGATCAGATAATAACCGCTCCCACCTCTCAAACAAACACTTTCTTTTTGGGGTTCCCGTCTGTCTGTCCCCACTACCATAGCAGTAGTTTAAGAGCTATCGATCTGAAATTTGGTATGCACGCTTCTATTTCTCAAGTGAAGATGAAGTTCTTAGATGAGCAATATCGGACAAAAACTACTCTCACCACCCACACCAACACCCTCCTTTTCGGGGTGTACCTTGATTACAGCCTTAATTTAAAAGCTATCGAGCTGAAATTTGGTAGTTTTTGAAAGAAATATTAATTATCCAAAAATAGTTAATTTGGTATGGAAGGTATTGGGAAGGGTAGGGCCATTCTGCCCATTTAACTTCCCGTAAATTTTCATAAGAACAAGTGAATGGTTACAAGTAATCTAGCCCACCAGCCAACCAGCCATCCAGCTGGTTGGGATTTCCTTACTGACGCTCCAGAACGCACGAACCGATTTTCACGGTTTTGCATTCATTGGAAAGGTCTCGGGCTCCGTGAGGTTTTTTTTCTTCAAAAAGTGGGCGTCGCCACGCCCCTTTTTTCAAATATCGCTCTGACGGCTTTTCTAATATACCGATTGATACAAAAATTGTACCATGAGGTACTGTTGACCTGTAGATAGTTCCTGACTACCATTGGTTGTAATTGGATAAAGGGGCGTGGCACCGCCCATACAACTTGAAAATTAAAAAGGCTATATTTCATGAACTATCAGAGGTATGAAGATGAGATTTGGTATATATGTTGTTGGGGAAGTATTAATTACAGCCAGGATGGAAGTAGGCGGTGCCACGCCCCCTTTTCAAAAATCGCTCTAACGGATTTCTAATAGATCGATTGATACAAAAGTTTTACCATGAGGTACTGTTGACCTGCAGATAGTTCCTGACTACATTTGGTTGTAATTGGATAAAGGGGCGTGGCACCGCCCATACAACTTGAAAATTACAAAGGCTATATTTCATGAACTATCAGAGGTATGAAGATGATATTTGGTATTTATGTTGTTGAAGCATTATTAATTACAGCCAGGATGGAAGTGGGCGGTGCCACGACCTCTTTTCAAAAATCGCTCTAACAGCTTTTCTAATAGATCAATTGATTCGAAAATTTTACCAAGTCGTACTGTTGACCTGTTGATAGTCCCAGGCTTTGTTTGGTTGTGATTGTATAAAGGGGCGTGGCACCACCCATTCAACTTGTAAATTAAAACGCCTATACTCATGAACTATCAGAGGTATGAATATGAGATTTGTTATATATGTTGTTGTTGCAGTACGAATTACAGTAAGGGTGGAAATGGGCTGTTCCAAACCCTTTTTAAAACAAATGGTTAAAACTGTCAAAATTCCACAGTATATTGCTGTTCGCCTAGAGATATGAACAGTAAGGTGGGCCAATTTTTTTTATTCGCAAAAATCGTAACCAAAATCGGAATCTGCGATGAATTTTAAGAAAATTTCACCAAAAGCTTTGTGTCTAAAATCATTTCCTAGCTCGCGTTGGAAAGCATGAAGATTTCAAATAAAGAATTTTTTGTTTTTAAATGAGCACAAACCGAAAACTTCAGATATATATTTTTTGAGACCTTCTGCGTAAAACTGACTTCCCAACAAACTAAATGAGGTATTACAGAAGCGAATCTATGTATTTGTTAAAAACTTATGGCCTCTGAGAGTTGGCATACAGAAATTAAGTTTTTTAAAGTCATTTTTCAGAATATTGGGCGGGATCCCAATAAAAAAATCAAAAATATACTATTCTTTTCGTCTTGGTCAACTACATCGGAATGGTAGGTGAAAATTAGAGCCGGGGCCCATAGGTCTAAAGTAACTGAATAATTGCTCATTGCTAAAAAAATATCTCTACCTGAAATCTTCATGCTTCTCACCGCGAACTAAGAATTGATTTTAGACATATAGTTTTTTAGTGAAATTTTCTAAGAATTCTTTGTACATTCCAATACTGGTATACGATTAACACGTTTTTTGGTGCGAACTAATTGATTCACCCTAATGATCAGGCTATTTCGAACTTAATAAGTTAAAAGTGCCGAGGCGCTGCCCACGCACTTCAATAGTTAACTTTTTAACTGTATCAAATAATGGTCCGTACACCAGGTAGTTGAGGATGTCTGACTAAAATAGTGATTTTTTTAATTAACAGGTATGTGTTTTTTAATTACTTTTCAGAAGAGCGAATCAGTAATAAATCATATAGATAGAAAAATTGCTTAAGTACCGTTTTCAAAGTACTTTTTGACCTAAATGTGAAATATATTACAGGTTAATATGCAATAGCGAAGCATTGCCGGGCCCACTAGTAAATTTATAAAACAGGGTAAATTTTAGTAGATTTGGCTTTAGAAGTTTATAACTATTGAAGCAATAATTTTACATAAACTACATAATCATTTCAATTTCCATTTTGATCTATGCTAGTACCTAGATTTTCACATTACTCATTCAAAGTTTTATAATATTTACTAGTTTGGAGCACGGGAACGCTGTTTAAGTAATACAAGTATATGTTGTAGATATACCAAAAAAATAGAATGCACTGGAAGACAGCTAATGGTAACACCGACTTTACTAAATAATTTGCTTAATTATAATGTTCGGTAACAAAAAATAACACAGTGCAACATTTCTAAGGTCATCGTCTGGTGCCGCCTTCGTACCCAGATATTTTTGAAGTATATACCGAGACTAAAAAAATCCCCAAAGGATTTGGCCCCATTACATCGAAACATTTTTTTATGGATACTCCAATATTTTCACCCCAACACGATTTTTTTTTATCATTTTTACGGAGTCCATATTTCATTAACCGTTCGAAAATTTTTCTTTTCGTCTTCGGCAAAGTTGTAGATCTAAACCACAGCAAAAAAAGTGCCAAATAGACCGACCCAAAAAAATTGCATCCAGTGCATAAAAATTACAAAAATATGGGAAAAAAGAATATTTTTTCATGATGTTTTCCCACACAAAATTTATTTCGTTGTTCTCCGTGGCGTATGATTTATGTGGAATATTACATATTATAATCATAATTATACCATCACCCTTAGGGATGAAGGTATATATCATTTGATACGACCCAAAAGTGTAACACATAGAAGGAGTGACTTTAGACCCTAGGTTTCTTTGAACCAAATTCGATTCATGACTTTTTAAGTCGTTTGAGCCATGTCCGTCTGTCTGTCCGGTGGCTGTCCGGCTGGTTCGCACGATAACTTTCGAAAGACGCAACCAAATGTTTTGAAATTTTGCACGAGTTATTATTTTCTCAAAACTACTTACGGTATTGCAAATGGGCTACATGGCCCCGCCCCTTCTGGTACCTCCCATACAAATACATCATTCCGCCCACTTTAGAAATCGAGTAATAATATCAATACACCCTACGGGATCGTCCCCAAATTCTGTATTTAGTAAAGCTATAACAGGATAAAGTTTTGGAAAAAATTTTTAAAGCCTAGCCACGCCCCTTCTGGTACCTCCCATACAAATCTACCTTTCCGCCCACTATAGAGATGGAGAAATAATATCAATAAATTAAACGTGATCGTACAAAAATTCTATTTTTGGTAAAGCTAAAACAGGACAAAGCTTGGGAGAAAAAAATTGGAAGTCTATTCACGCCCCATCTGGTACCTCCCATACACATCTGGTACCGCCCACTTTAGAAATCGATTAATATTATTAAAAGACCTAACGCGATCGAGCCCAAATTCTGTATTTGGTAAAGTTTAAGCAGGATAAAGTTTTGGAGAAAAAATCTGGGACTCTAGACACGCCCCTTCTGGTACCTCCCATACAAATGTACCACTCCGCCCACTTTAGAAATAGGGTAATAATATCAATACACTCGACACGATCGTGCCCAAATTCTGTATTTTGTTATGTTATAACAGGACAAAGTTTTGGAGAAAAAATTGGAAATCTAGCGACGCCCCTTATGGTACCTCCCATACAAATGTACCTTTCCGCCCACTTTAGGGATGTACTAATAATATCAGTACACCCATGGAAATCGTGCCCAAATTTTGTAATTAGTAAACCTATAACATGATAAAGTAATGGAGAATAAATCTGGAAGCCTAACCACACCCCTTCTCGTACCTCCCATACAAATGTACCACTCCGCCCACTTTAGAAATCGAGTAATAATATCAATATAATAGAAAATTATTTGTTTTACTGAGGGTAAGGGTAAATGTAAGTCGGGTTGCCCGACTGAAACTTTCTAACTGGTTTTAATTACAAATCGATTATTTTCAATAACTCAAGACTTAAACAATATCTTATATTGGGTGATGGTATTTATCAGTCAGTTCAACTGACTGAAATTTCTGTACTGGTTTTATACTGAAAATATCATGAAAAAATAGCCTATTTTCCCATATTTTTACAATTTTCATGCACTAGATGCAATTTTTTTAGGTCGGTTTATTTGAGACTTTTTTTGCTGTGGTTTAGATCTACAACTTTGCCGAAGACGACAAGAAAAAATTCTGAACAGTTAATGAAATATGCACTCCCTAAAAATGGTCAAAAAATCGTATTGGGGTGAAAATATTGGAGTATCCATAAAAAAATGTTTCGATGTAATGGGGCTAAATCCTTTGGGGATTTTTTTAGTCTCGGTATATACTTCAAAAATAGCTGGGTAGGAAGGCGGCACCAATTTATGTGTTGCACTGTGTAAACAACAACCATTTGCAACACTCCACCCAATTGTTTGTTTTCGGTTCAATACTCGTATTTTTTTCAGCAAAAACTTTTTGTTATTCGAAAAAATCATGTGCATAAATTACACAACGAACTTGTGTCCGCATTTGCCAGCAATGCACAGACACAGACCCATGTGGCACAACAACAACAACAAAAACACTGTCACTATATTTAGTGAACCCTTTTGAAATCTATTTCAGTTTATTTTTCTGTTTTTGACCGAACTTACAACAAATGCATTCAGACATTGTTCTCCAAAGTCTATTAGCATAGAAAACAGAAATGTTGTCCGTTTGTTGTTTTTTTTTTGTATTTTTATATTTTGCATCAAAGGAGTTTCTGTTGTTTAGCTGCAGTTTGTACGTATACTGCTATGCCTTTTGTTTCGTCTGCGTTTATACGCTTTTTGATGTTCTCGTTCTCGTTGTCATGCCCATCCACTCAGCCTGGCAGCGAGGGGAAAATATCTCTTATGTGTCTGCATATGGGCACTGATAACACGTATGTGGGTTGAAGCTTTAGCTTCACTTGTTGCGGTTCACATTATTTGTACACAAAGTGTCTCAAGTGACACCAACTCATTGCATAACATTGAAAGGAAGAGATTTTTTGCGGTATCACTTTAATTTTAAAATACTTTAAAAGAGTTGGGCAAGTTGCTATGACTATGCGCATTAGCTTGGCAGGAAAAATGTGACCTGATGATATGGGCTATGGAACCAGTACAGAAATTTCAGTCAGTTGAACTGACTGATAAATACCATCACCCAATATAAGATATTGTTTAAGTCTTGAGTTAACAGTTAGAAATTTTCAGTCGGGCAACCCAACTTACATTTACCCTTACCCTCAGTAAAACAAATAATTTTCTATTATATTGATATTATTACTCGATTTCTAAAGTGGGCGGAGTAGTACATTTGTATAGGAGGTACGAGAAGGGGTGTGGTTAGGCTTCCAGATTTATTCTCCATTACTTTATCCTGTTAAAGCTTTACTAATTACAGAATTTGGGCACGATTGCCTTGGGTGTACTGATATTATTAGTACATCCCTAAAGTGGGCGGAAAGGTATATTTGTATGAGAGGTACCATAAGGGGCGTCGCTAGACTTCCAATATATTCTCCAAAACTTTGTCCTGTTATAACATAACAAAATACAGAATTTGGGCACGATCGTGTCGAGTGTATTGATATTATTACCCTATTTCTAAAGTGGGCGGAGTGGTACATTTGTATGGGAGGTACCAGAAGGGGCGTGTCTAGACTTCCAGATTTTTTCTCCAAAACTTTATCCTGCTTAAACTTTACCAAATACAGAATTTGGGCACGATCGCGTTGGGTCTTTTAATAATATTAATCGATTTCTAAAGTGGGCGGTACCAGATGTGTATGGGAGGTACCAGATGGGGCGTGAATAGACTTCGAATTTTTTTCTGCAAAACTTTATCCTGTTATAGCTTTACTAAAAATAGAATTTGGGTACGATCACGTTTAATTTATTGATATTATTTCTCCATCGCTATAGTGGGCGGAAAGGTAGATTTGTATGGGAGGTACCAGAAGGGGCATGGCTAGGCTTTCAAAATTTTTTCCAAAACTTTATCCTGTTATAGTTTCACTAAATACAGAATTTGGGGACGATCCCGTAGGGTGTATTGATATTATTACTCGATTTCTAAAGTGGGCGGAATGATGTATTTGTATGGGAGGTACCAGAAGGGGCGGGGCCATGTAGCACATTTTCTATACCGTAAGTAGTTTTGAGAAAATAATAACTCGTGCAAAATTTCAAAAGATTTGGTTGCGTCTTTCGAAAGTTATCGTGCGAACCAGCCGGGCAGCCACCAGACAGACAGAAAGACAGACAAACGGACATGGCTCAAACGACTTAAAAAGTCATGAATCGAATTTGGTTCAAAGAAACCCAGGGTCTAAAGTCACTCCTTCTATGTGTTACACTTTTGGGTCGTATCAAATGATATATACCCTCATCCCTAAGGGTGATGGTATAAAAATATTTAAAATTTATTAACCTCATTGGTACAAAAAAACAGGGAGTCCAATGAGCACCATTTTCGGGATTTGAATGATCTAAAGAATTGACATTTTTAAGGTATTTAGGATTTATCATTTTGCTTTTTTGTCCAAAAATTCACAATTTGGAACCTAAAATTAGAAATAACTCGGACCTAGAGGGTACAAAATACCAAAAAAATATTCGCTTTGAAAATACTTTTATTATATCCTTCACCACGCGCAGGAGCGGAATGCTGGGTATATTAATTTTGTTCTTCCATTTGTAACGCCCATAAGGAGGCGTGGTAAGTATGACAGTATAATTGATAAAAATTATTAGCGTAGAATTTTGAGTCGATTTAAAGATGTTCGTCCATCCGTCTGTATGTCCGTCCCCGAGATTATAGCCGTAGTTTAAGACGTATCGATTTCACAATTTTAAATGAAAGTTTTTACACTCAAAGTACAGGTTGATTTTTGACCGACCTTGTGGTCAAAAACTGCTCCCACCTACCGTACAAACTCCCCCTTTCTGGGGTCTGTCCCTAAGATTACAGCCGTAGTTTTAGGAGTATTGAGCTGAAATTTTGTAGGCAAGCTTCTATTCTCTAAACGGAGTTTAAAGTTTTAAGATGAGCACATAAATTAAAATAGTAGTTTAAGAGCTATAGATCTGAAATTTGGAATGAAAGCGTATCAAAACGGAGATTAAGTTCAAAGAGGTGGTATCCGTCGGTCTGTCCCCGCGATTACAGTAGTAGTCTAAGAGCTATAGATCTGAAATTTGGTATGCATACTTATAATCTCTATGCGGAGGTTATGTTCTGAATTGAGTACTTTCGGAAGAAACTACTCCCACCACCCACACAAACTCCCCCTTTAGGGGGTGTCCGTCCGTCTTTCCCTGCGAGTCGTAGTTTGAGAGCTATCGAGCGGTCCGCGCGATTACAGCAGTAGTCTAAAAACTATAGATCTGATATTTGGTATACAAGCTTCTATCCTCTAAACGGATTTTAAGATCTAAAATTAGCAAGATCGGACAATAACTAATCTCATCTCCCATACAAACACCCCCTTCCTGGGGGTATCCGTCTGTGTATACCTGCAATTAAAACTTTAATAAAAGAGCTATCGAGTTGAAATTTGGTCTGCATGCTTTGACTTTTAAGATAAGCAAGAGCGGTCAAAAACTACTGTCACCTTCCATACAAATTACCCCTTTTGGGGTCTGTCACTACTACCAAAGTCGTAGTTTAAGAGCTATCGAGCGGTACGCTAGCTTCTATCCCTTAAGCGGAAATTAAGTTTTAAATGAGATCATAAAAAAACTACTCCCACCTTCCATACAAACATCTCCTTTCAGAGAACTACCTTATCATTGGTTAATTGTAAAGCATTTAGCTGGAAGTATAGCTTAAATGGATTATGAAAAATATTGGAAACTGTACAAACATATACAGATGTAGAAAACTGTATTACCGAAATACATGGAAACATTGTATAAATGAATTGAAAAACTTTGCCCTTTGGTGACTCCATGTATCAATATAGCTATACAATATAGCTTTTAGTTTTTAATAAAATGCTTTAAAGTGACAACAAATATAATAAATTCTACCATACTCTTTTCATACTTTAAACTTTAAATGTACACAACTTAAATAAAAATTAAATTAAAAACAAATTTATATCAATGCGCAACCAACCACCATTGTCCTTTTCCAACCACACACACAAAAGATACTAAGACACAACCAACAATCCAAAGCAACAACGACACCTTCTCCATATATTACTTTGTACTTCTAAACAAACTAAAACTCTTTTGTTCGCCTGGCAGCTACCACCTTATATTTTACATTAGCTATAGCGTAAAGTGTTTTTGTTTTTCGCCAACTTCGCTTGTGCAAGAATACTTAATGCTGCCTCATTACATTTGTAATGAGACACACAACAAAGCGTTCATTAAACATTTCAATTTAATCTTGGCAAAGTCTTCTGTGCGAAAAGCGCAAATATCACATTTGGGAAAATTATATCGTTAAATATTAAATACACAATTATTACATCATTTAAAAATGAATTCTGGAGAAGAATAAGAACGCAGCTAAAATGTAGCACTGATCAACAAAAAAATATATAATTAATTATACCGAATAAGTTATCACGCTGTGCTCACTGACACAGAATATATAAAGGGGGGAATGGAGAAGTCATGTAAGAGGAACGATAAGTTATATGTACGATTACTATAGAATAGTCATTATTTAATTTAAAAACGTATACTGGAATTGCCTTGAAGGAGTAACAGTAACTTAAAGCGTCATATTTAACTGTCCCCTATATTTACATGGTACAAAAACAAAACAAAAACTCGGGTCAACAAAAATATTTTATTATTCATTCTACTGCAACTATATTAGTTTATATAAATTTTGCCTCTTGATTTGATCTTGGTGGTTCTGACAAATATTCCTGCGGTTTTTGGCCACGCCATGAATGGAACTATTCTATTTAATGAGATTTTAAACTTATTGTTGTTCCTTATCTTAGTGATTATCCATTTTTTCAAGAATTGTTGTATTAAGATTTTCATATGCAGTGTATAACATCGTCACAGCCCAGCAAATAAAATGTTGAGACATCGGTCAGAAAACGGTACAACAGTCGGCAAAATTTTCCGATACCAGATCCAAATTCGGGCCGATGTCGTTTTTAAAAACGTATGGAGTGGTTGACACGAAGTCTGACTGACGCAGCTGAGGGAAATCTGATGTATATAAGACATGTCGTACCGACATCTAAACGATTTCTAAATGTAAATCGTAGGAAAATCTGAAGGAAAATTCGTTGTTTAATAACATTTTGTTCCGAAATCGCTGCGACCTCAATCAGATATATTGGAGTAAAAACGAATCGTACCGAATACTGTACGATATCGGTAACAAGAGTTCAGACTATATGCAGACGTGTCGAATATCAGCCAAAGTCGGAGCTTTTGGATTGCTGGGAGGCGACGAATGATGGTTCTATACATAAAAGCCCGATAAAAAACAGCAATCGTCCGATTGGTCTTTCAAACGAGCCAAATCCAACAAAATTTATCCGTGGAAGAATCGCATCGAAGCAAATGATCGCTATTTTTTCGGTATAACCGATCATGTGGCTACAGTGCCTTTAGTTGGAACAATAGGCCGTTTGAGCACTGAAAATGTCGAATTGATGAGTTATCCACCGTTTAGCCCTGTTTTAGCACTTAATGACATCTCTTTATTCCCTCACATCGAATTAAAGATGCCCGTCTCTCTTTCCATCTTTGTGATATGCAAGCTTCTGTCCTCTACGCAGAGGTTTAGTTCTAAGATGAGCAAGATCGGGCAAAAACTACTCCCACACAATCTCCGCCTTTATGGGGGTCTAACACAGCGATTACTGCCGTAGTTTCAGAGCTTTCGAGCTAAAATTTGGGATGCAGTCTTCTAACCTCTCAACGGACGGTAAGTTCCTCCCATACAAACTCCCCTACTTATTATTTTTTTTTTTTTTGGGTGGTAGTTAAGGAGTTCTCGAGATGAAATTTGGATGTAAGCTTCTGTCTTTTAAGTGGTGTTTAAGTTATAAGATGAGAAAGATCGGGCAAAACCTAAACACACCACCCACACAATTCCCTCCTTTTTGTGGGTGTCCACCTATCTAACTTACTTACTTACTTGGCTGGGACTTCTTTGCGATCCTATTGGATTTTATACCGCATATAGAAAAATATTATAAGCTCTTTGATCTTTTGTGCTTCTTCTCCAGTTAGTCACACCAAGTTCTGTAAGGTTCTCAGTAACCTGGTCTTTCTCATGAACTATCAGAGGTACGAAAATATGATTTGTATCATAAGTTGTTGTTACAGTATGAATTACTGTAAGGGTGGAAGTAGGCCGTGTCAAACCTCTTTTAAAATAAACAGTTATAACTGTCATAGTAATAGTTTGGTCGTCCTCAAAATTCAACAGTATATTGCAGTTCGCCTAAAGATATGGACAGTAGGGCGGGTCAATTTTTTTTCCGTAAAAATCGTATACCATTATCGGAACCTACGATGAATTGTTAGAAAATTTTACCGATAAGCTTTGTGTCTAAAATCAAATCCTAGATCAAGCTGTGAAACATGAAGATTTTAGATTGAGATTTTTTTTGTTTTTAAAATAACACAAACCGAAAACTTCAGATATATATTTTGAGACCTTCTGCCTAAAACTGGCTTCACAACAAACTAAATGGGGTATTACAGAGAAAATCTGTGTATCGGTTAAAATGTTTTGGCCTTTGAACGTTGGCATACAGAAATTAAGTTTTTAAAAATCCTTTGCAGAGGTGCAGAATATTGGGCGGGATCCCAAACAATGTCTAAAATATACCATTCTTTCGTCTTGGTCTCCAAGCATCAGAATGGTAGGTCAAAATTAGAGCCGGGGCCCATATGTCTGAAGTTTTCGATAATTGCTCATTTACTAAAAAGTATAGTACAGTAACTGCGCAGACTATTTCAATTACTTTTAAGGAGAGCGAATCGGTAATAAATGCTATTGATTGAAAAATTAAACAATACTAGTGGCCCGGCAATGCTTCGCTATTGCATATTAGCTTGTAATATATTTCACATTTAGGTCTACAAATTACTTTGCAAACGGTACTTAAGCTCGACAATAATATGTTGAGTTTATTTACTTATGTACCTTATTTAAAGTAACTCTTTAACATGAAAGTTGACCAATTAAGTTTTATTGTTGTAAATGCTAAGAAAAAGTTAATCAGTAAAGTCATATCTATAGTGCCGACATGTAGATTAAGTTTTTTCTGTATGTAGGGCGAAAAAACACTTCTTCCACAAATCGGAAACAGACATTCCTCTAAAGATCAAAATTTTTTATTTTGATCCGTAGTAGCGGGAACCATCTGTATACTAACTATCTCTTTGGTCATAAAAACATATTTTTGTTATGCCTTCTCCTATTGACCGCAAATGAAAATTCCGTTTGAAGCTTCATGCCTGTAGCCAAAAAAAAATTTTTTGTCATGTCTTTTTCTCACACCGATCAAGAATAATCTGGAATACTACTTTTGTATTAAACTCGTATTACCATTTTTATAGATAATTCGGTCACCAACGTTTGGCTTAACAAAGTGATGGTCTCACTCGCTGTATGGCATGTTACACCGTCGTGTTGGAACCATTTCTCCATCAAATAATGTGCAATGACATGATAAATAAAAAAAATCAATTGCTCGTCCACTGGCTCTAGTTCTTCTACCAGTTGGATTTTATATGAATGTAGGCCAAGATCTTTCCTCAGCATTTGCACAGACCGAGTTCCTGAGAATGACGTCGGTTCGATAAATTCGATTCCCCTGTCATACTAAAGTCTACAGCGTCGGTGGCTTCTATTAGCTGCTCAGATGGATCATTATATGCACCCTCAACTTCATAAAGGGCTCCATAAGTTTGGCGAACAGAACGTGCATTTTGAAAATAAATTTGCAAGATTTGTAAACGTTGTTCTTCTTTAGTTTTTACATGGTGATTTTGCAAAGTATACTAAAAAAAAGTCTATTACACTTTATTTGTATGACAGCTAGATTTACACTTAAACCTATCAGAAGTTCTATATGTCAAGAAAATATAGGTTATACACAATTTTATTTACAATTGTTTGCTAATGTTACCTCTGATATACTATAAAAATTTAACCAGCGTAGTATAACTACAATGAATATTGCTTAATTTTTCTATCTATATGATTTATTACCGATTCGCTCTCCTGAAAAGTAATTGAAAAATACATACCTGTAAAGTAAATTAAAAAAAATCACTATTTTAGTCTGCGCATCCTCAACTGCCTGGTGTACGGACCATTATTTGATACAGTTAAAAAGTTAACTATTGAAGTGCGTGGGCAGCGCCTCGGCACTTTTAACTTATTTTGTTCGAAAAAGCCTGATCATTAGGGGCGAATCAATTAGTTCGCGTAAAAAAAAACCTGTTGACCGTATATCAGTATTGGAATGTACGAAGAATTCTTAGAAAATTTCACTAAGAAACTATATGTCTAAAATCAATTCCTAGTTCGCGCTGAGAAGCATGAAGATTCCAGGTAAAGATATTTTTTTAGCAATGAGCAATTATTCAGTTACTTCAGACCTATGGGCCCCGGCTCTAATTTTTACCTACCTTTCCAATGTTTGGAGACCACGACGAAAAGAATAGTATATTTTGAATTTTTTATTGGGATCCCGTCCAATATTCTGAAAAATGATTTTTAAAAACTTAATTTCTGTATGCCAACTCTCAGAGGCCATAACTTCTTAACAAATACATAGATTTGCTTCTGTACTAAATCATTTAGTTTGTTGGGAAGTCAGTTTTACGCAGAAGGTCTTAAAAAATATATATCTGAAGTTTTCGGTTTGTACTCATTAAAAACAAAAAAATCTTTTTTGAAATCTTCATGCTTTCCAACGCGAGCTAGGAATTGATTTTAGACACAAAGTTTTTTGGTGAAATTTTCTTAAAATTCATCGTAGATTCCGATTTTGGTTACGATTTTTGCGAATAAAAAAATTAGCCCACACTACTGTTCATATCTCTAGGCGAACAGCAATATACTGTGGAATTTTTACAGTTATTACTGTTTGTTTTAAAAGTTATTATTGTAATTCATACTGCAACAACAACATATGTTACAAATCACATCTTCATACCTCTGATAGTTCATGAGATATAGTCTTTTTTACTTTAAAATTGTATGGGCGGTGCCACGCTCCAATCACTACTAAGTACAGCCAGTGACTAACAACAGGTCAACAATACCACTTGGTAACATTTTCGTATCAATCGGTCTATTAGAAAAGCTGTTCGAGTGATTCTTTAAAAGAGGGCGTGGCACCGCCCACTTGCACTTTGTCTGTAATTCTAACTGTACGAACAACAAATATACCAAATCTCATCTTCATACCTCTGATAGTTCATGAGATATAGCCCTTTTGATTTTCAAGTTGTATGGGCGGTGCCACGCCCATTTATCCAATCACAGCCAAATATAGCCAGGAACTATCAACAGGTCAACAGTACCACTTGGTAAAATTTTAGTATCAATCGGTCTATTAGAAAAGCCGTTAGAATGATTTTTTAAAAGAGGGCGTGGCACCGCCCACTTGCACCCTGTCTGTAATTCTAACTGTACGAACAACATATATACCAAATCTCATCTTCATACCTCTGATAGTTCATGAAATATAGCCTTTTTAATTTTCAAGTTGTATGGGCGGTGCCACGCCCCTTTATCCAATTACAACCAAATGCAGTCAGGAACTATCTACAGGTCAACAGTACCTCATGGTAAAATTTTTGTATCAATCGGTCTATTAGAAAAGCCGTCTGAGCGATATTTGAAAAAAGGGGCGTGGCGCCGCCCACTTTTGGAAGAAATAAAACCTTTTAAACCATCCGGAAGCTATAGCGAACAAAACAAAAATAAAAGTTTGAAAATCGGTACAGCCGTTTTTGAGTTTTAGCGAGACAACTGCACAGCAATTCATTTTTATATATAAGACTAGTGGGCCCGGCAATGCTTCGCTATTGCATATTAACTTGTAATATATTTCACATTTAGATCTACAAAGTACTTGGAAAACGTAACTTAAGCTCGACAATAATATGTTGAGATTATTTACTTAAAGTAACTCCTTAACATTAGAGTTAACCGATTAAGTTTTGTAAAAAGTTCATCAGCAAAGTCATATCTATAGTGCCGACATATAGATTAAGTTTTTTCTGTATGTAGGGCCAATACCACTTCTTCCACAGATCGGAAAAAGACATTCCTCTAAAGATCAAAATTATTTATTTTGATCCGTAGTAGCGGGAACCATCTGTATACTTACTATCTCTTTGGTCATAAAAAAACATTTTTGTTATGCCTTCTCCGCCTATTGACCGCAAATGAAAATTCCGTTTGAAGCTTCATGCCTTTAGCTATAAAAACTTCTTTTGTCATGTCTTCTTCTCACACGGATCAAAAATAATCCGGAATACTATTTTTGTATTGAACTCGTATTACCATTTTTTGAGATAATTCGGTCACCAACGTTTGGCTTAACAAAGTAATGGTCTCACGCGCTGTATGGCATGTTACACCGTCGTGTTGGAACCATTTTTCCTTCAAATAATGTGCAATGACATGATAAATAAAAAAAATCAATTGATCGTCCACTGGCTCTAGTTCTTCTACCAGTTGGATATATGAATATAGGGCAAGATCTTTCCTTAGCATTTGCAGAGACCGAGTTGCTGAGAAAGACGTCGGTTCGATAAATTCGAGTTCCCTGTCACACTAACGTCTACAGCGTAGACCCTTAAAAATTTTGAAAATAAATTTGCAAGATTTGTAAACGTTGTTCTGGTGTAGTTTTTACATAGTGATTTTCCAAAGTATACTAAAAGAAAGTCTATCACACTTTATTAGTATGACAGCTAGATTTACACTTATACCTATCAGAAGTTCTATACGTCAAGAAAAATACCCCATACATAGGTTATTTACAAATGTTTCCTCTGATATACTCTAAAAATTTAACCATTGTAGTATAACTACAATGAATATTGCTTAATTTTTCTATCTAAATGATTTATTACCGATTCGCTCTCCTGAAAAGTAATATAAAAATACATACCTGTAAAGTAAATTAAAAAAAAATCACTGTTTTAGTCTGCGCAGCTACTATGTGTCCTCAACTGCCTGGTGTACGGAGCATTATATGATACAGGTAATTGAAGTGCGTGGGCAGCGCCATGGCAGTTTTTACTTATTTATTTGGGCCCCGGCTCTAATTTTTACCTACCATTCCGATGTTTGGAGACCAAGAGAATAGTATATTTTTGACATTGTTTGGGATACTGCCCAATATTCTGAAAAATGATTTTTAAAAGCATAATTTCTGTATGCCAACCCTCAGAGGCTATAACTTTTCAACCATAACATAGATTTGCTTCAGTAATACATCATCATCATTTTTTGGGAAGTCAGTTTTACGCAGAAGTTTCACTCATTTAAAAAAAAATCTCTATCTGAAATCTTCATGCTTCCCAACGCGAGCTAGGACTATCAAGAGGTCAACAGTACCACTTGGTAAAATTTTCGTATCAATCTGTCTTTGGAAAAGCCGCCAGAGCGATGAAAAGGGGGCTTGGCACTTCCTCCCTGGCTGTAATTTATACTACTCCAACAACATATATACCAAATCTCATCTTCATACCTCTGTATGGGTGGTGCCACGCCCCCTTATCCAATCACAAACAAATATAGCCTGGGACTATCTACAGGTCAACAGTACCACTTGGTAAAATTTTCGTATCAATCGATCTATTAGAAAAGCCGATAGAGCGATTTTTGAAAAGAGGACGTCGCACCGCCCACTTCCGCCCTAGTTGTAATTAATACTGCTCCAACAACATATATACCTATCGTCTCAAAAAATATATATATCTGAAGTTTTCGGTTTGTGCTCATTTAAAAACAAAAAAATCTCTATCTGAACTCTTAATGCTTCCCAACGCGAGCTAGGAATTGATTTTAGACACAAAGTTTATTGGTGAAATCTTCTTAAAATTCATCGTAGATTCCGATTTTGGTTACGATTTTTGCGAATAAAAAAATTGCCCCACCTTACTGTTCATATCTCTAGGCGAACAGAAATATAATGTGGAGTTTAGCAGTTATAACTGTTTGTTTTAAAAAGGATGTGGAACAGCCCATTTCCATTTAAAGTAACTGTGATTCATACTGCAACAACAACAAATGTAACAAATCTCATCTTCATACCTCTGATAGTTCATGAGATATAGCCCTTTTAAGATGTCTAGGCGGTGCCACGCCCCTTTATTCAATCACAACCAAATATAGCCTGGGACTATCAACAGGTCAACAGTAACACTTTGTAAAATTTTCGTATCAATCGTTCTATTAGAAAAGCCGTAAGAGCGATTTTTGAAAGAGGGCGTGGCACTGCCCACTTCAATCCTGGCTGTAATTAATACTGCTCCAACAACATATATACCTAATCTCATCTTCATACCTCTGATAGTTCATGAAATATAGCCTTTTCAATTTTCAAGTTGTATGGGCGGTGCCACGCCCCTTTATCCAATTACAACCAAATGTAGTCAGGAACTATCTACAGGTCAACAGCACCTCATGGTAAAATTTTTGTATCAATCGATCTATTAGAAAAGCCGTTAGAGCGATTTTTGAAAAGAGGGCATGGCACCGCCCACTTCCTCCCTGTATGTAATTAATACTGCTCCAACAACATATATACCAAATCTCATCTTCATACCTCTGATAGTTCATGAAATATAGCCTTTTTAATTTTCAAGTTGTATGGGCGGTGCCACGCCCCTTTATCCAATAACAACCAAATGTAGTCAGGAACTATCTACAGGTCAACAGTACCTCATGGTAAAATTTTTGTATCAATCGGTCTATTAGAAAAGCCGTCTGAGCGATATTTGAAAAAAGGGGCGTGGCGCCGCCCACTTTTTGAAAAAATAAAACCTTTTAAACCATCCGGAAGCTATAGCGAACAAAACAAAAAAACAATTTTGAAAATCGGTCCAGCCGTTTTTGAGTTTTAGCGAGACAACTGCACATCGATTCATTTTTATATATAAGATTCATTGGAGTTTGACTGGAAACTCGAATTTATCGAACCGACTCCGGTCTCAGAAACTCGGTCTCTGCAAATGCTGAGGAAAGATCTTGGCCTACATCTATATAAAATCCAACTGGTGGGCGAATTAGAACCAGTGGACGATCACTTGATTTTGTTATTTCTCATGTCATCGAAATCATTGGGAGGAAAAATGGTTCCATGCAGCGCGTGAGACCATCACTTTGTTAAGACAAACGTTTGGTAACCGAATCATCACCAAAAATGGGGAATAGGACTTTGCCCAGAGGCTGAAAGTTACTGATTGTCACTCACTTGGGAGTGACCACAATCGATTCCTTTGCGGCACTGTCCAAGCAGCTAACTACGTCCGGTCTTAGACCAAGTATTCCCTGGGCAATGACTTTAAAGCAACCGCTTAGAAGTTAGCTAGAGTTAGAAGGCGAAACGTTGAGTAACTAATCATGCTACCACCGATGCGTCTTAGGAAGTAGGTAACAGAAGTTACTGAAGCTCAACACAGGCTCCCCTAGTGGCTTTGGCAGCCCCAAGAAGCTAGGATCGGGAGCGGTGGCCTAATAAGCCACTCTCCTTAAACAAAATTTATTATGAAAACACGACAGATAAATAAAACAAGAACCCCCCCCAAATGTTGACGACCCCCCAAACGATATAAAGACCATGAATGTCCGAACTCTTTACAGAGATGGTGCCTCTATCCAACCTGCGGATGTCCTCGACAAATACAAGGACAACATCACCGCCATACAGGAAATGAGATGGACGGGACAGGGATGCACACGACGAAAGAACTGTGACATCTTTTACAGCTGCCATGCAGAAAGACACGAATTTGGATGTGGTTTCATAGTCGGCAAGAGACTTCGACACCTGGTCTCGCGGTTTAACCCTATAAGTGACCGAATAGCCACCATTCGCATCCGGGCGAAATATTTTTACATCACGCTGATTTGTGTACACGCCCCGACGGAAGATAAAGACGATGAGATTAAAGATGCATTTTACGAGCGCCTAGAGGAAACATACGACCGCTGCCCTGGCCACGACATTAAAATTGTTCTGGGAGACTTTAATGCAAAAATAGGAAGGGAAGATGTTCTTGGTCCATCGATCGGTAAATTCAGCCTGCATACCGACACGTCAGACAACGGGTTTAGGCTGGTTAGTTTCGCAGCGGGAAGGAACATGGTAGTATGTGGAACCAGATTCCAGCACAAAGATATCCACAAGGCAACTTGGCTATCCCCCGATCAAAACACCAAAAATCAAATTGATCATGTGGTAATTGATGGCAGGCATGCATCTAGTGTCATGGACGTGCCTGTGATCCGTGGTGCTAATATTGGTTCGGATCATTATCTGATTAAAACCAAGGTGCGCACAAGATTGAGCAGACCGAAAAACGCACGTAACCAAACATAAAAAAAGCTGCACATCGCGAAGCTGCAAACCCCAGAGATAGCTACTGCCTACTCCGACCAACTCTCCCAATTTTTACGACACAACGCCTCTACTTCTGACGTTCCCGATACACAGTGGCAGCATATTGCGCATTCCATGGCAACCGCCGCAACAACCGTGCTAGGATATGAAAAGCGGCGCTCAGACGAATCCTGGTACGATGAAGAATGTCGCATAGCGTCTGAGGAACAGGATGCTGCTTATATGGCAACGCTACAGCCAATTGTAACCCGTGCTGTTAGGGAACGGCATAAGGAGAAAGTAAAACGGGCGAGACAGCTATTTAGGCGAAAAAAACGTCAGATGTAGGAACGGGAGAACGAGGATATAGAGCGATACAGGGATAGAGATGAGGCCCGAAAATTTTACCAGAAAGTAAGAGCAAATGGATACGGTAATGGCCTCCCCACCTGTAAGGACAGTGATGGAAATCTGGTCACGGATACGCAGAGTGTGCTGCACATATGGAGAGAACACTTCCAGCAACTGCTGGTTCCAGAAGGCAGCGCACGTGAAGTTATCACGCCAATTGTCGACGACGGCTTAGATTGCCCACCACCAAGTCAAGCCGAGGTAAGAAGAGCAATATCGCGGCTGAAAACCAACAAAGCAGCCGGTGCCGACGGTCTGCCCGCAGAACTCTTCAAGTCCGGTGGCGAGGAGTTGATAACGAGCATGTACCAGCTCCTTCGCACGGTTTGGCTTAAAGAGTGCATGCCCGACGATTGGAATGTAAGCGTATTATGTCCTGTGCTGAAAAAAGGTGATCCAAGTGTGTGCTCCAACTACCGCGGGATCAGCCTTTTACCCATCGCATATAAGGTCTTGTCGAGTGTGCTATGTGAAAGACTAAAGCCAGTGTTATCCAACCTGATCGGGCCTTATCAGTGTGGCTTTAGACCTGGAAAATCAACAACTGACCAGATTTTCACACTTCGGCTAATCCTGGAAAAGACCCAAGAGAAACAGATCGACACGTACCATCTTTTCGTCGACTATAAAGCTGCCTTCGACAGCCCGATACGGCAGAAATTACTCGAAGCCATGGCTGAGTTTGGTATTCCAGTGAAGCTGATACGTCTTTGCGGAATGACGCTGACTGACACGAAGTCTTCAGTGAAGATTGGCAAGGACCTTACGGAGCCATTCTATACCAGACGAGGCCTAAAACAAGGCGACGGCCTTTCGTGCGATCTCTTCAACATTGTGATGGAGATGATAATGAGAAAAGCTGCAGTAAACACGAGTGGCACTATATTCAACAAAAGCCACATGCTACTCGCGTACGCTGATGACGTAGATATTATCGGTCGAAAACTGCGGGATGTGACTACAGCCTTCTCAGGTATTCAGAAGGAATCAGCGAAAATGGGCCTAACGGTGAACGAGGACAAAACGAAGTTATTAGTTTCAACGAACAAAGAATCTACTCGTTTGGGAAACTGCGTGAATGTTGACAACTATAATTTCGAGGTGGTAGATAATTTTGTCTACCTAGGGTCCGCCATCAACAAAGCAAATAATGTCAGCCTAGAAATCCGGAGAAGAATCCTGCTTACAAATAAATGCTACTACGGACTAAGCAAGCGATTCAATGACAGAGCCCTCTCTCGACGAACAAAACTCAAGCTATACCAGATACTAGTTCTACCTGTCTTGATGTATGGCTCAGAATCCTGGGTTATGACATAAGCGGATGAATCGGTTCTGGCGGTATTCGAGAGAAAAATACTCCGTAAAATATATGGGTCCATCATCGTTAACGGAGAGTATCGGCGTCGTATGAATCATGAGCTGTACGAGCTGTACACTGACATTGACGTGGTCAAACGCATTAAGGTGCAACGGTTGCGTTGGCTAGGTCATGTTGTACGCATGGACGAAAATGATCCAGCTCGAAAAGTCTTCGACAATGAACTCGATGGACGGCGCAGAAGAGGGCGACCTAAACTCCTTTGGAAAGACCAGGTTACTGAGAACCTTACAGAACTCGGTGTGACTAACTGGAGAAGAAGCGCAGAAGATCGAGGCGCTTATAATATTTTTCTACGTGCCGTATATAATCCACTGGGATTGCATAGAAGTACCACCTAAGTAAGTAAGTACGAGTTCAATACAAAGATAGTATTCGGGAATATTTTTGATCCGTCTCGGAAGGCATAGTAAAAGAGGTTTTTATGGCTAAAAGCATGAATCTTCAAACGAAATTTTTATTTGCGGTCAATAGGCGGAGAAGGCATGACAAAAGTGTTTTTACGCCCAACGAGAAAGTTAGTGTACAGGCGGTTCCGCTAATACAGATAAAAATAAAAATTTTGATCTTTAGCGGAATATCTGTTTCCGATTAGTGAAAGAAGTTAGTTTTCACCCTACATACAGAAAAACGTATTCTTCATGTCGGCACTATAGATATGACTTTGCTGATGAATTTTTTACTATCGTCATAGAGCCTATGATATTTTGCATTTAAAACAATAAAACTAACTTCCATATTAAGGAGTTACTTGAAATTAGTTACATAAGTTAATAAACTCAAGTAAAGTACCGTTTGCAAAGTACTTTGTAGACCTACAAATATATAAATTAGCGTTTATATAGCATTTGGGATAGAAGGAAATGTGAAATATAATACAGGTTCATATGCAATAGCGAAGCATTGCCGGGCGCACTAGTATCTATATAGAATACACAATGTCAAATATAATTTTCGCAGCATCAACTTTAATTTGTCCATATTAATTCCCCTAGAAAATTACCATTATCACTATTGTATTCTCTAATGCTGTAGTTTTTTAATGATAGCACTCTCACAATAGCTTATCAAAAGTTGCATGATTTCAATAAAATATTTCTCTTAACCAATGAGAACTATGTGAAAATGTGGTCGTTTTGACATCTGACCTACCTCAATTGGCTGACTGGTTGTCGTAGCAACAAATCAAACACCAATTGTAATTTTAATTGTTTAACGACCTTTTCTCAAATAAATGTATGTATGAGCAAATACGTGGAAACCGTTCTTAAAATTCCACTTGTACAGCATGTATCACCTGATATTTATTGTTTCCGTTATTTATTTTTCGTTTGCTTCGTTAAGCTTTATTTTATATCTGTGTGTTGGTTTAAGGACAATATTGGTGTGTGGCATTTTATTTATTTCGTTTTGTAGTCCTTAACAACAACAATAAAAAAAAGGGTAGTGCGGCGGAGTTTAATTAAAAGCTTAAGAATTTGTCTTAAATTGGGGAGACATTAAGCAAAATGTTAAACGAATTTAAAATGTTCTATAGTAGTGAATGCAATAATTGCGTAAAAAATCAAAAGTAATTAATGAGTGGTGGGTGGTAAATTTAATCTTCGACTAACGAATAGAAGCTTGTATACCCAATTTCAGCTCTATAGCTCTTAAACTACGAATGTAAGCGCGGTGACAGACGGACACCTTCAAAAATTAAAAGTTTGTATGGGAGGTGGAAGAAGTTTCCGTCTGATCATGTTTACCTTAGAGCTTAAACTCTGCTTAGATAATAGAAGCTTTTATACCAAATTTCAGTTCCATAGTTCTTAAACTACGGATTACATTCGTTCAGCGGTAACAAATGTGTGAAGGTATTACCACCGGTACGTCTTAGGAAATAGGTAACAGAACAGGTAACAGGCTTTGTCAGCCGCAAGAAAATAGGATCGAGCGCGGTGGTCTAAAAATCCACCCTCCTTAAACAAAACCAATTATTATGAAACCACGAAGAAAAGAAAAAACTAGAACCCCCCAAATGTTGACGACCCTCACAAACGTCATAAGGACCATGATTTACGGAAATGCACCTGCACTATCCAACTGGCGGATGTCCTCGACAAATACAAGGCTGACATCACCGCTATACAGGAAATGAGATGGACAGGGCAGGGATGCACACGACGAAAGAACTGTGACATCTTTTACGGCTGCCATGCAGAAAGACCTGAATTTGGATGTGGTTTCATAGTCGGTAAGAGACTTCGACATCCTGTCTCGCGGTTTAACCCAATAAGTGACCAAATATTTTAACATTACATTGATTTGTGTACAGGCCCCGATGGAAGACATAGGCGAGGGCATTAAAGATGCATTCTATGAGCGCCTGGAGGAAATATATGACCGATGCCCTGCACATGACATTAAAAACACTGTAATTGTTTTGGGAAATTTTAATGCTAAATTAGAAAGGAAAGATGCTCTGGGTGCAGCAGCCGGGAAATTCAGTCTGCACAACAATAAAGATAAAAGAGTTGTTATCTACACTTGGTGTGACTAACTATCTGCGGAACTCAAAGCGCTTGGGATTCTTTTCTATGTGCGACTACTGTTAGATAAATTTCTGTTGCTGCTGCCTATAAAGAAGAAGAAAAATAGTTATGGGATTGTATATAGACACTAGTGGGCCCGGCAATGCTTCGCTATTGCATATGAACCTGTATTATATTTCACATTTCCCACTATCCCAAATGCTATATTAACGCTAATTTATATATTTGTAGGTCTACAAAGTACTTTGCAAACGGTACTTAAGCTCGTTAATAACATGTTAAGTTTATTAACTTATGTAACTTATTTCAAGTAACTCCTTAATATGGAAGTTAGTTTTATTGTTTTAAATGCAAAATATCATAGGTTCTATGACGGTAGTAAAAAATTCATCAGCAAAGTCATATCTATAGTGCCGACATGAAGAATACGTTTTTCTGTATGTAGGGTGAAAACTAACTTCTTTCACTAATCAGAAACAGACATTCCGCTAAAGATCGGTTACCAAACGTTTGTCTTAACAAAGTGATGGTCTCACGCGCTGCATGGCATGTTACGCCGAGTTGGAACCATTTTTCTTCCCAATGATTTCGATGACATGAGAAATAACAAAATCAAGTGATCGTCCACTGGTTCTAATTCGTCCACCAGTTGGATCTTATATAGGTGTAGGCCAAGATCTTTCCTCAGCATTTGCAGAGACAGAGTTTCTGAGACTGGAGTCGGTTCGATAAATTCGAGTTTCCAGTCCAACTCCAATGAATATTGTTTAATTTTTCAATCAATAGCATTTATTACCGATTCGCTCTCCTGAAAAGTAATTGTACTATACTACTGTACTATACTTTTTAGTAAATGAACAATTATCGAAAACTTCAGACCTATGGGCCCCGGCTCTAATTTTGACCTACCATTCTGATGCTTGGAGACCAAGACGAAAGAATGGTATATTTTACACATTGTTTGGAATCCCGCCCAATATTCTGCACCTCTGCAAAGGATTTTAAAAAACTTAATTTCTGTATGCCAACGTTCAAAGGCCAAAACATTTTAACCGATACACAGATTTTCTCTGTAATACCCCATTTAGTTTGTTGGGAAGCCAGTTTTACGCAGAAGGTCTCAAAATATATATCTGAAGTTTTCGGTTTGTATTATTTTAAAAACAAAAAAAATCTCAATCTAAAATCTTCATGCTTCACAGCTTGAGCTAGAAATTGATTTTAGACACAAAGCTTATTTGTAAAATTTTCTAACAATTCATCGTAGGTTCCGGTATTGGTATACGATTTTTACGGAAAAAAAATTTGACCCGCCCTACTGTTCATATATTTAGGCGAACTGCAATATACTGTTGAAATTTGAGGACGATCAAACTATTACTATGACAGTTATAACTGTTTATTTTAAAAGAGGTTTGACACGGCCTTCTTCCTACCTGGCAGTAATTAATACTGCTCCAACAACATATATACCAAATCTCATCTTCATACCTCTGATAGTTCATGAGATATAGCCCTTATAATTTTCAAGTTGTATGGGTGGTGCCACGCCCCTTATCCAATCACAACCAAATGTAGCCAGGAACTATCTACAGGTCAACAGTACCACTTGTTAAAATTTTCGTATCAATCGGTCTCTTAGAAAAGCCGTCAGAGCGATTTTTGAAAAGGGGTCGTGGCACCGCCTACTTCCACCCTGCCTGTAATTAATAATCCTCCAACAATATATATATCAAATCTCATCTTCATACCTATTACATTTCATGAGATATAGCCCTTTTGATTTTCAAGTTGTATGGGCGGTGCCACGCCCCTTTGTTCAATTGGACCAAATTGTAAATCTAAACCACCCGGGGCGCCACCCAAACGCATACAAAAAAATGTATGCAAATCGGTCCAGCCGTTTAGGAGGAGTTCAGTCACAACACACGTACAGTAGAATTTTATATATATAGATATATAGATAATAGCCCCAGCTTTACAGGTACCGACCATACAATAATTATATTTTTTGGGTAACACATAAGTAGTTCTATCATAGTTTCCAAACTGAAAACAGAAGGATATGTGAATTAGGTCAGATGGACATGTAAAAATACCATATTTTCTATTCTCATAATGTATTTTTACAGTTTATTCTTAACCATAAACGATATCTGATATTTGTCTTTCATTATTTACCACAAAGTGTTCATCCTTTCTCTCTGCTCTGTGACACATTAACCTTCTTATAAAGACAAATGTTTACTTCAACATTAATTAAACACAACTTGAATGGAAGGTGGGAGAAGTTTTAAAGTACTTTTTATTTGCCTTCACACCCTCCGCTCCAAAAAAAAAAAACTTTCAAAATATTTACTTAACTAAAGCCATGAGAGAATACGCTTGTTTTCATAACCACACATTTACTTTGCGATTGAAGGCGACAGTTTGTAAAATCTCATTAAACTATGAGGAGTGCAATATAAACATATGCAAGTTATTGAAACAGCTGCCAATTTATGTAATAGGTATTATAAGTCTTCTCATTGATTTCTAGTAGCAAAATGTCCAAGTTTAAATTTATCCTTATAATTATGCACTAAATTTTATTAAAAACAAAACGAAAAACTTAAAGCATTAAACATTTATTATATGTTAACTACACAAAACTATATTTATGAGTAAACTTCGTTTACAATAATTGGCTTACTTTAAAAACCTTTACTGAAAAACCTGGCACCGCAAAACAAAACAACAGTTGATATCCTTTACACCATGGCTGAGATGCCTTTGACTACATAACTACTTTTTGAGGACGAGGTAAACGAACCCTCTCATGTTTTCGTGTAACCATGAACTGTGTCCGCTGGAAGACACAGACTACCAAAATATTTGTCGGTGCATATTAAAGTTACAGCATGACTGTCATTGCCCCAGCAAACGGTTCGGCGAATGCTATAATGGAATACAAATATGTAGAGAGTTATGCACGAATATTTTACGAATAACTAAAGAAGAAATGCAAATCAAAGGAAATCGTCCACAAAGTGAGATATACACAAACTATATAGATATGGATGATTCTCAAATGTTTCAACCGTAGTGAAGTATGACTTCTCGATAATTTTTTGTATTCCAATATTCGAATTGTCTAAAAGTGATACATTACACTGTGCAACAAAGTTTTGGTCTTTTTGTATATACTGAGAACTAATGTAAAAGTTTTATATTAATTCGAACGAAAATTTCAAATAAAAGTATAATTTTAAATTTACTAATTTACAATGGAGGTACCAATATGTCAACGTTCACTAAACGCTTAACATGTGCAAAATTTTACCAAATTCTGTGTACTTACAAACAAAAGTTACATGCATACTTTTGTTTGTAAGGGTTGATTTCGTAATTTTTCTGGGGATACCAGAAGGAAGTGTTTCAAATTTTTCGATTTTCTTAGTTTTGCCGAATATTACAGGATAATTATTCTGATCAAATTCAAATATCTTTAAGGTAAAATAAAAATTTTCTTCAAATAGGTTATTTTGTATAGAACTCCAAAAACATTTTTTTCAAATGAACGGTACTTGTGCCAAAAGCAATTCTATGTAATTTTGTCCAATGGACAAAGGAGTTGACAGGAGCTTGTGTGGATTATGTTGACATGTGGCCTTCGTTGATGCTATCTCAATTCTTTGATGCTATCTCAAGGTTTGTGATGGTAATGAAGGAGTCGCAGCAAAGGGTACTGATGAGTTAGTTTGGCATCTATTGAATATATCTATCCGCCTTGCTAGCTGTCGCATAATCCATTTCACAAAACCCTTGTAAAACAAACTCTATTAGCAATAATATAGTACATCTTTAACCCTACGAACATCTTTAAATGCACATTTACAGATCAACGAAACAAAAAGAAGTGAATAATTTCCCATAAATTTATGGAAAATTTTTCTTTTATTTCAGGTACAATTTCATTTTTCGAGATTGGGTCATTTTTCATTAGCACGATGACTCAAATTTGCAGGGATGACAATACTTTTATTTCTTTAGCGAATTTTTTATTTTATTTTTGGTAAATTGACAAAAGTGCAAAATAAGGGGCGTGAACACAAAAACAAATGTCACGCCCTCAAATACATTCTAAATCGAGAAAAAAAAGTCAAAGTTGGCGATGGAGACCATGGGGCCAAAAAGAGGCTCCCTGGGTTCTATGATGAGCTCCATATGTGCGGGTATACAAAGGAAAGACATTTTAGAGAAGAATCCAATGGTGTAAATTTCTGGACCCTACGGGACCCATGAACCCTCTTACGGCTACTTTTACCAAAAAATGCAAAATTAAGAAAAAACCAGTACAGAAATTTCAGTCAGTTGAACTGACTGATAAATACCATCACCCAATATAAGATATTGTTTAAGTCTTGAGTTATTGAAATTAACCGATTTGTAATTAAAACCAGTTAGAAACTTACATTTACCCTTACCCTCAGTAAAACAAATAATTTTCTATTATATTGATATTATTACTCGATTTCTAAAGTGGGCGGAGTGGTACATTTGTATGGCAGGTACGAGAAGGGGTGTGGTTAGGCTTCCAGATTTATTCTCCATTACTTTATCCTGTTATAGCTTTACTAATTACAGAATTTTGGCACGATTGCCTTGGGTGTACTGATATTATTAGTACATCCCTAAAGTGGGCGGAAAGGTACATTTGTATGGGAGGTACCATAAGAGCGTCGCTAGACTTCCAATTTTTTCTCCAAAACTTTGTCCTGTTATAATATAACAAAATACAGAATTTGGGCACGATCGTGTCGAGTATATTGATATTATTACCCTATTTCTAAAGTGGGCGAAGTGGTACATTTGTATGGGAGGTACGAGAAGGGGTGTGGTTAGGCTTCCAGATTTATTCTCCATTACCTTACCCTGTTATAGCTTTACTAATTACAGAATTTGGGCACGATTGCCTTGGGTGTACTTATATTATTAGTACATCCCTAAAGTGGGCGGAAATGTACATTTGTATGGGAGGTACCAGAAGGGGCGTGTCTAGACTTCCAGATTTATTCTCCAAAACTTTATCCTGCTTAAACTTAACCAAATACAGAATTTGGGCACGATCGCGTTAGGTCTTTTAATAATATTAATCGATTTCCAAAGTGGGCGGTACCAGATGTGTATGGGAGGTACCAGATGGGGCTTGAATAGACTTCCAATTTTTTATCTCCAAAACTTTATCCTGTTATAGCTTTACTAAAAATAGAATTTGGGTACGATCACGTTTAATTTATTGATATTATTTCTCCATCTCTATAGTGGGCGAAAAGGTAGAATTGTATGGGAGGTACCAGAAGGGGCGTGGCTAGGCTTTCACAATTTTTTCCAAAACTTTATCCTGTTATAGCTTTACTAAATACAGAATTTGGGTACGATCCCGTTGGGCGTATTGATGTTATTACTCGATTTCTAAAGTGGGCGGAATCATGTATTTGTATGGGAGGTACCAGAAGGGGCGGGGCCATGTAGCCCATTTGCAATACCGTAAGTAGTTTTGGGGAAATATTAACTCGTGCAAATTTTCAAAACATTTGGTTGCGTCTTTCGAAAGTTATCGTGCGAACCAGCCGGACAGCCACCGGACAGACAGACAGACAGACAGACGGACATGGCTCAAACGACTTAAAAAGTCATGAATCGAATTTGGTTCAAAGAAACCTAGGGTCTAAAGTCACTCCTTCTATGTGTTACACTTTTGGGTCGTATCAAATGATATATACCTTCATCCCTAAGGGTGATGGTATAAAAATGCTTAAGCAAAATGAAAGGTATGACCTTGAAATAAATTGTTGGATTCATCTTGAAAATATTATCGTCATCATAGAACCCAAGCGCAAAAAATACGGCCCGATGATGCCGCCAGCCCATAAACCGTACCAAACAGTCACTCTTTGTGGGTGCATTGGTTTTTCGGCAATCATTCTTGGATTATCATTCGCCAAATGCGGAAATTCTGCTTATAGACGAATCCACTGAGGTGAAAATGTGACTCATCACTGAAGATGATTTTCTTCGAAAATTGATTATCCACTGTTGAAATTTCTTGCCACCATTCTGACCAATGAAGACGTTTGGAATGGTTTAGAGGTTTAGTTCTTGAGTCAATTACTCCTTGTAAGCGTGTAAATGCAAGTCTTTATGCAAAATGTTCAACGACGAGCGTGAGAGGTACAATTGTTGGGCACAACGACGAGTCGAGGTGGACGGCTCTTTAGCCACACAATCGCAAACAGCAGCAATATTTTCTGCAGTACGAGTTGTACGCGCATGCACTGGTGTTTTCACATCTCCATAGACCCGGTTTGCTCAAATTTTTGCACGATTTTTCCTATTGTACCCACATTTGGGTACAAAGTGCACATAGTAAGCCTGAATAACTTTTTTGCGTTGCTCGATTGTATATCTTTTCATGGTTCAAATTGAGTTAGTCTGATATTGAGAAATGTCAAATGAAATGCAGAAAAGAACTTGACATTTAGGTGTTGTTCACATTCAACATCGGCCCTTACAATTTAACCACCCTTTACAATGCGATCAGCTGCTGATGACAGCCACATGTACCGCTCTCAAGAGCAAACGGCACAACTATATATACAGTCATGTATATGAACGATATATAGCATGGGTGCAATACACAACTTCACAACACATAACACACCACACAACTCATCGACTGCAGAACAACATAGAAGAGCGACGCGCAGCCAACCTTAAGACATAGTAGTTCGAAGTGTAGTTCTTCCATTAGTTAACAGTAGCTTTTGTCCTTATTTAGAGTCACCCTGCCTGAGGGACTCTGATCAAGTATCTTGCAATAGAACCCGTTGTACTTACGTAGATTTAATGATACTTGTTGAGAGTCTCCCTGCCTGAGGGACTATGATCAAGTATCTTGCTGTAGACACCGATATCATCGCGTAGCCGTAGTTATTCTTGTTGAGAGCCACTTACTTTAGAATTCGATATCATTGCGTTGTCCATATGAAGTACTAATTGCCTGAGGGACTCTGAATAAGTATCCTTGCTGTAGACCAAGTTCTTCTTGGGTAGATTTAACTACCCTTGTTTACAGGCACACTGCTTGAGGCACTCTGATCAAGTATCGTTGCTGTAGAACTCGTTATCCTTACGTGGTTCTTATTATTCTTATTAGAGACTCTGACCAACTATCCTTGCTGTAGACACCGATATCATCGCGTAGCCGTAGTTATCCTTGTTGAGAGCCACCATGTTCGAGTTGAGGGACTCTGTTCGAGCGTCCTTACCATCAACCCCTGTTAACCTTTCTTCGTTCCCAGAAAATCCATCGTTTCTCGCTAACACGTGCCGTTGGCCGAGCCATACAGTAAAACTCCAGCACCGGCTTACATCAGCAGTAGCGTTTCGTTCCATTCCATGTCGCCTCTTCGCAACAAAGGACCAAACCCCGCTAGATTAAGTCATAAAATTTATAAGTATTTTAAGGCGAGAATTTTAAATAAAAAAAGAAAACTGAAACACTTTTGCTCGTATCAATTGATATATACTCTTATCCCAAAGGGTGACTGTATAACAATTTCTGTCATATTCTGTCAATTTCTGTCCTTGATTGACTTATCTACGCTACCCGGTCTTATTTCGTCAACAGTGCGTCGAACCATTTAATGATTAATCGCTGCTGGTTTATCAGCATAGCCCCGCTTGTCTGTTTGTGAAAAGTTACATAACCAGTTATTAACAGCAGTAGTTATTTTAATATCACTAAATAATGCATAAGAGCGGCAATTGTCCACTCCGTCCATTACCAGTAGATAGTTAAATGGAATATAGAATTTAAAGTTTGCGATATAACCAAAAACTTGTTGCCTAGCTAATACAAAGTAAACAAAGTCCCGCTATCCTCTTGCTGGAATTCGTACAGTTTGTGTTCTTTTGCTTATTTTGTCAGTCGTGTAGTGAAAATCTCAGGAAAAAGATATAAATTCTTTAACGTGAGTTAAAAGATAATTAACTTTTAACACACTTTTATTATAATGAGCAAACGGTTTATAAAGTTGTTTAATAAGGAAATTGGTAAAAAGGACTAGTGAAACAACGTGATACTGGTATTGCAGAAGGTAGTCGATTTTACCCCTTCCATGACAACCCCATGGTAAAGTAAACAGTGTAACACATGGGAAGTAGATTGAATGGTAGTTAGTGCTGGATATTAATGGATAATGAAATTGATAGTGCGGCACTAGTAACCCAAACAAGCGGGAGACCATAGATTTGACGTACCCCCACAAAATGTAGTCCGAAGTTCTAAAATCACCCGAACAATGTAATGCGGTCACCACACGTTTTACTCAACAAAGTGATGGTTTCATGCGCTGTATGACAGGTCGCACCGTCTTGTTAGATTCATTTATCCTCCAAACGATTTTCAATGACATAACGGACGTCCGTCACTTTTATGTCACTCGGCTATCATGTGGAAGATCACGGATCAGTTACCTGTAGCGTTCGCGATCTACGGTAAAAACTACAATTCTGCTTATTTACATACCCGTTAAACCAGAAATAAGCCCCATCCCTGAAGATGACTTGACGAGAAAAATCTGGTTAAACTTCCAGTTGATTCTCTGTCTATTTACCAAACACTCGATGCAACAAAATGATGTAGGCCAAGATCTTTACACCAGATTTTCCAAGGAATGGACGGGCAAGGAACGAGTTACAAATCTTCTGTACGCATACGGGCTCGATTTGGATAAATACTAAGCATAAGATTAAATTTAGGCAAGAATCTATATCTCAAATTTGTAGGTGCTGTCAAAAAAATGTTAAACACACTTCATTGGTATTGACATCTAGTTTTACGTTTATCCCTATCAAAAGTTCTTAAAAACACCCGATAAAAACATTATTCCAATACAAATTGTAAACTAAACCACATTTTTAAAACTTTCTATTTATTTGTTTTCTTGCCTTTTTACAGCAGAACGGCTCACATGGACGGCATCTTGGATTTTCAATTACCATGAAAAAGTTTTGGCGAAAATATGCAACCATGATATAGCCAAAGGTACGTCCAATGCAAAGGAGAAAAATCTCTTAACGTTTTCCTAGTAAAATAAGAATAAGCAAACAGCTGTGAATGTATGTTCGTTTGGAAAACTTCTATACTTTGCCTGCAATTTGCATCTAGTGATTTAAGAGGGCGGAGAAAATAATGCAACACATAGGCGTATACATAATATTAATACACCACAACCCCAATACTGACACTTTAGCAACCACCTTTCAAAAATCTTGCTTACTTAGTATTCGTTGCTTTCCTAGAAAAAAGCCCGAGAATAAATTGCAACTTAGAGTTGTGGCTAGACGGAAGCAAACTGGAAGAAATGGGGAGTATTTTGAGACCAGCTAATTGGTAGAAAGTTGGACATCAGTTTACTTCCCTGTGATAATAATAAATTATGCTTGTCTACTATCATTTCAGGTCAATAATAAGTATTCGAAATGCTTTGGCAATCGAACAGTTCAGCGAAGGGGTCAGTGAACATTTAAACATAAATAGTAAAGTGTAAAGAAGTACAACATTTGATAGATGTATGCACGCAATCCAATCTACATTTCATATGATCACCACCTGGCACTGTTTCATTGCTAGCCCACATTGCAAGCCTATAACAACCAAGACGTGTGGGGAGAAGCAAATTGTCGTGTAGTACAATATTACAATTTATTAAACGAGCACGTTCGGTACTCAAAAGCTATAGGATTTGCAATTTCCATCTACATAACCCTTTTCAATTTGTGCAGTACGCATGAAACCGAACACATCAACCATATCGAAACACAAATAAAGATAGCGTATAAACGCTTAGACAGAATAGCTTCGCAGACAGCATTCACTATACAAAAAAATATGAATCCTTTGATCCACTGCATGCACAATATTGTTGTTTATCGCGGTGGTTAGTAGACTTTGGCCTTGGCTGAATGCGCAGTATTTTGAAATCAGAGTTCAAATGGGTGCACTCAATTATGTGATTCTTTATACAAACATTTTTAGATTAACACATTTTTTACAGCACACCGACAGCCTTAGAAATAGGATTTCTCTATTAAGTTCATATTCTGTTCTTTCGAACTCGTGACAACAATGGTTTTGTATGGACATGATAAACTGAAATACACATAAAGTTTGAATTTGCAAATGAACTAGTTGAACGGACATATGATGAAGTTGCCTTAAATGTGCGTTTGGTTTCCGCGACTAAGGATAGGATTTTGAAACTCGTGGTTGTATCGATGATTCGGCTTCCTTAGAGAATCGATTTTTGCACCCCGTAGTTGTATTGATTCCGAATTCGCGACCGAACTAATAATTGTACCCGACTGAGGGTTAATATCAAAATGCTACGCGGCTAATTTCTAATACAATGCTACAGGAACAAAGAGTACCTCCGTGTACCAGACCAAAAATGTGCAACCGACGAGTCGGTATATTCAACCGGAGTTGAATTCAACAAACCGAAGTCCGATCCAGCAGACCGAAGTCCGATTCAAAAAACCGAAGTCCGATTCAACAGACCGAAGTCTGATTAAACAGACCAAAGTCCGATTCAACCAACTGTAGTCTAGTTAAACCAATGGAATTTGGGTTAAACCAACAAAAGTTGTTTCAACAGACCCAAGTCCAACTAAACAATAAATATTTCATTCGATAAATCATTGACCTGAGAAGGGCAGGGGATATCGGGTACAGGGCAACTTAGCAATAAACTTCGCTGCGGTAGCAACCGATGAATTTTCCAAGCCAAATGCTCGATCATTTAAGTAAGTAAAGCTCTCAATGTAATGAGAATGATATTGCATCATACTGCATCAATTAACACTTTCCCTTGTGATGTCGTTTCCTGAACGCGTCGTTTGCGGTGATCGTGTGATAGATGGTACTGTTTTTTCCCCTTCAAGTAATTGAAACAGTGTATGCAGATTGGGTTGGTTGGTGATATTCAAGAGTAAATGAAGGGCGAGAATATTATTGGTGGTAAGAGGTTAAAAGGTCATAATTGTATAGGTAGTGCTAGAACCGCATATGTAGGAGGAGAGAACGTGCCAATATCCGACTGTCGAATAACCTCAAAAAGTGTATAAGGCCAACATCACCGTTCTCGTTCCGTTTCGCTTTAATAGCTGTCACGCTTGTTTTACTGTTTCCTTGTACCGTTCCCTAACAGCTCGAGTAGCGTTGCTCTATAAGCATCATGCTGTTTTACCAGACGCTAAGTGACATTTTCCACCGGACCAGGGGATCGACCGTGACATGATGGTTAGAACTCGTGACTACCATGGGGGAAGATCCATGGTTCGATTCCTGCCTCCAGTCATTTACACTTTTTTTCATTGCCGGATCCCTCAATGTTGTCGACGACAACTTCGTAGTATAGTGTCGAGTCAATCAGCATGTCTAGTAAAAAGCTTCTCAAACAGTGACGTTCGCATTCGTCGATAAGCAAGAGGTGCCGTTAGTTGTGAATCCAAAAATAGAATGCGTGTTAATTCACAACAACGGAAGAAGCTATCCCTTACCTCATTTATGGGCTGTAAAGGAAAATTAAGTAAGTAAGTATGACTAATGGGGTGAATTCGAGCATTTGTGTGGGAGGTACCAGAACAGTAGTAGTAAAGGTTTCACATTTTTGAGAGTTTGTGTGTTACTCGTATAACTATGTTATTAAACTGACAATAGTTAATTTTCCTCCAGCTGTCCGTTTGGATGTTATTAAAGAAATATTATTTTTCCAAAGATATATCGTTTTGTGCGGGTGGTACCACAAGGGGTCCACCGATATAGTCTATATTCATTCCTAAATCCAATTCTCACAAGAGTATTGCTTGCGCAATATATTTTTGCACTCACTGTACTTAAAAAAATAATATTATGTATCTAATACTATAAGGGTCATTTGTATGGGTGATACCAGAACGGCAGTGGCAAAGGTTTCGGTTTTCAAAGAGTCACCATTAATAAATAACAAAATTTTTTGTATCAAATGATTTATACCCTCAAGCCTAATGGTGAGGACATAAATATTCTACAATTTCCACATGCCACCTAAAACTACTACTAAGCGAATGTAAAAAGCGAGGTAGTTACACAGAAAAAAAAAACCATTCTAAATTTTAGTTTAAAATTTTTTTTTGCAGAAAAAGTACTTAAATATTTAATTAAATAAGAATGAAATTCTCAAATTAAGTTTGTACGAACATAATTACAGAATTTTAAGTACGAACTTCTCAACTTTAAAGCAACCCAGTAAGAAAGTTTCAGTCGGGCAACCCGACTAACATATACCCTCAGTAAACATAAAATTTTCTATTTTATTAATATTATTAGTCGGTTTCTAAAGTGGGCGGAGTGGTACATTTGTATGGTAGGTACATGAAGGGGCGCAGCTAGACTTCCAGTCTTTTTTTCCAAAACTTAGTCCTGTTATAGCTTCATAAAATACAGAATTTGGGCACGATCATGTCGAGTGCATTGATATTATTACTCTATCTCCAAAGTGGGCGGAGTGGTACATTCGTATGGGGGTACAAGAAGGGGCGTGTCTAGACTTCCAGATTTTTTTCTCCAAAACTTAACCCTGTTACAGCATTACTAAATAAAGAATTTGGGTACGATCACGTTGAATTTATTGATATTATTACTCCATCTATATAGTGGGCGAAGTGGTACTTATGTGTGGGAGGTACCAGAAGAGGCGTGGCTAGACTTCCGAATTTTTTCTCCAAAACGTTATCCTGTTATAGCTTTACTAAATACAGAATTTGGGCACGATCACGTTAGTTCTATTAATAATATTGATCGATTTTTATAGTGGGCGGTACCAGATAGGTATGGGGGTTACCAGATGGGTCGTGGCTAGACTTCCAATTATTTTCTCCAAAATATTATCCTGTTATAACTTTACTAAATAAAGAGTTTGGGTACGTTCACATTGGATTTATTGATATTATTAATCCATCTCTATAGTGGTCAGAAAGGTACATTTGTATGGGAGGTACCGGAAGGGGCGAGGGTAGACTTCCAATTTTTGTTCCTAAACTTTATCCTGTTATAGCTTTACAAAGTACAGAATTTGGGAACGATCTTGTTGGGTGTATTGATATTATTACTCGATTTCTAAAGTGGGCGGAATGATGTATTTGTATGGGAGGTTCAAGAAGGAGCGGGACATTTTGTAGCCCGTTTGAAATCCGGAAGTAGTTTTGGGGAAATATTAACTCGTGCAAAATTTTAAAACATTTGGTTGCGTCTTTCGAAAGTTATCGTGCGTACCAGCCGGACAGCCAGACAGACAGACAGATGGACATGGCTCAAACGACTTAAAAAGTCATGAATAGAATTTGGTTCAAAGGAACCTAGGGTCTAAAGAGGCTTCTTCTATGTGTTACACTTTTGGGTCGTATCAAATGATATATACCCTCATCCCTAAGGGTGATGGTATATGGGGCGGGAGCCCGATTAAAAAAAAATATGCCATTGTCTTTGTCTTGGTCCCCAAACAACGGAATGGTAGGTCAAAGTTGGCGCTCAGGCCCATGGGGCCCGGGGGTCAAAAAGGGGCCCCTTTCGGTTCTATGATGACTCCCCAGGTGCGGGTACTCAAATGAAAGATATTTTCGAGTCGAATCCAACGATGTTTTTTTTCCTACGGGTCTCCTGGACCGAGTTAGATCAATTTAAATTTCCGGGATATACAAAAAAAAATTTAAAAAATTTGAAAAAATCATGGAAAAAGTTAGAAAAATTTAAGGAAATAAATTGAAAAATTCTAAAAAAATAGAAAATCTAAAAACCGGGGGAGTCATCATAGAACCCAAGGGGGAATTCTACACTTAAAAATCATGCCCCATTAGGTTTAATGTCATCTATAATTAAGAATTCTATACTTAAAAATCAAGCCCCGGTAGGCTTAATGTCATCTATTATTAATAATTTTATACTTAAAAATAAAGCGCCACAAGGCCTTACAACATCTACAAATAAGATTTAAGAAAATCCTTACTTACCGTACTTTTGACACCGCTTGGGAATGATTTGAGCACGGATTACTATATTTTTTTTTTGAGTGTACTTAATTGATTTTTCTCCATTTTACTTCTAATATACCAAAATTCAAATGTCCCAGTCACAGCAACAAAGTGAAATTCATTAATATTCAACATAAGTTTTGTCAATGCAAATAAATTATCCATCCAATATTGAAGGAGTAAAGTCATTAAACACTTCTATCTCCTTAAATGACTGTAAACCGTTGCAACTTTCTCTGCAACCTTAAGCATTAGTTGAATTCAAAACTGATGTATACCAATCCCATTCATCAGAATGTGATGAATCTTAAAAGCGTCAAGTTAAAACATTTACCATTAATTACATTACATAAAAGTTGAATTATGTTGATGTTCTTGTTGCTATTACTATTATCACTATAACGCTGACTTGCAACCGCGTCGTACAGTGAAAAGTTAATAAACAGCAAAAGAACAAAAGTTTCCTTTTTAGCAAGTTAGTGTATCACATGCAGAGCTAAATTTGTTGTTGAAATAGCTTTACCTCACTGTTTTTTCTTTAAGAAAGTTTATCTGGCAACCGTGTTGCAAGGACGACCAAGGCGGAGTACAGACAACACGTTCATCGCTGCAATAGTTGATACGGTGAGGAAAAGTTTTTGCTTACGGGGCATTGAAGAAAGTTAATGTCATGATAACACTGTTCGAGACTACATTCAACTTTATTCTGCAGATATGGTTTGGTTAAGTTCTATGAACGTCGCTTAAACTAACATTTGAGCAAATATTTTCATAATCAATTTACAAAGGAACTTGACAGATATTAAAGAGAATATTATCATTTATTCTAAGGTAATTTGTTGCGTTCGTATTGTAAGGCAATTGTAGAGAGATTCAGTTTAGTTTTTGACATTTATTTTACTTTTTTCACAACATTTTTTTAAGGATTTGTCTCAGGATTTTTAAGTAATATATTGGGCTAGATAACACAATATTTAGTGATTCCCTTACAAAAAAGCACAATGGATGGTTGGGAAAGGATTTCAGTACCACGCTATTCATCTTCATACATTCAAGTTCTCTGCTGCAAGTTTCCTTTATTGGAATGCGACCTATGTGCAACTCTCCTCATTAAATTTCCCCCATTTCACTATCTTCATTCACCAAACCAAAACAATAAACAGTCATTAACATCTTTGTAGTCACTTATCAATATTATTTAATTAACGGCAAAAATACTAAAATCATGCCGCTTCTAATTATTACTAAATAATGTTTTGTACAGGCAATAAATTCAGTCATAAATTTTATGTTGGATATAAAATTTCTGTATTAAAATTTTAAGTGTTTTATCACTTTAAACCGTTAAAAATAGAACATAAAATACAAAATGGTACCAATGAGTAAGGTCAGTTGGGTATTTGTTGTAGTATCTAGTAAGTAATTTTTATGATTTATATGATTAATGTAAACATTAATAAATTGTACGAACGTTAATAAATTGAGAAATTGAAAATTTGCGACACTTTAATTTTCTCTGTCTATATACATAATATGGGTAGTGAAAATATTAAAGCCTCCATTCACAATAAAAATTGCAAAATAAGAATAAAAAAGTGGGTTAATTAGCATGCTGAAAAAGGTTAAGGCATTCGCACATCAGTTTATTATACAGGGTGGCCCAAATGAGACCTAGTGATGTTAAACACGTATAACTCTTGTAATAACGGTTTTTTTAAAATGATTTATTTTTATATGTTAAATACATTTTATGGAAAATTAACGTGACTATGTGTAAAATATGACATCAGACAAATGACCACCATTTTGCTCGATACAGGCATTAGCTCTTTTTGGTGCATTTTGCATTACACGGCGTAATGTTTCGGGTTGCAGGCGCCGTATTTCGTCTCGAATATTCTGCTTGAGCTGTCCAAATGTCTGTGGTTGGTTAACATACACTTTGTCTTTTAAATAACCCCATAAAAAAAATCTGGTGCAGTTAAATCTGGTGAACGAAGAGGCCACGGAAAATCTAAATTTTTTGAAATTATGCGTTCACCAAAAAATGCACGCAGCATGTCCATAGTTTGTCTAGCAGTATACGCAGTGGCTCCATATTGTTGAAACCACAAATTAGGGTGTTGCTCCACCATTGGCCGCAAAAAGTTGTCTATCCTTGTTCTGTAAGAAGCCGCAAAGACCGTTTCTGGCGTTTCATCCTTATTCTCAAGGAAATATGGGCCGATGATATTTGTGGCCATAACACCGCACCAAACAGTGCATCTGATTGGGTGTGACTGATGCTGATGTATTGCCCTTGGATTTTCGGTGCCCCACAACCTACAGTTTTGTTTATTCACATAACCACTCAAATGGAAATACGCGTCATCCGTCATCAAAAGATTATATAAAAAATCATTTTGTGTGGCTAATTGTGTCAAAGCAAATAGCGTATTGTAGACGTTGTTGGGGGTCTTGCGGTAGAATCTGTTGCACAATTTGATCTTTGTATGGATACATCTTAAGATCCAACTTGAAAATTCCTTGTAATGTTGATCTGAGTATACCCAATTGGCCGGAACAGCGACGAATTTAGACAGATGGATCATTTGCAACAATCTGCTGCACAGCCTTCACGTTGTCTTCAGTACGAATATTTCGATGAGCACCTCTTCCTGGATGGTCGGCAACTGAACCCAGTTCCTCAAAACGGCGCTGATCTTACGTTAAAAAAAACGGCGATAATTTCGCTGCGTTAGAACAATTGATCGTTGAGAAGAATAATAACCAGTAAGAAAGCTTCAGTCGGGCGACCCGACTTACATATACCATCACCCTCAGTAAAATAAAAAAAAATGCTATTATATTGATATTATTACTCGATTTGGTAAATTTGTATGGGAGGTACTAGAAGGGGCGTGTCTAGACTTCTAGGTTTATCCTCCAAAACTTTATCCTTTTATAGCTTTACTAAATACAGAGTTTGGGCACGATAGCGTTGAATGTATTGATATTATTACTCCATCTCTGAAGTGGGCGGAAAGGTACATTTGTATGGGAGGTCCCATAAGGGGTGCCGCTAGACTACCAATTTTTTCTCCAAAACTTTATCCTGTTATAACCTAATAAATAACAGAATTGGGGCACGATGGTGTCGAGAATATTGATATTATTACTCCATCTCTAAAGTGGGCGGCGTGGTACATTTGTATGGGAGGTACCAGAAGGGGCGTGTCTAGACTTCCAGATCTTTTCTCCAAAACTTTATCCTGCTTGAACTTAACTAAATACAGAATTTGGTCACGATCGCGGTAGTTCTAATAATAATATTAATCGATTTCTAAAGTGGGCGGTACCAGATGTGTGTGGGAGGTACCAGATGGGGCGTTCGTAGACTTCAGTTTTTTTCTCAAAAACTGTATCCTGCTATAGCTTTACTAAATAAAGAATTAGGGTACGAGCGTGATGGATTTATTGATATTATTACTCCATATCTAAAGTGGGCGGAAAGGTGAATTTGTATGGGAGGTACCAGAAGGGGCGTGGCTAGACTTCCAATTTTTTTCCAAAACTTTATCCTGTAATAGCTTTACTAAGTACAGAATTTGGGTACGATCCCGTTAGGTGTATTGATATTATAACTCGATTTCTAAAATGGGCGGAATGATGTATTTGTATGGGAGGTACCAGAAGGGGCGGAGCCATGTAGCCCATTTGCAATACCGTAAGTAGTTTTGGGGAAATATTAACTCGTGCAAAATTTCAAGACATTTGGTTGCGTCTTTCGAAAGTTATCGTGCGAACCAGCCGGACAGCCACCAGACAGATAGACAGACAGACAGACAGACAGACGGACATGGCTCAAACGACTTAAAAAGTCATGAATCGAATTTGGTTCAAAGAAACCTAGGGTCTAAAGTCACTCCTTCTATGTGTTACACTTTTGGGTCGTATCAAATGATATATACCCTCATCCCTAAGGGTGATGGTATAAAAATGCGATAATTGTAATGCATTGTTGTGGACGGTACGCATTCATTTTAGTTCAGTTATAATCTGCAAAAAGAAAAAATAAATTATGTTAAAAAATAAAAAAGTTATTTGTGTTTCACATCAGCTGGTCTTATTTGGGCCACCCTGTATAAGGCTGTTTTGAGTTCGATTACAACATAGGATATATCGATATTCATACCTTAGTAAAACATTCTTGACAGACTGTAATAAAGTCTACAGTTGTTATTTCCACTGCAAAACGGTTATAAAAAGGTTGTGTAGAAAGCTTTATATGGAAATTGTAAATCCATCAGTGAACTTCACCAGATTCTCTATGTTACATGACGACAATTCGGTGAAACTATCAAACAACCATACCGAGGTCTTAGTTTCCTTCTCATCGTCGCAAAGTCTGCAATAGTCTACTTGTGTCGTCTCCCAGGTGGATGTAAATTCTCTGACATCACAGTGTCCTGTAATTATTACTATTAGTCGTCTGAGGGACTTCCTATCTAGTACCAACAGTGATCTGGTTCGTCTTCCATCCAGATCTGGCCAAATATCCTGTGATACCACACAATCGGTTCGATGTTCCCAGGATTAATTTGCAATATGACACATTGGCGGTCGCACTGATCCATCTGATTGGCCGGTCCCAGTGCTAAACCTTACCGCGACAGTTCTTCCGCTATCTAGTTTCTTAAAATGTTAGTGGTTCCGGGGACCCAGCAAAGTCTAACACTCTTTTCCGGCAGTTTTTAGAGCGCCGTCCTTCATATGTGAACCAATATCGACTTTATAACCTTTGATATCAAGGCAGCAATGCAATCGTCATCCAATCGGAAGTGTTGCCTGTAATTGAGATCCTAACTGAAGATACCTGATCATGTTCCAATCTCCATTTTTGAGGGATCAGTGAAGATAGACAGGGAATGGGGAATTTTCTATTCTGAATCTTTCTGATTGTTATTCATTTGGGAATAACCAGAAGCTCTCTTTGGAGGTTCCCAAGCAGCTCACAACGTCCGAGAGATCACGTATTGTCCGGGCAATGCCATCGAACATCCGTTCAGTGGTTGCAAATGTGAGAAAGCAAAATATTGAGTAACCTAATCGTCATGCTTACACCGATGCGTCTTAGGAAGTATGTAACAGAATTTACTGAAGTTCAACACAGAGCCTCTCTTAGTGGCTTTGGCAGCCACAAAAAACTAGGATTGGTCGCAGTGGCCTAATAAGCCACTCTCCTTAAACAAAACAATTATTATGAAAACACGAAGAAAAGAAAAAACAAGAACCCACTAAATGTTGACGACCCCCGCAAACGTTATAAGGACCATGATTTAAGGATATGCACTTGGATTTTACGCTGATTTGTGTACACGCCCCGACGGAAGACAAAGACGATACATTAATGATACATTCTAATTGCGCCTGGTGGAGATATAAGACCGCTGCCCTGCACATGACATTAAAATTGTTCTGGGAGATTTTAATGCTAAAATAGGAAGGGTAGATGCTCTTTGGTTCAGCTGTCGGAAGTTCAGTCTAAACAACAACACCTGAGATAACAGATTCAGACTGGTTAGATCGCGTCGGCAAGAAACATGGTTGTGAGTGGAACCAGATTCCCACATAATGTTATCTACAAAGCAACCTGGATATCTCCCGATCAAAATACAAGAAATCAGATTGATCACATGGTAATTTATGGAAGGCATATTTCAAGCGTTATGGACGTGCGTGTGATGCACGATGTAAATATTAATTCGGATCACCACCTGGTCGCAGCCATGCTGCGCACGCGATTAGGCAGTGCTAAAAACGTTGTAAATTCACAAAATCCAACCAACTCTCTCAATTACTCAAACAAACCCCCCTAGTTCTGATGTTCCCGACACACAATGACAGCATATTGCGAATTCTATGACCACTGCCGCAACGACCGTACTGGGTTATGAAAAACCACGCTCAGACAAGCCCTGGTACGATGATGAATGCGGTGACGGAGCTTTATAATGAGAAAAGGAGGGATATAATAAAAACGCCTGTGCAGGCGGAAAAAGCGTCTGTAGAAGAAAAGAGAGAGCCAGTATATCGAAACTAACAGGGACAGAGGTGAAGCCCAAAAGTTCTACCAATAGGTAAAAAGTAAAGGTTTTGGTACAGGGATTCCTACCTGTAAGGATGGAGGCGGAAATCTGGCCACAGACATTCAGAGTGTGCTGCATATATGGAGAGAACACTATCCTTCTCTGATCGTTCTCGAAGGCAGCATAAGTGACGAAAACAATTCAACAATCGACGATGGAGTAGACTGTCCACCACCGAGTTAAAACGAGATCAGCATGGCAATTGCATGTCTTAAAACTAATAAAGATGCGGGGGCCTTTGGACTGCCGACAAAGATTTGTAAAGCCGCCGGCGATGAGCTGGCAACGTGCATGCACCAGCTCATAAACAGGATTTGGCTCAAGGAATGCATGCCCGATGATTGGAATCTGAGTGTTCTATGTGCTGTGCTTAAGAAAGGCGATCCAAGTGTGTGTACCAATTATTGCAGGATCAGCCTTTTACCTATCGCACACAAGATTCTGTCGAGCGTGTTTTGGCGAACCTGATTGGACCTTATCAGTGTGGCTTTAGTTCTGTAAAATCAACGACCGACCAGATATTCACCCTACTATAAATTCTGGAGAAAACCCAAGAAATGCACATCGACACCTACCATCTGTTTATCGACTACAAATCTGCATTCGACAGTCCTATATGACATAACCTATTAAATGTTATGGCTGACTTTGGTATCCCCGCGAAGCTGGTACGACTTTGCGAGATGGCACTGACTGACCTGAAGTCTTTAGTCAAAATATGCACAAATCTAACAGAGCCAGTTTCTACCAAGCGAGGCTTCAGACAAGGCGATAGTCTGTCATGTGATCTCTTGAATATCGTACTGGAGAGTATCATGCGGAAGGCTGCAGTAAACAGGAATGGTACCATCTTCAACAAAAGTCACATGTTGTTAAGGTATGCTGATGATATATATATCATTGGCCGTATATTGCGGGATGTTACTGGTGATAAATGAGGACAAAACCAAGTTATTTGTTTCAACGAACAAAGAGTCCACTCGTCTGGGACGCTGCGTGAACGTTGACAGCTATAACTTTGAAGTGGTAGATGATTATGTCTACCTTGGCTCCGCCATAAACAAAAATAATAATATCAGCTTGGAAATCAAATGACGAGTATTGATCGCATACCGCTGCTACTATGCGCTTAGCATATCATAGAACGAAGATCCAACTCTACCAGACACTGATCCTACCTGTCTTGATCTACAGCGCAGAATCCTGGGTGATGTTGCAGGCGGATCCATCTATTCTGGGAGTTTTCAAGACAAAAAGAGCTGTACAACGAAATCGACGTAGTCATGCGCATGCAAATAGACCGAATGCGCTGGCTTGGGCGCGTTATACGAATGGACGAAAATGCTCCGGCTCGAAAAGTCTTCGGCAAAAAACTCGATAGGCGGCGCAGGTCGGGGCGACGAAAACTTTGATGGTTGTACCAGGTAAAAGGGCTGTTATCTGAGTTTAGTGTGACGAACTATGTACGGAGCCCAAAAGACAGAAGCGCTTTTAATACTTTTCTACGTGCGGCTTAAAAAACTTAATATCCCTTTACACCCCATGAATGAGGTATGGGATAGCTTCTCGCGTTGTTGTGAATTAACACGCTTTCTATTTTTAGATTCACAACTAACGGCATCTACTTGTTTGTCGACGAATGCAAACGTCACTGTTTGAGAAGCTCTTACTAGACACGCCGATTGACTCGACACTAATACTGCGAAGTTGCTGTCGACAACATTCGAGGGGAGCCGACAATGAAAGAAATTTTTTTTTCTTTTAAGATGACTGGAGCCAGGAGTTGAACCTGTGATCTCCCGCATGGTAGTCGCGTGTTCTAACCACTATGCCACGGCCGGTCCCTCTACGTGCGGCTACTGATAGATAAAAATATTTACTGATAGATAAATTTCAATTGTTGCTGGCATTTAAGAAGAAGTAAAATAATTTCATGACATAATTTTTTTTCCAATACCTCCAGACTGATAACACTGAAAACCAAAAGTTTAGCTACATTCCCTGTGGTACCTCTCATAAAAATGTTGTACACTAGACAGGGTCTGTCCCCATATATAAAAAAAACTCCATAGTCGAGGGTAAATATTAAAGATCGGCTTGGAAAACTTAAAAAAAATTGTTTCTTCCCTACCCCCGGAAAAACAGCCAAAATCATTTTTTCGTAACATACAAGGAATCGCTGCATAGGTCTCGAAGAGTACTTCATTTGGTCTTATAGATGTCGCCGACGTACGACATCAATTTAATATTTGCCTGCGACTTTGGAATTTTGTTTTGTGAACCGGTCTATTGTACATACATATCTTTTTTTGAAAGTACCCTGCATTCAGTCATATTTTGTGTATGATTTGGCTTATGAAAATTTGACTTAATATGGACTATGTGGGCCGATCCCTTCCTGTACTTCTCATACACAATAATCTATGTTTGGTAAAACAATATTTCTTTCATAACATCCAAATGGACCACTAGAAAATATTTTAATTTGGTAAATTTTTGTATATGGTAATAAAAGACAAATCCTCCTTCTGGTACCTCCCATAATAATGACAGAAATTTTTCTAATAGTACACATTTTGCGAAGTATCTACGCTTATGAAAATAATATGGACTATGTCGGCCGATCCATTCTGGTACCTCCCAAATAAAATAACCTATTTTGAATGGACATTGTTCCAATGATTACCATTAAGTGTGATTATTCGTTAATCTTCGCACACCAATAGTTTCCACACACAAAAGATTTTTGAAATATCTTATTGTATTTTTCTTACAATTTCCACTTAAATTTACATTGAGCGACCCAAAATATAAACATTTGCTATCGATCAACAACTTGCGTATCTTAAAATAACAATATTGTGTTGTTGTTGATTTTTGTATTAAAACCGATTTTATGTGCTCCGGCAGTTTATTGATTCTTAATATATAACCAACACACACACAATCTCCCTTCGTCAACCTTTATATGAAAAATATTTTGCATTACATTGCAGCAAGGCAAATAGTTTCTCTTGGATATTTTAAGTAAAAAATGTAATAAACGAATGCAACTACTATGAAATCAAATACAAATTCATTCACTTTGCAAACTGCTGCCTGACTGACAGAGAGACCAATTGTTGGTGAAACTTTATTACCTTGTTTTCAGTGGCTGTGTGTAGGATACTTTTGTATGACACAAGAGTTAACCCAGTTTCCAGTACATCTCCATGTGGCACCAAATGTGTCTAGCACTTTTCCACTATGCCCTGCAAAGTTATTATACTCTCTCCTTGGGTGGGTGCTCTGGCATCAGTGGAGCATACAAATGTATGCAATATGCAAATGGGATATGGGGTGTTATGTTACGTTAGTAGCTCATATGGGGGGAGGGAGAACAATAACAGGGACAATTTTCAATATAAACATGAAACAGATTTCTTCTTCGTGTAGAGGTCATGTAGACGTCAACAAGTATATATTTTAATATTAAAATTACATTCGCCGGCGTCTTTGGGTGTGTACATCTGTAGAATGCTCTAGTCATTCGAAGGATCTTTAATTTGTATACTCTCTGTCATGGTTCTGACATTTACTTGATTTACGTAGGTATCTTGTGTGTAATGAATTTCAAAGGTAAGAATTCGTAAATCAAGATTGCATTGATTTAAACGATGTTTCAATGAATTTATATATATAGCAGTTTATTTGTTTCGTAAATAAAAATGTAGTTACGAAAAATGTGAAAGATTCAAAAAGAACTGATCCGTATAAAGGACATCTAAGCGTATGCAGTGAAAACTAATTTTAATTTTGAATATAGTGAGTTTTGTTATTAATCAATGTTAATAATAAGCAATATAAAAAAGTGATGACAAAATTTTCCTGCAAAGTAAAAATAACTAGTATGCAAAATAAACGTTACTTTGTGCTACAATGTTGTAATGACTACAACATTTTTATACCATCACCCTTAGGAATGAGGGTATATATCATTTGATACGAAAAAAAGTGTAACGCATTAAGGGAGACGAGTTAGACCCCAAGTATCTTAAGACCAAATTCGTTTCAAGACTTTTTAAGACGATTGAGCTATGTCCGTCTGTCTGGCTGGCTGGATGGCTGGTCAGCAGGATAACTCGAGTAAACCTTAACGGATCGGTATGAAAATTTACCAGTATTAATATTTTCCAAAAAGAACTTATGGGATTGAAAAAGGGCAAAATTGCCCCACCCCTTCTGGTACCTCCCATACAAAATTACCTATTTATGGATAATTAATATTTCTTTCATAACTTCCAAACGGACAATCGTATGATATTTAAATTTGGTCAGTTTATTTATCTTGCAAAAGTAGACAAACCCTAAGAAAGCCGAAACCTTTGCCATACCCTTTCTGGTACCGCCCATACAAATGACCTACTTGACCCTCATAGTTGTACATACATATCTTTTTTGTAAGTTAACTGAATTCGCTCAAATTTTGCATATGCTGGTTGTTTGTGAAAACTGGATTTAAGAATGAATATGAACTATATCGGTTCAAAATTACCTATTTTTGCAAATTTATTATTTCTCCCATAACTTCCAAACGGACACTTGGAGGATAATTTATCTTGTAATAGGAAGCAAAACAACAGAAAACCTTACTATTTGACGCACCACTTCTGGTACCTCCCATACAAATGCCCAAATTCACCCTCATAGTCCTACATACATATGTTTTTTGTAAGTACACTGAATTCACTCAAATTTGGTGTAACTTGTACGGTTATGAAAATTTGAATCAGGAATGAATATTGATTATATCGGATCACCCCTTCTGGTACCTCCCATACAAAATTACCTATTTTTGCAAATTTAATATTTCACCCATAACTTCCAAACGGACACTTGGAGGTTAAGGAAAATTGGCCGGTTAATTTATCTTGTGATAAGAAGCAAAACCTTACAAAACATAACTATTTGACGCACCCCTTCTGGTACCTCCCATACAAATGACCGAACTCACCCCCATAGTTTTAAATACATATATTTTTGTAAGTACACTGAATACAGTCGAATTATTCGTAAGTTGTACGTATGAAAATTTGACTCAGGTATGAATAAGGACTGTATCGGTTCACCCCTTTTGGTACCCCCTATCAAAATTAAATTTTTTTGAAAAATTAATATTTCTCACATAAATTCCAAACCGGCACCCATACCCCCTACACAAATAAGTAAAGTGTTGGACGATTTTGCACCACAAGCAGAGGAAAAATTATACATATGTATATATATACAGAATTTGGGCACAATCGCGTTGGGTCTTTATTATACCATCACCCTTAGGGATGAGGGTATATATCATTTGATACGAAAAAAAGTGTAACGCATTAAAGGAGACGAGTTAGACCCCAAGTATCTTAAGACCAAATTCGTTTCAGAACTTTTTAAGAACAATGAGCTATGTCCGTCTGTCTGGCTGGCTGGCTGGCTGGCTGGATGGCTGGTCGCCAGGATAACTCGAGTAAACATTAACGGATCGGTATGAAAATTTACCAGTATCAATATTTTTCAAAACGAACTTATGGGATTGTAAATGGGCTGAATAGCCCCACCCCTTCTGGTACCTCCCATACAAAATTACCTATTTTTGGAAAATTTATATTTCTTCCATAACTTCCAAACGGACAACCGGAGGATGTTTGAATTTGGTCAGTTTATTTATCTTGCAGAAGTAGACAAACCCTAAGAAAACCGAAACCTTTGCCCCACCCATTCTGGTACCTCCCATACAAATGACCGAATTGACCCTTATAGTTTTACATACATATCTTTTTTGCAAGTAAACAGAGCTCACTTAAATTTTGCGTATGGTGTTTGCTTATAAATATTAGACTCAGGTATGAATATGGACTATATCGGTTCACGCCTTCTGGTACCTCCCATACAAAATGACCTATTTTTGGAAATTATATATTTCTCCAATAACTTCAAAACAGTCACTTGGGGGGTTATGAACATTGGTCGATAAATTTATGTTGTGATAGGAGGCGAAACCTCAGAGAGCCTAACTATTTGACACACCGCTTCTGGTACCTCCCATACAAATGACCGAATTGACCCTTATAGTTTTAGATACATATCTTTTTTGTAAGTAAACTGAGATCACTCAAATTTTGCGTATGATGTTTGCTTAAAAAAATTAGACTCAGGTCTGAATATGGACTATATCAGTTCACGGCTTCTGGTACCTCCCATACAAAATTACCTATTTTTCGAAAATTAATATTTCTCCTATAACTTCCAAACGGACTCTTGGGGGGTAATGAAAATTGGTCGACTAATTTATGTTATTATAGGAGGCAAAACCCTAGAAAACCTTACTATTTAACGCACCCCTTCTGGTACCTCCCATACAAATGACCGAACTCACCCCCATAGTATTACAAACATAACTTTTTTCCAAGTACACTGAATTCAGTCAAATTATGAGTAATTTGTACGCTTATGAAAATATGAATCAGGAGTGAATATGGACTATATCGGGTCACCCCTTCTGGTACCTCCCATACAAAATTACCTATTTTTGGAAAATTAATAATTCACCCATAACTTCCAAACGGACATTTGAGGGGTAATGAAAATTAGTCGGATAAGTCAAATTATTCGTAAGTTGTACGTATGAAAATTTCGTACCCCCTATCAAAATTATTTTTTTTTTGAAAAATTAATATTTCTCACATAAATTCCAAACCGGCACCTATACCCCCTACACAAATAAGTAAAGTTTTGGACGATTTTGCACCACATGCAGGGGAAAAAATATACATAAGTAATTTTATTTTAATTAAAAATCTATTCATTTCAATAACTCAAGACTTCAACAATATCTTATATTGGGTGATGGTATTTATCAGTCAGTTTAACTGACTGAAATTTCTGTACTGGTTAATATTAATCGATTTCTAAAGTGGGCGGTACCAGATGGGTATGGGAGGTACCAGATGGGGCGTGGTTAGACTTACAGTTTTTCTCTTAGAAACTTTATCTTTAGGCACGATCGCTTTGGGAGTATTGATATTCTAACTCGATATCTAAAGTGCGCAGAGTGATACATTTGTATGGGAGGTACCAGAAGGGGCGTGGCCGTATAGCCCATTTGGAATACCGTAAAAAGTTTTGGAAAAATATTAACTATTGCAAAGTTTCAAAACATTTGATTGCGTCTTTCGAAAGATTTGATTGCGTACCAGCCGGACATCCGGCCGATCAAACCCTAGATTAAGTAAAAGCCGTGCAATAATTAGTCAAACTATACACCCCAAGGTGTATGATTCTGTCATTGCTATCCTTCAATTCCCAGTGTACTGTGCGACGCATTTCGGGAGGCTTGGCGAAGTTAGAATTTGCTCGAATACGGACTCAATGCTCGCCGTTGCCACTGTTTCTGCGTTAGCGATTCCAATTCGTACATTGTTTGAGATCATCGGAGAAACATGTCATCCATCGAATCCGACCGCATTGTGGGACAAATACAAGGACGAAATGGCTGACGACATTTTGCACAGAGTACACAGAACACCTTCGAATTTGTTCTTTGAAGCATTAGTTCTAATCAAAGGCATGTGCGTGCTTATGTGCGACAATCTGCTGTAGACATATTTTCCAAGAAGTTCCTAGATGGAACACAGGGCCTTAACAAAGCTGTTAAAAACAGGTCTATTTAGTGCTTTTATTTCTTTGGCTACATTGGGAATGCCAGCGACAAATCATTCCGTGTATTCGATCGCGAATTGCAACGGGAGCAAGACTATAATCGAGATGAGCCTGCCGAAATATACCGCTGTTGAATGCCGATCATAAGAACGTATACGATTCGCTGATGAAGGTTGTTGACGATGGAAGGAGAGGCATTAGTTTTCTCAATGCTCCCGGAGGGACAGGCAAAATAATTTTTGTTGATTCTGGCGACAATTTGGCCGCTGCATCCTTCGCCCTTTCTGTCACATTGTTGAAAGGTAGTCGAAATTCTAAGGAGAGGAAGTCCTTATCTAACGAATTCCGATTATTCCAACTGATCATCCATTCCAATTCCCCGTTCGGTTGCTTTGGAAATGACAATCAATAAATCGCAAGGCCAATCGGTGGAAGTCCGTGGAAAAAATCCCGAATTTCCCTGTTTTTCGCACGGTCAGCTGTACGTTGCTTATTCGCGTTTTGGAAAACCGTCTTCTAAGTTAAGGCGAGAATGCATGGAACAGGGTTGTTGTGCAAGGACAGCGATATCCAGCAAGTGATGGACCTGGATAATGTTCTGTAGATATGGAGAGATCATTTCAGGAATTTACTGGTAACGGACACCACTCCAGAAGACCCCGCTCCAATCATGATTATGGTATTAACTGTACACCTGCGAGCCAGAGCGAGATACGTGTGGCAATATCCCGCCCTAAGCCGAGTCTCCCTAGTGAATTGTTTAAGGCAGGCTAGAGGAGAGCATGCCCGGGGATTGGAAACGCAGTCTGTTATGTCCCATATACAAGAAAGGAGATCGTAGTGAATGTAAGAACTACCGTGGAATAAGCCTATTACCAATTGCGCACAAGGTCCTTTTAAGCATATTGTGTGAACGTCTAAAGCAAATTGTAGACAAACTAAATCTACCACGGATCAAATATTTATTTACCTTACGACAAATCCTGGAAAAAACTCATGAAAAGCGGATCGACACCTACCACCTCTTTGTCGACTACAAATCTGCCTTCGACTGTCCGATAAGGAATAGGATATATAAGGCCATATCTGGTATTCCTGCAAAGCTGATTCGACTTTGCAGATGTACCTTGGAAAACACCAAATCCTCAGTAAGGATTGGTAAGGATCACTCTGAAGTCTCAGGCAGAGTGATAGCTTGTCCTGTGCACTATTTAATATAGTTATGGAGAAGGTGATGGGAAAGGCTGGTGTCAACATGTCTGGCACCATATTCCACAAGAACCACATGCCACTAGCCTATGCCGATGATATAGACGTCATTGGACTGAAATCTGCGGGATGTCACTACAGTTTTCTCATCACTAGAAAAGGAGTCTGCAAAAATGGGTTTAGCGGTCAACGAGGACAAAACAAAAATAATTTATGTTTTGGGGTAGTAGATGAATTTACCTACCTCAGATCTTTCGTCAATAAGAAAAATAGTGTCAGCCAAGAAATCAAGCGGAGAATAGTGCTTGGCAATAGATGTTTTTACGCTACGATGGCTGGGACATGTTGCCTGGTTGGATGTAAATGCTCCAACGAGAAAGGTGTTTGAAGGCGAACCTAAAGGACGGCGCATAGCAGGGAGATCCAAACTTCGTTGGAAGTACCAAGGGCCGCCATCTGGTAGAACTAACAGGAGAACGCACGCAGAAGACCGAAGCGTGTGTAATTCTTTAATACTTCAGGCCTCAAATTTATGAACCACGTTCGTCAGTTGTAATGGGCGACTTAAGTAAGTAAAATTGTGATTTAACAGAATTCCATATAATGGGAATGAAATAATTTGTGCTTTTAAAACAAAACATTTGCGTCTTTTACTTATTATTCATATTATTTTTGTAGTATTTGTCTGTTTTCATATGTTTTTTCATTTCCGTGTGAAACCTTCTCAATATTGGAAGAATGCTAGAAATTGAGATGGTGCGTTAACAGATGTAGTCCATCTGTTGATAAATAAAAATGTATTTAGCAGAGTCTAATCCATTTATGTCTTTAATAATTTCGTTTTTCTTTAGCTGATAACCAAGAGATGGCGCTGACTATACAACAATACCATGGTTACCTGGTACCTGCGATTTTACTGCTACATTTTCGAATTTATGCTTTAATGTATTTCAGGGTGAACCAGTCTACAAGTTTCAAACGATGAAATAACTTGATAAGTGACAGATAAACTTACTTACTTAGCTGGTACTTCTATGCAATCCCAGTGGATTATATACCGCACGTAGAAAAATATTATAAGCGCCTCGATCTTCTGCGCTTCTTCTCCAGTTAGTCACACCGAGTTCTGTTAAGTTCTCAGTAACCTGGTCTTTCCAACGGAGTTTAGGTCGCCCTCTTCTGCGCCGTCCATCGAGTTCATTGTCGAAGACTTTTCGAGCTGGAGCATTTACGTCCATGCGTACAACATGACCTAGCCAACGCAACCGTTGCACCTTAATGCGTTTGACCACGTCAATGTCAGTGTACAGCTCATGATTCATACGACGCCGATACTCTCCGTTAACGATGATGGGCCCATATATTTTACGGAGTATTTTTCTCTCGAATACCGCCAGAACCGATTCATCCGCTTGTGTCATAACCCAGGATTCTGAGCCATACATTAAGACAGGTAGAATTAGTATCTGGTATAGCTTGAGTTTTGTTCGTCGAGAGAGGGCTCTGTCATTGAATCGCTTGCTTAGTCCGTAGTAGCATTTATTTGCAAGCAGGATTCTTCTCCGGATTTCTAGGCTGACATTATTTGCTTTGTTGATAGCGGAGCCTAGGTAGACAAATTTATCTACCACCTCGAAATTATAGTTGTCAACGTTCACGCAGTTTCCCAAACGAGTAGATTCTTTGTTCGTTGAAACTAATAACTTCGTTTTGTCCTCGTTCACCGTTAGGCCCATTTTCGCTGATTCCTTTTGAATACCTGAGAAGGCTGCAGTCACATCCCGCTTGGATCACCTTTTTTCAGCAAGGACATAATACGCTTACATTCCAATCATCGGGCATGCTCTCTTTAAGCCAAACCGTGCGCAGGAGCTGGTGCATGCTCGTTATCAACTCCTCGCCACCGGACTTGAAGAGCTCTGCGGGCAGACCGTCGGCACCGGCTGCTTTGTTGTTTTTCAGCCGCGATATTGCTCTTCTTACCTCGGCTTGACTTGGTGGTGGGCAATCTAAGCCGTCGTCGACAATTGGCGTGATAACTTCACGTGCGCTGCCTTCTGGAACCAGCAGTTGCTGGAAGTGTTCTCTAAATATGTGCAGCACACTCTGCGTATCCGTGACCAGATTTCCATCACTGTCCTTACAGGTGGGGAGGCCATTACCGTATCCATTTGCTCTTACTTTCTGGTAAAATTTTCGCGCCTCACCTCTATCCCTGTATCGCTCTATATCCTCGTTCTCCCGTTCCTTCATCTGACGTTTTTTTAGCCTAAATAGCTGTCTCGCCCGTTTTACTTTCTCCTAATGCCGTTCCCTAACAGCACGGGTTACAATTGGCTGTAGCGTTGCCATATAAGCAGCATCCTGTTCCTCAGACGCTATGCGACATTCTTCATCGTACCAGGATTCGTCTGAGCGCCGCTTTTCATATCCTAGCACGGTTGTTGCGGCGGTTGCCATGGAATGCGCAATATGCTGCCACTGTGTATAGGGAACGTCAGAAGTAGAGGCGTTGTGTCGTAAAAGTTGGGAGAGTTGGTCGGAGTAGGCAGTAGCTATCTCTGGGGTTTGCAGCTTCGCGATGTCCAGCTTTCTTTGTGTTTGGTTACGTGCGTTTTTCGCTCTGCTCAATCTTGTGCGAACCTTGGCTGCAACCAGGTAATGATCCGAGCCAATATTAGCACCACGGATCACACGCACGTCCATGACACTAGATCAGCTATGCCCACCGCTTGAGCTCGCGAGCGAAAACAGCTTCTTGTGGTTTTACTTGTACACATAAATAGCTTTGCGTTTTTACACATACACATGCAAATCAGAAAGCGAATTACAGTATTGATTAAAATGTTTAATGATGTTTGGGAAAATAATTTTTTGTTTACGCAAAACAGCGTTGGCAAGCAAATCGCATACATTGACGTTGGGCATAGCTGCACTAGATGCATGCCTGCCATCAATTACCACATGATCAATTTGATTTTTGGTGTTTTGATCGGGGGATAGCCAAGTTGCCTTGTGGATATCTTTGTGCTGGAATCTGGTTCCACTAACTACCATGTTTCTTCCCGCTGCGAAGCTAACCAGCCTAAACCCGTTGTCTGACGTGTCGGTATGCAGGCTGAATTTACCGATCGATGGACCAAGAACATCTTCCCTTCCTATTTTTGCATTAAAGTCTCCCAGAACAATTTTATTGTCGTGGCCAGGGCAGCGGTCGTATGTTTCCTCTAGGCGCTCGTAAAATGCATCTTTAATCTCATCGTCTTTATCTTCCGTCGGGGCGTGTACACATATCAGCGTGATATAAAAATATTTCGCCCGGATGCGAATGGTGGCTATTCGGTCACTTACAGGGTTAAACCACGAGACCAGGTGTCGAAGTCTCTTGCCGACTATGAAACCACATCCAAATTCGTGTCTTTCTGCATGGCAGCTGTAAAAGATGTCACAGTTCTTTCGTCGTGTGCATCCCTGTCCCGTCCATCTCATTTCCTGTATGGCGGTGATGTCAGCCTTGTATTTGTCGAGGACATCCGCCAGTTGGATAGAGGCACCATCTCTGTAAAGAGTTCGGACATTCCAGGTGCATATCCTTAAATCATGGTCCTTATATCGTTTGCGGAGGTCGTCAACATTTGGGGGGTTCTTGTTATATTTATTCTCCGTGTTTTCATAATAAATTTTGTTTAAGGAGAGTGGCTTATTAGGCCACCGCTCCCGATCCTAGTTTCTTGGGGCTGCCAAAGCCACTAGGAGAGCCTGTGTTGAGCTTCAGTAACTTCTGTTACCTACTTCCTAAGACGCATCGGTGGTAGCATGCAGATTAGGTTACTCAACGTTTCGCCTTCTAACTCTAGCTAACTTCTAAGCGGTTGCTTTAAAGTCATTGCCCAGGGAATACTTGGTCTAAGACCGGAAGTAGTTAGCTGCTTGTACAGTGCCGCAAAGGAATCGATTCTGGTCACTCCCAAGTGTGTGACAATCAGTAACTTTCAGCCTCTGGGCAAGAAAAACTGTTTATTTATTATGAAAGTACACAAAGAGGAATATCATTCGGCGTTTCTTATCGAATACACTCTACGTTACTCGTTTATGCTGAACGCACGTTGTGCATAGCTAAATGACGCCATGGCACTGAATTCCATTGGCTGCTCATCTTCGCCCCCCTCGCCTTGGCTATTCGACTCAGTTACCGATTCAAATGAAAACGGCATTTTGGTGCAACGTGTATTATTTTATTTTGTCTGATTAGACCAAATATGGGTAAATCCGAAATAATGTATACCAAGGACAGAATTTAAGAGTTGTTTAAACCACATATATTTGTTAATCCATAAATGTGCTGTACATTTAACCCTCAAAAAATATAAAGCATAAGCTTTTGCGGTGATCCATTTATGAATGACAGGTCAAAAACTGCACCTACCTCGTGCTTTTATCTGTATTTCTAAAATATATGTTTTTTAAATGTTCATAAAAATGGTAAAAAAAACACCATATTTCCTTTTAACTTTATAATAAACTTAAAATCTAATCAATTGTCTACAATTATATGTAAAAAACGCATCGGTAGGTCATTCAGAAGATGTAAATAATGTTAAGTAAAGATGGACACACCGCTTGTAACGTCCGCAACGGAAAATAAGGTTTTTTAAATTTGTTGTTTTTCATCAATCGAAGTATGTTCGTAAAGACAGCCAATAGTGCGCTTAAAACATAAATATATAAATATGCATTTTTACACCATTTTACAGGAAAATATGAATGACAAAGTGTGTAACGTCCGCAACGGAATGCATTTTCCAAAAATTATATTTATTGAACACATCAATTGCCAACTCATATGAAGTGTTTGTGAAATAAGTCACTAGTTCTAGAGTTTCAGGTACACGACACCACCTGGTGGCGGTTCTGATACTATGAGCATTTCTTCAACATCAACAAAAGTTAACGATACGGGCATGCATTGCGATTAGTCAGCTGTTCTGGGGCCATGGTACTGGCATTGATGTGTATTGTATCAATGCAAATGTACATACAATTTTTTTCTCATGATCAAACAAAAATACATCTTGAATTTCAGTTAAATTGGAACATCCATTCAAATTTGCGAAATAAGTCCACCCCAGTGTCACCTGTCGAGTCCATTTGTACATCAATTGTTTTCTCTGTATCAAACAAATATACATTCTAAATTTCAGTCAAATTGGTCCATCCATTCAAATTTTCGAAATAAGTCCACTCCAGGGCCACCTACCGGGTCCATTTATATAATATACTCAAATAACTGTTGTTGCTGAAGTTTATATGCAAATATCTCACTTATAGCGCAAACGGGATACGTACGAATGTAACGTCCGCAACACAGGATTTACCCATATATAAAATGTGTTGCGGCTAAATGATCTATATTTACATCCCTTTAGAAATACTTTTGTGCAATTGTAATTGCAAAGATGAGAAAAAAAACCTGTAAATAACATAACATTATTCGACCAAAATAGAATAATACGATATTTTATGATATTGTTTAACTCTTGAAGTATGTATTTAAAATATACGATTTTTTACCTACTTATGTGTTATAAATTGCCAGATTGTGGAGCGAAAAGAGTTAAAGATAGGGCTTTTAGTTGTATGAGAGGTTCCCGAAAGCGTCTAGAAAAAGTTTCGGATTTCTGCTGTTTTGGAGATTATGACCTCTTATTTTTCGGACATAATCCCCAAAACCATTTTGGGGATTATGTCACGTCACTTCCTTGACACTATCTCTGTCTACTAGCATGAAATTAAATCAACTACCAGTGCTGATATCTAGTCGAAAAACAGTTTAAGTAATACCTGCATCTAAATCTTTGAAGGCAAATATCTCGAAATGAACTTTTTGTCGCATCCATTTGCTTCTAACCCCATCGTAAGTAAATATATGAGGGTGAGTTTGGTCATTTATATAGGAGGTACCAGAAGGGGTGAGACAAAGTTTTCGGTTTACTAAGGATTTGTCTACTATTACAACATAATTAAAGATACCGAATTCAAATATCATCCAAGTTGTAAGTTTGAAAATTATGGGAAAAATACACATTTTTCAAAAATAGGGCATTTTGTATGGGATATACCAGAAGAGGTCGTCCGATATAGTCTATATACATTTCAGAGCCAAATTGTTATAACTGATGTCTGTCATACGCAGCTAAGGGAAATTTTATGTACGACATATTGTACCGATGTCTGACAGATTTTATAATGTAAGTCGTGGAAACTCGACTTGTGGTAACGTAAAGCAGAGCTGTAAACTAATCATTACAATTTGTACTCATTACTGCTCAATTACAAATACAAGTACATCTAAAAAGGAATTGAAAGTTAACTACAATTCTAATTACATGAGGAATTGGAATTGAAACTAAAAGTCTCAACTACACAGGTAATTGTACTTGAAAGTAATGATTCCTAATTACTTTTCAATTAGCTCAATTACTTTTTAATTACAAGGAATTGAAAGGAATTGACGGAATTGGGAGGAATTGGAAGGAATTAAGAGGAATTGCTGCAATTTGGAAAGGTCCGTTATGTTAAAATATATTGCTCCCACTCTCCTTTTCTCTTTGTGACGTCACACTGCTATGTTTACATACACTTCACATGTTATTTGATGATTCAAAATTATTTCAATACCTTTCCAAATTGCAGCAATTCCTCTTAATTCCTTCCAATTCCTCCCAATTCCGTCAATTCCTTTCAATTCCTTGTAATTAAAAAGTAATTGAGCTAATTGAAAAGTAATTAGGAATCATTACTTTCAAGTCCAATTACCTGTGTAGTTGAGACTTTTAGTTTCAATTCCAATTCCTCATGTAATTAGAATTGTAGTTAACTTTTAAATACTTTCGAACATGGTAGGTAATGATTACTTGTACTTGAGTTTACAGCTCTGACGTAAAGCAATTTAAACACCTATTGCTGCACGGTGTCCATCGGCACATTCGGATTCGAAATCGATACGAAAAATCTATGAAACGGTTGACGCGATGACTGGACGACATATAATACCGATGTCTGAAAGATTTCCCAAAGTAAATTGTAATATATCGTTGCTATTTCCCATTACACTTGACGTGACATGTTTTTCTATATTTTTCTTACACTTCTCATATAATACATGTAACAAAAATCGCGTGTTGAAAAAACTTGTTGGCTCCAAAAATGTATTAACATTACTTACAAACCGAACATAATCAACTCACGTAGTTTTTTTTTTGTCTTCCCAAGGCCCCTCTGTTCCATTCATCAAAAGAAGTATTGAATTATACGACACCGGATGTGAGTTTTATAAAAGTTGTTTAATGAATGAAAAAGTTTTCATCGTACAAAAACGTTACAAACAAAACTTATATGATATAAAACGTTTCCTGAAAGAGTTATACAGTAATATTTTAAACAAGTACATATTGATAATTCAACACGCCTCCTCAATAAATAATTGTTTAAAATTCTAACCCTATCGATGTACAACAAAAATAATGTTTGATTTTAGGAACAGGCTTGGTAAGGTAATCTGCAGGCATCTGATCCGTTGAAATATATTTTATATCGACCACTTTCCTTTCTACAGCATCTCTTATAAAGTGGTACTTGTAATCGATGTGCTTTGTTCTTGAGTGATGAGACCCAAATTTTGCCATGTGTTGAGCGCTTTGAGAATCACTATAAATGCTTATGGGATTTGGCTTCTTGAATCCCATTTCATCCAAAATGTATCCTAGATATATGGCTTCTTTGGCTGCTTCACTAAGAGCTACGTACTCGGCCTCTGCACTTGATGTAGCAATAACCTTTTGCTTTTTTGATTCCCAAGAAACAGCAGCACCTGCAAGAACAAAGCAAAAACCGGATTGTGACTTCCGGTCATTAACATCTTGTGCCCAGTTAGCATCTACAAAACCAGTTATTGGCAGACCATTCGCCTTATATTTCAGGACAGCTTTTTTAGTAGTATTTAAATATTTAACAATTTGTAAAGCACAGTTCCAATGTTGTCGTCTGGGATCTTTAGAAAACTGAGATAACATGTTAACGCTACATGATATATCTGGCCTACTGTATAATGCAATGTGAAGTAACGATCCAATAAGTTCCTGGTATTGATGTTCCTCTACTTTTTGTGCTTCTTCATGAAATTTTGGATCTTTCTCTAATAACATTTTAGATTGCATCGGTAATTTTGTTGGCTTACAATTTTCCAAACCATATTTCCTAACTAAACTTGAAATATAACCAGGTTGAGATATTGATAACTGTCCATCTTTGTAATCAATGCATAACCCTATGCAATTTCTTGGTTGGTTCATATCTCTAATGTCAAAATTAGCTTTCAAAGTATTCATCATCGTTTCTAATGTATCTTCATCATTATATGCAACTACCATGTCATCAACATACAGAGCCATTATTAGAATACTAGAATTTTCTCTTTTATAGTATACGCATTGATCATATTTAGACTGAATTAAACCAACTTTGTGAAGGACCGAATGGATCTTTTTGAACCATTGTCTGCCAGCTTGTTTCAATCCATATATTGCCTTTTTAAGCTTGCATACTTTGGTACGATTCGCTTCTTTCACGAAACCTTCTGGTTGATCCATATAGATTTCCTCATCGATATCTCCATTTAAAAAAGCGGTTGACACATCCAGTTGTTTTAGCTTTAAATTATTTTCAACTGCTAAAGCATACATTAACCTGAGTGAACTTTGACGAACTACAGGAGCATAGGTATCCATATAATCAACTCCATATTGTTGTGAATATCCTTTGGCCACTAATCTTGCCTTTCGCTTGTCCACTGATCCATCTGGATTGTATTTGGTAGTAAACACCCATTTGCAACCTACAGTTTTTCTTCCAGGAGGCAGCTCAGATAAATCCCACGTTCCATTCCCAATCAAGGAATTATATTCACTATTAATAGCTGCCAGCCAATCATTTTTATAAATAGACCCCTCTATGTCTTTGATGGTTTTAGGATTATCTTCAAAACAAACGTTTACGCTTTCGTGGCTCATGAACTTCCAGGACCTCAAACGAGATTTAATTGACTCAATTGGATTTGGTTGTTCTTCTCTTTGTATACATTCAGATGATTGATTATCGACTTCTTCTGAAGAATTTTCCGCATTGTCTTCTTCCGTTGTCTCATTAGCATCTGCTGCAGAAGCATCCTGAGATTCATGCTCAGTTCCATAGTCTTCCTTGTTGAAATTTATTTGAATTTCTAAAAAATCGCCGTCATCATTAGCGTTTGATATTGTAACAGCAGCATTTGGATATTTTCCTTCAAAAATTTTGACATCACGGCTCTTTACAATTTGTCTGTCGCCAGATTTCCATAATCTGTACGCTTTCGATGTATCACAATAACCGACCAAGATGTATTCTACGCTTCTAGGCTCCCATTTACCCTTTCCATGTTTTTTATTTAATACAAATGATTTGCTTCCAATTTCCCGCAAGTGTTGTACGTTTGGCTTTTTACCAGTCCAAATTTCAAATGGTGTTTTATCATTATTTAACTTAGTAGGACACCTATTACGAATATATGATGCTGTATGTATAAGTTCCGCCCATAATATTTGCGGCAAGTTGGCTTCTAACATCAAACACCTTGCCATTTCTACAAGTGTACGGTTCATCCGTTCAGCCACTCCATTTTGTTGCGGCGTGTACTCCACTGATCGTTGATGTATAATACCATTAGCTTTTAAATATTGGTTAACATCATTACCAATCATTTCCTTAGCGTTGTCAGTTCTTAAAATTTTTAATTTTTTCCCTGTTTCGACTTCAGCAAAATTTTTAAATTCTTTAAGCGCTTCTAAATATTCAGACTTATTTCTCAAAAATGTTACATAAACTTTGCGAGAAAAATCATCTATAAATGTTGCGAAATAAACCTTTCTCCCCAATGATTCAGTTTTCATTGGACCGCATATATCGGAGTGGACCAGTTCCATAACTTGGCGTGAAGATTTGTCACTCTTTTTAGGAAATTTATCACGGATTTGTTTTCCCCTTACACAAGTCTCACATTGGAAGTTAGTAATATCAATATTAGGCATTCCAGTAACCATATCAAGAGATTTTAATTTCTGCAAAGAATAATTATTAAGGTGGCCAAATCGTTTATGCCAAAGTTGTTCTATGCCGTGGTTTTGTTCGTTTACGTCATAGCAGTTATGAATTTCATCAATGTAAACTTTATAAAGACCATTATCTTTATGTGCTTCAACCAATATTTCCTTATTTTTCATTATCCTTGCACATTTTCCCGACATTTCAACTGTACACCCGTTATCAGTTGCTTTACTAGTGGACATTAAATTATTTTTCAAATCTGGAACCCACAATGCATTAAAAAGCTTTATTTGTTTATGCGTTCCTTGTACCTTAATATTCAGTACAATAGTTCCTTTTCCTTTCACATGTAATTCCTTTTCATCAGCAAGTTTGACAATACCAGTGTACGATTGATCAAAATCTTCAAATAAGTTATTTTGGTATGTCATGTGGGAAGTAGCTCCACTATCTAAGTACCATTCAGATCTGTGACTAACATTCTGAGCAATTTCATGGGTGACAACAAATCCATTAGAAATTGCAACATTAGTTCGACTTTTAAAAATATTTGTCTTACAATTTTTGGCCATATGTCCTTGTTTGCCACAACGATAACAATTAATAAAATTTGACATACCATTTTTATCCCCTTTGAAATTATTATTTCCAGATTTCTTGTTATTATAGTTATATTTCCTACCATATTTTGCCTTAAATGCCTCATCTGGTGCATTATTGTTGTCTTGCAGCTCCAACAGTCTCGATCTTAAAGTTTTCACTGTGGGGAAATCATTTGCTGTGTTGTAAGCTGCTTTCACTTCCTTGTAGTCATCCGATAATCCATCTAGCAAAATTATAACTTGCAGTTCATTTTCTATTTTACCATTCATTTCTTCGAGTTGCATGTAGTTTTCATCAAATTCTTCAATATATTTTGATATTGTTTGTCCAGCATACATCTTGTGATTCATTAATCTCCTGTACAATTCTGCCTTTTGTCTTTTCGATTTTCTGTCGTACGTTTCTTCTAGAAAATCCCAAATCTTTTTCGATGTATCAAAATTTCTCACTAATATAATAATTTTTGGGGCTAATGCCATCAGGATATCGGCTCTTGCATCCTGATCTTTTTCTGTCCATTCTTCGAGTAGATTTGGTTCAGCAGGAGCTGTAATGTTTCCTTTTACAATTTGAAGGAATCTGCTCTTCTGAAGCAAAGCTTCCATTTGAGTCTTCCATGTTGAATAATTAGTCCCATCAAAAACTGGTATTTTTCCAGCAAACGAAGTGGATGCCATTTTCTAATCCTTTTATATTTCCTTTTTATTTTATTTGTCCTCAGAATCTCTCAGCATGGAGTTCTGGGCCCATAACCTATTGAATTATACGACACCGGATGTGAGTTTTATAAAAGTTGTTTAATGAATGAAAAAGTTTTCATCGTACAAAAACGTTACAAACAAAACTTATATGATATAAAACGTTTCCTGAAAGAGTTATACAGTAATATTTTAAACAAGTACATATTGATAATTCAACAAGAAGTATGCAAACCAAAAATTGGAACAGTCAGGCAATATTTAAAGGTCGCTAGAAATTCCAACATTTTGGCATTTCGTATCAAATCACATACAGTTTAAAGTGTAGTACTACGAAAAATCGTTAATTTCTATGTTGTCCGATTTGTCTAAAATTTGAATTAAAGGCAGCCTTGTGGAGCACAAGGTTTTAATGTTTTTTGCATTTTGAGCAGTCTAATATCGGATATCAGCCAATATGGGGTTTTTGATCGTTTGCTGGGATATACTTGTTTACAAAAATTGGCATGAATCTCATTTTTTGATTTACAGAAGATTCAAGTTCTTATTAACATTCCTTGAATTTAACACTCTCTGTTAAGAACTTTATCTGTTTAACATTCTCTGTTTTCTCTTTTTCCAGTTTTAGTGTTGTTCCCAACCTCATGGTTGTCGCTGCCTATGTGGTAGGTGTCTGTTTTATAATGTTTATTGGAGTCGACAACCAGCTATAGCTGTATTACCAAATTCACAAACCATTGTAATAGATTGTCAATTGCAGTCCCTCTCAGCGGTGAATTATTAATTCCACCACAAATTTCTCACCTCACAACAAAACTAAACAGCTGTTGTTCAATCATCCCAAAACATAAACAAAACAAAAATGTTTTCATTGATAAACCAACGTTTACTGAGTGATCAAATTTGTGTATTTTATCAGGAAGGCATAGACCAGGACGGCACAGGGAGTGTGTCTAAATATTTTAACGCAGATGGAACATTTAATTCGAAGGAAATCATTAGGAGACTGTTTCCAGAACACGATACCGCTAGCCAGGCATACGATGGTAAGTAGGGAAGAGGCAGTAATTTATAAAAATATAATATTTATAGCAAAGCGACAATGATGGAGCTTCGGCAACAGAATTTGTTCCAGCTATTTCCTGAGAAGACAACAAATGTTTAAATTTTGGGTGTTGCTTCCAATCGAATGAAACTTCCTTCCACTTAGGAAGATAACGCTGAGAGTGACCACGAATGAAACAATTGGGAAATGGTTCTTGGCCTGCACCCAAAGAAGATGAAAGCATGGATACTCATACGAAACATGGACATCAAAGAACGCAGAAAGGCAAAAAATATTAAAAGAGATTCAGTCAAGATAAGATAACGGCTCACTTTCAAACACTATGATGACCTTTTAAGGGAATCTATATTTTCGTGCAGAAGGCACTCGTCCTAATGGTTAAATATCCTGACGGAAACGGCAAAAGCAGCAACTAAAAGAACAAACATGCAACTTTTTTACGATACAAGCAGAGAAATGGTTATATGGTTATCCGGGATATGAATGGTATCCTATTGATATTGATTGCAGCTCTAGCAGATCGATTCAATGAGCATTTCTCGGAGATTTAAATAATCCGGCTCTGTCAGCGCCGCAAGCGATAGAGGCTACAGAAGAGGATGCCAGAAACAGTCAAAATGCGTAACTAATTTCACAATCGCCGCAGCATAATGTAATTATAAAAGTAATAGTTTCAACTAAGAACAACAAGTTCCAACAAACTTAAAAAAAGTTTATTTCCCTTTATGCCCCATGAATGAGGTGTGGGACAGCTTCTCGCGTTGTTGTGACTTAACGACGACAACTTGTTTATCGACGAATGCTAATGTCATTGTTTAAGAAGCTTTAATGTTGCTGTCTGCAACATCGAGGAAGCCGGTCAATGAAAGGAAAATGTAAATGTCTGGAGCCGGGAATCGAACCACACTGTCAAATGCTGTTACTGTATATGGAATGCTTTGAGAGGGTTTGCACCTAAATTAATTAGGCAAAAACAGACAAATGTGACAAATTATCTTTATAAATGGATATATCGTTGGAAAGGTCTAAGACTCTTTTTTCTAAACACGTAAAGAAATTAAAAATCGGTAAAGAATTGACTGAGTTCTAACCCAGTAGGAAGTGTCTGCAAGAGGCTCTATGAAAAATGCCCAAAATAAAATTGGGCGAAAAAAATGAAAAATGACCCAAAACTCAAGAACGATATTTTCCCCAAAAATTATGAAAATACAAATTGGGGAATTTTTCATATGAAAAATCCCCCACAAATTTTGGGGAACTTTTCATTTATTTTAGGTAAAATTTCGTTTTTTAATTTTGGGTCATTTTTCATATGCAAAATGACCTAATTTTGCAAATTTTTTTTCCATATAATAAAAAATAAAAAAGCATGGTGCAGATGATAAAGAAATGGGGGGGGGGGGGAGGGGGCGTGCGTGTCTTGAGGACAGAGTTGACGACAAAGTCGTGTATGACGATACTTCCTACTGGGAAGCTAATAAATGAGGAAAGATCCGAAAAACCGATATTTGAACAGTAAATCAAGATTTTGGGGTTGTTAGGAATCTTTGGTATACAGGGTCATATTCTACTCGACCAGACCTACAACATGCACTAGGTCACTCCCCAAGTTCCAAATGACTTCACATAGTGTTACATATTTCACTGTCTTTTATTACAAAAGTATCCTCTTTTCAGCTTTACAAACATTCACCTATGACAACTATATAAAATGCTACACAGAGCTGCTGCCAATATTTAAACATTCCAAAAATGTTATTGAAAATCTATGCGAAAGTAATGCAAACACTATCGAATGCCTGTGGATGGGTAGAAATGCGAAAATATATATGGATTTGTATAACACATCAAGAGTTAATCATGAAACAAAAGTTATAGAACATATTTTAGTTTTAACTTCTTTACTGGAAAATGCACTAGCCAATATATACTACACCAAAACGCGGGGAAAACATGCGCCACATTTGTTAAGAGACTTATTACATACTAAGGAAGTAAGACAAATATTTGGAACCGAACTGGTAAGTTAATTAAATTTTATGTTTCATTAATTACTTTGTTTGAATTAATTATCTCTTTCCTATCTTTTAGATTATTCTGTTGAAAATTGTAATGGGTTCACCAAATTCTATCAACTTACGCAATGTTGTTTGGCATGGTTTTCCGAAACCAGATGAAATACCCGTTTATTATGAAAGCGTTTTGTTAATAATGATACATTCTTTAGGCCTACAACTTGGCTCTCTAAATTTCGATATCAATGAAAGGCCTATGGTGATGAGTTTTTCTCAATCACTTGATAAAATCAATAACGAATTAAAAGTCCAACTGCCAGACATAAACAACATTGAAGCTGAAATTATGGAATTAAAAAACGAATTTGATGTTGATTATAAAACATACTGGCGGCAGCTGTGTATTTATTATAAATCTCAGAGATATATTGAATTTTTAATTTTAATTTTACCACAAATTGAAGTATTGCTACGTCTACACTATGGTCAAATCAATGAGTTTGATATTAGCGCCAAATTAGATGAATACTATATAACAATGGATACCATATTTGAAATGGATGTGATGGTAACAAAACAAGATGATAATTCATGCCAAAGGCCTAACAAATTACTAGATTTCTCAAAATATCCTCTATATGAAGGATGTTTTCATTTGATGTACGACATGTTTCTATCTCCCAGTGGCTGTCGTTTAAGAGATAAAGTCAGTCATGGTGAAGCAAGTTTGGCAGCTCTTAATAGTCTGGAATTATCATCTGCAGTATTTCATATATATCTTAATTTATTAAAGCCCCTAAAATGGCACACATTAAATAGTTACCAAAGCAAATTGCATTTAAATTGTATAAATCAACACCAACTGAAAGAACTGTATGACAACTTACAAGATTTTAACGGAGATGTTTTGGACAATAGCTGTGTCGTGCCTGAAATTTCCTTAGTCTCTTTAACAAGTAAAGTTCTGATCTTTCGACGTCCTAAAAAGGAAGCCGAAATTATGTTACTTATCAACAAAATTACTGAGAACATTAAGCAGACACTGGAGAACTATAAACAGTCTATAGAGTTAAAATCTGCCTTAATGTTTCAACGTGAATTACATTCTAAGAGACGAAAAACTTTGGAAAAATTGCAAGCAGCTCTGCCAGAGATATTCAATACTTTGATGTCGATGTGGTGTTCGGTCTACAAGATATTTTGCTTACTTCAAGCTGACTATTGTTTGGTGTTGCAAGAAGAGACGAAATGTGTTAAAACTATAAGGTAAATAAAATGTTTTTTTATGCATTGTTTCTATACAATTTTAGTTATTACATTTATTCCACAGGTTCCTTAAACATTTATTGACCATAAGTGATAATTTGGTAAAATACTCGCATTGTGATAGTAATGAATGGATAAAATCTTTAGAATTAAGCCGAAAATATTATGAATTTTATAATAAACTATTTTTATTCAAGGACTTATGAAAATCACAAGTAAAAGTTTTTAATTTTATAGCAGACATTTCAGGGTTAAGCTTAGACGTTATCTACAGACAGAAGATGGTAAACTACACCATGATTTAATTTTACAGCCCTACACGAAGTCTAACAATTGATCTTTATGATGGCCTTATGCTGTTTTACTATGCAAAATGTTTTGAAGCAAATAAATAATGGTAAATAATACTTCTACTATTCTTTTACTGACTAATTACCCAGGTTAGACTGTAGATTTTGTTACGGTTATCGCAATGTGTTTTCCTTTAAATTCGGTTGCCGTTAAATTGTTAAAACAATTGTCGCATTAGCAAAACAACGTACAAATCAATTTGTATGTTATGAATCCACTTATGCAATTTAATAAATTGTTCTCTGTTATATCAGTGATTGCGATGCATTGTTAATTCTGGTTGTGATATAATATTATTATGTTGTTAAATTATTATAGTATGTATAACATTCATGCGAGTAAATTAATGTAAAAGTTTAAAAAGTTGCAAGTTGAAAAATTTAACGCTGAACAAAAAAAATAATAATATTTTGCTTTTAAAGCTTGATAAATTTGGCAGCAATCAATTTTTGTGCGGGCTCACAGTGGGGAAATTTTGTATTATTGGAAACAAAGTTGTGCACGAAATGTACTTTATTTTTTTAATTCCTCACCGTTATTTTTGTAAAATTTGTCAAAGTTGATGAAAAAATTATTTTTGACTTTAATGTCAAATACTTTTTGGATTCACGTGTCTTAGAAATTTTGAACTGACCTTAATTAATGTGAATATATGTTAAGAAGTAAACTAAGTGAAAAATAAGCCAAATGGCTCAACTGCAGTAAATATATAGAGACACTATTTTCACGCTTTAACTCGGTGTCCTGGTCACAATATTTATCCGATTAGACGCCACTTAATTTGCAACCTGGAAAAGTTTTAAGAAAGTCTGTAAAATATAAGTCAAATCGGTGAAGGTCACCATGCAGTTTTTTTGCATAATGTACCAAAATAATGCAGTTTTAAGCTTCTAATAAAATGAAATTTTGTGTTTACAAGTAGGCTAAGGGCTTTTTGTTCGTCGAAATCATTATTTTTATTTAGCCTCTTTAAACGCTAAACCCTTTTCCAGTGATGATACAACTGCAGTAACGTCCCGCAAATTTCGGCCAATGATATCTTTATTATCGGTATAAGCTAGTAACATGTGGCTCTTGTGGAATATGGTGCCAGATATGTTGACACCAGCCTTTCTCATCACCTTCTCCATAACTATATTTAATAGTGTACAGGACAAGCTATCGCCCTGCCTGAGAACTCTTTCCGTGTTGAACGGTTCAGAGTGATCCTTACCAATCTTAATAGAAGATATGGTGTTTTCCAAGGTACATCTGCAAAGTCCACTTGGTTTTGCATTAAATCCAAACTTGCACATGGCCTCAGTTAGCCTATTCCTTATAGGAGAGTCGATGGTAGCTTTGTAGTCGACAAGAGGTGGTAGTTGTCGATCCGCTTTTCATTCGTTTTTGTTCCAGGATTCGTCGTAAAGTGAATATTTGATCCGTCATTGATTAACCACGTCAATTGGCTTTCACACAATATGCTCTAAAGGACCTTGTATGCAATTGGTAAAAGGCTTATTCCACGGTAGTTCTTACACTCACTACGATCTCCTTTCTTGTACCTGAGCCGCTTTGTTATTTCTAAGGCGGGATATTGCCACACTAATCTTGCTCTGGCTCGGAGGTGGACAGTTAATACCATCGTCATGGATTGAAGCGGGGTCTTCTGGAGTGGTGTCCGTATCCATTAGATTTCTGAAATAATCTCTCTCCATCTTTAGAACTTTGTCCGCGTCCGTCACTAGCTGACCATCGCTGTCCTTGCAGGAGGGCAACGCTGATCCTGAATTTTCCGGCTACCCCTCTACTTCGGAGCAACTCAGTGCACTCATCCTGTCTCTTCTATAGCTCCTTCTTTTTCCGTCTAAATAGACGAGTTGCCTCTTATTTCATCTCCCTGTGCCGTTTACGGATAGCTCGCGTTGCCATTGGCTGCAGTTTCGCCCTGTATGCAGCATCCGTCTCTCATCGTACCAGGCATTGAGGCGGTTTTGAGTACCCAAGTACGCTTCTCGCAGTCCGTTCTATGGAGTCGGCTATATAGTGCCACTGCAAGGTAATATTATCAGGGGTTGGAGCATTCCGCAGCAGTTTAGTTAGGTGGTTGGAGTAGGCGTCCGCTACCTCTGTGGTTCGCAGTTTACCGATGTCCAGCTTTCGTTAAGCCTGGTTACGTACGTTTTTCGCCTTGCTTAGCCTTGTGCGTACCTTAACTGCGGTAGGGAAGTGATCGGAGTCAATGTTCGCCATCCTGATCACTCGTACGTCCGAAACACTCGATGCGTGCTTTCCATCGACTACACGTGATCTATCTGATTCCTTGTCAATTGATCTGGAGATAACCATGTTGCTTAATGAATATTTCTTTGGTCAAATCTAGTGCTGCTAACTACCATATTTCTTGTCGCAGAGAAATCAATCAGTCTGATGCCATTGTTTGACGTTTCGGTGTGCAGACTGAATCTTCCGATGGTAGGCGCAAATGCGCTCTCCCTTCCTATTTTAGTATAAAAATCGGCTAGTACAAATTTGATGTCATGGCTCGGGCTACGGTTATATACATTTTCTAGGCTCTCGTAGACATATAAGTGTTATGTGGAAAAACTTGATTTTGACTCGTATGGTGGCTATTCGCCCACACACCAGATTGACTCGTGCTTGTTCCACTTGTGTCCCGTCAACCGGATTTCCTGTAAAGAGGTTATGTTAGCCTTGTATTCTTCCAGGACTTCCGCCAATTGGATGGAGGTCTTTACAGTGTCTTTACCTAGTCTTTTCAGTGTTCTAACATTCCAGGTGAATATCCTGAAATCATGGCCCTTGATACGTTTCCGGTGGTCGAAAACATTCTGTGGGTCCGTTTTATTATTTTCTTACTTTTTATACCCTCACCCTACGGGTAGAAGGTTATATATCATTTGATACGACCCAAAAGTGTAACACATAGATGGAGTAACTTTAGACCCTAGGTTTCTTGAACCATTCGATTCATGACATTTTAAATCGTTTGAGCTATGTCCGTCTGTCTGGCTGACCGGCGGTGCGCACGATAACTTTTAAAAGACGCAACGAAATGTTTTGAAATTTTGTGCAAGTTAATATTTCCCCGAAACTACTTACGGTATTGCAAAGGGCCTACATGGCCTGGTACCTCCCATACAAATTAATCATTCCGCCCACTTTAGAAATCGAGTAATAATATCAATATACCCAATGGAATCGTACCCAAATTCTGTATTTTGTTAAGCTATAACAGGATAAAGTTTTGGAAACAAATTGAAAGTCGAGCAACGCCCCTTCTGGTACCTCTCATACATATGTATCTTTCCGCCCACTTTAGAGATGGAGTAATAATATCAAAAAAACCAACGCGATCGTACCCAAATTCCATATTTAGTAAAGCTATAACAGGATAGAGTTTTGGAGAAAAAAACTAGAAGTCTAGCCACGCCCCATCTAGTACCTCCCATACCCATCTATAAATCGATTAACATTATTAATAGAGCTAACGCGATCGTGCCCAAATTGTGTATTAGTAAAGCTATAAGAGGATACAGTTTTGAAGAAAAAAATTGGAAGTCTAGCCACGCCTCTTCTGGTACCTCCCATACAAATGTACCACTCCGCCCACTTTAGGGATGGAGTGATAATATCAATACACCCAACGGGATCGTACATAAATTCTGTATTTTGTTAAGCTATAACAGGATAAAGTTTTGGAAACAAATTGAAAGTCTAGCAACGCCCCTTCTGGTAGCTCCCATAAAAATGTACCGTTCCGCCCACTATAGAGATGGAGTAATAATATTAATACACACAACGCGATCGTGCCCAAATTCTGGATTTAGTAAAGCTATAACAGGATAAAGATTTGGAGAAAAAATCTGGAAGTCTAAACTCGTCCCTTCTGGTACCCCCTATACAACTGTATCACTCCGCCCACTTTGGAGATGAAGTAATAATATCAACACACTCGACATGATCGTGCCCAAATTCTGTATTTAATAAAGCTATAACAGGATAAAGTTTAGGAGAAAAAAACTGGAAGTCTAGCCGCGTCCTTTCTTGTACCTCCCATACAAATGTACAACTCCGCCCACTTTAGAAATCGAGTAATAATATTAATAAAATAGATAATTTTATGTTTTACTGAGGGTGAGGTATACGTAAGTCGGGTTGCCCGACTGAAACTTTCTTACTGGTTTTCATTGTAATAGTTTAAAAGTCGGTGGCGGGTTACAAGTCCAGCGTAACAAGTCGCAGTTTTCTCCTCCTGCCTAGATTTTATTACAGCTAAGTCAGATACTGACCAGGGTACCGTTTGCTCTGAGCCGACGCGTCGTTTTTTAAAAAGAACTTTCATTTGTTGAAAAGTTTATTGACAATACACTGTAATCATTTATACAGTTTTGATACATGCCTGCAAACTTCTGGCCAGAAAGCTCTATCTCTAATACTCTGTCCACACTACGTTTCGAATTACCTAATTCGCTCTTTGAATTACTTACGCGAATTACCCTGTCCACACTACACCTACTTAATTCGATTTGACAGTTTCTTTTGTTTGTTTACTTTGCTTTGCTTGTATTGCACTCGTGGTTTTTAAATTTTGCTTTTAAATTTGTACTAATAACACTGTGCTACACACAAAATATACAGGGGTTCTCATGTAGCATTTCTGTTAGACTGGAGTCCATAGAGTAAAGTGGTACTTTTAGTTTTTCTCGGTCACTTCGTTAAGTATTGTTTTTATAGCAAATTAAGTGAAATGGCGATATTCCTGAAATTACAAGTTCCAAAATTCATAAGTCTTCTCTTTGTAAACCGATCTTCAAAAGCTTACATTTGTTGTAAAGCTATGACTTTCACCTTTTATTAAAAAAAAGAATTTTGAAAATCGGTTGAAAAATAGTAAAACGGTGGCTGTTTAAGCAAAACAACCTCGAAAAAAAATTGCGAATTCTCATTTTCTCAACGCTTTCAGTTGATCATGAAGCAGCGCAATGTATATTTTTTATTTTTGTATTATGCTATATTAAAGTAGCTTTCTAAAATATGTAAGTTTATAAGAAACGGTTGAAAAATGAATGAGTTATGCAAAATTTTGTAAAAACATGTTCGCGTTATTTTGTGGTTTTTCCTTAGAGTGTGTGTGTCACTTTGTACAAATACATATGACGTATACGTATCACAACAAGTAATTCGTACTACATATTCCCAAGAATGTCGAAAAATATATTACAAAAATTAGCATAACTCATAAAAAATATACATTGCGCTGCTTCATGATCAACTGAGAGCGTTGAGAAAATGAGAATTCGCAATTTTTTTTCGAGGTTGTTTTGCTTAAACAGCCGCCGTTTCACTATTTTTCAACCGATTTTCAAAATTCTTTTTTTTAATAAAAGGTGAAAGTCATAGCTTTACAAAAGATGTAAGCTTTTGAAGATCGGTTTACAAAGAGAAGACTTATGAATTTTGGAACTTGTAATTTTAGGAATATCGCCATTTCACTTAATTTGCTATAAAAACATTACTTAACGAAGTGACCGAGAAAAACTAAAAGTATCACTTTACTCTATGGACTCCAGTCTAACAGAAATGCTACATGAGAACCCCTGTATATTTTTTTCCTTCACATTTGTATCACTGTGTAATTCGTGAAACCCGATCTCTAGCTTAATTAAAAAGGATAATATTAAAAAAAGGTCGAATATCAAAAAATGAATAAAATTTGTTTCACTTTGTGTTTGTTGTTGTTTGTTGTTTACATTTTCATTTTCATTTTGACAGCTGTTTCGATATATTCCGATAAAAATTAGAGATGGCAACGATTTTATCATAATTCAGAAGGTAATTCGAAATGAATTACCATCAAAGAAGGTAATTCGCTCTCAAAATTTTGTATGGGGAATTACGTAATTCGGCATGTAATTGGGGGTTGAATTACGAATGAGAGCGCGAATTACGAAAAATTACTGTAGTGTGGACATGGTATTAACGTTTACACTGTACTAGGAGGCAAAACAAGACATAAGTAATTTTTCTTAAATATTGGTTTATTTCTATTATTGGCTATTAATTCATTTGGCATATTAAGTCTCGTTGTTTAGACAATTCTGCGACAGTTCAATTGAATGTTGTCTGATACAAAAATCTCAATGTGTTTAGGTGAGTCTTAAGATAAAAGCAATATGAAAAGTTCTACCACATCTCATTCATGGGTTGCAAAAAAAATTATGTGTATTGTTTTACATAGTCTTATATATACCGCTTTATGTCGTATTTATGTCAGATGCCTTATCTACACTACAACATGAGATCAAACAAAAATCTCTTGTCTAAGCTCCACATCCATATCACACTTTTGATCGCCTTTAATGCCATCTCGTTATACGTTATATTAATTTTCATTTAGACAACTTTTTGTTTTCATAATTAAACTACTTAATTTCCCTATTCTTGCCATTTGTTTGCCATTTTCCATTGTGGGGTCGCATTTGTGAAAATATGTGTGTGAGTGTGAGAGTGTTTGTGTGTTTCTCGCTCTTCACTTTTTGTCAATTTTAAATTCCATGTTAGTTTTTGTTTAATTACAATACCGGATTTACGGCTGCTTGCCCCCTTTAGCGGTTGTCAACCCAACAGTGAAAAACGCGTTCAAACCGATCGTATTTTACACATAGAGCAAAAATATGCATTGCTCGAGGAGGAATTATGGCAAGGCAGCAGTTAGTTTTCATCCATTTTGTGTGTGTGTGTGTGTCTGTGTTTTTCAACAATAAGCCATTGTTTATGTTTTTTTTTTCTTCGTGTTTTTGCACATTTGTAATTTAAATAATTTTGTATGCGTTTGTATGCAAAATTTGAACAATAAATTATGGCACGAGAGCATCGTTTATGTTTAAAGAAAAAGTTGTTTGAAATTTTCAGCAAAAAAGCGAAAATGTTGTTTTTTCTCCTCATATCAAATTTGGGAATCTGACATCGATTTATAAATGCGTATGTTTTTCCATATGTGTGATAACTAGTGGTAATTATTTTGTATAATTGATATTTTTTAGATGTAATGTTTCTTAATTTGCAATGTGACACTGTTGGCAAGAATTTTTGTTAAATAATTCTGGCATGTTTGTTGTTAAGTTATAAGAAAATGCAAATTTGTTATACATGAAGATGGCTTGAATGCAATTTTTAAACCTAATATTGCTTTTGCATTCCACGAATGAGATATGGAAATCGACACATGAGGACAAATCTAATTTCAATGTATTGGCGATCAAAGAATCTACTCGTTTTAAATATCGTATGCAAGTTTACTGCTTTTCTAGTAATTAAATCAGCGAGAAAGCATTCAATGGTACATGAGGACAAATCCCATTATTTCTAGGGAGTTTTTTTTAGATGTAAAGAATTTCCAATAGGTATAACTGTAATACATACTAGCAGCAATATCATCGTTCACCACGCGCTCGAACGGAGTGAAGGATATATTAATTTTGTTCTTCCATTTGTAACGCCCATAAGGAGGCGTGGTAGACATGACAATATACATATATAAATGATCAGCGTCGAATTCTGAGTCGATTTAAAGATGTCCGTCTGTCCCCGCCATTGCAGCCGTAGTTGACCTGAAATTCGGAATACAAGCTTATATCCTCAAAGCGGAGGTTAAGTTCTAAAATAAGACCGATCGGGCAAAAACTACTCCCAAACTCCCAAACAAACTTCCCCTTTTATAAGTCTGTCCTCTCGATTAGATCTGTAGTTTAAGAGATATTAGGCTGAAATTTGGAAAGAGGTATCGAGCTAAAATTTGGTATGAAAGCTTCTATCTTTTAGGTGGAGGTTAAATTCAGAGATGTGCAAGATCGAAAAAAAACTACACCCATGTCCCATACCAACTCCCCATTTTATACCATCACCCTTAGGGATGAGGGTATATATCATTTGATACGAAAAAAGTGTAACGCATTGAAGGAGGCGAGTTAGACCCCAAGTATCTTAAGAACAAATTCGTTTCAGGACTTTTTAAGACGATTGAGCTATGTTCGTCTGTCTGGCTGGATGGCTGGTCAGCAGGATAACTCGAGTAAACCTTAACGGAGCGGTATGAAAATTTGCCAGTATTAATATTTTTCAAAACGAACTTATGGGATTGTAAATGTTCAAAATAGCCCCACCCCTTCTGGTACCTCCCATACAAAATTACCTATTTTTGGATAATTTATATTTCTTTCATAACATCCAAACGGACGATCGTAGGATATTTAAATTTGGTCTGCTTATTTATCTTGGAAAAGTAGACAAACCGTAAGAAAACCGAAACCTTTGCCATACCCCTTCGGGTACCTCCCATACAAATGACCTTATTGACCCTTATAGTTTTACATACATATCTTTTTTGTAAGTAAACTGAATTTACTCAAATTTTGAGAATGATGTTCGCTTATGAAAATGGGACTTAGGAATGAATATGGACTATATCGGTTTACACCTTCTGGTACCTCCCATACAAAATATCCTATTTTGGGGGGTAATGAAAATTGGTCGATTAATTTATGTTATTATAGGAGGAAAACCTAACTATTTGACACACCCCTTCTGTTACCTCCCATACAAATGACCAAACTCACCCCCATAGTCTTACAAACATATCTTTTTTGTAAGTACACTGAATTGAGCCAAATTATGCGTAATTTGTACGCTTATAAAAATATGAATCAGGAGTGAATATGGACTATATCGGGTCACCCCTTCTGGTACCTCCCATACAAACAGACCTATTTTTGGATAATTAATATTTCTCCTATAACTTCCAAACGGACATTTGAGGGGTAATGCAAATTAGTCGGTTAATTTATATTGAGATAGGAGGCGAAACCACAGAAAAACCTAACTATTTGACACACCTCTTTTGGTACCTCCCATACAAAGGACCGAACCGCACCTACATAAATATAACACATAAATATAACTCACCCCCATAGTCTTACATACATATCTTTTTTTGTAAGTACACTGAATTCAGTCAAATTATTCGTAAGGTGTACGTATGAAAATTTTAGTCAGGAATGAATAAGGACTGTATCGTTTCACCCCTTTTGGTACCGCCTATCAAAAATAATTTTTTTTGAAAAATTAATATTTTTCACATAAATTCCAAACCGGCACCTATACCCCCTACACAAATAAGTAAAGTTTTGGACGATTTTGCACCACAAGCAGGGGAAAAATTATACATAAGTAATTTTTTTTTAATTAAAAATCTATTAATTTCAATAACTCAAGACTTCAACAATATCTTATATTGGGTGATGGTATTTATCAGTCAGTTTACCTGACTGGAATTTTTGTACTGGTTGGAATGCGCCTTTATCTTTCCTCGCGATTACAGCCGTAGTTAAAAAAATATTGATTTGAAAAGCTCCCAGAGCTTTTCAGCAGAAATTTGGTAAACAAGCTTCTATCCTCTAAGCGGATTTTAAGTTCTAAGATGAGCATTCTTCTTCTTCTTCGTTAATGGCAGCAACAACAGACATACCAAGCGCTTCGGTCTTTTGTGCTGCGTAAATAGTTCATCGAAGTTTTGGTGGCCCCCTCCTGCACCGCCCATCGAGTTTATTGCTGAAGACAACGTGTCCAAGCGAGCGCACTCGGTCTAATTGAACGCGCTTGACTACGTCGATGTCGTTGTACAGCTCATGGTTCTTTCGACGACGGTACTCGCCGTTAACGATGATGGGTCCAAATATTTTGTGAAGTATTTTTCTCTCGAAAACCCCCAGAATAGATTAATCCACTTGTGTCATTACCCAAGATTTGCGCAGTAGAGCAAAAGAGGTAGGATCAGTGTCTGGTACAGTTGGATTTTTTTTCTTCGAGAGAGGACTTTGTCATTAAAGCGGATAGTAGCAGCGGTTTGCGATCAATACTTGTCTCTTGATTTCCAGGCTGAGCCGAGTTAGACAAAATCATCTACCATTTCAAAGTTATAGTTATCAACGTTCACGCAGCGTCTAAGACGAGTAGAATCTTTGTTCGTTGAAACAACTTACTTGATTTTGTCCTCATTTATCATCAGACCCACTTCCGCCGACTGCTTTTCAATGCTTAAAAAGGCCGCAGTAACATTCCGCAGTCCTCGGTCAATGATATCTATATCATCTGCATATGTGAGCAACATGTGGCTTTTGTTAAAGATGATGCCAGTCGTGTTTACTGCTGCCTTCCGCATGATCACCTCAATTATGAAGTTAAAAAGATCGCATGACAGACTATCGTCTTGTCTAAAGACCCGCTTGGTAGAAAATGGCTCTGTTAGATTTGTGTCCATTATCAATGAAGACTTCGTGTCATCCGTAACGTCGTATTAGCTTCGCTGGGGTACCAAACTCAGACACGCCATCTAATTGTTTCTGCCGTATCGGACTGTCGAATGCAACTTTGTAGGCGATAAACAGATGGTAGGTGTCGATCTGCGTTTCTTGGGTCTTCTTCAGGATTTGTCTCCTTGTATGCGGTGGGTAAATGGCTAATCCCGCGATAGTTGGTACACACACTTGGATCGTCTTTCTTAAGAACAGGACATAGAACACTCACATTGCAATCGACGGGCATGCATTCCTTGATCCAAATCGTGTTTATAAGCTGGTGCACGCATGTTGCCAGCTCATCGCCGCCGGATTTAAAAAGCTCTGCCGGCAGTTCATCGGCTCCCGCAGCTTTATTATTTTTAAGTCTTGCGATCGCCGTGCTGATTGGTGTGTCTATGATTTTTGTGATTTCGTCACTTATTTGCGGCACACTCTGAGTGTCCGTGACCAGATTTCCATCTCTGTCCTTACAGGTGGGGGATCCCTGTTCTAAAACCTTTGCTTTTAACCTTTTGTTAGAACTTTCGGGATTCATTCCTGTAGTTTTCGATTTCCTGGCTCTTTCTTTTCTTCCACATACGCTTTTTCCGCCTGAACAGGCGTTTTATCTTCCTCCTCTTCTCATTATAACGCTCTGTACCGCGCGCGTCGTCATTGGCTGCAATTTTGCCTTGTATGCATAATCCTTTTCTTCAGACATTTCGCGTTAGTCCTCATCGAATCAGGGCTTGTCTGAACGTGGGTTTTAATAACCCAGCTTGGTCGTTGCGGCAGCGGTCATAGAATTCGCAATATGCTTGGTTGAAATAGGCATTGACTATCTCAGTGGTTTGCTGAACCAAGAGCTTCATTTTAGCATATCCCAAAACAATTTTATGTCATGTGCAGGACAGCGGTCATACATTTCATAATAGTTGTTTTATTTAAGGAAAGTGGCTTATTAGGCCAGCGCGCCCGATCCTAGTTTCTTGGAGCTGCTAAGAGAGCCTTTGTTTTGAACTTCAGAAACTTCAATTACCTACTTTCTAAGATGTATTGGTGGTTGCATTCCATTTATGTTACTCAACATTGCGCCTTCTCACATTCGTCATTTAACAACTTATTAATCTTAAATAAAATATAACCTGAGCGTGTATCTATCGCACATCTGTGCGTACCATTATAAGCCTAATAATATCTGTGTAATGTTATGAGAACATATCTGTGCACCTCCATAGAGACCATCAGAATCTATTTTAGAACTTCCCTTGGCCATAACTCGCAACAAACTTTGGTCGCTTTTGTTACGACTTCCATTGTCGATGTCCTCAAACAATAGAATTAAGGTGAGGTTCCTCCGCACATCTGCATATGCATACAAATGAACAGAATTTATTTTTAACAACAAATGTTGACCACCACCTGTAACAGGTAACTATGTATATGTAAACATTCAGCTGTGTACGAACATAAAATATACAACAATTTTCCCACCACCTTGGCGGGATGGTGACCTGGCTGGGTGGATTGCGTGTCCGCCCGTTTGTCACAAACAAAAAGATACAAGTGGAACCCCGCTAAAAACCAAAGCGCAATAAAAAAGGGCCGATCATGCACTGGTAGTCGCCGTTGCCATTACACACCCAAAAGAGTTAACAATATTAAGAACAGAGCGGCAGACACCCAACCGTTTTGTATTATTTGTGATGATCGTTTGCTATAAAGTTGTCATGGCAATTGTGTGAGTTCAATATGCAGATGTAAATTGTTTGACGCTACTGTTGCTGCTGTCAATATTATAGGGTAATGATTCCAACACACCAACCATCGCTTACTCCAATGCCTCGCTAAGTGTACACATGGAAATAATGTTAACCGACTTGGCGCTTCAGTGATCTCTATAGGCGTCATCATTAACAAACTGTTTGAAGTGCTTAGTCGTAAAGGGGAGGTTTGAAAATTAGGGCAATAACATACCGAAAATGTTTCCAGCAACAAATATAACATTACAATAGGAATACATTCCAAAATAACTATTTACCCTTCTGGTTGATAATATCAATGTGGGCGTCGGGAATGTGGTGTAAGGTAAAGCTTCTGATCGGTTTAACTTGCCAAGCCAAGAGTGATCCTTGCCAATTACACTTCAAGTCTAAATACAGAGATCTATATTCGTGGAACTACCGCGAACGGAGTACCTCCACGTGGTGACGCCTGGAAACGTGCCGTTGAAACCCGTCTCAGACCCTCGTCAGTGTCTGACCCAGAATGGGCGGCTGTAATACAATCCTGGCAGTAGGAAAAAACTGCGACGTGGTGCGCTGGGCTTACAACCCGCCACCGACGTTTGAACTATTGCAATAAAAAAAGTAAGAAAATCAAAAATCGACCCCCAAAATGTTGACGAGCACCGCATACGAATTAAGGACCATGATTTGAGGATATGCACCTAGGATGGTGCGGAAGTCCTCGAAGAATACAAGGCTGACATAACCGCTTAAAGGAAAACCAGTGGACGGGACAAGTTAAGGATTGTTGTGTAGGATAAATAAGAGAGAAGCGATTAGGACAAAAACGAGTTCTACGAGAGCCTAGAAAATATATATGATCGATTTTAATGCAAAAATGGGCAGGGAGGCCGCATTTGAGCCTACAATCGGAAAATTCAGTCTGCACACTGAAATGTCGAACAATGGCATCAGACTGATTGATTTCTCTGCTTCAAGAAATATGGTCCATGAAAATATTCATAAGACAACATGGTTTACTCCAGATAAATTAACGAGGAACCAGAAAGATTACGTGGTATTCAATGGAAGGCACGCATCGAGTGTTTTGGACGTACGAGTGATCAGGGGTACGAACATTGACACCGATCACTTCCTTACCGCAGTTAAGGTACGCACAACGCTAAACACTGCGAAAAACGTACGTAACCAGGCACAATAAAAGCCGGACATCGGTAAACTGCGGACCAAAGAGGTAGCGGATTCCTACTCCAACCACCTAACCCAACTGCTAAGGAATGCTCCAAACCCTGATGGTTATATCATCGCAGTAGGAATATATAGCCGACTCCATATAACGGACTGCGAGAAGCGTACTTGGGTACTTAAAACCGTCTCAAGATGATGCCTGGTACGACGATGAATATCGCAATGCCACGAGAAAGACGGATGCTGAATACAGGGCGGAAATGCAGCCAATGGCAACGCGAGCTGTTCGTGAACGGCACAGACGAGAAGCAACTGCCTTCGACTCTCCGATAAGGAGAAAGTTATATGAAGCCATAACTGAGTTATGTATACCTGCAAAGCTAGTTCGACTTTGCAGATGTATATTAGAAAATACAAAATCCTCTGTTAAGATTGGTAAGGATCACTCTGAACCATTTAACACGGAAGGAGATCTCAGACAGGGTGATAGTTTGTTCTGTATACTTTTTAATATTATTACGGAGAAGGTAATGAGAAAGGCTGGTGTCAACATGTCTGACACCATATACCACAAGTGCCACATGCCACTAGCCTATGCCGATGATACATCATTGGCCGAAATCTACGGTTACTTCTCATCACCGGTAAAGGAGTCAGCAAAAATGGGTTTAGCGGTCAACGAGGACATAACAAAAATTATGATTTCGACGAAAAAAGAGTCCTCTCAATGGGGACGCACCGTGAATGTTGACAATTATTGTTATGAAATATGTAGATGAATTTACCTACCTCGGATCTTCCGTCGGCTCGCCAATAGATGTTTTTGCTAAATCGTGGGTGCGTTCGGCAACGGACATACAAAACCTGGGAGTATTCGAGAGAAAAGTGCTCCGAAAAACCAGTAAGAAAGTTTCAGTCGGCCAACCCGACTTGGTACATTTGTATGGGAGGTACCAGAAGGGGCGTGTCTAGACTTCCAGATTTTTTCTCCAAAACTTTATCCTGTTTGAACATTATTAAAAACAGAATTTGGGCACGATCGCGTTAGGTCTATTAATAATATTAATCGATTTCTAAAGTGGGCGGTACCAGATGGGTATGGGTGGTACCAGATGGGGCGTGGTAAGACTACCAGTTTTTGTTTTCTAAAAAAAAACTGTATCCTGCTATAGCTTTACTAAATAAAGAATTATGGTACGATCGCGTTGGATTTATTGATATTACTACACCGTCTCTAAAGTGGGCGGAAAGGTACATTTGTATGGGAGGTATCAGTAGGGGAGTGGCTAGACTTCCAATTTTTCTTTCAAAACATTATCCTGTTATAGCTTTACTAAATACAGAATTTGGGCACGATCGCGTTAGCTCTATAAATAATAATATTAATATGAAGGCGAACATGAAGGACGGCGCGGAGCAGGGAGACCCAAACTTCGTTGAATGGCGCAAGTGGTTGGCGATGTGCCACCATCTGGTAGGACTAACTGGAGAACGCACGCTGAAAACCGAAGCGTGTGGAATTCTTGAATACTTTAGGCCCCTAATTTATGAACCACGTTCGTACGTTGCAATGTGCCACTAAAGTTTGTAAGTAAGTATTACAAAACACATTGTAAAGAACAAAGACAAATATAAACCTATTACACATTCGAGTGTTTATACATTGACAACAATCAATCAATTTTAAAAACTAATTACTTTAGTCTCACACCTTGTTAAAAGAATCGTGTAGGTAATCGAGTACAGATCATTTGCCTCAAAAATATACCATTCTACAACTGATTACTTTTTTAAATTTCTTACTGGGTATTTGCCCGTATTTTCAAAGCTTTCTTTTGCTAGATAAATGCATAATTTCAACCTCTTTATCTTTTAACAAGTGGTCTTCTAGAATGAGTGTATGTTTTTATACCCTACACACCACCTTATTCACACCGCCCTCGTTTCAGCAGTGTTTTACCAACTGCACTTTGTGGACAACTAATTCACCGTTTAGGGTTCGTTGTCATCTGTCACAAACAGAGTGTACGAAAATATCACATATCGCTGTGACGGTGCTGTTGCTAGTGTTGGAGTATTCTCGCCCGCTGGTGGTGTTGGTGGACTCACTCTACATACATATAATTAGAGTATAGCATGCGCCTCTTTATGGTTGCGGTTGTTTTTAATGCTGCGTGAATCTCGATGTTACCATCTACACACCACCACATTTTTCTAGAAAAGTTAATGTTTGATGTGATGTGGTAGTGCTTTTACCCTCCAAGCTAGATCAATTGTTAACTGATTAAACGACACATTTCGGTCGTCTGGTTTATTCTGATCTCATCATAATAATGTTACCAAAACAACGCAACAACGTTGGCAGCATTAGCAAACAATGGTTGAACATTGATTTTCTAGTTTAGTTTTAAAATTCAGCATTTTCATTTAATACAGTTGAATTTCAACATTCATTCGAAACGGTTGTGTAATCGCGAAATTCGGAAAATAATAAAGAAATTATTTTGTGTAACAACAATTTTGATAGATTTATCCGTGGTGAGTTTACAACGGGGAAAAAAGGATAATGCATGAGAAGTAGTGATGACAAATTGTGATGCACAAAAACGGATACTAATGTGTTAATGAACTAAAACAAAACTTATTAAAAAAATCAAACGGAATTACTAAAATAAAATGATAAAAAAAATTTTAATAGAATGAAATAATTTTATACTAAAAACATTAAGAGAAATTGTGTTATATAGCAAAGTTTAATTGCTTGAATTTTATTAGTCCTGTTTACAAAAGTTACTTACCCTCGCTTCGAAAAGAAACCAATTGTAGTGACAATACGAATTAAAAAATTTGTTTTTATGCTATGAATTACTGTTATGATATTTGAACTTTTTTAACATTTCTTGTATGTCAATCAACATTTTAATTAAAATCAATATATAACACAATAATTCAAAGTTCATTCTTCTCACATTTTGTGGAGCATGTCGTATTATGTCCTAAATAATCGGGTGATTCTGATGGAAACTGCAACATTCCTTCCATGGAGGAGAGGAGCAAGTAATTTATGGTGTTACCTAGCTTGAAAATAAATCTTCCACAAATGCCTATTGAGCAACTCACGCAATTTTGAAACGCAAAGAGAGGGTTGGAGCCTCTATCTTATTCTACTCTATGGCTCAGTTACATCAATGTCGATGATACATTTATACAACAATTTTTTTACATAAAAATTACATTTAAAAATTTTTTGTCCATCTGTGAGCATCATTGGAGCCGACAATGAAATACCAGGATTCCTGTCTTAGTCATCTACATTTCTTTGATCAGCTGCCCTCTCGATGTTGTCGACAGCAACTTATCGGGGAATCGAAATTTGCTTTGTAGTCGACAATGAGGTTGTAGGTGAGGATCTGCTTTTTTATGAGTTTAGAACTGCCGTAGATTTACGTAGATTTAGATTTGGATCTGATAAGATCCAATTAGTTTTTCTACAATTGGTTTTAACCCTCTGATAAGTGAGAAAGTTACTGGGAACCTTTTTCATTTTCAAACTGAAATTACTCCTTGTTGGGCCATGGGAAGTATACCCGACCCTCGCAAGTATTACAAAGATTTTTATCTAAAATCGTTTAAAAAATGTGATTTAAAGGTGATTAGTACGAGTGATTGGGACCGGCCGTGGCATAGTGGTTATAACACGCGACTACCATGCGGGAGATCGCAGGTTCAAACCTGGCTCCAGTCATCTTAAAAGAAATAAAATAAATAAAATTTTCTTTCATTGTCGGCTCCACTCGAATGTTGTTGACAGCAACTTCGCAGTATTATGCGTCGATTCAATCGTCGTGTCTAGTAAGAGCTTCTCAAACAGTGACGTTCGCATTCGTCGATAAACAAGTAGGTGCCGTTAGTTGTGAATCGAAAAATAGAAAGCGTGTTAATTCACAACAACGCGAGAAGCTATCCCATACCTCATTCATGGGGTGCAAAGGGAAATTAAGTTTAAGTAAGTTAAGTACGAGTGATTAACCTTATCGTCATAAGTTGACAAGCTAAAAGAATCACCCGGCTTCTTAACCTTCGCCGCCTTAGAAGTTGATTGTCTCAAGTTCAAAATCGCATTCAATGATTGAGGAGCAGTGGAAATACCGTCTACAACTGCACTATCACCACGCTGTTGCTGCATAGTTTCACAAAAGCCACCAGAGAGTCTGATTGGTGAGGCTCCTAAACAGACTCTCTAAGGAACCTAACGTCAGGATATGTCTTTTTGAAACTACATAACTTACTCCTAGTATTTAAAAATTAGACTCTTCTCCTTCACAGAAAGGAAGTTACAGTTCTGCTTCTTAGACCGCTTCCTATTTATGCCGGTTAAATCACCTTCTTTTATCTCATCCTCATTTACCATATTACGATTTCGACCCCAGTTCTCAGTTTGTCCTTATTGGTTGTGGCCAAGTCTATATAGATTGACGGTGAGACAGTGGCGGGTTAATGAAGTTTTTCGGGCCTTATTAATATCAGTTTTCATATCAGTCAGGTTCATACTCCCTGGGAACTTGTCCAAACGAGGGCACTCCATGATCGGGTCCTTCATATCCTCTTCCAGAGGGGAGAAACCGGGCCAAAAGTTCTGAGTACAGGACACTCTCATTTTGTACATCATTATTTTGGACTCCTCCCGAGTTTTTTGTTTGGCATCCATAGACCCACAAGTGTAGGGAAAAGTAGGTCCACCGTGTTATACCCCTGTGAGCACGGTAAAGTTTTGGTAGTTAAACCTATTACTCACTAAGGCGTTCAAGGAAATTTGTGAGGTACTGTTAGAATTTAATTGGATTTCACCGACTGTAAACCATCCGATGAACACGGTACCCATAACAATCCGGTTGAGAGGGTTCGGTATTTGCGCTTTCAAGCTTCGCTGGATTTTAAAGTAGGCACTTTGTGGTTACTGTAAAGTTAACCCCAGCGATTCTTAGCTTAAGGGTAGGATATAAACCTCAAAATCTCGACAAGATCGTTACCTGCAGTGGAGATACACGGTAAAAAAATTTACATTCTGAAAATGTCTTTTTTGTATGGGGATCGGACCACACTAATGTCTGTCTGGCTGAATGAAACTGGTGGGCAGATAAAATCGAGTAAACCTTAACTGATCCTTATAAAATTTTACCAGTATTAATATTTTCCAAATGAAGTAGGTTTAGGTTGAGGACATGTAATGACACAGCGCAATACCATGCCATTACAACACTCGGAGACCACTATGGTCCATTGCCATTGTCCTGATTTAAGAAAGAAGAAATATAAAGGAAAGAGTATTTTACAATATAATAAAGAGTTTACATGATTAGTACTGTGAAAGCGCAATAGAAGTGCTAAAAAATAATTCCGGTGTGTTCTCTCCTTCAACTACATATATACAAGTAGTGAGATTATGTGGGGACACTATGGTCCTCTGCCCTTAAGCCAGCTCAAACTATCAGATAACTTCATCAGATTCTCCATATTACGTGACGAATATTCGGTGAGAATTGCTTCCTTTCCTGAAGAGCTGAGCAATGGCCTAACAAATGCTCAATGGTCTCAATTTCCTCCTCATCGTCGCAACGCCTGCAATAATCCTTCTGTGTCGTCTCCCAGTTGGATGTAAATGCTCTGACGTCACAATGTCCCGTGATTACCCCAATTAGTCGTCTAACGGACCTCCTATCCAGTTCCAATAGTGATCTGGTTCGTCTTCCATTCTGTCCCGGTCAAATATCTCGTGATATTAAAGGCCGCTTGTCTGTCCAATTAGATAGTGACGATATCCTTCAAATTTCTTGCCAGTATTTCCTCCACAGATTTCATAATAGCGAAGATCTCCAACTGTGTCGCTTGTGGTGTGCTTCTTCTATCAGCTCTTACACACAGTGATGCCATTCGCTGTACACTACTTATCAGCATTAGCGTACTTTTCGTATCTAAAGCCCCCCCACCAAACAAGGCATCCGTAAGTAACTATGGGACGCACTACCACTGTGTATATCCAATATACCATTGCAAGTTGTAGTCCCCAGCTTTTTCCTACAGAGTTCCGGCAGGCGTATAGGGCATTTAATCCTTTCTTCGTCCTTTTCTCCATAGTGCGTCTTCAGTTTTGTTTAATATCAGGGCTCAGACGAGAGTTTCAGTTCGACACCATCAAATTCCGGAAATCTAAGGTTCTCAATGGGATATTTGCGTGTGAATAGAGTAGTACTAGCTCCGTTTTCTGTGGATTGACATTGGGCCATTCTTATAAAGATAGTAGGTCTTCCTGTATGAGGTCACACAAAGTTGGAGCAAATCTAACTAAAACTAGGATAACGTCGTCCAACTGCTTCGTGCAGAGCGCTGTCCACAGATCTCCCCTTATATGCATTCTGTGCTCTACTGATAAGGCTATGGTCCAGGTTCCGTCTCAAGTGCAAATCAATTAGCCTCTCCATAATCTTGAGAAGAAACGATAATAGGCTAATAGGTCTATAGTCCTTTGGTAGTGAATGGGTTGATTTACCCGCAGTGGGTATGAACACTACCTCCACCCTCCATGAAATGAAAACATATGATAGCTTAGCTCTTAGAAGTTCCGTTAGGATCGATGCAATGACGAAAGATATGTGCTGTAACATAGCCGCATTGATTTTGTAGCAACATTTTTGATTTCCGGGAAGTGTGTACTCATCAAATTTCAGCGTTTCCTTTGCGGACACAGTCCAGTCACCATTTGGTTTCTGAACACATCCTAGAGTACTCGGTCCTTTGAGAGTAATCGCCTAAAACGCGCGGCCGCATTTACGCCCTCAATGGCTTCACAGAAATTGATCCATGAATACCACTTAGCCCGCATAAACTCCCTTTAGCATTCATTGAAACTTATGCAATTTGCGTCCTAATCCGTTTGTTCTTAGACCGCTTGGCCCTGTTAAAGAGTCTCCTCGTGTTCTTCCCTTGATCTCTCAGCTCTTCAATCCACCACATTAGCTGAGATTTTTCCCCTGAGTAAATAATAGGACATTACTTCTCAAAACCGTCAAGCAGTATCCTCGTCATTTCCTGAACTAGCTTTTCAATGTCAGTAATCGACTGGCAACTGCTGAAAGTCCGCAGCAGTTCCGGCGTTACAAGACTTCGATATTCTGACCAGTTTGTTTTACGTGGATTTCTGTACGGTTTGTGACCTGTGACCTACTACGTCTATGGTGAAAAGTATTCTATTATGGTCTGAAAAGTAACGTGTATTAGATACCTTCCACCATTCTATCCTTGATACGTCCATATTCACCAGAGTAATATCTATTATCGTTGGGGATTATAAATGGACACCATAATTCTATCAATTCTGGTACCTTCCATATAAAATATCCTTTTTTTTGATATTTAATATTTCTTCCATAATTTCCAAACGGGCAACTGGATGGTACCTCCCATACAAATAAACAAATTGTATTCGATCGAGCGTAAGTTTGGTATATCAGCTTACATCCTCTAAGCGAAGGTTGGTTTTTAAGATGAGTAATGTTGAAAAAAAACTTCCACCTCACAAACTCTTACCTCCCATACTGCCAACTCGGTCTATCTGTTCTCCCTATTACAGCATTAGTTTAAGGGCTGTTGAGCTTATGTTTGGAATACAAACTTCCATCCTCTCAGCGGAGGTTAATCTCTAAGATGAGCAAGATCAAACAAGAACTGCACCCACGTCTTATACAAACATCCATCCACCCTTAAAAAGTTCATAAAAATATTCTCAGGTTATATAAACAAAACAGGCTAAAAGTAACGTCCAACTCCCCTTTTTACCGCCAATATGCAATAAATAAGGAATTTCATATTTTTCCTGGACAACCTTTAATGTAATCGGTTTAGTTATCTTTACGAATCATGTAATTTCCTTTAAAATGGCATTGATTCGTTATTGCATATTTTTCGAAAAATGCTTGATTTTGCATATTTAAGCGCATATTTTGCCTTACTAGTTTAATATGACAATTTAAAATCTTTGTGTTAAACATTTGAAGACCATAGTTAGTATTTATATCTGTCCCACTGCCCCATTTTCTTTAGTACTGTCAGCTAGGACCTTTTCTCTCCCCTTCCAGATTTTCTCTAACAATATAAGCGATTTGGCAAAAATAATTCCTTTTTAAGTTACATTACAAATATTAACTTTTCCGCTCCTACAAACAAAATCACTCACCAACCGAATCAAATTTGTGCTTAGGTAGCACAGTTAGACAATTTGCAGTTCCAAAATGCCAATATATGTTTGTTTGGCTAACATATAGCTATTAAAATTCGTAAAGATGCATCACATGATAAATCTTCATACCGTTAGCTATTAACCTTGAATTATCATTTATTTATTTATGTTATTCTCCGCAGACAACCATAACAACCAAAATGTTTCGCTGTTACGCGTGTTTAACGCCAACAGCAATTATACTGACATTATGTTTCATGCAACACATAACGGCCTTACAAATACCCGAAGATGTTGAGATACTTGAAGGTTACGAATTTGATGAATCACCTGAATATTATGGTACCGATGCTAATTACTACGAGGCTCGCAGCATGATGACGGGTGTCAACAAGGCCATACGCAATAGACGTTCTACGCTGGAGTATGATCAGGCCAAAGGACTGGTAAGCAAGACAGGCCTTAATAAAATGCTACAAGAAAGTCTTGTTCATAATGTGGAAAGTGATCGCATTGAGTTACACAATTCGCCTTCCTTCCCACAGCAGCAGCAGGAGCAGCAGCAACAGCAAATACCGAAAGAGGAATTAAAGGCTGAAGCTAGAATGCAATCAGATCAGGAACAACAATCACAACCTTTGCCTAAGGCCGAGAAACAAATTATGGATCCGGATTACGACTACTATTCACAGCGACACTTGGCGCCTTCTTGGAAAGATTCCGTAAATATGGCACCACCTAGCGAGGATGATGATACGTTAGCTGATGCCACCAGTGGTTATGCGGCAAGATCAAGACAGGCACGTGTGAATTTCATTACACAGCCACGTAAGGACAATGAAGCACCTAAAGATCTACCAGAGCCAGTGGTGACAAAGATTGTTCCACCATTATCCAAAGCGCAATATGATCAAAAATATAGTGCTATGACGCCATCGTATAATTATGAAGTGTATCCATCGCGTTCATATGATCCATATTTAAGGCGCTATGATAGGTGAGTAACGATGTGAACGATGACTGATAGAATTAGGAATGCTACATAAATTTAAAAATTGTATATGCAGTTTTTGTCAAAATAACTAGAATTACACAGTGCAACATTTCTAAGGTCATTGTCTGGTGCCACCTTGGTACCCATCTATTTTTGAAGTATATACCGAAAGTAAAAAAAATCCCCAAAGGACTTGGCCCCATTACATCGAAACATTTTTTTTATATATACTCCAATATTTTCACCCCAACACGTTTTTTTTAAAAAGGACAATTTTTACGGAGTCCATATTTCATAAACCGTTCGGAATTTTTTCTTTTTGTCTTCGGCAAAGTTGTAGATCTTAACCAGAGCAAAAAAAGTTTCATATAGACAGACCCAAAAAAATTGCATCCAGTGCATTAAAATTGCAAAAATAAGGGAAAAAGGCTACTTTTTATGATGTTTTCACCATAAAATTACACAGAACAACAATTTTTTGTAAACAAGATTTCAAAACACTTTTTCCATAGATTTTGACCACCTTAACACGAAAATAATTTTTAAAAAATTTTCTTAGGTGCCGTTATTTTTATAAAAATTTTTGAATTTTTTTTTTTCTTAAATTTTTGGAGGTGCGCTTCATGTTTTGGTTATATTTTGGGTATCTCTTACTCGATCTTCATATATAACCACTTAAGTTAAAGACAACAAAATTTTTAACAAGTTCGTCCTTGAAAGTTTTAAAATAAGTAATGTCGTTTCGATGCTAGCGATATAAATAACTTGAAAAACTTCAATTTTTCTGTAAAATTTGGGGGTGAAACATTTATTTATTGACGTACGAAAAATAGAAAACGCAATGCAAACACTAATTTTGCTTTTTTCGCATATAGTTGACCGTTTTTCAAAGAAAACCAGTAAGAAAGTTTCAGTCGGGCGACCCTTACATATACCATCACCCTCAGTAAAATAAAACAATTGCTATTACATTGATATTATTACTCTATTTCGAAAGTGGGTGGAGTGGTAAATTTGTATGGGAGATACAAGACTTCGCCGCTAGACTTCCAATTTTTTCTCCAAAACTTTATCCTGTTATAACTTAATAAAATACAGAATTGGGGCACGATCGTGTCGAGTATATTGATATTATTCCTCCATCTCTAAAGTGGGCGGCGTGGTACATTTGTATGGGAGGTACCAGAAGGGGCGTGTCTAGACATCCAGATCTTTTCTCCAAAACTTTATCCTGTTATAGCTTTACTAAATACAGAATTTGGGCACGATCGTGTCAAGTATATTGATATTATTATTCCATCTCTAAAGTGGGCGGAAAGGTACATTTGTATGGGAGGTACCAGAATGGGCGTGTCTAGACTTCCAGATTTTTTCTCCAAAACTTTATCCTGCTTGAACTTTACTAAATACAGAATTTGGTCACGATCGCGGTAGTTCTAATAATAATATTAATTGATTTCTAAAGTGGGCGGTACCAGATGTGTGTCGGAGGTACCAGATGGGGCGTTGGTAGACTTTCAGTTTTTTTCTCAAAAACTGTATCCTGCTATAGCTTTACTAAATTAAGAATTAGGGTACGAGCGCGATGGATTTATTGATATTATTACTCCATATCTAAAGTGGGCGGAAAGGTGAATTTGTATGGGAGGTACCATAAGGGCCATGGCTAGACTTCCAATTTTTTTTCCAAAACTTTATCTTGTAATAGCTTTACTAAGTACAGAATTTGGGTACGATCCCGTTGGGTGTATTGATATTATAACTCGATTTCTTAAGTGGGCGGAATGATGTATTTGTATGGGAGGTACCAGAAGGAGCGGTGCCATGTAGCCCATTTGCAATACCGTAAGTAGTTTTGGGGAAATATTAACTCGTGCAAAATTTCAAGACATTTGGTTGCGTCTTTCGAAAGTTATCGTGCGAACCAGCCGGACAGCCACCAGACAGACAGACAGACAGTCAGACAGACGGACATGGCTCAAATGACTTAAAAAGTCATGAATCGAATTTGGTTCTAAGAAACCTAGGGTCTGAAGTGACTCCTTCTATGTGTTACACTTTTGGGTCGTATCAAATGATATATACCCTCATCCCTAAGGGTGATGGTATAACAACACTGCAACTATAAAAATCCATAATCAATTTTAAGAGTTTTGAATTTTTTGGCGAAAGACATAATTCGGGTTTTTAACGATTTTAGTTTTTTTTTACAGATTTAACCCCTTACCACTCAATAGTTCTGCTTTTTTCAGTTAAAAATCACTGTATCTCGATATATATTGACATATATTGATTTATTAACATATATTGATCGACATATATTGGCACATACATATATAGTTGCAAAAAAAATATTAAAAATACAAAAATTTTATGGGAACCACCTTAAGGGTTAAAGATAAAGGGTAGATATGTTCTGACAAACTGTTCGTCTTCCAATATATTGGAGGTCGGTCATACATTTGACTCCTCTAGGTGCACCTTGGGGGAAATTGCAGCATTGGGAGCAAATTTAAAATATTGTATGGGTGAACCTTTAGGGGTTCAAGATATGGGGTAGGTATGTTTGGGAAAAATTTTAGGAGGGAAAAAATAGTACGGTCTGTCATACTTTTTATCTCTCTAGGGGCCACTTTGGGGCAGTTGCGGGGCTTGTTGTGAATTTTTCACCTTCCACACCAACCTAAGAAAATTTTTTAAAAATCATTTTCGTGTTAAGGTGGTCAATATCTATGGAAAAAGTGTTTTGAAATCTTGTTTAAAAAAAAATTGTTGTTCTGTGCAATTTTATGGTGAAAACATCATGAAAAAATAGAATTTTTTCCCATATTTTTGCAATTTTCATGCACTGGATGCAATTTTTTTGGGTCAGTCTATTTGAGGCTTTTTTGCTCTGGTTTAGATCTACAACTTTGCCGAAGACAAAAAGAAAAAATTCCGAACGGTTTATGAAATATGGACTCCTTAAAATTGGTCCTTTTTTCAAAAGATCGTGTTGGGGTGAAAATATTGTAGTATCCAAAAAAAAGCTTCGATGTAATGAGGCCAAATCCTTTGGGGATTCTTTTAGTTTCGGTATATACTTCAAAAATAGCTGGGTATCAAGGTGGCACCAATTTATGTGTTGCACTGTGTTATATATGAAATAAGCTGCTTGAAAGGCACAGTATAGGGTGAAGGGCATCTGGCATTTGATACGTGCATAATTTACATCGATTGAAATAAAAAATTTATTTACAAGGGTGATTGTTATAGATTTGACACTTTTTTTTCGGAGTTTTATGGAAATTTGGAACATTCTGTTTCGCTGCATATTTAAAATTTAGAGGAATTGTTTCCCTGACAATTTGGTAGTGATGGACACGTTAAAAGATTTCACCAAGTTTTCGCGGTTATGGAAAACCGGTCCCTCGGGAAAAATTGGTCTATATTTTGGCAGATTACTGTTACGACAATACAAAAGAGTACACTTTTCTTAAGTACCATTCAATTTAATACATTTATCCTTAGAAGCTTTGTAGTCATTTAAGGGCTATATATGAGTATCATATATTTAGTACTCTTATTTTAACATATGTTTAACTAACTATCTTCCAGATTTGATGAACAATATTCCCGTTACGATCCTTACAATCATGAAGATCATTTTCTCTCTCGCCGCCACTATGATCCCTATGACAGTTACAGTCCACGCATGCCCCAGTATCCTGAACCATACTACAACTATCCCGATCGGCGTTATGATATACCAGAGCCACGTGATTACTTGCCAATTTATAACAATGAAATCTATGAAAAGTCCGCATACGCACCCATTCCATATTCTGATCATCGTTATCCTTTGCCCTCAAAATATCCTTCAGAGTATCCTCGCAGTAACAAGCGCATAGTGTACTATGCCCATTTGCCGGAAATCGTACGAACGCCATATGATTACAGTAACTCGTACAATCGGGATCGGTATGATGGTCTACTCACACCCAGCAAAACACTAACGAATACCTATAAAATGGATAAATCGGGTAGTGCACCTTCATCGTCGCTAAACAACAACCCTAACAATGCCAATTCGGATCTGTACGATTATGTGAAGCGCGACAAAAAGGATCGTGTTACACCAAAACCTATAAAGACTAACGTCAATGGACGGCAATAGGCGATTTAGGGAACTGAAGCAAAAGCAACGGAGAGCGACGATTCCAGATTTGTCGCTGTAGTTGTAAGTTTTATTCAACCAAATATTATTTAAACAAAAAACCAAAACCGCATAAACAAATCATTTACTCAAATTAGTTTTTAATTATTATATTTCATGTTTTAGTTTGATGCGTCATTCTGTCTTTATTTTATTATTAAACTTAATTAAAAATAAATAAATAAATAAAAAAAAAAAAAAATATAAATTTTTCTGCATCTCTTTGATAAAATTGTATGAGAATTACAATAGATGGGTACAATGAATGTGAGAGGTACCAGAAGGGGTGTGGCCAACTGCAGGCAATGACAATGCGAGCTGTTCGTGGACGGCACAGGGATAAGTGACGAGAGGCAACTCCTCTCTTTAGAAGGAAACAGAAAGAGCTGCAGGAATTCGAGTTTCGCTACCTGTGTCTCTCATGAACCAGAATCCGCACAAACGGAAGAAATACGCATGGAGTCTTCTGGTTCATCAGCAGTGCAAACGTTTACGACGCAAGTGGCGTCCCCGTCTATATCAAGGGTTCTTTTAGGAACCGCAATAGTACAAGTCCACAACAATGACTTAAAAAGTTGTTCGAGCGCTCTTGTAGACCCCGCCTCTCAAGCGACTTTCATTACCCGAAAACTTCAGAGAAGATTGGCTCTTCCAATCTTTTCCGCCCCGACTGCCAAAATTGTTGGCTTAAATGACTCAGTTGCCTCGAAGTCAAATGAGATATGTATCATAACACTTCGTTCTGATACAGATACTAATTTCAGCCTGACCACAAGGGCGTACGTGGTCGATAATATATCCCACCGATTGCCCTCTTGCATTCTGCCTCGAATAAATCAGTGGAAATTGGCTGAGATTAGAAAAGCAAACTTGAGTCTTTCGTTATTTTGAAGGTACGCTTTTAAATATATTCCACCCCGTTATGAAACTGCTATTGAAAACCCCTAGACTCTGATCGGATGGTACGCTTGATCGTGGAAAATACGATCCCCGTAGGGTTACTTTTAGCCCCCCTAACACGAAGATTTAATTCGTGCCCCGTTAGCTTTTGGTAAGCACATGCGACCATCCTGCGTCATTGAGTCGGTTTGGTACTGATGTTCGAGTGTCACCCCCTGACACTCCTGTATATCACACATAACATTTCATAATTTTATTTTCATTTCATGTTTCTTGTGACCACAATATGCGATGAGATAATACCAACAGCCACTGGATGCAACCTGAAGAAAAATCGATTTTCAAGCTGTGTTTATACCTCGCATGCAACGATGTCCAGGCTAGTTTCCACCTGTCTGTATTGCACTCCTGCAAGGGGGGCGGGATGTCTAGCTGGGCAGCTTAGTAGTTTGTAAGATTTATGTACTACTTAAAAAATCAACTCTATATTTTGTAACGAAGTATGAAAAAAAGAAACGTCAAACTTGAGAATAACAATACGATTATTACCAGCGAACCACCCGAAGGTAATACCCCAAATAAAACCCGAATATTATATTAAAACTCAAAATTTACTTGTGTTTTTATTTTCCCTACGTTTGGATAACTATTATTCTTCCCCGCCGTAACAATATGAAATAGCGAAGCATTGCCGGGCCCACTAGTCTTTATATAAATAAATACGCATTCAAATTTTCGCATTTCTTCCTTTAGTCATTTGGTTTGGGTGATGGTACAAGTTTTATCCCCTTTTCGGCCTTTTTATTCCTAAAAGTACGAATTTTAAAACATCCTCTTGTATCGCACAACTACTCACAACTACCCACGTTTCGCGTTTCTACTTTTAGCCGTTTGGTCTGGGTGATGGTACCAATTTTATCCCCTTTTCGGACTGTTTACCCCTAATAGTACAAATAGCCTATAGCACTCAGGAATAACGGTGTAAGAATTTTAAAATCGGATCAGTAGTTTGAAAGATTACCCATACAAACAACAAAACAGTTTCTCTTTATAATATTAGTATAGATAAGTACTAAATTAGCCCCATACACAGTGGGTCTCATGCATAAAAACGAGTAAAAGCGCTGAGTTGAGTCAGGTGAGCAATTGCTCGTAAGTCGAAGTCGATCAAACAGCAACAGCTTTTGCTCAATTTCGTATGCATAAAAATGAGTTCTAACCAATTGCAATTACTTGAGCAAAGGGAGATCAAACGTCTAATTGTTATTGAAGTGCAAACATGTCGTCAAATGAAAGTGAAGTAGAAGAAGAATCAAATAATAATAATAAAATAGAAACTGACATTTCTAAATTTTAAATAAAAAAAAAATATATATATTTTTTTTTAAACTGTTTGTTTGTTAGTTTTAGTCGATCGTGTTTTATATATTAAATTTACGTTAAAGTGTATCAAATTATACATCAAATTTGGCTTACGATCAGAAAATTGTTTTTTTTTATTGTTTGATATTTTTGGTCACATTCAGTGTGTCACGCACTAGGATGACGCATTTCGAACTCCATGACGAGTTCATCTTCAGACCCCTTTGTGACGAACTGATGCACAATGGTACATCATCAGCTGTATATATATCTACAATTATGTCAAACATGTACATGCGAAGTAGATATCAGCCGAAAATGTCCAGCACCAATTATAGTTTGAATTTGACCGTTAATATTCAAACATGAGAAATGGAGGAAATTCTTTCCCTGCGATTCCACTTTTTACCTCAAAGCTTAAGCCTTTTTAAAAGGTTTTTTGTTGTTAAACTAAGATTACTTTAAATTTTTCTATGTCAAAGTAAGGCATTTAGTTTTTTAGGCCGTGCCGTGCCAGTGTATTTTAAACTGTTTGTTTGTTAGTTTTAGTCGAATATCAAACAATAAAAAAAAACACTTTTCTGATCGTAAGCCGAATTTGATGTATCATTTGATACACTTTAACGTAAATTTAATATATAAAACACGATCGACTAATACTAATAAACAAAAAGTTTAAAACCAGTTAGAAAGTTTCAGTCGGGCAATCCGACTTACATATACCCTTACCCTCAGTAAAACAAATAATTTTCTATTATATTGATATTACTACTCGATTTCTAAACTGGGCGGAGTGGTACATTTGTATGGGAGGTATGAAAAGGGGTGTGTCTAGGCTTCCAGATTTATTCTCCATAATTTTATCCTGTTATAGCTTTACTAAATTCAGAATTTTGGCACGATTGCGTTAGGTGTATTGATATTATTACTCCATCTCTAAAGTAGGCTGAAAGGTACATTTGTATGGGAGGTACCATAAGGGGCGTGTCTAGACTTCGAAATTTTTTCCAAAACTTTATCCTGTTATAGCTTTACCAAATACAGAATTTGGGTACGATCCCGTTAGGTGTATTAATATTATTACTCGATTTCTAAAGTGAGCGGAATAATGTATTTGTATGGGAGGTACCAGAAGGGGCGCGGATAGACTTACAATTTTTTTCTTCAAAACTTTATTCTGTCATAGCTTTACTAAAAATAGAATTTGGATAAGATCACGTTTGATTTATTGATATTATTCCTCCATCTCTATAGTAGGCGGAAAGGTAGATTTGCATGGGAGGTACCAGAAGGAGCGTGGCTAGACTTTCAAATTTTTTTTCCGAAACTTTATCCTGTTATAGGTTTACCAAATACAGAATCTGGGTACGATCCCGTTGGGTGTATTGATATTATTACTCGATTTCTAAAGTGGGCGGAATGATGTATTTGTATGGCAGGTACCAGAAGGGGCGGGGCCATGTAGCCCATTTGCAATATCGTATATTGTTTTTAGGAAATAATAACTCGTGCAAAATTTCAAAACATTTGGTTACGTCTTTCGAAAGTTATCGTGCAAACCAGCTGGATAGCCAGACAGACTGACATGGCTCAAACGACTTAAAAAGTCATGAATCGAATTTGGTTCAAAGAAACCTAGGGTCTAAAGTGACCCCTTCTATGTGTTACACTTTTGGGTCGTAGCAAATGATATATACCCTCATCCCTAAGGGCGATGGTATAAACAAACAGCAGAAACATGTGTAACAGAAATTAAGCAAAAATTTGGCATTGAATTATTGGGGAAAATATAATAAAAACCAGTGAGAAAGTTTCAGTCGGGCAACCCGACATACATATACCCTCACTAGGGTGTTCCTTATATTGGTTTTTTGGGAATTTCGTTAAAAAATAGGTATTATTAGCAAATTTGGACATCGAGCTCCACCTTCCATTTGTTATTTACAAAATTACGAATATGTTGTGAGAAATTTCGCATCGATAGTTAGTCGTTAGAGTGTGCCGCAAAGAGGTCAAAGTTCGATTTTTGTGTTAAAATCAGTTTATCGCCGCTAAATAATTTCCTGTTTTAGATAGATGAACTAGTAATATGCCGTTGAATAGCTAAAGTGACGATCTATAAAAGCATATGTTTGAACTTACCATATCTCTTATAGATATCGAGATATTTGATGCAAAAGTGGGGGTATTTTGGAAGAAAAAATTAACCAAAATTTGTTAAACTGCTTTACGAATTGGGTTTTAGCAGACCACCATATATTTCCACAATTTAGCATATATCAAGTCAAAGTCAACAAAAAAGTATATGTGCATATTTTCAATATCTCTATCCATTCCCGAGATATCAGCCTTTAAAAACCGTTATTTTCATCAAACATCTCGATATCTATAAGAGAAATGGTAAGTTCAAACATATGCTTTTATAGGTTATCACTTCACCTATTCAACGGCATATTACTAGTTCCTCTATCTAAAACAGGATATTATTCAGCGGCGATAAACTGATTTCAACACAAACTTTGAACTTTGACCTCTTTGCGGCACACTCTAACGTCTAACTATCGATACGAAATTTCGCACAACATATTCTTAATTTTGTTAATAACAAATGGAAGGTGGAGCTCGATGTCCAATTTCACTACTAATAACTTTTTTTTAACGAAATTCCCAAAAATCCCATATAAGGAACACCCTAACCCTCACCCTCAGTAAAACATACAATTTTCTATTATATAATGTTATTACTCGATGTCTAAAGTGGGCGGAGTGGTACATTTGTATAGGAGGTACAAGATGGGGCGCGGCTAGACTTCCAGTTTTTTTCTCCAAACCTTTGTCCTGTTATAGCTTCATAAAATACAGAATTTGGGCACGATCGTGTCGAGTGATTGATATTTTTACTTCATCTCTATAGTTCATCTCAAGACATTTGTATGGGGGGTACCAGAAGGGGCGTGTCCAGACTTCAAGATTTTATCTCCAAAACTTTATCCTGTTATTGCTCTACTGAATACAGAATTTGGGTACGAGTATTTATATTATTACTCGATTTCTTATGTGAGCGGAATGATGTATTTGTATGGGAGGTACCAGTATGGACGGGCCATGTAGCCCATTTGCAATACCGTAAGTAACCTGTATAATTTGTTATCCTCACTTGCTAAATTTGTTTTGCGCTGTTAATAACATTTTAAATTTCTTTGTGGCACAAAATATTCAGCCATGATGCCTTTTTTAGTGTACGCGAGTCAACTATAAGGCATGCTCAACAAAATTTGAGCAAGAGCTCACAAAAGAAAGCAAAAGCTTGTTTTTATGCATATGAAAATGTGCACAAGCTCATCTTACTTAGTTCAAACTGAGCAAGACGAGATCAAACGTGAGCAGTGAGTAAAAGCAAATACATCAAAATTTATTAAGCATACAACAAGCAAATTTTACTCAAAAAATCGAGTCCGAGCTCAAGCTCACGTTTTATGCATGAGACCCAGTGAATCACACAAAAACTTTGACCAATGTATTTAAACTTAAAAAATTGAATTTAAATCTAATTTCTATAAATGGGATGGAGATTCCGTTATACACTAATACCTCTTTACACGGCCCCTCTTTTTACGGCATTTCGCTATAACGGCCTTAGCTTTAAGGCGCACATTACCTCGCTGTACGGCTAAAAGCAAATAGGGGATTCACCGTTTCTCTTGTTTGTGCTGATCGCTTGCACATGTTTCCGTTCTTGAGTAATAATAAGTAGGTATGTATTTAAATATAAGTAGGTATGAAATTTATTACCTCGCTTTACGGCGTTTAGCTTTACGGCCAACATTTTGGGAACGTATCTAGGCCGTATATCGAGGTATGTGTGTATTATGAAACATGGCCAGTTTTCTGCTCAATAAACAAAAAATATAAAAATCTTTTAATGTTTAATGTATCAACAGTAATACTTCTTTGCATACGATTTAAAATTTGTGTAACAGATATCATACTACCTTCCAACCATACTTTTATGCACGGAAAATCAGTCAACTCATTAATTTCAGTTAAATAATCAAAAGAATTCGTACACACACACAGAAATATATTTATAATATCCGTTTACTTTGGACATTGGATAAAATAAAACGACACTCCTTGACATGATATCAAAACCAAACAAAGTAAACATTTAAATACAAACCGATTGCCCCAAAGTCAGAAAAGGATAAACCAATACCACCACCACCATCACTCCGTCCACCCCACCACCCAACACCGACATCAGAAGCAACAATCAACCACAACGAACGCGACACATACAGATACTCGTATACAAAGGTCGTATGAAAGAGCAAATCATTTCCTCTTCAACGACTTTAAAGGTAAATTGTAAAATGTTTTTAATTGTATCAAAAATTACAGTGCAACAACATTAGTTGCTACTTGAAATAACAAATATTATCTCAGATAACATACAAACGATATAAATGGGTTGATGGTAATGCATCTATTATATTCGCAACAATGTAGTACCATAACAGTTTAATGTGTGTATTAAGGAACTATTACCTAAGTTTGTCTATATACTGCGGCTGACTCGAATTGTGTTAACCTAGCCATTACTGTCTTGCCCAAAACAGCAACTGAAACAAATGATTCCGGTCAATTTGAATAGTAAACCAAACAATTAATAAAAACAAAGATGATGTAGCGCCCGAACAGTTGCAGGAAGTGTACTACGGCACACGTTGTGGGGTACTGGACTTGAAGCAGAGGGAGGAAGTTGAGTTTCAGCCTAAGGAACATAATGTAAATTAACAATTCTCTTTTGTGCGGGAAACACAATTGGAAATGTGATGCAACGTCACTTCCGCCTTGTGAGCGGAAATATGCTTAATCTGCCGTTAATGAAATGATGACGGCCTTTAGATAAAGAACACACAGTGATTTAAAAGAAACTTTAATTAAAAAAGTAAAAATATGAATCGAAAGGTATCAGTGTGACCTATAAAAGTCAAAGTCAACCTTATATCTGCACCATATAAACGATTTTCCTATGATGGCGCCTGGCCAATGTTGCTCCGTAACGGACGTCTGATGGACGAAGGATAATGTCAGCGATGATGTTTAAGCTTATCCATACACCATCAATTGGATGCAGCTAATGAAAACACATGAAACCGTCCAAAAAAAAACTGACTTTTCGAATCTTTTTTAAACTGTAGGTCCCGTTATGTGAGTCTAATATTAGGAGAGTGTTAACTCACTCAAATGCCAGAAGCTCTCCCATATCTCATTCAGGTCATGCAAAAGGTTATATAATTTTTTTAAGTAACGACCCTATATAAATTTTGCCTTTCATCTCTTTCTTGCCCACATTGTTACTCATTATAAGCCACAACCCCCAAATCGGAGTCAAGTAACCCAATGTATCCAATCAAATGGTTCACCATAGGCTGATTGTAACTTTAGATGCCTGACTGGTTAGATGAACAATACATGACCATTTCCATGGTCCATTTATGCTCAAAGGATAAAATAGACATTGGTTGCAGGACTATTTGATATTTCATAAATTTGTTTCATCTGTTGTTGATGTTGAATCTAAAATTTATTAAATGTTCTTTACCTCTAGAGAAGCGTATATGACATGTTCTTTAACTTTTCTCACACACACACACTTACCTTCGCATCATGAGCATACCCAGCAAACAAAATGTTCAGACATCAGTCAGAAATCGTTACGACAGTCGGCAAAATCGTCTAATATCGAATCCGAAATCGGACCGAATTCGTTAACACGAAGCCTGACCGACGCACCTAAGGGAAATCTGATGTATGTACGACATGTCGTACCGACGTCTGAACGATTTCTGAATGTAAATCGAGGAAAATTCTGATGGGAAATTCGACGCGTCGTTACGACTTCAGACCGATATCTTACCAAATATCTAAAGTAATTCGTATGTTCGGATAATTCGATGTCTGAACATTTGGTTTCCGGTATCGGATCCGAAATCTGACAGAAATCGTTACTAAAAACATATGAAGTGGTTAACACGATGTATGACCTGCTCAGCTAATCTAAATGTAAATCATAGGAAAATCTGAAGGGAAATTCGTTGTTTCTTTAATACTATTTTGTTGTTTCCTCGGACACAGAGTTCCGAAATCGCTGCGAACTCGATCAGATATGTCGGAGCAAAATAAAATGTCCCTTCAACAAGTCGTACTGAATTCTCTACGATATCGTTAAGAAGAGTTCAGACAATGTGCAAACGTGTCGGATATCAGCCAATGTCGGAGCTTTTGGTTTGCTGGGTAGGCACATGCATGTACGGGGATTCTCAGAAATATTTAATACGTTTGCGTGTGTGTATATTAAAAAAATGGTTTTCGTAACAAAAATTAAACAATGCCAAAATGTTGGAAATATATAACAAAATCAAGATAGAAAAAGAGTATTGTAGCGAATGTTATCAATGGCCTTAAAAAAATTTCAACTTTGTATTTAATTTAAGGAAACATGTGAACGATGATGTTATAATAATTCGGTAAATTTGCTTAAAAACTAAAGTAAAATAATCGTTTATAAAGAAATACAAGTATTCGTGAATTTATGTCCCCGACTACATCAGGTTAGATATGATGCAATGCATCACACTAGTAGCACTTACTTAAGTGGCCCACTACAACTTACGAACATGGTTCATAAATTAGAGGCCTGAAGTATTAAATTATTCCACGCGTTTCAGTCTTCTGCGTGCGTTCTCCAGTTGGTTCTTCCAGATGGTGGCACGTCGTCTACCACTTGATCCTTCCAACGAAGTTTGGGTCTCCCAGCTCTGCGGCGTCTTTCAGGTTCACATGTCCCAGCCATCGAAGTCGTGGGATTCTGACTCTTTTAGCTACGTCTATGTTGCGGTAAAGCTCATACGGCTCATGGTTCATCCGAAATTCGCCGTGGACACAGATAGATTCATATACTTTTCGGAGGTCTTTTCTCTCGAATACTCCCTGGTTTTGTATGTCCGTTGTCGTAAGCACCCATTATTCGGCAGCATACAACAGATCGGGTAAAATTAACATCTGGTACAGCTTTTTCTTAGTATCTCGTGAAAAAGGTGGTGTTACTAAAGTGCTGTCTGTCTGTCTGGCTGTCCGGCTGGTAAGAACGATAACTTTCGAAAGACGCAACCAAATGTTTCGAAATTTTGCACGAGTTAATATTTTTCCAAAACTACTTAAGGTATTGCAAATGGGCTACATGGCCCCGCCCCTTCTGGTACCTCCCATACAAATACATCATTCCGCTCACTTTAAAAATCGAGTAATAATATCAATACACCCAACGTGATCGTACCCAAATTCTTTGTTTAGTAAAGCAATAACAGGATAAAGTTTTGGAGAAAAAAATTGGAAGTCTAGCCGTGCCCTTCTTGTACCTCCCATACAAATGTACCACTCCGCCCGCTTTAGAAATCGAGTAATAATATTAATATAATAGAAAACTAGCTGACCCGCAAACGTTGTTCTGCTATACAACTTCGGACCCGGCAAACTTCGTCTCGCTCCTAAGGTAACGAATTCATATAAGCTCCAAGGGTATAGTAAAACACTGTTAGTTCAAGTGATGTGATTTATTTGAATTTAATCGAAATAAGTTAAGAGCGCTGAAGAGCGATCTGAAACAAACAATGAAGACGGTTTGCCTATACGCGAACAGACAACGTACGGCTGATCTTGTGAAAAGCAGGGAAATTTGAGATTGATCCCAAAAATTTTCACTGATGGGTTTTGCGATTTATTGATTGTCATCGTAAAAGCCAATAGAATGGGGAGTTGAATTCGCTTGAATTTGGAAAGGAAGATCGGCAAGAATAATAGAAATTAGTGGGATAAGGATTTCCTCTCCTTGGAATTTGCCCCTGATGAACGTCGCTTTAATCACATTGATGATCAGTTTCTTGACCGACGAACGCGTACCGTTGCACAATTTAAGATGATTCCGATTCCGCAACATGCTTATGATCGATCCCACCGTCAGCTGTATTTTATGCGGCGGAGTTCCTGACACATCTAAAAAATTCAAAAACTCTGTCGGATAGTTGGTCGCCTAATTCTTGTCGGTCACACTGTCAACAGTTTTGTATGAATGCAGGTCTCCATCGATTGGACTTTGAATATTAACATTCAAGCTATCGACGACCTTATTTTTCGCTGCTAGTATGGCCCGTTCACTTATTCAATCTAGATTTTTATAATTTTTGCAATGCCGGGGAAAATTTTGGTGCTGAGTTCCTCCTTTGACGATGCAAACTGGAAAAAGTTTGCCGGGAACGTCATCAATCCAGAGTTCCAAAACATCAACAGGAATTTGGCCATTACAAAGTGCCAGTAGCTGTCTTGAAAATTCAGTAACACAAAGATGATGATTTCAGATGACGATTTTAATTTCATAAGCAGCAGTAGATTTTGGGATGACGGGAAGCGTTTGACGAAAATACCATAGCCACACCAAATCATCTCGAATCACCTCGTAAATCCTTAACCGTTCGGTCAACTGCCTCCAAAACTCGTTAATGTGCCATCGTGCATTCTCTCCAAATGATGATTTTGCATTCTCGCAACAATTTTGCTGCACGTTGGCTTGTCAACCGTGAAAAGATTCATCAGCAGCTTCAAAGCGGAAAATGCAGGTCGACCGCGTTTCAACAATGTGGCAGAAATACCAGCGGATGCAACAGCTAACGGAATTTGCGATCTTGACCAAATGTTGCCAGAATCAAAGAAATGACGAATGTTTTTCCTGGGGTAGCATCGAGAAAGTAAATGCCTCCCGTTCTATCGTCAACAACCTCCATCAGCGAATCGTACACGTTCGGCATTCGATGGCGGCACAGCTTTTTCGGGCACTTTCAGTCAGCTCCTCTCGATCAATGCTTGATTTCTTTGCAATTCGCGATTGAATGCATCGTGTATCGAAAGATTTGACGCTGGTATTCCAATTTTGACAGTAGACTGCCGCACATAAGCACGCACATGTCTTCGATCTGAAGTTAATTTCAAGATCGAAATTCGAACTTAATGGAAAATGAAAAGAAGTGCTGACTTGTAAACAAACCTTTTGTTCTATTGACCATTTTTAAATTGAGGTGATAGACATCCTCTCCACGACAGAACATCAACGGGTATTGAAGTGCATCATATGACCGATGAGGCATGCCTCAGTTGTCTACCATCCCGACGCTTGAGAACATTATCGCGTTATTTCACATTCTTACCAACAATCACCACTGCGACTTCATTTATAGTGGGAGCATTGAGTCTGCTCTGATAATTTCGTTAAAAAATCTAAATTTTTCGAGTTTTTACGGAATATTTCGAGTATTCCACCAAGAATTTTCTATAATCCGAAATATTACAGATTAACATCGTCCAAAATTATCAATCATACGATAAAATTCAAAATTTCGTCTAAAAAAATTAAATTTGTTGGCATTTTTCCGAAATTTTTCGACAAAAATTTTCTATTTTTCTATTCATAAAGCCACTAATAGTGATACAATGCAAAATTTTGTAGAAAAAATCGATTTTTCCCATTTTCCAACTTTTCCTTCCAACTAAACCTTCTCCTGGCAATAACGAACAACTGTATACATTTTTGCCACCATTTTTATATATATAGATGGTATGTTTAACTGAGGGTGAGGGTATATTTAAGTCGGGTTGCCTGACTGAAACTTTCATACTGGTTGTTTTGTCCTTTTGTCTTAGTGATGAGAAAACTGCAGTAACATCCCGCAGATTTCGGCCAGTGATGTCTATAATCATCGGCATAGGCTAGTGACATCAGGCTCTGATCAAATATGATGCCAGACATGTTGACACCAGCCTTTCTCATCACCTTCTCCATAACTATATTCAATAGTGTACAGGAGAAACTATGGCCCTGCCTGAGACCTCTTTCCGTGTTGAATCGATCAGAGTGATCCTTACCGATCTTAATGGAGGATTTGGTATCCTCCAAGGTACATCTGCAAAGTCGAATTAGTTTTGCAGGAATACCAAACTAAGACATGGACTCATATAGCCTATTCCTTATCGAAGAGTCTAAGGCAACTGTGTAGCCGAAAAAGAGGTGGTAGGTGTCGATCTGCTTTTCATGAGTTTTTTTTCCAAGATTTGTCGTAAAGTGAATCAAATTTCAAATCCACAATTCTCAATACCAGCGAGAAAGTTCTTGGCCTGCACCCAAACGTAGACAATCATCGAGATTCATCCAATATAAGAACTATAAAAACGGTAAGCTTCCAAACAGAAAAGTAAGAAAAGTTAAAATTACGTGCAGGAGAGATAAGTCCAAATGCGGATAGAGCGAAAGGAGGTAGATCCCGTACCTAATACGAATAACTAATCTTAGGACAGTAGACCATTTTTGCGAAATTTCAGTTTTCCGGTGTAATAGTTAAGTATGTCGAGAATGCTCTGATAGCTTTCTGATTCTCAACAGAAATGCAGCGGCAGCCGATTCAGCTCTGATATCTGAAGTACAGATGTTTAGAATAGTACTAAGTGCTATACGAGATCCTACATGTTATCCTTGCCCCACAAACACTATTCGATGATAATCTTTGAATTTTTGTTAATGAATTCAGGACGTATTTTTCATAGAGAGGTATTGGTCTAACTATTGCTGTACAAATCCGCATAGTGCCCTTTGGAGACAGTTCCCAGCACTTCCCTATAGCCAATTTACACCAGTTAAGAACATAAGATGCATGAACCTCTCCCCTACATAGGATTTCCAAGATAGTTTTCCGTCGAGTATAATCCATAGATTCCTTTGTGGCACTGTCCAAGCAGCTAACTACTTCCGGTCTTAGACCAAGTATTCCCTGGGCAATGACTTTAAAGCAACCGCTTTGAAGTTAGCTAGAGTTAGAAGGCGAAATGTTGAGTAACCTAATCGGCATGCTACCACCGATGCGTCTTAGGAACTAGGTAACAGAAGTTACTGAAACTCAACACAGGCTCTCTTAGTGGCTTTGGCAGCCCCAAGAAACTAAGATCGGGAGCGGTGGCCTAATAAGCCACTCTCCTTAAACAAAAATTTATTATGAAAACACGAAGAAAACGAAAAACAAGAACTCCCCCAAATGTTGACGACCCCCGCAAACGATATAAGGACCATGATTTAAGGATATGCACCTGGAATGTCCGAACTCTATACAGAGATGGTGCCTCTATCCAACTGGCGGATGTCCTCGACAAATACAAGGCTGACATCACCGCCATACAGGAAATGAGATGGACGGGACAGGGATGCACACGACGGAAGAACTGTGACATCTTTTACAGCTGCCATGCAGAAAGACACGAATTTGGATGTGGTTTCATAGTCGGCAAGAGACTTCGACACCTGGTCTCGCGGTTTAACCCTGTAAATGACCGTATAGCCGCCATTCGCATCCGGGCGAAATATTTTAACATTACGCTGATTTGTGTACACGCCCCGACGGAAGACAAAGACGATGACATCAAAGATGCATTCTATGAGCGCCTGGAGGATATATATGACTGCTGCCCTGCACATGACATTAAAATTGTTCTGGGAGATTTTAATGCTAAAATAGGAAGGGAAGATGCTCTTGGTTCAGCAGTCGGAAAATTCAGTCTACACAACAACACCTCCGATAACGGATTCAGACTGGTAAGTTTCGCGTCGGCAAGAAACATGGTTGTGAGTGGAACCAGATTCCCGCATAAAGATATCCACAAGGCAACCTGGATATCTCCCGATCAAAATATAAGAAATCAGATTGATCACGTGGTAATTGATGGAAGGCATGTCTCAAGCGTTATGGACGTGCGTGTGATGCGCGGTGCAAATATCGACTCGGATCACTACCTAGTTGCAGCCAAGGTACGCACACGATTAAGTAGAGCTAAAAACACTCTTAATCAAACGCAAAGGAAGCTAGACATCACAAAGCTGCAGACCACTGAGATAGCCAATGCCTACTCCAACCAACTCTCTCAATTACTCCATACAAATCCCCCTAGTTCTGATGTTCCCGACATGCAGTGGCAGCATATTGCGAATTCTATGACCACTGCCGCAACAACCGTACTGGGTTATGAAAAACCACGCTCAGACAAGCCCTGGTACGATGACGAATGTCGCGAAATGTCTGAGGAAATGGATGCTGCATACAAGGCAAAACTGCAGCCAATGGCGACGCGTGCAGTGACGGAGCGTTATAAAGAGAAAAGGAGGGAGATAAAACGCCTGTTCAGACGGAAAAAGCGTCTGTGGAAGAAAAGAGAGAGCCAGGATATCGAAAACTACAGGGATAGAGGTGAGGCCCGAAAGTTCTACCAAAAGGTAAAAAGTAAAGGTTTTGGAACAGGGATCCCCACCTGTAAGGACAGAGACGGAAATCTGGTCACGGACACTCAGAGTGTGCTGCAAATATGGAGGGAACACTTTCAATCTCTTCTCGTTCCCGAAGGCAGCATAAGTGACGGAATCGTACCAATCATCGACGATGGAGTAGATTGTCCACCACCGAGCCAAAACGAGATCAGCACGGCAATTGCCCGGCTTAAAAATAATAAAGCTGCGGGAGCCGATGGACTGCCGGCAGAGCTTTTTAAAGCCGGCGGCGATGACCTGGTAATATGCATGCACCAGCTCATAAACACGATTTGGCTCAGGGAGTGCATGCCCGATGATTGGAATCTGAGTGTCCTATGTCCCGTGCTTAAGAAAGGCGATCCTAGTGTGTGTACCAACTATCGCGGGATTAGCCTTTGACCCATCGCGTACAAGGTCCTGTCTAGTGTGTTATGTGAAAGACTAAAGCCCCTCCTGGCGAACCTGATTGGACCTTATCAGTGTGGCTTTAGACCTGGTAAATCCACCACCGACCAGATATTCACGCTACGACAAATCCTGGAGAAGACCCAAGAAATGCAGATCGATACCTACCATCTGTTCATCGATTACAAAGCTGCATTTGACAGTCCGATACGACAGAAATTGTTGGATGCTATGGCTGAGTTTGGTATCCCCGCAAAACTAATTCGACTCTGCGGGATGACTCTGACTGACACGAAGTCTTCAGTGAAAATTGGCAAAAATCTGTCAGAGCCATTTTCTACCAAGCGAGGCTTTAGACAAGGCGATAGTCTGTCCTGCGATCTCTTTAACATCGTAATGGAGATGATCATGCGGAAAGCAGCAGTAAACAGGAATGGCACCATATTTAACAAAAGCCACATGTTGCTCGCGTATGCTGATGATATCGATATTATTGGACGTGGATTGCGAGATGTTACTGCGGCTTTTTCGAGCATTGAAAAGCAGTCGGCTGAAGTGGGTCTGGTGATAAACGAGGACAAAACCAAGTTATTTGTTTCAACGAACAAAGAGTCCACTCGTCTGGGACGCTGCGTGAACGTTGACAACTATAATTTTGAAGTGGTAGATGATTTTGTCTACCTTGGCTCCGCCATAAACAAAAATAATAATGTCAGCCTCGAAATCAAAAGACGAGTATTGATCGCAAACCGCTGCTACTATGCGCTAAGCAAGCGATTTAACGACAAAGCGCTCTCTCGAAAAACAAAGATCCAGCTCTACCAGACTCTGATCCTACCTGTCTTGCTCTACAGCGCAGAATCGTGGGTAATGACACAAGCGGATCAATCTATTCTGGGAGTCTTCGAGAGAAAAATACTCCGCAAAATATTTGGACCCATCATCGTGAACGGCGAGTACCGTCGTCGAATGAATCATGAGCTGTACAACGACATCGACGTGGTCAAGCGCGTTCAAATAGACCGAATGCGCTGGCTTGGACACGTTGTACGAATGGACGATAACGCTCCGGCTCGAAAAGTCTTCGGCAATAAACTCGATGGGCGGCGCAGGAGGGGGCGACCAAAACTCCGATGGATAGACCAGGTGACGGAAATGTTAAGTAAGCTTGGTATGACGAACTATCTACGGAGCGCAAAAGACCGAAGCGGTTGGAATGGTTTTCTACGTGCGGCTGCTGATAGATGAATTTCTGTTGTTGCTGCCAGTAAAGAAGAAGAAGAAGAAGAATAATCCATAGATACTTGACGAGCTCTTTCAACTGAAATTGCACCAACTCTATTAAGTGATGCTGGTACAAATTTTGTTTTTTGTATTTCCGAGAAAAGAGAATACGGTAGAGAATACTATCCCAGCGGCGTAAGGAAGGACCTAAATGGCATTATAGAATGTATTCAAAAGTAGTCAGTAGGCTTACGCTCTGCATTCTGTCTTCCTTTCCAAATAACATAGGCTGTCGTTGGTAGGCATGGCCTAACGTCGTCGCTTTCTATCAGAAGACCTGATGGAAGGCCTGCATACACATGCAAAAAGTAGGACTTGAAAAATAAAAAATTATATGTAGTTAGTCACCCTCAAATTGTTGAGTTTATTTTTAGATATTTCTCACTCCTATGTATACATTTTTCTCTATACTTACACTTTTTTTCCAACGAGAGTAAACCTTGCTGGAGTTTGAACTCACTACTTCCCGATTGTTAGTCAGCCATGCTACCATCTCGCCTATGAAGATGCATTCCAATTGTGTGACTGAAACTAAACATAAACTGTTTTCGTTGCCTTTTCTTTTATGACTTCTCTCATGCTTTCTATGAGAAGGGAGACGGAATGTGTATACACACGAAATGGTGGAATAACAACTAATCGAAAACGTTGATTCTTTCGTCTCAAAGGAAGCCTGCAGCAGTGGTCTTTAGATAATGGAGTGGACATGTCCATGGGATATTTCAGATGTGTCTCAGAAGTCCTTGTTGCATGCCTGCTTGCAGAAGGCCTTGTTAATTTCGCCACTGGGAAGAGTCAGCGCTGCCCAATTGTACATGATGCAAATGTTGTGCTCTCGTGCCCTACCAACAATCGTTGAAGATTGTTTCTGTGTCTGTACTTGTGTGTGTTTTTGTATTGAATGCGAATCAAGCGTGTTGCTTTCACAACATTCAAGCATTAACTGACTGTTTTCAACCAAACAAAACATTTAGGCACGTATGAATTGCCGATCGAGTGTATGTTAAAATCGACAATTGCCGGCTTCGCGGGGCTATGGGGTGCCTGGCATTCGAGTATCAGTCCGTTTTTGGCTTTTGCAAACCTTATTGATTTCGCCATCTGTTCTTTTAGTCGATTTCTCTGTTGATCGCTATTCGAGTTGAAGATTATTCATTCAATAGTGGTATAACCTAGCAAGCGAAGATCCTTTACATTGGACACAGCGATTTTTTCATTCGCAACCGATGATCTGCAAACTATGTCCTAATGTGCAGAAATTACCTTTGTCATATCACAAATATTATCTAACTTTAATGTTATGTAAACTAAATTTTTCGTCGGCTAAGAACATCTTTCCTCCCTACCCATTCAAGTACCAATTTTCTTAATTTGTAAGACTCAACCTCGTTTCGCAAAAACATTAAATTGTAATTTTTCTATCAGCAGCCAATTGGTTTTCAACAACTCTCCTAATTACAAATGGTAACTATGTATACCAGCATCCCCATTATACACGTATGTCCAAACTAGTTGGATAACAAGAGATATCCTTGTAGGTGGGATTACCACCAACATTTCTCTGCTTGCTTCTGTAACCTACCCAAAGGACTAAAGAACATAAACCATAAACATGCAAATCCAGTCATCAGATGTTCAATTTTTTGTTGCTTGTTAAAGACCGAACAGGGTCAGAAAATAAGTCGAAACCAAAACAAGAAGTACCTACACTGAACATCTTTAGCTTTGGCATCAAAGGAATTTTCGGAATTCTTAATTAAATTTACAATTAAAATTGCATGATATCCAAGCACGAGGAATGTGTTCGTTCGTGTGTTGCGAAGTTTTACATACTACAAATGGGAACTTTACCCATCTCCTTAGTCTCCTTTGATTTCAACTTAAGCAAGTTAACTGTCCAAGATGTTCGTTTTAAGGATATAACATATTTTTGGCTTCTACTGCAGTGAATTTGAGGGAAAGAGACAGAGAAAAAATATTAAATCTAAAGTTTCAAAAGAACTTTGTTAATTTGTCCAAATGTATTGTTTTGAACAGTTTTTTCTTTCAGGTTTGTAGAAGCTTTTAATGAAATGGAAACAGTTGTTGTATCTTTAAATTGTAGCGCGAAAGATGGGAGGAGAAATTATGCATGTTAGAGGGACTTTAGTGTAATGCAAACAAAAGTGTAGTACTTAACATAGTGAACGTGTTTTAATGTTGAATAAAATTTAAAATATGTCGCTTTATTTTTTGTGTTCCCTGATAAAAAAAGATAAATAATAGTTATTTATTTAAAATGCTCGACAAAGTCCTTAGGATGACTGCAATGGACTTGTACGTCAAGTATATTGTTGCTCTAGGGGCTATCAGACTGAGGGAAGGTGGCGATTGACATCAATCCATAGATGATAATGCGAAATTTTTGGCTTTTGGGAAATGGCATATTGATTTTTTGAAGAAATTTGTGGATTTCCGTAAAGCAAACGTTGAAATTCCGGTAAGATCGGAATCGAATGATGGCGGTACTCCTTATTTCTGTATTTACTGACAAAAATGGAATATGGCATAGTAGCTGGTGTTTACAGAGAAGACCTGCAGCTAAGCTTCTCTTACAGGCTACATAATAAAGGTACTGACCATTGCGAGATTCTTGGTACTAAATCAGCAGACCTATTGGCGTGAGAAGGCTATACTATGTCTGATCATGACTCTCTGGAAGATGTTCACCCGCCCAATTGTTACGGGCGACGACTGTATGACTGTTATATCGCTGTGGCAAGAATACAACAGTTCCCGAATTGGGATCGATCCATTGGCGTGTGTGTGAGAACAAGGAGGAGTCCGAGGTGATGGAATATTTTCTCTGTAGCTGCTCTAGCCAGTAGAAAGCTAAGATACCTTTGGAAAAGATATGTAGAAAAAGAGGACTCTTTCTCAGTCCTAGTATGCGATTTTATATGCTTCCATGGCTAAATGGGACAAGATACACACGATTTTCTCTATCTCTCGTCACAATCACAGTGGATCAGCAGATCTCGGTGTGTAGTGTGATCTGGCTTTTGCAAGATTTAACATGTCCTCACAATCAGGGTTCGTCGCTCCCCCGCAGTAAAAGCGACAGGTTCCTAAATAGTTCCACAATGCCTGTCCCTTTTAACATGCACATGTCCTAGGAATTGGCAATTGCCACAGTTGCATTTCCTTTGTGAAATACCTGAAATAGTTCAACTCGATATAGTTTAGAACTGTTTCCCAAGAACTAATTCTGATCTATTGCAAAAATACTCTCTGCTCTCACAAGTTTTTGTTTTTTATTTATTGCGTTTGGGGTTATAAGGTGAATATTGCATCTCAAGCCGACTCACAACCTCCTTCGTCGTGGCACCTGGGAAAAGTTGTTCGTTAGATTTTGTATCATGAATAGCGGCAGATAGTGAGCGATGAACCCTGCTGGTTCGGCTAGCCACCCGCCTTCAGGTCCTCTACTGGCTATGTTGACGACCTTCGCAAACGTAATAAGGACCATGATTTAAGGATATGCACCTGGAACGTCTTGACCATATATAGAGAAGATGCAACTATCCGACTGGCGGATGTGCTCAAGAAATGTAAAGCTGACATCACCGCAATCCAGGAGTTGAGATGGACAGGACAAGGATGCTCGCGACGTAAAAATTGCGACATCTATTACAGCTCACTTCGGTGTGGATTTGTAGTTGGCGAGAGACTCGGACATCTAGTCAAGCGATTCAATCCTGTCAGTTAACGAATAGCCACAATCCGCATCAAGGCGAAACATTTTTACATCACACTGATTTGCGTTCATGAAGATAAACATACGACCGCTGCGCTGGTCACGACATTTAAATCGTTCTGGGAGATTTTACCGACACGTCAGACAACGGGTTTAGGCTGGTTAGCTTTGTAGCGGGACGGAATATGGTAGTGAGTTTAACCAGATTCCAGCACGAAGATATACACAAAGCAACTTGGCTATCCTTCGATCAAAAAACCAAAAATCTAATTGATCATATGGTAATAAATGAAAGGCATGCATCTTGTGTCATGAACGTGCGCATAATCCATGGTACTAATATTGGTTCGGATCATTATCTGATTAAAACCAAGGTGCCCACAAGATTGAGCAGACCGAAAAACGCTAGTAACCAAACACAAAGAAAGCTGGACATTGCGAAGCTGCAAACCCCACAGATAGCCACTGCCTACTCCAACCAGTTCTCCCAACTACTACGACACAACGCCCCTACTTCTGACGTCCCCGATAGACAGTGGCAGCGTATTGCGCATTCCTTGACATCAGACGCAACAACCGTGCTAGGATTTTTAAAATGGTGGTCAGACGAATCCTGGTACGATGAAGAATGTTACATAGCGTCTGAGAAACAGGATGCTGCTTATAGGGCAACGCTACAGCCAATTGTAACCCGGGCTGTTAGGGAACTGATCAAGGAGGCAGTAAAACAGGCGTGACAACTATTTAAACGCAAAAAGTCAGATGAAGAAACGGAAGAACGAGGATGTAGAGCGATACAGGGATAGAGGTGAGGCCCGAAAATTTTACCAGAAAATAAAAGCAAAAGGCTAAGATAGTCCCTCCTGTAAGCGCAAGGACGGAAATCTGGTCACAGATAAGCAGAGTGTGCTGCATATATAGAGAGGACACTTTCAGCATCTGCTGGTTCAAGAAGGCAGCGCACATGAAGGTATCACGTCAATTGTCGACGACGGCTTAGATTGCCAACCACCAAGTTAAGCCGAGTTAAAAAGAGCAATATCGCGGCATAAAAATAAAAAAAACAGCCGGTGCCGATAGACTTCCGGCAGAGCTCTTCAAGTTCGGTGGCGAGTAGTTGATAACGAGCATGCACCAGCTCCTACGCACGGTTTGGGTAAACGAGTGTATCACCCGAAAAAGGTGATTCAAGTGTGTGCTCTAACTCCCGCGGGATCAGCCATTTACCCATCGCATATCATGTCCTGTCGAGTGTGCTTTGTAAAAGACTAAAGCCAGTGTTATCCCCACGTTCCATCTTTTCGTCGACTATAAAGCTGCCTTCGATATCCCGATACGACAGAAATTACCCGAATTACATGGCTATGTTTGGTATTCCAGCGAAACTGATACACCTTTGCGGAATAAGGCTGACTGAAACGAAGTCTTCAGTGAAGATTGGTAAGGACCTTACGAAACCAATCTATACCAGACGGGGTCTTAAACAAGGCGACGGCCTATCGTGTGACCTATTCAACATAGTGATTGAGAATATAATGAGGAAAACTGTAGTAAACACGAGTGGCACTAAATTCAACAAAGCCAAATGCTACTCGCGTACGCTGATGACGTAGACATCATCGGTCGAAAACTGCGGGATGTGACTGCAGCCTTCTCAAACATACAGAAGGAATCAGCGAGAATGGGTCTAATGGTGAACGAGGACACAACGAAAATGTTAGTCTTAACGAAAAAGAATCTACTTGTTTGGAAAGCTGTTTGAACATTGATAACTATAATTTCGAGGTGGTACATAATTTTATCTACCTAGGCTTCGCCATAAAAAAAACAAATAATGTCAGCCTTGAACTCCGGAAAGAATCCTGCTTGCTAATAAATGCTACCACGGACTAAGCAAGCGATGCAATGACAGAGCTCCATCTCGCCGAACAAAAATCCAACTATATGAGATATTGGTTCGACCTGTTGTAATGTATGGTTTAGAATCCTGGATTATGACACAAGCGGATGAATCAGTTCTGGCAGTATTCGAGAGAAAAATACTCCGTAAAATATATGGGCCCCAACATCTTTAACGGAGAGAACCGACATCGTAAGAATCATGATCTGTACGAACTGTATACTGACATTGATGTGGCCAGGCGCATTAAGGTGCAGCGGTTGCGTTGGCTAGGTCATGTTGTACGCATGGACGAAAATGCTCCAGCTCGAAAAGTCTTCGACAATGAACTCGATGGACGGCGCAGAAGAGTTCGACTAAAACTCCGTTGGAAAGACCAGTTTACTGAGAACCTTGCAGAACTTAGTGTGACTAAGTAGATAAGAATAATCCCATGGGATTGCAAAGAAGTGCCAGGTAAGTAAGTAAGTAAACGTTTGTTTTCCCAACAACAGAATTCCTTTTGTGATTTTGTGCAAGTTTATCTCTGAGCATCCCTTTCGAACTAGAATTTAACAAGTCTGTTAGAAAATTTTGGGGCCGGCCGTGGCATAGTGGTTTAAACACGCGACTACTATGCGGAAGATCACAGGTTCAACTCCTGGCTCTAGTCATCTTATAAAAAAAAAGTTCATTGTCGGCTCCCCTCGAATGCTGGTGACAGCAACTTTGCAGTATAAGTGTCGAGTCAATCGGCTTGTCTAGTAAGAGTTTCTCAAACAGTGACGTTCGCATTCGTCGATAAACAAGTAGGTGCCGTTAGTTGTGAATCTGAAAAATAGAAAGCGTGTTAATTCACAACAACACGAGAAGCTATCCCATACCTCATTCATGGGGAGTAAAGGGAAATGAAGTTTTTTTTAAGTTAGAACCATTTTAGAACTAGTTCTTTTGGAGACTCTCTCCTATTATCCTGACGGGACCTTATCGTGATAAAAATATCACAAGACAACGTAGCCCAGGTGCCACCACATGGATGCATGTTTCACGTTGCATCCCCCCACGCCCTGAAAAAATACTGGAAAAATAACCTTTCACATAACCATCTAAAGCCACATTGTCAAACGAACACATACTAGCACTCACCTAAGACTACCATACTATATTTCTATTTCCCTTTCTGCCACAACTCAAGATTAATGAGAAAATTTAATGATTCACTCATTAGTTTGACACACAAAACTGAAATTAAATACAAAACGTACGAAATTTTGATGAGACAAATGTCCGCATTGAACATTAAGATGGGAACCTGCAAATGGTCATCAGATGGACGAACAATTAACACAAGACTGCCCAAATCGACATGCTCAAACAATTACAGCCAAAGACAAAAAGGGGATAATGAGAGAGGAGTTTACATGCCCGAGTACATGTGTAGACAAAATGTTAAAGCGTAAAAAGTATAATTAACAAAGGAGGATAAATTGTAACACAAAACAAAACGACCCAAAAAGGACAATTACAATTTGACACGCAAAACCATGAAAAACATGTAGAGAATGTAGAAATACATACAGATACAGAGAGAGAGAGTGCAAATGTGTTAAATGAAATCGACAATTGATTGAGTTGGCGGTTTTTGTTGGTCATTTTTAAAACTGGACATGAGACAGATGTCAAGTGAAAAGGCACAAGAGCATGGTGTGGGTCAATAGGTTTCTTGCACTTAGGGATGTGTGTGTGTGTATGTAATTAATTGTTAAAGGTTTAAACAAATGTGTTGCAATTAATCAAGTCATATTTTAAATATTTGACCATATTAAACAAAATGTACAATAGCGACATTTAAGCAAAAAAAAAATTAAATAAAGGGGTAAAGTGTTTGAGCGTAGGTGTATACCATTTAATGTAAATTGTAATACGTATTTTGAAACCAAATGGTTTCTTTATATGTGAGGCAAATATGTATGTATTTTTTTTCGAAATTGGGGAAACAATACTAAATTTCGTATTAATGTTGCCCTTGACGTTCTCGAAATGTAGGTAGACATGTTAAAAAATATCTATGTACATTCTCTTGTAACTTAAAGTTTTACAACAAAGCATCAACTTCAATATTAACCTAACCAATTTAGGTTTCTTAAAGCAAATCCTTACCGGTTTAAATTTAAACATAACCTTCACGAGCAACATTACTTTCTTTCGTTTTAAATAACTGTTGAAATTCCTTAACCCTCCTGCCAGACCCATCATTCTTCGTATTTGTTATGCAAAATATAATTTCCTTTTCTCATTCTTTTCATTTCATTCAAAACATTCATATTTTTTTCATTCTGTTTGACAATTAAATTTTGTAAGGGGAACAACGAATGGCAATTGTCGGAAGGACACATTTCATTGTGTGTGCGCCTTAAAACAATTGAAGTCCTTGGTAGTTGTCTTGCTGGTTTTGCAAGGCGGGTGAGTGTTTGTAATGTCGAAATTCTCTAGAGGTTAATTTAATACTCGCGAATTAACATTACTGTGTGGGTGTGTGTGTGTTGGTGTTGATTATATTTGAATTTGGAGTTTTATTAATGTGTAGCTTGTTTGAATATCATTCTAAGATGCGGGTGAGATTTTTGCAATAATAAAGAGCAACGCTCGTATTACATAATGGGATTTACTGCTTGTAAATAATGGCACATTTGAAATGGCAGCTATTGGTGAAAATTTGAGTTCTTACTGTGGATAAGTTTTGCTATGTTAAATACTTATGGTAAAGAAATGAAAATGGTTCGTGTTCATGCGATTGCATTTAATAGCACTTATTTTTATTGCCCTCACTGCATTGGAAATAGCTCTCACTCTAGTGATTCTAGCAGTGTTATTTCCAATATTTCTGCTCACTTACAGCTAGGTCGCGAACAAGTAGTTTCTGAAAGTGAGTCAGTTGTCTTTTGCATCCAACACTTCACACTACATATAACCTCTCAGTAAAGAGTCCATCTATACATTTTGTACCCCCCGAATAAAATACCATAACACTAAAGGTAAAACAGTTTATAAGAATAAAAGATCTTTAAACATTTAATTTTGATTAATCCCCGTGTTTTTATTCCCCCCTCTTTTTTTCTTTTAAACCACCGGACAAGGAAACCCCCATTGCAAATATTCAGTTCGTGATTGTCCATGTGTAATAAGGGATTTGGAATTTGTCAATGCTCTTCTTTTAAGCCCTCCATCAGCTAAGGGTTTAGAATTCCTGCGATACTTAACTTAAAAGATTTTGCAGAATGACGATGTCTATGCTGATGTAACCAGTGAAAAAGGGTCATGATCTATCTGAGCTATTTTCCTCCAGAATAGACTGAACGATAGTATTCATTGAAACTCTTTAAAAAAACTTATGATTATGCCAATTGCAGAAATTAACAAGACTGTTATCGTTTCAACCATATAATATAGAAATCATTGGTTAAGAAGGGCATCAATTACAGCCATCCGCCATCGGACCCGATTTTGTGACATCGATCTAGGTTGGTTCCAGGATACGCCGATGTTATTCCTTTCCCTTTCGGTGGAGCGTCGCCATGTTATACGTGGTCTTCCAGGCCGTCGACCTTCCTGATGAAAGGGATTCCATTTAAGCGCTTGCTTAGCCACGTTGTCATAATATCGGCGTTTACGAATTTCTGTTGCCAGGGATATTTGCCGTAAGACCGATTTTCTTTGGAGACTGATTTTGTTGCTTTTCCATATTGGAGCCAGTATACCAAACGACGATCTTGCTTTGTTTATTTTGCCATATACAGTTATAAGCATTTATCGTTTATATGCAGCCGAACTTGAACAATCTTTCTTTTGTATATAAAATACACGCAATATTTTTTAATATATGCATTTCGCCTATATGCATTTCTCGCATTTATGCACCAAAATTATGTAGGATTTTGAGAAATTGCATGTAAAAAATTCTCATATATGCACTGTCTAAATTTTTCACCATCAATAAGGAAAATGTACGAAAATTGTTTCATAGCAATTAAATAGCAAACTGTTTCACCCCTTTTGACTCATTTGTACGTTTGCATATCTGATGCTGCAGTAACGTACAGACAAAAATAACGAATTTTTTCGAAAAAAAAATTATTTAAGCTAAGAGCATTTACAAAAAAACATATGAAATGCATTCAAATCTTAAACTTTTCACTTTAAATTATTTATTTTTTTAAATTATTAATTAAAAACCGACTGGATTTAAGGTGAAATATAGTTTTAAAGTCAAAGCACTGATCTCAAAAAAATTATAATACATATGTATAATATACTATTATATATTGTATATGTACATAGTAATACGTATTTAATGAAATTGAATTTACAAAATTCAAATAGTTGCATGCATACATATGTAAATATTGATCTCAATAAAAATCTTAAAAACACAAAACAAACTAGCAATGTGCATCCATATTCTGTTTTTACAATTACATTTTACGTTTCTGAACTTCTGGTGCATGTATTACTAAATACATATGTACATAACATATTTTTTATATAAGCACCACCGATGCAACTAAGCGAGTTTTTCTACATGCACTGCAAATGCATATAACCGAGTTTTGGTAAATGCATTTCCCGCTTATAAGCACCAAAACTCGAGCAAATTACGAAGTGCATATAAGCGGTAAATACTGTACACCTTAATCAGAGCCTCCATCAGCATCAATTTCACACCCCAGGTAGAAAAAGTTAGGAGCAAAATTGTAATCTTCGTCACCCACCCTTAAGGCGCTGTTGTTTCGACTCCTGTACTGAGGTATTTGTTGTTGATTTGCCATTGTATTCCTTGGTTTCTGTTCTCTATGGAACTAAGGACATCTTCCATAATAACTAGGAATAATTGCGGTGGCAATATACATCACTGGCGTACTACACTTTGGACATGGAATGTGTCTGACAGCTTTACTTTATGTAGAACAAAGCATCTGGCCTGGTTATAAATTTCCCTGATTAGAGATATTAGCTTTTCGGGTATACCTCTTCTTCGCAAGGCTAACCATATGTGTTTCCGGTAGATGCTGTCAAACTTTTTCTCGAAGTGCACGAAGAGAAGATGAAGATTGGACTTGAATTCCAAACATTGTTCCACAATATAATCTGCTTGACAAGAGCTGATACTACATTGCTGGTGTTCTTTTATTAGGTTTGATACTATTTATATCATCACCCTTAGGGATGAGGGTATACATATATCATTTGATTCAAAAGTGTAACACATAGAAGGAGTCACTTTAGACCCTATGTTTCTTTGAACCAAATTCGATTCATGACTTTTTAAGTCGTTTGAGCCATGTCCGTCTGTCTGTCCGTCTGTCTGGCTGTTCGGCTGGTTCGCACGATAACTTTCGAAAGACGTCACCAAATATTTTGAAATTTTGCACGAGTTATTATTTCCTTAAAACTTCTCACGGTATTGCAAATGGGCTACATGGCCCCGCCCCTTCTGTTACCTCCGATACAAATACATCATTCCGCCCACTTTAGAAATCGAGTAATAATATCAATACACCCAACGGGATCGTACCCAAATTCTGTATTTGGTAAAGCTATAACAGGATACAGTTTTGGAAAAATTTTTGAAAGCCTAGCAACGCCCCTTCTGGTACCTCCCATGCAAATCTACCTTCCGCCCACTATAGAGATGGAGGAATATTATCAATAAATCAAAGTTGACCGTGCCCAAATTCTATTTTTAGTATAAAGTATAAAGTTTTGAAGAAAAAAATTTTAAGTCTATCCACGCCCCATCTGGTACCGCCCACTTTAGAAATCGATTAATATTATTAAAAGACTTCACGCGATCGTGTCCAAATTGTGTATTTGGTAAAGTTCAAGCGGGATAAAGTTTTGGAGAAAAAATCTGGAAGTCTAGACACGCCCCTTCTGGTACCTCCTATACAAATGTACCACTCCGCTCACTATTGAAATTGAGTAATAATATCAATACACTCGACACGATCTTGCTCAAATTCTGAATTTTGTTATGTTATAATAGGACAAAGTGTTGGAGAAAAATTTGGAAGTCTTGACACGCCCCTTATGGTATCTCCCATACAAATGTACCTCTCCGCCCACCTTAGGGATGTAGTAATAATATCAATACACCCAACGCAGTCGTGCCCAAATTTTGTATTTAGTAAAGCTATAACAGGATAAAGTTATGGAGAATAAATCTGGAAGCCTAGACACACCCCTTCTCGAACCACCCATACAAATGTACCACTCCGCCCACTTTAGAAATCGAGTAATAATATCAATATAACAGAAAATTATTTGTTTTACTGAGGGTAAGGGTATATGTAAGTCGACTGAGACTTTCTAACTGGTTTTAATTACAAATCGGTTAATTTCAATAACTCAAGATTTAAACAATATCTTATAGTAGGTGATGGTATTTATCAGTCGGTTTATCTGACTGAAATTTCTGTAATGGTTTTGTTATTAACTTTGCAATCGTTGGGAGAACACAAATACGCCGCCAGTTGTGCTTTAATTGAAAGTAGGTTAATGTCATCTGCCACGCTGCTTCGTCAACTGCCTCAACGTCTACCACGTCTTCCTGTTCCATTAGGATTCCAATCTAAGACTTCTCTATTAATTTCTTTAGCTCATTGTGTAGAACATGACCTATCCATTTCCACTTTCTCTCTCTCGCCATGTTTCACATCTAAAGGACGGAGAAAACAATACTCTTAAATAGGCGAAGTTTTTTCCTGGAGATATGTCGATATGTGCACCTCCGTCTGCTGAAATTTGTTTTCGCAGGTTTGTGAACTTGGTTACAAACGCTATATTTTAGTTGTTCAGAGTAAAGCTATGTATAGGCGGTCGTCAGGTTTTACAATGTTGTCAGATTTTCTAATGTGCTGGTAATGTACTAGATAGTGTTGCCAATAGAATTATTATTGTAACCGAATCTAAAATAGCATGGGCTATTGAAAGCTTTCAAGCTAAGCGGGCCAGACATGATCTTAGCAGGAAAACTACAAGCGGTAGCTGATTTCATGGAGCTCTAACGTGCATCCCTTCTAAATGGAGTGAGACCAAGGTAGTCATTATTTCCAAAGTAAGAAAACCCTCCCATACGACACCAAAAGATTTCGACCTATCTGTCATCGTATCGTCTAAAACACAGAAGAGGCTCAATGACAGTCACCTTAGGGCAATCATAGACTGGATGCTGCTATCGGACAGGCAGAATCGGTACTACAAGGGTAAGTCTACTGAGACAGCCCTGCATGACTTGGTAGCACTCTTTAAGACCGATAATGCTTTATGAGGCTATCGTCTGGAGGAAGGATCTTTAAAAGTCCGCATAATATTCTAGGTTAGTCTGTGCGCCACTAGTAAGCTCAGCGATGCACACAATGTAATTTATAATTTCTTATTCCTGGAAATTCAGACTAAGAGAGCTCTTGCAATGATAGCACAATGGTAATGGTCCCAGTGAAATCCTTAACATTATGTTTGACACAGCAGACATTGCTAACTACGCTCGGACTGAACAACTATTCGAAAAGAGATATACTAGACAGAGATGCATGGAAATGCAGAACACCTGGCACAAACCAATATGTCGACTTTTATGTTGACTTCTCATAACACTGTGAGACAAATGATAGGGGTCAGTGATCGGAAAGGGTTCAAACTACCGGGGACAGTTATATCGGTAAAAAAAGAAGTTATACGTGTCCCGGCGTTTCGCTGGGTCACGTCTAGAATCGAGATATATCGATTTGAAGTTAGTAACTATCATATAGGGGAAATTGTCACCTTTGGTGGTCTTTTTTTTGACATAACTCGAGAACCACTAGCCCGATTTTACTCAAAAAAATTTAAAAAAAATTAAAAATTACAATTCCTTTAATCTGTTCATATAACGGTTTTCTATACAAGCAACAGTTTTCTTTTTCCATTTATCAAATGATTTTGAACAGGGTTTATTTTGTAACAGTTATAATAAAACTGTTGTACTCCGTGGCGTATGATTTAAGTGGAATATTACTTATGATATTCATACGCCACCATATAACAATATAACAAATGAGCCTAAAACGTGAGATATTCCCCTATATGATAGTTACTAACTTCAAATCGATATATCTCGATTCCTAGACGTGGCCCAGCGAAACGTCGGGCCACGTATAACTTGTTTTTGACCGATATAATATTTCCCGTTGGTTTCATCCCATTCCGATTTTGACTGTCGCACAGTGTAATTAAATAATAAAGAAGGTTTTGAGTTTTACTCAAAAGACATAGGACTAAATATAGCTCGAAGATTACCAGATTACTATTGTGTTTATCAAGCTAACATTTTTGGCAATAAATGAAGTGGCAGAATTACTGTGATTAACATGACCACAGATTTCTCATTGTTTTACTAAATACCTACACTCAAAAAAAAATCCCATTTGTTGCTCGCTTGCTGCAAAAAAAATAGTTTTGTTTCGAAAATTCAACGTTTACCACAATCGTTGACGTATTCGACGCTAAATGAAACAGTTGCCATCAACAATGCAGTTGTTACTGCAAACGAACATTCATTTACCCCTACATCGTTGAATTTTTCGTTTGGGACAACCGTGGGAGACGTTTGTGCAAAATATAAAACCTTTATATTTGGGAGAGTTGAGAGAACAAAGAGCGTTACTTATTTCTTACAGCAAGCGAACATTCGTTTGAGACAACCGTAGAAGATTTTTGGGGAATATGTAAATCTTTTATGTTCAGAGAGTTGAGAGAACAGAAAGAGTAACGTATTTTTGTATGGCAACCAAACGCTTTTGATGTGCGTTGAAAAACAAACTCTTCTAAACAAATGTTTTATATTTTGCACAAACGTCTCCCAAGGTTGTGCCAAACGAATGTTCGTTCGCTGTGACAAATGAGTGAGTGAGAGTGTATCAATCATTGAGATGTTCGAGAATAATCGCTTGATGTGCTCACCTTCCCCAACAATGTCTTGTTTAGTTTTTCGGTTGTGGTTGAGTTATGAACATCAGTTTGTTGTGCGTCGTGTGTGTGTTTTTTTTTAAATGTAAAGACAATGTTGAAAGACAATCAGTGAAAATAAGTACACTTTAGTTAAATAATAAATTAAAGAAAATGTTTCAACTATCAGTGATGCGATATTTCATTAAAAATAATTTGGAAATTCCACAAGAAGATAATATTGAAAATATTACACAATATATAAGCGATTGCATTTTCGCTATACACATAAAGGGTGAGTATTTTTTTTCAAGAAGCTGGAACACCAAGTGAACAATTTCATTATTTTTGATATGGTTATGAAAATTTTTACTTTTTTACGTTATTGCAGGCCCTTAATACAGAAGCGAATTCATCGTACTATTTTCATTCGGACACAGTCGATCTTTATTATCAACTACAACTGGACACAAATGCAAATTTGTTCACTAAAGAGGTATGTTATTAATATATGTTCATTAATTTTTATTTTATTAATTTACAAATTTGCTTTTTTTTAGGAATTAACAATATTTTTGGAAAGGAACCAGCAAATCATTTTTAAGAACTTCAGAGTGAACCAAAAATAAACCAATACTGGACGAATTAAAATTAGCAAATCTTTTGTACAACATTTGCTCTTATATTACATTTGCTCTTATATTTGCTATTATATTAATTAGTATCTTCAGAATCTCTAAACTTGTCTTTCATGTGTAAAGAAAATATAATAAGAAATAAATTTCGAGCCATTCATATAAACAAAATTCAACACGAGGCAATGGTATTCGATAGAAAATGATATGTAAATATATGTGTGAAAGTATAAATCCATGTATTTATTATTAATGAATATAAAAATAAATAAAAATTCTATTTAAAAAAGTTGATATTTCATTTTGGGCAAAGGAAAAATATCGATTGGGCCAATGGCGTTTACCGTTTGCAACAAAGGTGTTTCTTTGATTGCAACAAACGTGGATTTCTTTTTGTGGCAAACATGGGTTTTTTTTGCTGCAAATACAATTGTTTTTGCGATGAACGAGCTTTCTATTTGCGACAAACGAAATAAAAGTTTGTGCTTACCTTCTTTTCGTTTGTGGCAAAAGAAAATTTATTTTGCCTCAAACGAGTTTTTCGTTTACGACTAACGAAGAAATAGTCTGCCATAGTCGTTTTTCGTTTGTTACAAACGTATATTGAGTTTACGATAAACGATTATTTCATTCCCACAAAAAACAAAACTGCTTGTGGTAAACCAGTTTTGTTTTGCGGCAAATGAAATCTCCAAACGAAGTTCATTTGTCTAATTTTTCGTTTGGGAGCAACGAATTTTTTCCTTCAGTGTACCCATAACAATAAACACACACCTTTTCAAGGAGCACGCTCTCTATTAGGCTGACCCACCATCTCTTTTGCTACCATCAGCGGGTGATACAATCGATACCATCACTACCATCATTGCCAATACTGGTCCCACATGACATTACACCACAAAAGTGTTTCCTTTTCTCATTTGGCCTGTGAGGTAGTTGACAAAACTACCTTAGGCAAACTCCTTGGTCGAAGCTCGTAAGTGCTTCTTTGCTACCATATTTTCGCCCTGCGGAGCCAGAAAGCGGTCCACTGGTGGTTGTCTCAGGATCGCGGGAACGATACTTCCAGAAGGCCCTATCGAAAGGAACACCTTGCGAGGTTGTCAAGACAATCAAGCTGTCACAAAATCTGTGGCGTGATTCAAGAGACCTAGATGATCTGACCGATATTGATAGCAGTCTGTACAACATCTGCCCATGCAAGAATATCTTCCAAACTTGCCATTTGTGACTAAAATACACACTATAAAACGTTTATGGTGACAAGCTGTAAGGATACATTTTGATTTGTTAATTTTTATTTATTTTACATTCAACATTTTTAAACTTTTGGCAAATTAAGTTTCAGAACTCTAAGGCTGGGGCCACACTGGCGTTTTGTTGTCGCGCGATTTCAAAAGCTCGAACTCCAAAAAAAGCTCAATGTCGATTACGTTTCTGGGGTTCCAGACTGGCGTTTGTTAACGCGCGTTTTGTATTACCAACAACGTCACTAATAAAACAAAAGCTAAGCACAGACGGTTGCCAGAAATAGCAATTTTGTCAAATCTGCTAATGTACCGGCAATGTACTGACATGGACAGTGTTGCCATATAATTAATCTCCGCAAATGGTGAAATTTGCAGATGCATATACTTCGCACATCTGCCAATTAAATATGTTTGGAATTATCTTACGAAAATTTGAAGGTGGCAACATTTTGCGGTTCAGACGATTATCGGATGTCTGGCAATATTGTTGTTTTACAATGATTTTTCTGCAACGTTGCCATACAAAATTTAAAGTGCACACGGTTGTTGGACATTTTCTGCAAATTTTTCGGGCAATATTGTAAGATCTGGCAACCGTCTGTCGTAGCTAAACACACACACGAAGAGAGTGAGAGCTTTTGAAAACGCGCGCGTTCTACAAACTCAACGCCGGGTTTTTCTAAGTCGCACGTTTCAGTTCAAAACGCGCGATAAAAAATCGCTAGTGTGGCCCCAGCCTAAGTTGACTCTACAAAATACCCACACAAATACATTATTAAACAAAAACACACGCATTTAATTGATCGATTGAATTATTAATTATTCACACTTGAAGATTGATACACAACACGGAATCAATGAAATTTCGTTACATCTATGGATATACCCTACATTGCTGTTTATTCCACACACAATCACACGCACACATATGTATGTTGCAACATCCGGCCAGCCTCTCACATAAGGCGCCGTTAACGCATTTGTAGCAACTTATACGCAGCGCCATTAAACACAGCTATTACGATATATCCTGCCGCACACTGTGGGTGTGAGCGTATTCATCATACTCGTATTTGTATTAAATGTTGCACAAGTATTGACTGTAATTTAAAGTTGGCGAAATAAAATGGCAGCTTGTACGTATCACTTTTTGTTGTTTGCTATGCAACTTATAAATATTTAATGTGCGAACTGTGAAAATTGACGTAATCACACCCAGTGAGGGTACAAACAACCACCTGCTGCTGCTGCTGCTGCTCTCGATGAAGTCGTTTATGATTCAGAAAATTGTTACCGATGTTTGTATTGTTCATGTGAGTTAAACATTCGATATTAATAATTACATATATGTACGTACGTACTTACACATTGCGATATCAAATTGTGCATTGAGTATTTGTTTTTTCAGTGTTGTTATAATTTTTCGCCCGATTTGTGTGATGTAATTTGAACATTTGTCTTCTGGTAGATGTGGAAATTTGTAGCTATATAGAAATTTAATTTGCATGTGTGCATTATGATGCAAAGTGTGAAGTTCTTTTAAATAATTAATACATGGATCTATAAGGGGATAATTCAATTAATTTGGCTTAAATGGGGAATGTGGCAATATTACTGTATTGAAATTTAATGTTTAAAACAAATCACAAAAATCTTTTAGTTAATTGCACGAGTGATAAATTTTAAATATGGCCATATTTAAAACCGTACTTTCCTTTTACATTCCATAAATGAGGTACGGGATAGCTTCTCGCGTTGTTTTTCGATGAATGCGGACGTCACTGATTGAGAAGTTTTTACTAGACATGCCGATTGACTCGACACTTATACTCGACACCGGCAATGAAAGAAGAATGCAGATGATTGGAGACAGGAATTGTAGTCGCTCGTTCTAACCATCATACCACAGTGGGTTCCTCAAATATTACTATCAGGGTAAACCAAATGAACCATGCGAATAATCTACTGAGCGAAAATTGTGAGAAAGTTTCAGTCGGGTAAACCGACTTACATATACCCTCATCCTCAGTAAATACATTAAATTTGCTTAACAAAATACAGAATTTGGGCACTATTGCGTTGGCTGTATTTATATTATAACTTGATTTCTAAAGTGGAGGCACCAGAAGGGGCGTGGCTGGACTTCCAATTTTTCTTCCGAAAATTTATCTTGCAAAAGCTTAATAAAATACAGAATTTGAGCATGGTCGCGTTTTGTGTGTTGATATTAACACTCGATTTCTAAAGTGGGCGGAGTGGTACATACATATGTTTAGGAGGTACCAGAAGGGGTGTGGCTAGATTTCAAGTTATTTCTTCAGAAATTGATCCTGCTACAGTTTTACTAAATACGGAATTTGGGCACGATCGCGTTAGTTGTATTTATATTACAACTTGATTTCTGAAGTGAGCGGAATTGTACATTTGTATAGGACGTACCAAAAGGGGCATGGCCATGTAACCCATTTCCAATACCGTACCGTACCAGTCGGACAGACAGACGGACATAGCTCAAACGACTTAAAAAGTCATGAATTGGTTTTTTGTTCAAAGAAACATAGGGGCTTAAGTGACTCCTTCTATGCGTTACATTTTTGGGTCGTATCAAATGATACAAACCCTCCTACCCGTAGGGTGGGGGTATAATGAGGTCAGAAGCCATCCAAATATTATGGTCCGTTTATATATTTAGATTTTTCTTATTTGTAATTTTTCGATAAATAAGGAGAAGGGGAAAATAAAATAACACGAGGAGTGTAGAAACAAAATGAAGAGAAAATCGTGGAAACATTAAAAAGAGATACCTTAGTCAATCATCTGGACCCAGTGAACCTTGGAAGACACAGCATGAAACATATAAAGTAACTTACTTCGACTGAAGAGAGAGACTATAGGGGCTCTATATATTCATGCCCTAAGTGTCCTTGACTTTGCGGGATGACACTGACTAACACGTAGTCTTCAGTGATAATTGGCAAAAAATCTACCAAGCGAGGCTTTAGGCAATGCGATAGTTTGTCATGCGATCTCTTTAACATAGTAATGGAGATGATCATGTGGAAGGCTGCAGTAAACAGAAATGGTACCATCTTCAACAAAAGTCACATGTTGCTCGCTTATGCTGATGATATAGATATCATTGACGGTGGATTGCGGGATGTTAATGCGGCTTTTTCGAGCATTGAAAAGCAGTCGGCGGAGGTGGGTCTGTTGATAAATGAGGACAAAACCAAGTTATTTGTTACAGCGAACAAATAGTCCACTCGCATGGTACGCTGCGTGACAACGATGACGATTACAACTATAATTTCGAAGTGGAAGGTGATTTTGTCTTCAAGAGAAAAATACTTCGCAAAATATTCGGACCCATCATCGTTAACGGCGAGTATCGTCATCGAATGAATCACGAGCTGTATGAACTGTACAATAAGCCGGGTCGAAAAAAAAGTTGTCATTGTTACCGCCTTATATGAAAAATTAAGTAAAAACAATTTCGGGGGAGCGAACAAATTTTTTCTGTGGTCGCAGCAAAAACGCCGGATTCGGGGTTTTTACCATAACATAGTTATTTGTATACCGATTGTCAAGATCTATGCATCGTTGAAAAGGTATTAGCCACAGCTTTGTTAGTGTGTTAAAGACTTTTAACTACGACGCCATCTTCCAGCGGTTCTCATCATTGTATTCTTAAAAACCCCCCTATGCATATAATTTTTTGATGTAGATTTGAAGGCCTTGAAAAACTATTAACGATTTTAGAAAAAGCCGTTAACTTTTATTCATAAACAAAAAAGTTATATTGATTTAAAAAGTCAGTACATGTGATAATGCGAAATATACATTTGTTTATTTTTTATTACATTCGTTTGTTATAAAACGTGTACAATTGAAAAATAAATAAAGTTCAAACAAATAAAAATCAATATTCGAAAATACCAAATAATCGGAATACTATCTAACTGAAGAACTTCCAACGATTTTTTTAGCAACCAATGTAAATTAAGTATGATGACGCTTAATGCCACATCGGATCATGAGGAAATCTTTGGTTGAGCAAATAAAACTTTTTATACAAATCTACTTCGAACTATCATATGTACTAAAAGGTTAAATCAATATAACTTTTTTGTTTATGAAGAAAATGTAACGTTTATTTCGCAATTATTTTATAGTTTCTACAGGGCTTCAAATCTGCATCAGAAAATTTTATGATTAGGGGGGTTTTTAAGGATACAATGTTGAGAACCACTGGAATATGACGTCATAGTTTTAAGTTACTATATTAATAACAAAGCTCTTGTTAATCCATCTTCAACGATATATAAAACTTAAGAATCGGACAGCGAATAACAAAGTTATGGACAAAACGTCAAAACCGGCGTTTTTGCCAAAATTTTGCGCCTCCGAATTTGTTTTTTTAAGACTGTTCATATAAGCCGGTAACATTCATATATTTTTTTTCTCCATATAGATCGACCCGGCTTACTGTACAACGATATCGACGTAGTCAAGCGCATAGAAATAGGCCGAATGCGCTGTCTTGGTTACGTTGTACGAATGGATGAAAATGTTCCAGCTCAAAAGGTTTTCGTCAACAAACTCGATGGGCGGCGCAGGAGGGGACGACTAAAACTTTGTTGGATGGACAAGGTGAAAGAGCTGTTATCTGCACTTGGTGTAACTAACTATCTACGGAGCGCAAAAGACCGAAGCGCTTGGAATTCTTTTCTACGTGCGGCTACTGATAGATGAATCTCTGTTACTGCTGCCAATTAAGAAGAAGAAGAAGAAAAGTATCTTTGCCATCTACATGCTACTGCGGGACAGATAAAAAGAAGATATTCTATAGTTTCGGAGTTCTCCTCTTTCTCACACATACGCAGTACTCCGCTGTTGACCTATCCCATTTGCCGGTTAGGTGGCTACTATTGCATTATCCAGATTAAATTTTACTGGGTAGTCTCAAGTCACTCCTACATATGTCAATCATGTATTCCAATTGGGATTTGCTATATTCGGGGCACAACGATCTGGCAGCTATACAGTCGGTTCTAGAGATCCAGCGTTTTCTGGCAGTTCTCCTCATCGAGTCTTCCAAAAATTGTACATATGGGCCGGTAAACCTCTATCAGAGAATCATGATCAGGAATGGTAGTTCCTTCTTTTGCCAAAAAGTCTGTTCATTCGTTCCCAGAGATAGCAAAATATCCCTGCACCGAACATAGGCTGACATCCAGAGGCTTAAGCCCATCCAACCACTTATAACAATTACTAACAAACTTTGATTCATGACAAGTAAAATTGATCGCATTAATACAGCTTGCTTATCCTCACAGAGGGTTATTGAGATTTCACATCTCATAATAGCTCAGCGGCTTTCTGAATGGCCATTACCCAGCTTGAATAACACAGCCTGAAAGAAAGGCATAGCTGCAGGTCCTTGGTGCAAATACCAGATCCTGTGTCATGTTTCATTTTCGATCCGTCAGTAAAAACAGAAATGGAGTCACTATGTCTTTCCGGAATTTTAACTGTCATTTTACGGAAATGCACACGTTCCGTCAAAAAATCAATTAGAGGTGACAGTTGCAAGGAGTTTTAATAACCAAAGCAGAAGTATATTCGATTTTCTCAGTCTGACGACTCCTCGAACGCAGTACTCCTGACAAGTACGACTAAAGGCGAATGGCATAGGAACATATCCATAGTCGCATGCGGTGTGAGTCCTCTAGCCCAGTAATTCCCATTGCAGTCATCCTTTGGACATTGCCGAGCATTTTCAGTAAAGTGCTGTCAATAAGGCCATCCCACCAAACCAGACATCCATAAGCAATTATTGGTCGGGCTGTGTACAGTCACACTATCACCATCAAACTGAGTCCCCAGCTCCGTTTATCGCAAGAAGTCATAAAAGAGGGGACAGGACTCTCTCCTGTGGTCTTTCTCTAGTAGGTATCCTTCTCAAGCAGCATCCTCCAAGTTCCGAGTTGACGAAACGGTTTCCCAGAATGCAATCCAATCAGTTCACAGCCGCTAGTGATACATTAATGTTCCACAGAGATTATTGTGCATGGCGTTACATTATTAAAAGCCACTCCTACATACAGGAAGGCAGCTAAAGTGAATTCACCTGAACATAGATTGCGATCCGTAAAGCCATCCACGTTATGAAGGGCGCTCTCCAGTGATGTACGCATTTCGAGAAGTGCTCAAAGTGTGAGGGCTTAAAAGCAACCTTACATACATTTTAACCAATCCCTCCAAATTTTTATGCTAAAAGGAAGAGAGGCTAATTGGTCTATATTTCTTAGTGGGGAAATAAACGGGCTTAACCAAAAGGGGTCCCTCAATTTCTCTAGAACACAACATAGCTGAATACAAGCCTTGAAGATGTCCACCAAAATCGGAGCTATGTATATCATGCACAGAGACCTGCAACATGATTGGTATCATGGGCGTATCACAACTATTTCTCTACCAATAATTTACAGAATGAAACCTTAAAGTATAAATGCAACTCCCGCAATGGTGATAAAATTCAGCATCATTTTATAACAATATTTGTATATTATTTAAATTTCCGCCAAATTTGTAAGCGCTTCCAGCATATATCTTTTCATCTACATACTTTTTCATATGAATATGGATGTGTTTGCTGTGACACACAAACGTATTAAACTACGGAAGCTCCACGACAATATATTTATGTTACTTTCCGGCCATGTTGCTCACATATACGCGCACACACTTAACTCAGGCATGACGGATACATGGTCGCATCTCATCGCATCCTCTGATAATATAACATTTATCATAAGCCCTAATAATCCTTGGCAGACGTAACTTTCATAAATTTCATCGTCGTCTGTGTCGTTTTTCAGCTCAATTTATAAACACTTCCTTGTGCGGGCACAATGACTAACTTATTGTTCATGCTGTTGTTGTTGTCGCTGCTATTTTCGCCTTGTCGTTGCTGCCGGAGTCATTGCCGCTTTTGGGGCTTCCGTTTCCGTACAAGAATTATGAAGACACCAGTTTTGATGACAACATAAAGAATGATGTTACACATTCGCTTTATCACACCATATAGGCTGAACGATGACTGGAGGGGAGGGGGAACAAGGACTCATAAAATAATTTGTTTACAAAGAATATTTTGTCTCGCTGTATGTGTGTTAACGCAGATGAGGGGGAGGGGGACACACAAAATCGTCATGAACTTTAGCTTTTCTTGTGCAGCATGGGGTTGTCTCGTTCCTTGTTGGGGGTTGGGTATGTGTCTTATGTCTTATTTACTTTTTTTTATTTATGTTGCATGTGTAGCAGAAGAAGTGTATCATGACACCAGCCAATGTGGCATTTCACACATAATTCGTTGGTATATCAATTTAATGGTTGCGTTTTTTTGGTGGCTGGTATATGTGATGTCTTAATCCTAGGTCCCCCGCTGTTATGTTATTAAATTGGGTATTTTGCTATGAACTGGAATATGTAAATATTCAATGAGTTATTCTTGATGTTTCTGAATAATGAAATATTATCATATTACTACAAAAATTAAGTTTTTAAGAAATAAATTAAATATTGTTTATTGTTTTTAAACTTATAGCTAAAGATGTTTATGTTGTCATATAAGAAAATTAATTAATGAATAATGACCATCAGCTTATATCTGAATAGTGCCCACTTTTTAATGAGAACAATCACATGCGTGGAAAACCGTAATTATACCATCTAACATTCGTTGAATGGTGGTCAACTCATTGCCTTGAATAGCACTTCTAGTAAAAAAACCGACATATGTTACTATAGACAAAAAAAAACGGGAATTTCCAAAAAAAATGCTTTCAAAAACCGTGGTTTTCAACCAGTTTAATTTCTTTCGATTTAAAAAAAATTATTCCCGAAAAAAGTTGTATGCAAAAATTGTATGCAAATTCATGAAAAGCCGTCTCGGGTTGTTTAAGCGATTGGCGGTGGGCGTGGCCGATTTTGAGGATACTTGACACGCATCTGTTGTTTATTCTAAAAAGTGTGAAAACTTTTGGTTCTGCAAGGTTCTTAGTAAACTGGTCTTTTCATCGGAATTTTGGTCGCCCTCTTCTGCTCCGTCCATAGAGTTCATTGTCGAAGACTTTTCGAGCTGGACCATTTTCGTCCATATATACAACTTGGTCATGTTAACAACGCAACCGCAACCGACCTAATGCGTCTGACAACGTTAATGTCGGTGTACACCACAAACTGGTCATGATGACGTCGATACTCTCCGTCAACGATGATGGGTCCATATATATTATGGAGTATTTTCTTCTTGAGAACTGCTAGATTTATCCGCTTGTGTCATAACCCAGTATTCTGAACCACAGTTAAAACCAGGATTCTTCCACGGATTTCAAGTTTGACGCTATCGGTTATATTAATGGTGGGTCTATGTAGATATAATCATCTTAATTTCCCTTTACACCCCATGAATGAGGTATGGGATAGCTTCTCGCGTTGTTGTAAATTAAAACGCTTTCTATTTTTAGATTCACAACTAACGGCACCTACTTGTTTATCGACGAATGCGAACGTCACTGTTTGAGAAGCTCTTACTAGACACGCCGATTGACTCGACACTAATACTGCGAAGTTGCTGTCGACAACATTCGAGGGGAGCCGACAATGAAAGAAAAATGTATTTATTGTTTTTCTTTTAAGATGACTGGAGCCAGGAGTTGAACCTGTGATCTCCCGCATGGTAGTCGCGTGTTCTAACCACTATGCCACGGCCAGTCCCAATATAATTATTTACTACTTCGAAATTATAGTTGTCAACGTTTGCGTAGCGTCCCAAAAGAATAGATTTTTTGGTCGTTGAAACTTGAAACTTTGGTTTGTTCCTCGTTCAACATACTCATTTTATTGAGAAGGTTGCAGTTACATACCGCAGTTTTCGACCGATGAAGTCTACGTCATCAGCGTACGCGAGTAGCATGTGTGTTTTGTTGAATATAGTGCCACTCGTGTTTACTGCAGCTTTTCTCATTATCATCTCCATCACAATGTTGAAGAGATCGCATGATAGGCCGTCGCCTTGTTTTAGGCCTCGACTGGTATAGAATGGCTCCGTAAGGTCCTTGCCAATCTTCACTGAAGACTTCGTGTCAGTCAGCGTCATTTCGCAAAGACGTATCAGCTTCGCTGGAATACCAAACTCGGCATGGCCTCGAGCAGTTTCTGCCGTATCGGGTTGTCGAAAGCAGCTTTATATTGAACGTGTCGATCTTTTGTTCTTGAGTCTCTCCAGGATTTGTAGAAATGTTAATATCTGGTCTGTTGTTGATTTACCAGGTCACACTGATAAGACCCAATCAGGTCTCTCCAGGATTTGTAGAAATGTTAATATCTGGTCTGCTGTTGATTTACCAGGTCACACTGATCAGGTTGAATAACACTACCTATAGTCTTTGGCGTAGCACACTCGAAAGGACCTTATATGCGATGGGTAAACGGCTGATCCCGCGGTAGTTGAAGCACACACTTGGATCACCTTCTTTCAGCACAGGACATAATACGCTTAGATTCCAATCGTCGAGCATGCACTCTTTAAGCAAACCGTGCGTAAGAGCCACCGAACTTGAAGACCTTTGCCGCAAGGCCGTCGGCACCGGCTGCTTTATTAGTTTTCATCCGCGATACTACTCTGATCCCCTCTGCTCCACTTGGTAGTGGGCAATACAAACCATCGTCGACAATTGGCGTGATAACTCCACGTGCGCTGCTTTCAAGAACCAGCAGTTGCTGGAAGTGTTCTCTCCACATGTGCAGCACACTCTGCGTATCTGTAATCAGATTTCCATCCTTGTCCTTACAGGAGAGGAGATCATTACCGTAGCCTTTTACGTTGTCGTTCCCTAACAGTACGGGTTACAATTGGCTGTAGCGTTGCCCTATAAGCAGCATCCTGTTCCTCAGACGCTATGCGACATTCTTTATCGTACCAGAATTCGTCTGAGCGCCGTTTTTCATATCTTAGTACGGTTGCTGCGGCGGTTGCCATGGAACACAGAAAAAAATTACAACAAATAAATTGTCATTTGTAATACCATTTCGTCAATACAATTAAATATTTAATTAAAAAGGCGCCAATAATCGAAATTGTAAAAACAATAAACAGTGTTGTCACATTTACAATTTTTTTATTTTTGTTGAATTTGAACAGCGGTAGACAATTTGTAAATATGACAATTTACAACCACTCTCAAATGGAAACGTTGTTATAAATTAAAATTGAATGCTTACAATTTTATTTAATTACTTAACAACAATTGTGTTTATTTTCTGTGAATGCGCAATATGCTGCCACTGTATGTCGGAAACGTCAGAAAAAAAGGGATGTGTCGTAGTAGTTGGGAGAGCTGGATTAGGCAGTGGCTATCTCTGGGGTTTGCAGCTTTGCGATGACCAGTCTTTCTTTGTGTTTGGTTATGTGCGTTTTTCGCTTTACTGAATCTTGTACGCACCTTGGCTGCAACCAGGTAATGATCCGTGCCAATATTAGCACCATGGATTACACGCACATCCATGACACTAGATGTATACCTGCCATCAATTACCACATGATCAATTTGATTTTTGGTGTTTTGATCGGGGAATAGCCAAGTTGCCTTGTGAATATATTTGTGCTGAAATCTGGTTCCACTCACTACCATGTTACTTCCTGCTGCTAAGCTAACCAGCCTAAACCAGTTTTTGGAAGTGTTGGCATACAGTCTGAATTTACCAATCGAAAGACAAAGAACATCTTCCCTTCCTATTTTTCCATTAAAATCACCCAGGACAATTTTATTGTTATGGCCAGGGCATCGGTCGTACGTTACCTTTAGGCGTCATCTTTAATCTTTATCTTTCGTCGGGGCATGAGCACAAATCAGAGTGATGTAGAAATATTTCGCCTTGATGCCTTGATTGTGGTAATTCGATCACTAACAGGATTGAACTGCGTAACAAGAAGTGGCATGTCTGATACTCTGGCCAATTACAAATCCACATTCATATTCGTGCTTTTCCGCATTGCAGCTGTAATAGATGTCGCAATATTTAAGTCGCGAGTATTCATGTCCTGTCCATATCCTATCCTGGATATCGGTAATGTAAGCTTTGTATTTATTAAGGACGCAACTATTTGCAAGCTTAATTTTAAATTCATTGCACATTCAGTAAATGTACTTACTTAATTTCCATTTACCAAATGAATGAGGTATGGGATGCTTCTTGCGTTGTAGTGAATTAACTTTCTATTTTAGATTCACAACAAACGGCACGTACTTGTTTATTGATGAGTGCGAACATCACTATATGAGAAGCTATGAGAATTTGATGTCAACAACATAAAGGGGGCCGGCAATGAAAGATAAATGTAGATGACTGGAGCCGGGAATCGAACCACGAATCTCCCGCAAGGTATTCACGTGTTCTAACCACTATGCCACGGCCGGTCATTAAACTTTATATTAAACTACATGTATAAACTTAGAAGTTTATATTATATATTTGTTTATAAAACTTTACTTAGAAATTGAATTATTATACCTAATTAAAGTTAGATATGTATGAAGATTAATATTTCATGTCATATCTAATAGTACGTTTAAAAGTACTTAAATGAATTAACATTAACGTTATTGTGAATTAATAATTATGGATAAACTGTTAATATATCTATGTTAAGACATAAGAAAACTTCAATGTAAGTGCATTGAAAACTAATCGTCCACTTTCCCAGAAGTCATCTATCGGTGAGCATCAGTCTCTTTCCAATAAAAAAACATCTTGAATTAAATCTTAATTCATTTGGTTTTCTTCTTATCTTTTCTCTAACAAATATCTGCCAAACTGTAATTTCTCATGATCTTGAGAAATTACACATAAGCTAAAATTCGCAACTTTTATTCCCTAGCCCGACGACGAATTAACCTTTGCTTAAGACTTGGCCCTTTATCATCTTAATTCTTCTCAGCGGCCGAGAATAAATACAGTCCACTCACAACCAACAACAATAGCTCTGACAATCCCACCAACAATTACGCAAGAGATTGATTAATCTCTAATCATCTCATACAAGTCAATACACTACATATAGATCGCAGAAATATGGTCTGTATTACAGGATTAAGTGTTATCATTTTCCTTTCATATACTATGAACATAATAAAAATAGTTATTCTGCTCAAAATAAAGCCCTCCATCTTTTGAACAAATCAGCTATTTTTATTAAAATTCCTATTTAATATATAAATAAAATTAGAATTTACAATTGCGCAGCAACTACAACCACATCTCTACCCAATAATTTATAACTTAACTCGGGTATTTAAATTCAATGCTTTTTAGTAAATACTTAAGGAGACTTATTAGAGGCATTCCTACATTCCATGCAATTCTACTTAAATTTTCATCTACATCATTACTATAGAATTATTTAAGTTTTACATCGGCATTTCTTTAAGAAATTTATTTTTAAATTGTCGCCGCATCTCTTGTTTCATTCAATTGCATAGAAGCCGCCAGCCACACTGCACATGCTCCAAACCAACACCACTGGGAGCGAGCTTCACTTATGAAATAAGAGAGGCCAGAGATATTAATAAGAGTTCATCGAAATCTCTTTATTCTCGTATAACTCTCTGCAGCTTTTCCCAAGGGAATTACATTTAGAGTTTTACTACACAACACTTTCTAATGTTTCGGAGATGGGTTGTTTGTCGAAACCCACAATTGTCCTGTCCCCTTGGTTATGAAGGTGCTGCTGTCGCTGCCCCAATATGACTTTCACATTACGAAATAAACAAAGAGTGTCTCTTGGCATACTGTGTGTACGTGTCTCTGTGTATTGGTATTAAACAAACACTAATACACTTACGGGGCGGTGAGGAGGCAGATATCTCTAAAAAAAAAGCAACACATATACATACATATAAATGCGGTGACACTCCTACATTTCGTGTGCGCAGCAGTAATAATGCCACGACGACGACGAAACAAGGACACATTGAGTGTATTCTAGGGACAATACATTTACACTGGGTGTACGGTGCAGTGCAGCAGCGTAGGACGTTGAGGACACGGTGTGAGAGTGGATGACACAAACCAATTGTGTCCCTTTAGCCAAGCATCCAAGCAGTTGGGTCATTGTCGTGCAACTTTTAAGTTTTAGCCAATAAAAATTGAAGGAACATGAGTCTGTACTTGTACGTGTGTGTGTGTGTGTGTGTATGTATCCTCTCTAACGTAACAGAAAATTTACAGCTGTGTCCTTTGATTGCGTTCTTTCATCCTCTTTGCTTATGGGTGTATGTATTAGATGGCGTCCTTCTGTAGGACTTTTTATTTAAATTTGTTTTCGTTTTCTTTCATTTCAGTGTTTGTTTATTTTTTGATGGTATGTATGTTTTTCATGAATACATACGATTTTGTAAAGTAAATATAGAAATTTTTCTTATACATACGTACAAACAGACATTTATATATATATAAATATATCTATATAGGTATATGGACATGAGTATGTACTTTAAAACAAAATGGCGTTTGAGCTCATGAAAGGAAACTTTTTCTCTGTATTCTCTGTCCGAAAGCGAGGATGACTCTGAGGTTGATAGGCAAGAGTGGGTGTGGGTGTCTGTGTGTGTGTGCAGTTACTACACTTTAGTATCCAGTGAAAATATTGATTTTCTAGGTCTTTAAGGTGTTGATGAATTGCACAAATTATTTGTGTTTTCCATTGAAAGCTTAAGAGGATTTAAAGGTAAACTAGTATGAGCAGACATGAGTACAATTGTTTCATAATTTCTTTGGCACAATACTGATTTCATTAAAAATAGTCTTATAGCTAAGAGAAAGGTTGAGGAATTCTAACGAATTCAATTGTGCGTATGTAAAATCGTAACATAATACTAAGTAGCACAAAATTACAAGGAAGATAAGTAATCTGTAGTTTCTAATGAAATTAAGAATTTGTAGTTACACAGAAAAAAATTACGACAAACTAGTTGTCATATTGAATACCATTTCGTCAATACAATGAAATATTTAATTAAAAAGGCGCCAACAACCAAAATTTTAGTTACAATTTGTGTATTTTAGTTAAATTTGAAAAGTGTTTGAAAATTTGTCAATATGAAAATTTACAAACATGTTCAAATAGAAAAATTGTTATAAATCGAAATTGAATGCTAACAATAATATTTAATTACTTAACAACAGTTGTGTTTTTTTCTGTGTAGGTATGAAATTAATTTTTACTTCAGTCGTATTTACTACCATTTTTGTTATCTATTTTATTAGTTAATAAAAAATGCAACATATGCTTTAATGTGCTACGCATATAAATGCATGACATTACGGATGAAAAACTTGTTAATGTTGCAAGTTTTACATATTACATATTAATTCTAATTAACTAAACAGTTAACCAATGATTTCATTCGTCAAAATCGAGTAGATTTTGTTACCGTGTTAGTTTTGTTTCATCGTAATCAGTCTATGTTAAACATCGTTTAAACTGATTTCGCGAATTTCTCTTACAGACATGTCTCATATTATATCATTAACTCGAAAACGTCTCGTCAGATGTATATACTTCACCTACTGCTATTACATATCAAGGCTACAGAAGAACTATGAGTATGTATGTATTCTGCTTAAACGAGGATTACATTTACTTACTAATTTAAATCATTTAATATTAGGTCAGTGTTATGCACAGAATATTAAATTATAAACAAACAATAGCTTTTGGTCTAAAATTATTTTGCATCTATTACACAAGGGAACAAGGTATTTGTTGTTTAAGAACTGAATATTGTTTTAAAGGTAATTTGGGACGCTGAATCCAAATCTGCACTTGGTTTTTTTTGTATCAGCTCGACTTTTCGCGATATACCGTTATGTCCAAAACTATGGCACTACTACTACAATTATTTAAATAACTTGAAAATGGTTCACCATATTCAATTAAAAAAAAACTGAAATTCGTCAACAAAATTATCTTTAATCCGTGCCTACATTGTTTTTAATTTGGCCTAGTAGTTTCAGAGATATCTTTGTAGTTTAAAAAAAAAAACAAGAATTTTACATAAAAATTCATAAAAAAAAATAATGCAACAAAAATCACAGTGTTGGTCTTAAAACATTTAGTTTAATATAGTTTGAATCAAATGAGCTTTATTTCATTGAAATCTGTGCACAACTTTTGATTTTGTCAACAATTTACTGAGATAACTAAATTTACAAAAATTGCGATTTCCATACAGAAATAACATTTATTAATATGTATGTGAAAGTGTAACTCGAGCAAACCTTAACGGATCGTTGAAAATTTATCAGTATTAATATTTTTCGAAACGAACTTATGGAATTGTAAATGGGCGGAATAGCCCCACCCCTTCTGGTACCTCCCATACAAAATTACCTATTTTTGGATAATTAATATATCTTTGATAGCTGCCAAACAGACTACCGGAGGATATTTAAATTTGGTCAGTTTATTTATCTTGCAAAAGTAGACAAACTCTAAAAAACCCGAAACCGTTGCCATACCCCTTCTGGTACCTCCCATACAAATGACCGAACTCACCCCAATAGTCTTACATACATATCTTTTTTGTAAGTACACTGAATTCAGTCAAACTATGCGTAAGTTTTACGGTTATGAAAATATGAATCAGGAATGAATTTGCACTATATCGGATCACCCCTTCTGGTACCTCCCATACAAAATAACCTATTTTTGGACAATTAATATTTCTCCCCGAACTTCCAAATTGACAACTGCCGATTAATTAAATTTGGTCAGTTAATTAATATTGCAATAGGAGGCAAAACTATAAATTAAACTATAAATAAATTTGCAAATTTCTCATGATTTTTTAAAATATTAAATTTTAATTGTTTTTGGGTAGAAACAAAAAAAGGCGAAAAATCTGTTATTACCGAACTTAGCATAACTCTTTCAATTTTCAATCGATTATTATGTACATACATGTTTTAGAAAGCTACTTTAATATGATATTTAATAAAGCTAATAAAAAGAACAATTTGCCCCCAACCGATTAACTTTCAGCGTGAAGGAAATTAAAATGTGTCATATTTTTTGAACAAAACAGCCGTTACTCAGTCATTTTTTTTGTGATATTAAAAAATTCGATTTTTTTCAAATGTAACAACGACATCTTTAATAAAGAAAAACAAAATTTTAAAATCCGGCTTATGAAAAAAAAATTATGATTTTTTGAACTATAATTTTTTGGAAAAAAGGCGAAAATACGATTAGTACCTGTAACTTAAAAACTCGAGCTGATGAAGAAAAATGGAAATTAGATTTAAAATCAGCGACCCCAAATTAGTAAAAAACTGCTATAGAATTCCAAACAACACTCAAAAAGTTCAATTTTGTTCCCTTGTGTTATTTATGAATAATAACCACTTGTACACAAAAGAAACTATTTTCGGTATGGAATACGCTTTCTAACGCAATGTTTTGTTTAGAGTAATAGTAATTGTACCTAAGGCGTTAAACTAATTAAGGGTTTAGTTTATAACAAGAAACTAATAAGATGCAGTATGAACACTTTATGTTTCACTTTCGTGTTATATATTTAGATAATATCCAAACAAAATAATTCAGAAATTTATGCTTAATAAATAACGCAATTTTGAAATGGATTCTAACTTATCGATTTTATTTATGTTTTACTTAGCAAAGAAAGTTATTAAATTTAATTTTAAATTGTTCAAAATTCCAGTTTTAAATAATGGAAACAAAAATTTGTCACTTCTGTCCAGGCCAACTTCGTCCAGTTCCCAAAGTTATTGATACATATAAATTTGTGAGGAAAAAAAACCAATACAAAATATGGGCTATGCTTAAAAAAAACTTAATTTCCCATTACACGCCTTGAATGAGGCATGGGATAGCTTTTCGCGTTGTTGTGAATTAACACGCTTTCTATCTTTAGATTCACAACTAACAGCACCTACTTGTTTATCGACGAATGCGAACGTCACTGTTTGAGAAGCTTTTTACTAGACATGCCGATTGACTCGACACTTATACTGCGAGTTGCTGTCGAAAACATCGAGTGCGCCGGCATTAAACGAGCCTTAAGTTAAGTAAAAGTCGTGTTTGTACAATATGTTTAAATATTTTTAAAAACATAGGTGTGATATGTACTAGGAACACGCGATTACCACGCGGGAGATCAGTGGTTCGATTCCTGCATCCAGTCATCTACATTACTCTTTCATTTCCGGCCCCCTCGATATTGGGGACAGGAACTTCTTAGTGTCGAGTCAATCGGCATGCATAAGCCTATTTCACAAAAAGTAGCCTTGAGACCTTTTTGCAGGATGCCGATGAAATGTTTCTATATTTATACCATCACCCTACGGGTAGGAGGGTATATGTCAATTGATATATAGACCCTTAGTTTCTTTGAACCAAATTCGATTCATGACTTTTTAAGTCGTTTGTGCCATGTCCGTCTGTCTGTCTGGCTGTCCGGCTGGTACGCACGATAACTTTCGAAAGACAAAACTAAATGTTTGGAAACTTTGCACTAGCTAATATTTCCCCAAAACTACTTACGGTATTAAGAATGGGCTACATGACCACTAGGCATATAACTAATTTTGACAAAAAATTTGGCATACCACTACGTGGTGGCAAATATTGTACAAGTAATGAATATAACCTTTTAAGGTGATGTGCGTTCAAAAATGTTCCGCACCAAACGCGATTTCTAAAAATAGTCAGATTTTTGTTTTTAATACTTTCAATTGTTATATGAAATAAATTTAAAGTTCAAAGTATGTGATGAGTTACAAAATGGCAAAAGGCTTACATAATTTTAAGTACACGCTCTGCGCAGGTGTTGCTCCGCTGAACTTCCTGAATATCTAATGGTTTTTTGACCCAATATCTGAGAAAACATTTATTTGCTATTGTAAAGCCGGATAATGACTTTTGTAGTATGGCGAAATTATTTTTGTTAACAGTATGATCAGAAAACCAACGTTAGATGACGTCGTTCGTGACATACGTCAAAAAGAACTTGCCACCTCCATATCTGGCTACTATAAGTTAATAAAGTTAATACATGACAAAATTTATGTATTGCTGCGAATTGGCAACTCTGTAATTGAAATCACTTTGACAGATTTGTGAAGAAATAAAACAACAAAGCAAAACGACAAAAACAGCCGATGGGATGATGTAACCTTCGTAGGAAAACCTTGAATGACTATATGATCTGAAAAAAAGTAATTGCGTTTGGTGCAGAAACTTTTTTGCAATTTCGAAACAAAATTAATAATGGGAGTTCATACTTTTTTATGCTCTATTCGACTATGCTATGCCATTTTTCCTATTTGCAAAAATTGTAAAAAGTTATATGCCTAATGGCCACGTTCCTTCTGGTGCCTCCCATACAAATGTATAATTCCGCCCACTTTAGAAATCGAGTAATAATAATAATACGTCCAACTCGATCGTTCCCAAATTCTATATTTAGCAAAACTATAACAGGCTAACGTTTTAAAAAAAAAGCTGGAAGTCTAGCCATCGAAATCGAATAATAATATCAATACACCCAACGCGATCGTGCCCAAATTCAGTATTTAGTACTGAAGCCACGACTTGTTTGGTACCTCCCATACAAATGTACCATTCCGCCTACTTTAGAAATCGATTAATATTATTAATAGATCCAACGCGATTGTAACAAATTCTGTATTTAGTAAAGCTCAAACAGGATAAAGTTTTGGAGATCAAATTGAAAGTCTAGGCACGCTCCCATACAAATGTACCATTTCGCCTACTTTAGAGATGGAGTAGTAATATCAATACACCCAACGTGATCGTGTCCAAATTCTTTATTTAGTATAGGTACTTCAGGATGAAATTTTGGGGAAGAAAAACTGTATGTATAGCCACGCCCTTCTGGTACCTCCCCGCCTATTTTAGAAATCGAGTAATAATATCAATTTACTAGGAAATTTTATGTTTTAGGGTTAGGGTATATTTAAGTCGGTTTTCCCGACTAAAACTTTCTTGCTGGTTTTTAACTGTTATAGGAAAGGCTGCCGTCGACATTTACGGGACACGCCGTTTGATGACACATACACAATAGGGTTAACGTAAAAATGGTTGTCAAAACGGCCAACCCCAAAAAGAAGCAAAGTCTTGCCGGTTTTAAGCTAGCCAAAGTTTGAGTTTGGGTGCCTTTGGGGATGTAAAGTGAACCTTGCATCTCAGGCCGACCCATAACCTCCTTCGTGGAGACAACTGGGCAACGTTGTTCCTGATAGTGAACACATAGTGAGCGAAGAATCCTGATGGTTGGGCTTTCAGTTCCTTCACTGGCTATGAAAACACGAGAAAGAAGAATTGAGAAACGGAACCCCCCAAATGTTGACGACCCCAGCAAACGTAATAAGGACCATAATTTATGGATATGCACTTGAAACGTGCCACTTTCCGACTGACATCACTGCCATCCAGTCTATTACAGCTGCCATGCGGAAAATTACGAATTTAGATGTGGATTTGTAGTTGGCGAGAGACTCTGACACCTTGCCTCGCGGTTCAATCCTGTTAGTGATCGAATAGCCACAATCCGCATCAAGGCGAAATATTTTTACATCACACTGATTTTCGCTTATGCCACACGGAAAATAAAAACGATCAGATTAAATATGCATTTTACGAGCGCCTAGAGAAAACATACGACCGCTTCCCTGGCCACGACGTTGAAATTGTTCTGGGAGGTTTTAATGCAAAAACAAAAAGAAAGATGTTCTTGGTCTATCGATCGGTAAATTCAGCTAGCATACCGACACGTCAGACAACGGGTTATATATGGTTTGCTTCAAAGCGGGAAAGAACATGATAGTGAGTGGAACCTGATTCCAGCACAAAGATACCCACAAGGCAACTTATCATAACATCAAAAATCAAATAGATCATGCAGTAATTGACGGAAGGCATGCATCTAGTGTCTTCAACATGCGTGTGATCCGTGGTGCTAATATTGGCTCGGATCATTACCTGGTTGCAGCCAAGTTGCGCACATGATTGAGATGTGCGATAACGCACGTAACCAAACACAAAGAAAGCTTAACATCGTAAAGCTGCAAAACCCAGAGATAGCCACTGTCTACTCCAACCGGCTTTCCCAACTTCTACGACACAGCGCCTCTTCTTCTGATGTTCCCGATACCCAGTGGCAGCATATTGCGCATTTCATGGCACCCGCCGCAAAACCATGCTAGGATATGAAAAACGGCACTCAGAAGAATCGTGGTATGAAGAAGAATGTTGCATAGCGTCTGAGGAACAGGATGCTGCTGTTAGGGCAACGCTACAGCCAACTGTAGCCCGGTATGTTGGGGCACGACACAAGGCGACAGTAATACAGACGAGACAGCTATTTAAGATGAAGGAACGGGATAACGAGACTATAAAGCGATACAGGGATAGAGGTGAGGCCCTAAAATTTTACAAGAAATTAAAAGCAAAAGACTTAGGTAATGGGCTCTCCTCCTGCTAGGACAAGGATGAAAATCTGGTTACAGATACGCAGAGTGTGCTGCATATATGAAGAGAACATTTCCAGCAACTTCTTGTTCCAGAAGGCAGCGCATGTAAAGGTATCACGGCAATTATCAACGACGTCTTAGATTGCCTACCACCAAGTCAAGCCAAGGTAAGAAGAACAATATCGCAGCTGAAAAATAGTATAGCAGCCGGTGCCGACGGATTTCCGGCAGAGCTCTTCAACTCCGGTTGCGAGGAGCTGATAACGAACATGCACCTACGCTCCCAGCTCCTACGCACGATTTGGCGTAATGAGTGCATGTCCGATGATTGACAGCTAAGCGTATTATGTCTGTGTATGTTATTATGTGCTAAAAAAAAAGGTGATCCAAGTGTGTGCTCCAACTACCGCTGGATCAGCCTTTCATCCATCGCATATACGGTCCTGTCGAGTGTGCTACGTGAAAGACTCAAGCCAGAATTATCCAACCTGATCGGCCTTATCAGTATGGCTTTAGACCTGGTAAATCAACAACTGAACAGATATTCACACTTCGGCAAATTCTGGAAAAGACCCAAGAGAAACAGGTCGACACGTACCATCTTCCTTCGACAGCCGATACGACAGAAATTACTCGAAGCTGATACGCCTTTGCGCAATGACGCTGACAGACACGAAGTTTTCTGTGAAGATTGACAAGGACCTTACGGAACCATTCCATGCCAGGCGAGGCCTAAAACAAGACGCCGGCCTATCGTGTGACATCTTCAACATATTAATGGAGATGATAATGATAAAAGCTACAGTTAACACGAGTGCACGATATTCAACAAACATGCTATTTGCGTATGCTGATGTCGTAGATATCATCGGTCGAAAACTCCGGGATGCGAATGCAGTCTTCTCAGGTATACAGAAGGAATCAGCGAAAATAGGTCTAATGGTGAAATAATGTCAGGCTCAAAGTCCGAAGTAGAATCCTGCTTGCTAATAAATGCTACAAAATCTAGCTATACCAGATACTGGTTCCACCTGCCTTGATGTATGGTTTAGTATCCTGGGTTATAACAGAAGCGGAGAGAGAGAGAAAAATTCTCTCTGACATTGACGTGGGCAGACGCATTAAGGTGCAGTGGTTGCATTAGCTGGGACCGGCCGTGGCATAGTGGTTAGAACACGCGACTACCATGCGGGAGATCGCAGGTTCAAACCTGGCTCCAGTCATCTTAAAAGAAAAAAATTAATAAAATTTTCTTTCATTGTCGGCTCCCCTCGAATGTTGTTGACAGCAACTTCGCAGTATTAAACGTCGATTCAATCGTCGTGTCTAGTAAGAGCTTCTCAAACAGTGACGTTCGCATTCGTCGATAAACAAGTAGGTGCCGTTAGTTGTGAATCTAAAAATAGAAAGCGTGTTAATTCACAACAACGCGAGAAGCTATCCCATACCTCATTCATGGGGTGCAAAGGAAAATTATGTTAAGTTTTTTTGGTTGCATTAGCTAGCTCATGTTGAACGCATGGACGAAAATGCTCCAGCTCGAAAAGTATTCGACAATGAACTGGAAGGACAGCGCAGAAGAGGGCGACCAAAACTCCGTTGGAAAGACCAGCTTACTGGGAACCTTGCAGATCTTGGTGTGACTAACTGGAAGAGAAGCGCAGATAATAGAAGCGCTTATAATATTTGTCTACGTGGTGCCATGGGAGCCAACCGACTCTGCTGTAGATTGGAGATATGTCACAAAGTGTATGCGTATAAAGTATATGCCATAAGGGTAGCTCATGCTACTATGAGGGGTCAGCAGGTGATAAATAACTGAACGGACTATATATATGTAGGTTAACTGCGATTAATAAGTAACCCCCAATCATTGCAGTAGAGACCGAGAGCGTGCTTTAAAAAGGTACATGTGCCTGATGACGAATCCACGACATGGCGAAACAGGGCCACTATACCGCTTGAGGTTTCCTCTGAGAGGTACAAAAAGAAGGGGGATGCTTCCGTGGTTCCTCTAGTCAAACAAAAAATCCTTAGCGTCTGTTCCATTTGAATAAAATGATAAATAAGAGAAGAAGAACTCCCAAAATGTTGTTATAAGGACCATGATATAAGAGTATGCATATAGAATGTTGGAATCTATACAGACCAGGTGGCACTATTTAACTATCGGATATCCTTGTCTAACATACAGGAAAACCGGTGTATTCGATATGAATGATCGTGGCTGAGGATGTGCGATGTGTACTACATCTGCCATGCGGATAAGTATAAGTTTGGTTGTGGATTTGTGGTCGGCAAGAGACTACGACACAATTGGTCTCTAGGATAACTCCTGTCAATGAACAAATCGCCACTAGACGAGTGAAAGCTAAATTTTTCTTCATTATGAAGATATATGCTCATACCTCGAGAATTAAGTTTGCATACTGGAACATTTTCTGCAGCGAAGGACATGGTAATTAGAAGCACACGATTTGACCACAAAACATGGCAACATGGATATCCCCGGATCAAGTTAGGATATCAATTAGATCACATGGTAATCGATTGAAGGCATGCATAAAGTATCTTAGATGTACGAGTGATCAGGGTGCGATCATCAACTCGGATCACAACACTGCGTAACCAGGAACAATGAAAGCTTTCTGTTTATCGACTTATGAAAAATAATATAGAGAGAGCAGGGAGACTGAATACGCAGAGAGACTGGCATAGACGAATGCGGCTAAGGCGTGCCTTTTATACAAAAAATAACCAAAGGTGCAATAATGTAAGAAGGACTTTATTTCACTTCATCTGTGGTAATAAAGCCATATGGTGTTATTTCCCAATCGAATGGTATTGAAGAATACATTAATAGAGGTGAAGCCCGAAAATTGTATCAATAGATAAATGGTAAGGAACATGGATCTGGTCTATACGCCTGTAAAGACAAGGATGGCCATCTCGTTACTGACTGCGAGAGCATACTGAGATTGTTGAAAATTCACTTCTGTAGCTTGCTGATGTTCTTAAACTCGTTCACAGAAGACTCTGCAACAATCAGGGACGATAACAACGACTATGCCGCCTAAAGCCTATGTTGGATGGTCTTCCAGCTGAGTTGTTTAAGGTGGGAGGAGATGAGCTAGTTCTGAGCATGCAACAGCTCATAGAAAATGTTTGTCTTCCGGAGAGCATGCCCGAGGGCTGGAATCTCAGTGGGATTAGCATCTTGCTGAATGTGTATAAAGTTCTAGGATATTGGACCTTATCAGTGCTGGCATAGATCAGGCAAATGCTCCGCGGATCAGATTTATACTTTACGACAGATTCTGGAGTAAAACCCATGAAAATCAAATCGACACTTTTCACCTCTTTGTAGATTACAGAGCAGCCTTCGTAGTCCCATCAGGTATCGACCATATGTCTGTGTACGGTATCCCTGCGAAGATAATCCGTCTCTGTTGGTGTACCCTTACGAACATCAAATCCTCTGTTCGGATTGGCAAGGATCTATCTGCGCCATTCGAGAGTAATCTATAGAAAACACCTGTGTTAAGTTTTTGGTCAAACGTTAACTAATTCATGCCAATTTTCTCTATTTGCATATTCCCATAAAAGGGTTAAGTCACATTACAAATTACCAAGTTTAAGACCAATATTTGTCATAATACAGCGGCTTTATAATAAATGCCATAATTGTCCATCATAATTCCTACTTATGCCGCCGGAAAAAAAAAACTGTCTTACATTTTCAAAAATAAAACAAAAGGCGGAAGAAAATCTCTCAAATTGATGTCTTACGCTTTCATCTTGATAAAAAAAAAGAAAACATTAAAAAAAAAATAATTAGCTGAAGAAAAACCACCAACACTTTAAACCATTTACAAGAAATTAAGGACATTAAGCTGATGGTAAGATATTTATTCCCCATATTACATCTTGTTGCCTTTGCCCCTGGTAAGCCGCAACGTACTTACTTAGACTTTAAGAAATTGCCCTGGGCCAGCTGTAATGAAACACGCGGTGGTTTTCTCTGTAAATAACATTAATCATATGACAAGTGCACAAGGAGCTAAATGGTTCGATTCAAAGAAGACGATACAAAGGCCACAGTCACCGCGTTACGCGGCTAATTACAGTTGACATGTGGTGCCACCAGTCGACAACCGACGATGTAGGACAGGCAGACAGACAGACACAAGTGTTTAAGGCCAAGAAATAAACCCCAATTGGTTGTTTTTAAGCGGTTTTTGGGATATTTCGCAAGATTAAGTGGGAAAAATGTTGCGTGATTTTCGGGGTGTTTAAAAGGGAATCCTTGTCGTTGTCTTTGCTTCGCTCATAATAAATGTAAAGCTCATTCCAGATTTTACAGGCGGCGGTGTGATATTGTTTGAAACATGACACATCACTTAATTTACAATTCATTTGGTTTATTTAAATACAAAAGGGCGAGCGCGTCCCTCCTCCATCCCATTATGGTTTGGGTTACTTGAGAACAAAAAAAAACTTTTGTGTGTCAAATGATGGTCAGATATGATGGGTCTTTGCGGTATGAAACCGTTGATTCGTGTTATGGCGGTTGTTACCAACAATTGTAATGATTTAATGATGTAATTTGCCTGTTGCAACAATATGGTGTATGTTTTTTTATGTAGTTTAAAAATAAATTCATTTTAAGTCGGTGGGATTGAAAGTGTGATTTTGAAGGTATTATAGTGAATTGTTTAAAGCTGACTTGCGTGTGAAAGTTGTTAAAAAAAACTTCTAGATTTATTTTGTAATGCAAAACAAACTCTTCAGAAACAGCAAAATAAACTCTTAAAACATATCTTTGCAAATATCGCTACATTTATGTTGAGGAAGACTAAATTTTAGCGGTAATTTGAACTGCATTAAAAATAAATATATTTGATTCCATCGTTGTCCTTAGCCAACGGTATGGGCTAAGCCAAAGTGGTGTAAGCCAAGTATCTAGAGATTAACCACGACTTTAAACTGCCGTGGATACCCAATGTGGAGAAGAGGGTCAAACAGTCATATGTTGCTCTTTACTGTGTGGATTTATAAGCAATATATACTTGGAACCGGCCGTGGCATGATGGTTGGAACACGCTACTACCATGCGGGAGATCCCAAGTTCAACTCCTGTCTCCAGTCATCTAAAAAATAAAATAAATTAAAAAATGTTTCTTTCATTGCCGATCCCCTCGATGTTGTCGTCAGCTACTTCGCAGTATAAGTGTCGAGTCAATCGGCATGTCGAGTAAGAGTTTCTCAAACAGTGACGTTCGCATTCGTTGATAAACAAGTAGGTGCCGTTAGTTGTGAGTCTAAAAATAGAAAGCGTGTTAATTCACAACAACGCCAGAAACTATCCCATACCTCATTCATGGGGTGTAAATCGAAAATAAGTTTTTAAACCAATACTTTTCTATGGTATCATAGTATGGTGAAAGTCACCTTATAAGACATAAATTCCGAATTCCTTGACAAAAATTCAAGGATCAGCATTGATTAGTGTTAATTGGGCAATGAAAACAGCGTCAGTGCCACTTATTGGTTGCCGCTGGATCTCCGATGAAAATCCGAGAATGTGGCGTTAAGCCATTCAAGCATTCTGGACATTCTTATACTAAACCGAATGAACTTTTTTTTTATTTTTAACTTAACTTAATAATAACTTAATTTCCGAAAAATTGGACTACTGTATCCCGTACCTATTAACAGGTAACTAATTTAAGGACATTATTCCTGGAGGGGGATGCGAGTAGTATCCAATTTTTCACGAATGGATCAAAGTTGGATGAAGAAACAATAACCCAGCATTAAATGGATTGGATTGAACTGGACTAAGAACTATAGTATTCGGAGCTATATGTTAAGCACTGATGACCTGCCTGTAATACCTGCAGAACTGGTCAGCAAACTAAAATTTCTTAACTTACCTAACCTACCCAAAAAAACCAATAACGATTGGCTCGACTACTTGGAGTTCACATACTTTAGTGGCCCATTACACCTAACGAACGTGGTTCATAAATTAGAGGCCTGAAGTATTAAAGAATTACAGACGCTTCGGTCTTCTGCGTGTGTTCTTCAGTTAGTCCTACCAGATGGTGGCACGACGTCATCCTTGGTCCTTCCAAGAAAGTTTGGGTCTCCTTGCTCTGCGCCGTCCTTCAGGGTCGCCTTCAAACACCTTTCTCTCTGGATCATTTACATCCATCCTGGAAACGTGTCCTAGCCATCGTAGTCGTTGGATTCTGAATCTTTTAGCTATGTTGATGTCGTGCTAAAGCTCATATAGCTCATGGTTCATCCGATGGCGAAACTCGCCGTTCGTATATTTTTCAGAGTACATTTCTCTCGAATACTCTCAGGCTTTATATGTCCGTTGTCGTAAGCACCCACAACTATCCAGCATACAACAGAAGGGGTAAAATTAACACCTGGTATATCGTCCCCATCGAGAGGACTCTTTGTTCGTCGAAATCATTATTTTAGTTTAGTTCTCGATGACAGCTAAGCCCATTTTTGATGACTCTTTTTGCAGTGATGAGAAAACTGCAGTAACATTCCGCAGATTTTAGCCAATGATGCCTATATCATCGGTATAGGCTAATGGTAAGTGACTCTTGTGGAATATGGTGCCAGACATATTGACAATAGCCTTTCTCATCACCTTATCTATAACTATATTAAATAGTGTACAGAACAAGCTATTTCCCTTCCTGAGACCTCTTTCCGTATTGAATGGTTCAGAGTGATCCTTACCAATCTTAACCGAGGATTTAGTGTTTTTCAAGGTACATCTGCAAAGTCGAATTAGCTTTGCAGAAATACCAAACTCAGGCATGGCTTCATATTACATAATCCTTATGGGAGAGTCGAAAGCAGCTTTGTAGTCGACAAAGAGGTGGTAGGTGTCGATCTGCTTATCATGGGTTTTTTTCAGGATTTGTCGTAAAGTGAATATCTGATCCATCGTAAATTTACCAGGTCTAAAGTTTTTTACACAATATGCTCGAATGGACATTGTATGCAATTGGTAATAGGCATATTCCACGGTAGTTCTTTCACTCACTACGATCTCCTTCCATGTATATGGGACATAACAGACGGTGGCTCCAATCTCCGGGCCTGCTTTCCTCTAGCCAGATGTTCTCCATTAGCTGATGCATGCCCCTAATCAGCTCATCCCTACCTGCCTTAAACAATTCAGCAGGGAGACCTTCGGATCCAGCCGCTTTGTTATTTTTATGGCGAGATATTGTCACACGTATCTCGCTTTGGCTTGGAGGTGGACAGTTAATACCATCGTCATGGATTGGTGCGGGGTCTTCCGGAGTGGTGTCCGTATACAGTAGATTGTTGAAATGTTCTCTCCATATCTTCAGAACATCATCCGGGTACGTCTCTAGCTAGTCATATTAAAGGAGGGCAACCCTGTTCTACCCATTCTCGCCTTAACTGTCTTGTAGAATTTTGCGATTTCCCCTGTGCTTCGGAGCAACTCTGTGCACTCATCCTGACGTTTCTTCCGCTCATTCTTTTTCTGTTAAAAAATACGAGTTGCCTCTCGTCTCTTCTTCCTGTGCCGTTTACAAACAGCTCTCGTAGCCGTTTGCTGCAGTTTCGACCTGTATGCAGCATCCGTCTCTCTCGTGGCATTGCGACATTCATCATGGCACCAGGCATCATCTTGAGACGGCTTTGAGTACCCAAGTACGCTTCTCGCAGTTCGTTCTATGGAGTCGGCTATATATTGCCACTGCGATGTAATATTATGAGAGGTCGGATTATTCCGTAGCAGTTGAGTTAGGCGTCCGCTACCTCTGAGGTCCGTAGTTTACCAATGTCCAGCTTCCGTTGTGCCTGGTTACGTACGTTTTTCGCCATGCTTAGCCTTGTGCGTACCTTAACTGCGGTAAGGAAGTGATCAGAGTCAATGTTTGCACCCCTGCTCACTCGTACGTCGGAAAACATACATAAAAATCACCAAAGCCCTGCAGGAACTGATCGGCAAAAGACGAGTTTGCTATATAGCATGTCTGTATTTGCTATAGTGGAAATTTCAGGTATCACAATGGGTTTCATTACCGTCAGTGTGCTAGACAGTGCTGCCTTGCCTTTTATCCTAACCTAAACTTGGAATTTGCTCCCCCCCAATATCGAGGAGACCGCTGATAAATGAAAAGAAGATGACTGTAATAGGACGCGCATAATAGTCGCGTGTTCTGCCAGTATTTTTAATGACATTACCAGCAAATTTAAATAGATTTTTTTCAAGTTTTCTCCCCAAACTATTTTCTTTGTCAGTCTTATTGCAAATAAATAGTACTGAAAAGAGATTTAAATCATATATAAGTAAATAATACACTAACTTATACCTACTACGTATGTATATATTAATGTCGTTAAATGTAAGACCAAAGGCTACATTACCTTAAGCAAATAACATCTATTTTACGAATCCCGTCATATTTTCTTAAACATGGCATATGAAGTAGAAAATTTAAGGGTACAAACTAGATTTCTATAAGATGGATACCGAGCAAAGCACACTTAACTTTGAAGTACCAAGAATTCAATGATAAAGGAAACAAAGTAGCCACCTTTCTTTGGGTATTTGTCGACATTACTTTACATTTTCCAAATTGATTTTGCCATTCACATTTGCATCGTTTCCTTTGTACTCAAACAAAGCATAAAATCATCATTTTTGGCATCTGTTTTGCTGGATTATGAGAGTGGATAAGCAAGGAGGGGTAGCGCTGCGAAGGGTAGTGTTGCAAACCCTTATCAAATGTTTACAATATCTTAACAAGCCATTGCGAAATGTTTATGTGGGTTTTGCTGCAAGCTTTTTTCCTTTGTGCTGCAAGAAAACATTGCGAATGTTGAAGTGTTACATAGAGGGGTGGGAGGAAAAGGAAACTTTCAATTTCTTTAATTCATTCAGTGCCAAATGTATGAATTTAATATTCTTTGCAGGAACACCTAAATGAAAATCATCATAAAAATAATAAAAATCGTGTTTATGACGTTCATAAATGTTAATGTGACAAACGTTTTTTTTTTTGTGTGTGTGTGTGTGTTTCCGTGGCACATTGTCTATATGTCATATGGACAGTAGCGTACTCTGGAGAGCATAATGGGCAATTGTGGGGAATTTTGCGAAATTCATCAATATGTGATGCTCCAAAATTTTTCATATAACCGTCGCCTTATAACTTATTTTGTTCAAGGAAATTTTAATTAATAAAAAAAGCTGGAAATGTATATTAGAGTGGCCATAGTGGAAATTTTTTTGAAAAGTTAAATTTTTCGCACTGAAACCAAAGTCCCAAAAAAAAATTATTTTTTATTTTTTTTTATTGCTGATAATATTATACGAATGAAGATTTTTTGTGGGATGAAAAGTTTTTTCTGTAGTGCTCCACAACTTGAAGCAAATACTGCTTATCCTCTTCGTCGTATGTCAATGCCCGATTTAAATTTGTAATTAGTTTTATTGCTCTTTCTGCTGGGTCATTAACAACGGTTAAGTGTTGGCATATTTGTTGTGTGCAGTATTCTTCTTGCTCCTTCCAAATTGATGGATCCAATTCAAAAAATGTCACATCGATTTCTAAACGGTGGAGTAACGAAAGAACTTAAATCCTTATTTTCAAACGATTTCACTTGTTCCAGCGTTAAGTTTAATCTTTATACCATCACCCTTAGGGATGAAGGTATATATCATTTGATACGAGCCAAAAGTGTAACACATAGAAGGAGTGACTTTAGACCCTAGGTTTCTTTGAACCAAATTCGATTCATGACATTTTAAGTCGTTTGAGCCATGTCCGTCTGTCTGTCTGGTGGCTGTCCGGCTGGTTCGCACGATAACTTTCGAAAGACGAAACCAAATGTCTTGAAATTTTGCACGAGCTAATATTTCCCCAAAACTACTTACGGTATTGCAAATGGGCTACATGGCTCCGCCCCTTCTGGTACCTCCCATACAAATACATCATTCCGCCCACTTTAGAAATCGAGTTATAATATCAATACACCCAACGGGATTGTTCCCAAATTCTGAACTTAGTAAAGCTATTACAGGATAAAGTTTTGGGAAAAAAATTGGAAGTCTAGCCACGCCCCTTCTGGTACCTCCCATACAAATTCACCTTTCCGCCCACTTTAGATATGGAGTAATAATATCAATAAATCCATCGCGCTCGTACCCTAATTCTTAATTTAGTAAAGCTATAGCAGGATACAGTTTTTGAGAAAAAAAACTGGTCTACCAACGCCCCATCTGGTACCTCCCACACACATCTGGTACCGCCCACTTTAGAAATCGATTCATATATTATTAGAACTACCGCGATCGTGACCAAATTCTGTATTTAGTAAAGTTCAAGCAGGATAAAGTTTTGGAGAAAAAATCTGGAAGTCTAGACACGCCCATTCTGGTACCTCCCATACAAATGTACCTTTCCGCCAACTTTAGAGATGGAATAATAATATCAATACACTTGACACGATCGTGCCCAAATTCTGTATTTAGTAAAGCTATAACAGGATAAAGTATTGGAGAAAAGATCTGGATGTCTAGACACGCCCCTTCTGGTATCTCCCATACAAATGTACCACGCCGCCCACTTTAGAGATGGAGTAATAATATCAATATTCTCGACAGGATCGTGCCCTAATTCTGTATTTTATTAAGTTATAACAGGATAAAGTTTTGGAGAAAAAATTGGAAGTCTAGCGGCGCCTCTTATGGGACCTCCCATACAAATGTACCTTTCCGCCCATTGCAGAGATGGAGTAATAATATCAATAAATCCAACGCTATCGTGCCCAAACTCTGTATTTAGTAAAGCTATAACAAGATAAAGTTTTGGAGGATAAACCTAGAAGTCTAGACACGCCCCTTCTAGTACCTCCCATACAAATTTACCACTCCACCCACTTTAGAAATCGAGTAATAATATCAATATAATAGCAATTTTTTTGTATTTTACTGAAGGTGATGGTATATGTAAGTCGGGTCGCCCGACTGAAACTTTCTTACTGGTTTTGGAATAACTTTGTCATTTTCGTCATCATGATTGCTAAAAGTTTCAACCATTTTCCGCTTCACTTCAATAGATATGATTTCATCGAAAAATCCAAGAGCCACCGGATAAATACCATAAATGGTTCGGATAAATACCATAAATGGTTTTTGATTTTTGACAATAAGGCATTTTAAACATTTAGATCGAAATATGAAATAGCGTCTTTAATGAGTTGTAAATCTTGACGCGGTGCAGATACAGAGTTAATGCATCCGAACCAATACGAAACATAAATTCGCGTCAAGCAAATGCAAATGTTTCGAATGCCTTTCAGTTCGGAGGATGTCATCTTGAATTGTTCGCGAATCAAAAAAATCTTATAGCAGTATATAGCTTTAGACATAAACCTTGCATAAATTGTTGCGCCAGGCAATCGCAACTGCGTAAAATTTGGTACTTCCTAACCAAGAAAAATAAGCGAAAGTTGCAATAACTCCTTATAATCGGCTCGCACATAATGGCTGCTGTTAAGTTTTTTTGCACTACTTCATCCAATACTCCAATACATCGAAAAATACACTCTTGAAAGTATTGATATTCATATTTTTCCAGTCTTTTGAAAAACGATTAAAGAGAGTGACTTCTGGTGCTGATGTTTTTCCGAAATTTAACTCAAACACAGCTTTAATGAGCAATTCGCTGATATGATGGCGACACGGTAGAAAAAGTAAATCGCGACCCAATTTACTTTCAAGCAAATATGCTGTGCCTTTTTCAATACCAGTGTTTGTAGATGTTGTGTCAAAAGCCACAATTTGCACTAAATTATCAATCTTCCATTTGCGTAGGAATTTTTCAATGCCTTCAGCAATATTTTCACCACAAGATTCTTCAAGTTTTGCAATCCCAAGGAGGTTTTCTTCGTTCTCTGCGGTTATAACGAGAGCCAATCGATCAACTTTGTCCTTGCCTTTCATATCTGGAAGCATTTTACCGTCCCAGTGCAAGACAAATACTTGAGGAATCTATGTTGAAATTAAATATTATGTTATGTTAATTACCTTCAAGATATTTATTTATATTTAATTATTAAATATGTACCTTGAATTCATCTATGAACTGTTTCGCTTGTCTGCACCGATATTCCTTCCGCATTGTTTGAAACGATGTTCTGTTAAAGACGAAATCTTCCACTCTTATGTCGTTTAAGTCAGGTTTCATTTCCTGCAACTTCCGCAAGGCGGCTGTAATTGTAGCAGTTGTTAAACGCATTGCATCGCGATCACTGATGCGTCATTTATCCATGCTTGCTAACATTCGATCATCAAGGAAATGGATTTTTCCGCGAGATCCCCGGATTCCTTGATGTTGGTCCTTCAGAAAATCAACTTCCGGAGCTGAATTGTCCATTTCTACGACTTCGTATATCATAATTTCTGAGGAATCAGCATCAGACGCAACCTCATCTTTGAACAAGGAGCAATAATTAAAAATAACAATAAACCAGTAAGAATGTTTCAGTCGGGCAACCCGACTTACATATACCATCACCCTCAGTAAAACAAAAAAATTTCTGTTTTTTTTTTTTTTTTTTTTTTTTTGGTTTATTTTGAAATAATTCCTTATGCTTCAACTAAAAATAAACAAATAGTAGATACCATACCATAAATAATACACAGTCCCATAGTCGGGCTCTCAAGTATTAATACTATACATACATACATTATTTTAAATTGAATATTATTGTTATTATGTAGTAATATATATGTACAATAATTATAGATTAACGTAAAGAAAATAGAAAAAACTTTACTCTTTTATTTTCGGCAAAGATAAAATGTAAGCTATGGTTAGGGGGTAAAAAAGAAAAGTTATTGGTTGAGCCACCAAAATTTTGAAGTATCCATGTTAGGAATGATGTTTTTATCTCCTCTGTATATAGATGTATTAAACCTTGTATTTTCTGATGTTAATCGATTACAGTGAATTGTTTTGATATTGGCTCGTCTATAAATGTGGTAAAATATAGGAATGCCGTTGTGGTCTTGCATATATCCTTCTTTATCAAGATATACAAATGCTTCAGGTGGTATATAACCTGTTAATAGCGTGCTCATTATATATATGTCGCAGGTATAATACGGTGCAAAAATTAAATTGTTCTCTTTACAATCGAAGCTTTTCATAATGTGGCTTCGAATCAGATGGATAATAAAATTGTCGATTCTACTAACTTTAGCATAATTATATAATTTCTGATTTGATATGTATTTTGTGAATTGACTATCTGTAGATCTGTAGAATGATGTGCATGCTCTCAAACATTTTCTTTCGAAGACTCGCAGTTTCTCCATATAAGAAGGCGAAATATTATACCACATTTGGCATCCGTCTTACATATACCATCACCCTCAGTAAAACAAAAAAATTTCTGTTATATTGATATTATTACTCGATTTATAAAGTGGGCGGAGTGGTACATTTGTATGGGAGGTACCAAAAGGGGCGTGTCTAGACTTACAGTTTTTCTGTCGAAAACTGTATCCTGCTTGAACTTAAATACAGAATTTGGGCACGATCGCGTTAGTTCTATTAATAATATTAATCGATTTCTAAAGTCGGCGGTACCAGATGTGTATGGGAGGTACCAGATGGGGCGTGGATAGGCTTCCAGTTTTATTCTCAAAAACTGTATCCTGCTATAGATTTACCAAATAAAGAATTAGGGTACGATCGCGTTGGATTTATTAATATTACTACTCCATATCAAAAGTGGGCGGAAAAGTACATTTGTATGGGAGGTACCAGAAGGGGCGTAGCTAGACTTCCAATATTTTTCCAAAACTTTATCCTGTTATAGCATTACTAAATATAGAATTTGGGAATGATTGAGTTCGATGTAATGATATTATTATTTCTTTGAACAAGAAGCAATAATTAAAAATAACAATAAACCAGTAAGAATGATTCAGTCGGGCAACCCGACTTACATATACCATCACCCTCAGTAAAACAAAAAAATTTCTGTTATATTAATATTATTACTCGATTTCTAAAGTGGGCGGAATTGTACATTTGTATGGAAGGTACCAGAAGGGGCGTGGCCATGTAGCCCATTTTAAATACCGTAAGTAGTTTTGGGGAAATATTAACTCGTGCAAAATTTCAAAACATTTGGTTGCGTCTTTCAAAAGTTATCGTGCGAACCAGCCGGACAGCAGACAGACAGACGGACAGACAGACAGACGGACATGGCTCAAACGACTTAAAAAGTCATGAATCGAATTGGGTTCAAAGAAACCGAGGGTCTAAAGTCACTCCTTCTATGTGTTACACTTTTGGGTCGTATCAAATGATATATACCCTCATCCCTATGGGTGATGGTATAAAAAAGACATAATATTGACCAATACCTTGAACTTCTTGTGACTCTACTTGATATTTTCGCTTGCGCTTTTCTGCTTCTTCCAGTAGCTTCGCTTTGCGTTCTTGTTTTCGTGACAGCTTCAAATCCTGGCCTGACATACAACCTGGCCGACCCTTTTCCCTTTGCAACAGAAGGAAATCTTTGTCCTCTTCAACAGTCATCGTTTCAGAATTCGTTCTCATCGTTTCTACATTTTTCATTTTTGCCAAATCTGTTCTTGGAGAAATTTTTCCATTCAGCATAAAGTAAGTTAAATTTTTTCATGCAGTTGATTTCGGCCATTGTGGTAATATTTTAATATTTAATTCAAGAGGTGAATGCATTGTATTTTTTATGCTTGCCTTCACAGGGTTTTTGTAGTTTATCAGCAGACTATGGCGGCTCGTTGGAAAGGTAATAATTATAGGTATCGAAGAAATTCAGTTGGGAACATGAAGTCAGATTTTGTTGTTATTTAAATATAAACAGGAACAAAAATAGTGATAAATGGGTTATGTAATAAAAGTTTGGGCTCAACCCGGAGGAACTTGGAACTAAAAAAAAAAAATTTAAATATGCATAATTATTGTTATCCCCAACCTCATATTTTTCAGTGCGAAAACTTTTGGATTTAACATTTTTAATTTTTTCTATATAACGCTATGGCCAGTCTAATGTACATACATATGAATTGGATCCAAAGGGCAGTTTAAATGAACCAAAAAAATTGTTGGCTGTTAAAGTGTATTGTGTGAGTTACTATATTCAATTTGATTAAATCTTATCTGTGTGCCTTAAGAACTGGTAACTGGAAAACTGACATGACCGCCTATCAACAAACCGCAAAAAAATAAATATCATGAAGTACCCTAACTGAATTTTCTGTCGATGCATAATTGATAGTTCCTCATTATTTCACGGCCTAAGGCGATCCTTTATACTCTAAAGAACAATTCTAATTTATATAATAGAAGATTATCTTTTGAGAAGCAACGTACGCATACACAATACAACATATACCTATGGATGTTATAGTTGCAGTAAGTAGGAAACCAACTTTATCAGTGGATAAAATTAGTCGTACACTAAGTCTCAAGTTTTTATTTGACAACAATTCATCTGACAATGTTAAAATTGTCTTAAACAAAATCCAAATAGCTTCCACACCTTTCCTCCCCAGGATATACGCCCCTGGCATCTGTTCACCAATTCGTGTCAAAAGTATTGCTTTTAACTGTCATATAATTTCCTTTAATGTTTTGTTTTGTGTATTCGTTTTCGTTACAACTGACATCTGGTTTTTAATGTAACCGAATAGAAGTTGATATCTAATATAAGCCGTACACAGTGGCAGCAATCAAGCAAACAACATGACGACCGAGTATCCTGTGGAGCGTAATTTGCACGTAGCGTCATTTTATAAATTCACGCTCACCCACAGACCCCAAACAGCAACAACAACAGTGCAGTAACAAAATACAGATATGCGATATTAAATGTTTGTACCTTAGTGTATAATTTGTATAATTTTCATATATTAATAAATATTTTTAATGGTTGTTTTTGCAAGGACTTATTCGTACATATGTGTTAAGATTCGTTGTTTTTTGTTTTGGCATTAACAAATATTCGCAAGTGTATGTTGTCTGTGTGAAAGTGAGTTCATAAAATGTTAAATAATAAAATATTGTTTTTACATACATTTTAAATTACTGTGATCCTTAATAAATCATATGTAATTCAGATATTTAAAAATACGAAGAAATGCAATGTTGTTGGGGAGAATTGCATTAGTAATTTATAAAAACGTGAAAAGGGGTACAGTTGGTCGGAATTAAGGTTAGCTTCAATATTAAATATTGTCGGTCATTTGCATATGTATGAGGAACGTAGAGAAATTGTTGATAAATTCTTGATTCAGGCTGAAATTCGACGTTGTTCATATTTGTTAAAAAAAAAACTTTTCATCAGAATCACTTAAATAAAAACAATACTTAACAGTCACAGCACAGCCCCCGAATATTGATGACCCCCGCAAATGTTATAAGGACCTTGATTTAGGATTATGCATCTAGAATATCTATAGAGAAGGTGACATTATCCAACTGGCGGATAAAATCAATAAAACAAAGTTGACATTACTGTCATTAAGGAGAAGAGATGCAAAGGACGGAATGATTCTTCTTCTAATTTGGCAGCAGCAACATAAATTCATCCATCAGTAGCCGCACCTAGAAAATAACTCTATGCTCCTTAGATAATCCCTTACACCAAGTTTATTTAACAGCTCTTTCACCCGGTCCATCCAACGAAGTTTTGGTCACACCTCCTGCGCCGCCCATCGAGTTTATTGCCGTAGACCTTTTGAGATGGATCATTTTCATCACTATCAATATTCGTACAACGTGTCCAGGCCAGCGCATTCGGTACTCTCCTATAACGACTTAGACTTAATTTCCCTTTGCACCCCATGAATGAGGTATGGGTTAACACGTTTTCTATTTTCAGATTCACAACTAACGGCACCTACTTGTTTATCGACGAATGGGAACGTCACTGTTTGAGAGGCTCTTACTAGACACGCCGATTGACTCGACACTTAATACTGCGAAGTTGCTGTCAACAACATTCGAGGGGAGCCGACAATGAAAGAACAATTTTTTTTTAAGATGACTGGAGCCAAGTTTGAACCTGCGATCTCCCGCATGGTAGTCTCGTGTTCTAACCACTATGCCACGGCCGGTCCCCTTCTATAACGATGATAGGTCCAAATATTTTGTGAAGTGTTTTTTTCTTGAATACTTACAGAATAGATGTATTTGCGGTTGTGTTATTGCCCAGGATTCTGCGCTGTACAGCAAAACAAGTAGGTTCGGTGTGTGGTAGAGTCCACATGGTTTTACCTGAGTTTCGCCGTGCAGGCCTTACCCATATTACAATGCGATCGACAGCGCACCCCTGTGATGGCCCAAGGAAGCTTGAATCATTTAGGAATAGGAGTCGACAATTTTGGGACCAAGCTACCGCAATTGTCTTTTCTTTCTTCCAGCCAGAAGATACTAAATTTGGTATGTTAGTATGGAGCATACCCCCCTTTGGCCAAGATGAGGCCTATCTTAACACCTCCGTCACTGTATTGGTCGAGCCCGAAGACTCTACTAGCGATTTCGGGTTTCCCCACAGCCCGCGTGATGCTCTCACGACCACTGTGAACGGCAATCATATATTAAGGCTAGGCCTGTCTGCACCCCCACCAAGATCCGAGGATCTGTGATGACTGGGCGGAATCTTGAAATCTGTCCCCGGAACTCCCAGACACCTGTGGTACCAGATAAACCACTGGTCAAGTTTTGTACCCTAAGGTACTCCCAGCTTCGGCCCCATATAAGCCAGGAAGACTGGTACTCCCTACCGACGGTTGATCGCCGCTTTGCCAAGCTGAACAAGATTGTTCAGGTTTGGTGCAGCCTTTACTAAGCAAACCAATGAGAAGTTAATCGCCACGTGTTTGCCCCCTTCCCCCTTTTACGACGAGCAGAAGCCTGTTTAGCAAACAAAACAAATTACGCGTGGCAAGCACACCTTCTACGTTAAACGTGCCTAGAGAGTAAATAACGCCCATGATAGCCAAGTCCCTAATATCATTATACAACGGGCATACACAAAACACGTGCAGCCAGTCTTTTATCTCGACTCCACAGCTACCAAACGTACTGGGGGCCAGAGTACCCATGACCAGTCAGACTCCAATCTTCGGACAGCAAGGCAAAATCCCTGCGAACCTTGAAGTAAACATACTTTAACTTAATTTCCCTTTACACCCCGTGAATGAGGTATGGGATAGCTTCTCGCGTTGTTGTGAATTAACATGCTTTCTATTTTAGATTCACAGCAAACGGCACCTACTTGTTAATCGAAGAATGCGAACGCCACTGTTTGAGAAGCTTCTACTAGACATGCAGATTGACTCTACACTCATACTGCGAAGTTGTTGTCGACAACATCGAGGGGGCCGGCAATGAAAGAAAAATGAAGATGACTGGAGCCATGAGTCGCGTGTTCTAATCACTATGCCACAGCCTAGTCAGCTTGGTTTAAATCTATCCAAATGTGGAAGGATGTTAACCTTTCGCTCACCGTCACGCCCAAATACTTTACTGAAGTATAATACTTAAGCAAGACCCCATCAACTGTGACAACCGGAGGCCGACTCGAAGACAACTTGTCTTTCAAAAAAAATCATCTACCCTCCAAAGATAATGGCTCAGTCAGATTTTTGCCTTTTTTTACTGAAATCTTCTAGTCATTTACGAAGATTAGTCGTATCAGCTTCGCAGGTTACCAAACTCAACCATAGCATCTTATAGATTCTGTCGTATCGGACTGTCGAAATCAACTTTGTAATCGATAAACAGGTGGTAGGTGTCGATATTTGGGTCTTCTCCAGGATTTGTCGTAGTGTGAAAACCTGGTCGGTCGTCGATTTACCAGATCTAAAGCCACACTGATAAGGTGCCCTCTGGTTCGCTAGGATGGGATTTAGTGTTTCACATTACACACACAACAGGGTATGCGATGGGTAAAAAGCTGATGCCTCAGTTGGTGCACACACTTCGATCGCCTTTCTTAAGCACAGCGCATAAAACACTCAGGTTTCAATCGTCGGGCATGCATTCACTTAGCCAAATCGTATTGATGAGTTGGTACATGCACGTTGCCAGCTCATCGCTGGCTTTTAAAAGTTCCACCGGCAGTCCATCGTCTCCAGCAGCTTTATTGATTTTAAGCCGTGCAATTGTCGTGCTGATCTCATTTTTGCTCAGTGGTGGACAATCTACTCCGTCGTCGATGATTGGCGGGATTTCGTCACATATGCCTAGACGCTTATTCTGACTGAATATGCTTTTCATCTCGCTCTTCTTTTTATACCATCACCCTTAGGGATGAGGGTATATATCATTTGATACGAAAACCAGTACAGAAATTTCAGTCAGGTTAACTGACTGATAAATACCATCACCCAATATAAGATATTGTTGAAGTCTTGAGTTATTGAAATGAATAGATTTTTAATTAAAATAAAATTACTTATGTATATTTTTTCCCCTGCTTGTGGTGCAAAATCGTCCAAAACTTTACTTATTTGTGTAGGGGGTATAGGTGCCGGTTTGGAATTTATGTGAGAAATATTAATTTTTCAAAAAAAATTAATTTTGATAGGGGGTACCACAAGGGGTGAACCGATACAGTCCTTATTCATTCCTAACTCAAATTTACATACGTACAACTTACGAATAATTTGACTGAATTCAGTGCACTTACAAAAAAAGATATGTATGTAAGACTGAAGGGGTGAGTTCGGTCCTTTGTGTGGGAGGTACCAGAAGGGGTGTGTCAAATAGTTAGGTTTTCTGAGGTTTCGCCTCCTATCACAATATAAATTAACCGACTAATTTTCATTACCCCTCAAATGTCCGTTTGGAAGTTATAGGTGAATTATAAATTTTCCAAAAATAGGTAATTTTGTATGGGAGGTACCAGAAGGGGTGACCCGATATAGTCCATATTCACTCCTGATTCATATTTTCATAAGCGTACAAATTACTCATAATTTGACTGATATCAGTGTACTTAGAAAAAGATATGTTTGTAATACTATGGCGGTGAGTTCGGTCATTTGTATGGGAGGTACCAGAAGGGATGCGTCAAATAGTTAGGTTTTTTAGGGTTTTACCTCCTATAATAACATAAATTAATCGACCAATTTTCATTACCCCCCAAGAGTCCGTTTGGAAGTTATAGGAGAAATATTAATTTTCGAAAAATAGGTAATTTTGTATGGGAGGTACCAGAAGGCGTAAACTGATATAGTTCATATTCATACCTGAGTCTAATTTTCTTAAGCAAACATCATACGCAAAATTTGAGTGATCTCAGTTTAGTTACAAAAAAGATATGTATGTAAAACTATAAGGGTCAATTCGGTCATTTGTATGGGAGGTACCAGAAGGGGTGTGTCAAATAGTTAGGCTCTCTGAGGTTTCGCCTCCTATCACAACATTAATTTATCGACCAATGTTCATAACCCCCCAAGTGACTGTTTTGAAGTTATTGGAGAAATATATAATTTCCAAAAATAGGTCATTTTGTATGGGAGGTACCAGAATGCGTGAACCGATATAGTCCATATTCATACCTGAGTCTAATATTTATAAGCAAACATCATACGCAAAATTTGAGTGATCTCAGTTTACTTGCAAAAAAGATATGTATGTAAAACTATAAGGGTCAATTCGGTCATTTGTATGGGAGGTACCAGAATGGGTGGGGCAAAGGTTTCGGTTTTCTTAGGGTTTGTCTACTTTTGCAAGATAAATAAACTGACCAAATTCAAACATCCTCCGGTTGTCCGTTTGGAAGTTATGGAAGAAATATTAATTTTCCAAAAATAGGTAATTTTGTATGGGAGGTACCAGAAGGGTTGGGGTTATTCAGCCCATTTACAATCCCATAAGTTCGTTTTGAAAAATATTGATACTGGTAAATTTTCATACCGATCCGTTAAGGTTTACTCGAGTTATCCTGCTGACCAGCCATCCAGCCAGCCAGCCAGCCAGCCTGCCAGCCAGCCAGCCAGACAGACGGACATAGCTCATTCTTCTTAAAAAGTTCTGAAACGAATTTGGTCTTAAGATACTTGGGGTCTAACTCGTCTCCTTTAATGCGTTACACTTTTTTTCGTATCAAATGATATATACCCTCATCCCTAAGGGTGATGGTATAAAAAGTGTAACGCATTAAAGGAGACGAGTTAGACCCCAAGTATCTTAAGACCAAATTCGTTTCAGAACTTTTTAAGAAGAATGAGCTATGTCCGTCTGTCTGGCTGGCTGGCTGGCAGGCTGGCTGGCTGGCTGGCTGGCTGGCTGGCTGGCTGGCTGGCTGGCTGGCTGGCTGGCTGGCTGGCTGGCTGGCTGGCTGGCTGGCTGGATGGCTGGTCAGCAGGATAACTCGAGTAAACCTTAACGGATCGGTATGAAAATTTACCAGTATCAATATTTTTCAAAACGAACTTATGGGATTGTAAATGGGCTGAATAGCCCCACCCCTTCTGGTACCTCCCATACAAAATTACCTATTTTTGGAAAATTTATATTTCTTCCATAACTTCCAAACGGACAACCGGAGGATGTTTGAATTTGGTCAGTTTATTTATCTTCTAAAAGTAGACAAACCCTAAGAAACCCGAAACTTGTGCCCCACCCATTCTGGTACCTCCCATACAAATGACCGAATTGACCCTTATAGTTTTACATACATATCTTTTTTGCAAGTAAACTGAGATCACTCAAATTTTGCGTATGATGTTTACTCAGAAATATTAGACTCAGGTATGAATATGGACTTTTTCGATTCACGCCTTCTGGTACCTCCCATACAAATTGACCTATTTTTGGAAATTATATATTTCTCCAATAACTTCAAAACACTCACTTGGGGGGTTATGAACATTGGTCGATAAATTAATGTTGTGATAGGAGGCGAAACCTCAGAGAGCCTAACTATTTGACACACCCCTTCTGGTACCTCCCATAAAAAATTACCTATTTTTGGAAAATTAATATTTCTTCCATAACTTCCAAACGGACAACTGGAGGATGTTTGAATTTGGTCAGTTTATTTATCTTACAAAAGTAGACAAACCCTAAGAAACCCGAAACCTGTGCCCCACCCATTCTGGTACCTCCCATACAAATGACCGAATTGACCCTTATAGTTTTACATACATATCTCTTTTGATAGTAAACTGAGATCACTCAAATTTTGCGTATGATGTTTGCTTATAAATATTAGACTCAGGTATGAATATGGACTATATCGGTTCACCCCTTCTGGTACCTCCCATACAAAATGACCTATTTTTGGAAATTATATATTTCTCCAATAACTTCAAAACAGTCACTTGGGGGGTTATGAACATTGGTCGATAAATTAATGTTGTGATAGGAGGCGAAACCTCAGAGAACCTAACTATTTGACACACCCTTATAGTTTTACATACATATCTCTTTTGTAAGTAAACTGAGATCACTCAAATTTTGCATATGATGTTTGCTTATGAAAATTAGACACAGGTATGAATATGGGCTATATCAGTTCACGACTTCTGGTACCTCCCATACAAAATTACCTATTTTTGGAAAATTTATATTTCTCCTATAACTTCCAAACGACCTCTTGGGGGGTAATGAAAATTGGTCGATTAATTTATGTTATTATAGGAGGCAAAACCCTAGAAAACCTAACTATTTGACACACCCCTTCTGGTACCTCCCATACAAATGACCGAACTCACCCCCATAGTATTACAAACATATCTTTTTTCTAAGTACACTGAATTCTTACAAATTATTCGTAAGTTGTATGTATGAAAATTTGAGTTAGGAATGAATAAGGACTGTTTCGGTTCACCCCTTGTGGTACCCCCTATCAAAATTAATTTTTTTTGAAAAATTAATATTTCTCACATAAATTCCAAACCGGCACCTATACCCCCTACACAAATATGTAAAGTTTTGGACGATTTTGCACAACAAGCAGGGGAAAAAATATACCTTAGTAATTTTATTTTAATTAAAAATCTATTAATTTCAATAACTCAAGACTTCAACAATATCCTTTATTGGGTGATGGTATTTATCAGTCAGTTTACCTGACTGAAATTTCTGTACTGGTTATTATATCGTTCCGTCACCACTCGCGTTACCATTGGTTGCAGTTTTGCCTTGTATGCAGTATCCATTTTCTCAGTCAGCTCATAGCCGACGGCCTTTAAAAGCTCTGCCAAAAGTCCATCTGCTCCAGCAGCTTTATTGTTTTTAAGCCCTTCAATTGACGTGCTGACCTCGTTTTGGCTCGGTAGTGGACAGTCTACTCCGTCGTCAATGATTGCAGTGATTTCGTCACTTGTGCTGCATTCGGTAACGAGCAGACTACAATAGTATTTGAAGCACAGTCTGAGTGTCCGTGACAAGATTTCGCCTCTATCCTTACAGTTGGGGATCCATGTTTCAAAAACTTTGATTTTTACCTTTTGGTAGAACTTTGGGCTTCACCTCTATTCCTGTAATTTTCGATATCCTGACTCTCACTTTTCTTTCATAGACGCTTATTCCGACTTCTCATTATAACGCGCCGTCACCACACGCGTTACCAGTGTCTGCATTTTAGCTTTGTATGCAGCATCCATTTCCTCAGACATTACGCGACATTTCTCATTGTACCAGGGCTTGTCTGATCGTGGACATCTCTCGTGTAAGGACAAGGATAGAAATTTGGTCAACATATTCACAGCAGGTTTAGAAGACTAGACACATGTCATCTTTTTATCGACTATTAAGTTGCATTTGACAGCTCGACACGACAGAAACTAATTGAAGCCAATGCTAAGCTCGGTTTTTTTGCGACGCTGAGACTCCTTAGCGAAAAGATTGGCAAAGCCTCGCCGAGCTATTCTATACGACACCCGACAGCTTATCATGTGATATCTGTAACGTACTTAAGAAGATAATATTTTGGAAAGCTGCAGTTATCACTACTTTTTTATAGAATCTACTTTTACTAGCGTTCGCCGATGATATAGACATAAAAGGCCGAAAAATGCAAGATGTCACTGCAGCCTTCTCAGGTATATATTTACATTTTCAAATCCTCTCTGAAAATCAGGAATAATTTTTTGTATAACTATCCTATAGTTTCTAATGATTTGTATTCACTACCTACTTCTTCCGGTAAAGAGTACTACTATTTAACACTTTTTAGGAGTTGTCTCCCAGGTATACTGAACCATACTCGCTGTTAATGAAAACATCTGTTCGCTATTTTGATATTATACTATAAATTTTTGAAGTCTTAAGGAAATATATTGTTTTCAATGATTATTATTGACTAAAGTTATACTCGCAGTGCGCTTAGTAATGACATTTTAAAACTACCCGTCATAATGTGTTTAAGTATGCATACGCTATTAACTAGCCGGAAGATCAAGCAATCACAACGCTATAGCAATGAATTGTCTTCCCTTCTACAATAAAACTTTTCCACCCATAAGGAAAAGTTTCTTAAAGAACTTAGTAATTGACATTATCAAGTAAATAAAAATAAAAACACTCGCATCACCATCACAATAAACTCAATGAAATGAATGAGAACCCAATTAAGCGTGAACAGCATCAAAGTTTTCTTTCACTCACGTTATGGCTCATCTCTTCCTACGGTGGTCAATCAGGAAACACCAGCCCAATAACGACAACAAACAACAACTACTAATACGTGTCCACATACGCATACATATGTGAACGGCAGCAAACATTTGAACAGACAACAGACGACCAACAAAAGATCCTGTGACATGTGCGAAAAGTCAATGCTTCCGTTTTGGGGCGATAAACTTGGCCGGAGAGCAACAGCAACCAATGTAGGGAAAAACATTGGAAACGTTTCTTTTTTTTGTATTTTGCGTCGAAAATCTTTGTTATGTTATTGCATGTAAGCAAACATCAATGGACTAAAACATCCTCACCCAGCCAAGTAAACACTAGACCACTGAACAGGATAAAGTTGCTGTGAGTTTTCTTCCCCTTGAACGTTGATGTTGTTATGAGGATTTTTTGTTTCCAAGGCAAGTCAAGATGTGGTTGTTTTGTTTCTTTGTTTTTCCTGCTATTTTCTTAACATTGTGGTGACCTCGGGGTGTTAAACTATGTGACTTTGCAATTTTAGTTCAACGAAGCGTAATAAGTGCAAAAATACAAGTGAAAGGAACATTAAGTGAAATTTCTTTCTTTCTTTGTGTTTGTGTGCGAGTGTTTGGCATTTCTTAAGACATGGCTGTTTGAAAATATGTGAAAACTTTGCAAACGAACTTAGGGTGTGGCACTATATATGGCACAGTGTTCGGAAGGCAATATATTGCTCTTAAACTACTGTTGTAACTGCGGGGACAGACAGACGGATATCCCCAAAAAGAGGGGGTTTGTATGGGAGGTGGGAGTAGTTTTTGCCCGATCTTGCTCATCCTCGAACTTTACTTCGGTTTTAGGGATAAAAGCTTACCTATTAAATTAAACTCGAGTTCTCTTAAACTTTGGCTGAAATAGCGGGGATAGACAGACGGAATGTTTGTATGAAAGGTGAAGGTAGTTATAATCAGATTTTGCAGACGGACATCTCCAAAAAGAGGGGGTTTGTATGGGAGGTGGAAGTAGTTTTTGCCCGATCTTGCTCATCCTCGAACTTTACTTCGGTTTTAGGGATAAAAGCTTACCCATTAAATTAAACTCGAGTTCTCTTAAACTTTGGCTGTAATAGCGGGGATAGACAGACGGAGTTTTTGTATGGAAGGTGAAGATAGTTATTGTCCGATCTTGCTTATCTTTGAACTCCGCTTAGTGTGTATAACATTTCTTAAATTACGGCTGTAATCGCGGATGCACATAGACGGACACAACCCTAAAAGGGGGTTTGTATAGGAGTTGACCGATCTTGTTAATCTTAGAACTTAACCTCCGCTTAGAGAATAGCAGCTTTCATACCAAAAAGAGGTATTTTGTAGGATCCTCCTTATCCTTCTCTTTCCCGCTCGATATCTCTGTACTTACGGCTGTATTAAACCATACCTGTTATGTGTTCGTTTACTGCCACTGTGCCACTCGGTTGGTGCACAATTGTAAATTACGATGATGATGAGTTTTGTGACACAGCACATTGCTGCCGTTTTTCTAGATCCCACTGTTCGTACTACATTTCATTGTAAAACTGTGATTTATAATAACGTTTATTCTTTTTGTCCTTTTGCAACTGACATTTAATTAACTGTACTCGTCGTATCCAATATCCTCAAGTATGTTCAGTAAACTTGAAAGACGTTCCATGATAAGGGGAAGTGCAGGGGGCCATAGCATAGTAGTTAGTGTCTACACATTGTGAAGTGCGAGTTGACATCCAAATGACAGTCATTTTATTACTAAACGTAATGATGACTAATTTTGAGGATGAGGGAAATTGAAATTCTCTAAGGAATATTCGACAGTGATATGCAGGATTGAAATGTCTGGCGTCTTAAGGAGGTAATTCTTCTTCTTCTTCTTTACTGGCAGCAACAACAGAAATTCATCTATCAGTAGCCGCACGTAGAAAACCATTCCAAGCGCTTCGGTCTTTTGCGCTCCGTAGATAGTTCGTCATACCAAGCTTACTTAACAATTCCGTCACCTGGTCCATCCATCGGAGTTTTGGTCGGAGGTAAATACAATGGATGAAAATTTCCGACTGTTAGAAAGTCACATGCGAAATGTAAGTTAAGTAAGTTAAGGTTTGTTCCAAAAGTTTGGAGACCAAAACCGTAACAAAAGTAAAGTGATAAGGCACCTGTAGCGATATTTCGAAGAAATTTTTATTTTCCCTTGTAACTTCTTACAACAGCTCACATTGGCCTACATACCAGTAATCACAATATCTCATAACAATAGCAGCATATTTGACTGTCTTAAGACCTCATCAAAACATAATTACCTAAGCACTCACGTAGTAAAATGTTAAACAAACATTTATGTTTATTAAATTAAATGATAATTGTTATGATTATAACTCTAACAAAAAGTTAAACAAACTATAATTGTGTGGAAGCAAATCCACAATTCGTAAGTCTCAAATACTACGAAACTTCATCAACACATAAACATACTGAAGGACAGACACATTCACAACCGTAAAATCCTTTGTAACACATAAAACGAAAAAGCACATGCATACATACAAAGGAAAATGCCACGACCCGTTAACCATTCCTGAAAAATTCATGGAAACGTACTATTCAAGGCCTCACATATGCTTAACACTCACACCCACCCACACATGCAGCCATCGAGATTGCAGTATTTGAAATCTTTAAAACCCACAAACGACGTAGCAGGAAAGGCAAATCACAAGCAACAACCGGAATCCTTGCCACAAATGTTGCTTAATTCTTTGAGTAAATATCCTCGAACAATTTCCCATATCAAGTTTGCGAGCCCAATGCAAGACATTTTGTGGCGGTGGTTTACAAAAGATTTACATGGTGCGGTTGTTGTTTCTTCAAAATTGGCTTAAAATCCACATTGTGGGAAATCGCTTTCATGCTCAGTTGGCTGACTTAAGATTCCGTTTTAGATTTCCTCCTATGTTGAATATGTCCCTGTCAGTCGGATGGGTGGTGGTTGGTTTTTTTTTTATCAGCAGGCACTTTTGTTGTTAAGTGAATTAAAATTTCTAGCTGTCTTTGTATTTTGTTCTCTTTTTGCCTTTAAAATCACCAACAAGAAATCAAATTTTTATGCGTGAGTGGATGTGGGTTGTTTGTTTGAAGGGAGATGTGTGTCCTGTTTAGGAAGGCGCACAGGTTTTTTCAACTTGTTTTAACAAAATAAACACGTGCGTTTTATTCCTTCGTGCTAGAGTATTTGTTACCTTAATGGGTGTTGTATTGAATTTTAATCAATTGTGGGATTTTTATAACAAATACGTGTAATAGATATTTTTAGGATTAGAAAAACACTTTGGCTTTTTCGTATTAGGAAAACGCTTTGTTTGTATTTAAAAATCAAACATTATGTGAAATTTTGCTACAACTATAGTGACATGAGGAAGAAGCCAATATGATCCACGCGTTTAAAACTTGATCAAATTCTGAACAGCAAATTATTGCTGTGGCAAAATTTTCTATGATTAAAGATTAAATTTTAAAAGGAAATCTGTATCCATAAGACGAATGGAAAAAAGTAAAGGAGTTAATCCTGATCAATTGTATTTGGCAAGCACTAAGTCAAATTCTGTGCGAAATTCTGTCCATCCGTCAAAGTTTTGGTCGCCCCCTCCTTCGCCGCCCATGGACTTTATTGCTGAAGACTTTTCGAGTCAGAGCATTTACGTCCATTCGTACAACGTGTCCAAGCCAACGCATCCAGTCTATTTGAACGCGCTTGACTACGTCGATGTCGTTGTACAGCTCATATCTGTATCATCCACATACTCGAGCGGCGTGTGACTTGTTATAGATGGTACCAGTCGTGTTTACTTCAGCCTTCCGCATGATAATTTCCATTAGCTTGTCGCAATGACAGGCTATCGTCTTTTCTGAAGCCTCAAAATGGCTATGTCAGATTTTTTCTATTTTCACTGAAGATTTCGTGTAGGTCAGTACCATTCCGCATATTCGAATTAGCTTCGCGGAGGTACCAAAATCAGTCATAACATCTAAAAATTTTTGTCGTATCTGACTGTAAAATGCAACTTTGTAATTGATAACACAAGGGAACAAAATTGAACTTTTTGAGTGTTGTTTGGAATTCTATAACAGTTGTTACCTTTGAAAAAAATTAAATTTTTTAATATCACAAAAAAAAATTACTGAGTAACGGCTGTTTTATTAAAAAAAAAACAAAAAATTTAAAAAAAAAATTACACATTTTAATTTTCTTCCCGCTGAAAGTTAATCGGTTGGTGGAAAATTTTTATTTTTATTAGCTTTATTGAATATCATATTAAAGTAGCTTTCTAAAACATGTATGTACATAATAATCGATTGAAAATTGAATGATTTATGCTAAGTTTGGTGGTAACAGATTTTTCGAATTTTTTTGTTTCTACCCAAAAAAAATTAAAATTTTGTATTTTTAAAAATCATGACAAATTTGCAAATTTATTTATAGTTTAATTTATAGTTTTGCCTCCTATTACCATATTAATTAACTGACCAAATTTAATTAATCGGCAGTTGTCAATTTGGAAGTTCAGGGAGAAATATTAATTGTCCAAAAATAGGTCATTTTGTATGGGAGGTACCAGAAGGGCTGATCCGATATAGTGCAAATTCATACCTGATTCATATTTTCATAACCGTACAACTTACGCATAGTTTGACTGAATTCAGTGTACTTACAAAAAAGATATCTATGTAAGACTATTGGGGTGAGTTCGGTCATTTGTATGGGAGGTACCAGAAGGGGTATGGCAGCGGTTTCGGTTTTTTTAGGGTTTGTCTACTTTTGCAAGATAAATAAACTGACCAAATCGAAGATATATTAATTATCCAAAAATAGGTAATTTTGCATTGGAGGTACCAGAAGGGGTGGGGCTATTCCGCCCATTTACAATTCCATAAGTTCGTTTCGAAAAATATTAATACATACTGATAACTTTAATTAATAAATGTTATTTCGGTATGGAAATCGCAATTTTTGTAAATTTGGTTATCTCAGTAAATTATTGACAAAATCAAAAGTTGTGCACAGATTTCAATGAAATAGAGCTCATTTGATTCAAACTATATTAAGCTAAATGTTTTAAGACCAACACTGTGATTTTTGTTGCATTATTTTTTTTATAAATTTTTGAAAAACAATTTTTTTTTTTTTTTTAAACTACAACGATATCTCTGAAACTACTAGGCCAAATGAAAAATAATGTAGGCACGGATTAAAGATAATTTTGTTGACGAATTTCAGTTTTTTTTTAACTGAATATGGTGAACCGTTTTCAAGTTATTTAAATATTTGTAGTGGAAGTGCCTTAGTTTTGGACATAACGGTATATCGCGAAAAGTCGAGCTGTCCAAGTGCAGATTTGGATTCGGTGTCCAAAATTACCTTTAAAACAATATTCAGTTCTTAAACAACAAACACCTTGTTCCCTTGTGTAATCAGATGGTCATTGTAGAACGCCATTTTTTGGGTATTCTCTATGATTTGTCGTTGCGTGAATATCTTGGTCGGTCAGGGAATTACCAGGTCTAATGCCACACTGACAAGGTTCAATTAGGTTCGTTAAGATGGGCCTTATTATTTCACGTAATGCACTAGAGAGAACCTCATATGCGATGCTAATCCCGAGATAGTCGGTGCACGCACTTGGATCGCCTTTGCTAGGCACACCACATTGAACACTCAGTTTTCAATCATATGGCATGTATTCCTAATATCAAATCGTGTTTATGAGCAGGCCGGTTATAAAAAGCTCTGCCGTCGGTTCATCGAATCCCGCAACTTTATCGTTTTAAGCCGTGCAATTGCCGACTAATCTCTATTTGGCTAGGTGCTGCACAATCAACTACGTCGTCGATGATTGGGTTAATTTTGTCATTTATGCTGCCTTTTTCAAAAGGGCAGAGTTCGACAGAGTAACTTACAAATTTGCAGCACACTCTGCGTGTCTGTGACCAGATTTCCATCTGCGTTCTTACAGGTACTTTTTGTAGAACTTTCCGGGCTCACCTCCATCTCTGTTCCTTTCGGTATCATAGCTCTCACTGTTTTTCCGCCTGAACTTGAATGCAGAACCCATTTCCTTAGACATTATGCGAGTGGGTATTGTTTGCAGTAATTGAGAGAGTTGGTTGCAGTAGGCATTGGTAATCTCGGTTGTATGAAGCTTAGAGATGTCTAGCTTCCTTCGCGTTTGATTACAAGCGTTTTTAGCACTAATTAATCGCATGCGTGGGACCGGCCGTGACATAATGGTTACAACACGAGATTACTATGTGGGAGATCCGTGGTTCGATTCCCGGCACCAGTCGTCTACATTTTCCTTTCATTACCGGCCCACTCGATGTTGTCGACAGCAATTCCGCAGTATATGGTCGAGTCTATCGACATGTCTAGTAAAATTGTCTCAAACTGCGACGTTCGCATTCGTCTATAAACAAATAGGTGCCGTTTATGGTAGAAGGGGATGGAGTCAATATTTGCACTGCGCATCACACACATTCTTAATGCTTGATACATGCCTTCCGGCGATCACCACATGATCAATCCGTTTTTTTGCTTTTTGATCGAGGGATGCCATGCCGGAATCTGGTTCCACTCACTACCATGTTTCTTGTCTTCGCGAAGCTAACCAGTCTGAATTTGTTATCGGACGTGTTGCTGTGTAAACGTAATTTTAATCCTGAATGCTAAACCAAGACTGTCTTTCCTTCCTATTTTAGCATTTAAATCACCAGGCACACTTTAAATGTCATTGCCCGGGCAGCGGACATATATTTCCTTCAGACACTCATAGAAAGCATATTCAATGTCCTCGTCTTTGTCTTCCGTCGGGGCGTGTACACAAATCAGTGTGATGCAGAAATATTTCGCCTTGAAGCGGATAATGGCTTTTCGATCACCTACAGGATTAAATTGCAAGACCAGATCTTGAAGCCTCTTGCCACATCCAAATTCATGTCTTTCTGCATGGCAGCTTTAAAAGATGTGACAGTTCCTTCGTCATGGGCATCCCTGTCCCGTCCATTGCATTTCCTGTACGGCGGTGAACCAATATCATCATCACTTCCTGTTTTAGCATTAAAATCTCCCAGAACAATTTTAATGACATGGCCAGGGCAGCGGTTATATATTTTTCTTACCCTCGAATAAAGGAACATTCTCTATAGGGAGTTCAGACTTTTCAGGTGAATATCCTTAAACCATGATCCATATAACGATTGCGGGTTCGTTAACATTTGGGCGGGGGTTCATGTTTTTATAATAGTTTTTATTGAATTTAGGATGTGGCTTAGTAGGCCACCGTGCCCTTTTCTAAATACTTGGGGCTACCAATAGCACTTAGAGAAGGGCTAAGCTTAAGCGTCGTTCTTCCGATATTAAAACATACGTCAGCAAATTCATATCTATAGCACCAATTACTATCTGTATAAAAATATTACCTTATATAGCCCTAAAAACATGTATATATTCTTGGCTCATTTATAGTACTGACATCATTGTCAGTATTTCCCTTTAAATTTTTTCGACAAACTTTTTCTGACGACTTATTGCCAAAATTTTTTACAAAATAAATTGACGCAGTGTAAATAGTCCATAAAATTTATTGACACAATTCTTCAATTCTTGCTCTTTGCTTCAATAACAGTACTTTTTGACGGAAATAAAAGTACTTTTTGATACAGTAAACATCATTTTTGACACAATGAAAAGCCTTTTTGGTGCAATAAATGTAATTATTAGTAAATTTAAAGTATTTTTTGGTACAATTAAGATACTTTGAAATACAATTAATTGTTCTTTTTGTGCACAATAAAAGTATCTTTCAATACAATAAAATATTCTTTTGTACAATAAATGTACTTTTAGTACACTAAATGAATTTTTAATATCTGTATATCAAATATTATCGCTCTAGGGCTAAAACAGTTTTGTCACGCTCCCTCCGCCCACTGGTCCAAAATGCCATCTACATATTCATATTCGTGTTGTCGTGTACTATATAGGTATCTGTAGGGCTAAAATACTGTTTTCCACGCCCACTCCGCCCACCGATCCAAAATATTAATTTCGTTTGCATATTTATGTACGTGTTGTCGAATACTATCTGTATATTTATTTTATGTCTCTAGAACTAAAATACAGTTTGCCACGCCCCCTTCCCCCAATAATTGAAAATTAAAATGTCGCTACATATTATATTTATATTCGTGTTGTAGTGTACTGTCTGGGTGCTAAATTTTATCTCTCTAGGGCTTAAATACAGTTTTGCCAAGTCCACTCCACCTACTGACCCAAAATTCAAATTTTGTTTGCATATTTATATTCGTGTTGTCGAATGCTATCTGTGTATTAAATTTTATCTCTCAAGGACTTAAATACTGTTTTGCCACGCCCCCTTCGCCCACTCGCTCACTGATCGAATATTTAAATTCCGTCTGTATATTCGTATTGTCGAGTACTATTTGTATACCGAATTTTATTTCTGTGGGGCTAAAATACCGTTTGGACACGCCCTCTCCGCCAACTGATACAACATTTAAATTTCGTCAGCATACTCATATTCGTGTAGCCGAGTACTATCTATGTACCAAATTTGTTTTCTCTAGGGCTAAAATACAGTATCTAGCTCACGCCCACTCCACCCATTTGCAAAAATTAAATTTTCGTCTGCATATTCATATTCGTGTTGCCGAGTACTATCTGTGTATCAAATTTTATCTCCGTAGCTCTAAAAATATGTTTTGCCATGCCCACTCCGCCCACTGGTTCAAAATTTAAATTTCGTCCTTATATTCATATTCGTGTTGCCGAGTACTATCTGTCTATCAAATTTCATCACCCTAGCTCAAAAAATATGTTTTGCCACGCCCACTCCGCCCATAGGATAAAAAATTACTAAATATATAGCCTATACTAATTTCCATATAGTACACTAACTGTCTTCCAAATTTCATTGAAATCGGTTCAGCGGTTTAGGCGTGATTGAGCAACAAACAAACAAACAGACAGACATTCACATTTATAATATTAAATAGGATAGGATAGAATATAATCGCGAGACTGAATTCAGATAAAAGGAATTTTGATTAAAGCTGTTAATTTTTCTGGTACCTCCCATACAAATGTACCTTTCCGCCGACTTTAGAAATGGATAAATAATATCAATTAATGCAACGCAATCGTACCCAAATTTTTTTTAGCTATAACAGGATAAAGTTTTGGAAAAAAAATTGCAAGTCTAGCCACGCCCCTTCTGGTACTTCCCATACAAATGTACCTTTCCGCGATCGTTCCCAAATTCTTTAATTAGTAAAGCTATAGCAGGATAGAGTTTTGGTAAAAAAATCTGTAAGTCTAGCGCCACCCATTCTGGTACATCCCATACAAATGTACGATTCCGCACACTTTAGAGATGGAGTAATAATATCAGTACAATCAACCAGATCGTGCTTAAATTCTGTGTTTAGTAGAACTGTAACAGTATAAAGTTTTGAAGAAAAAATCTGAAAGTCTAGCCGCACCACTTCTGGTACCTCCCATATAAATATACCACTCCGCCCATTTTAGAAATCGAGTAATATAATAGTCGGGTTGCCCGACTGAAACTTTCTAACTGATTTTTTTATTTCAATAACTACACAGTCATTAGTAAAAATCATTTTATCTGTCTTTGAGCGGCGGCAACTCCTTGGCCCTGAACACACTTTAACTGCTCGAAGGTCATTAAAAGTTTTTCGAAGCGAAATTCAAAATTGATGTTAGAATGCGTATAGCTGCTTTTAAATGCAAAAAGCTGTTTCACATCTCGTTCATGGAATGCAAAGAAAATGTTCACTTTTTTATCCTATAAGCTATATCCCAATAAAATGTATATATTCTCTCACTTTTCACACAACTTATTCCGTTGAAGGGACTACGAAAAGTTTTTCCATTAATATTATATAAGTTAAACAGAAAAGAAGATTATTTTAAGCCCATTTCTATGTCACGAAAATGTTTTTAAATTGATAATTAAAAAAAAGATGTCTAAATTTTTTTCGAGATGGCAAAATTTTAATTATACTCTCAACAACTTTGTTGTTTATTACTCAACATCATTGCATAATACCCGGAAAATAAGGGACATTTTCATAATTTCTAAGTGTGCAAAGGCAGCCGCCCCTCATTAGCAGTGGCAGTTTAACCCCTTTTGATGCTAACGGGTAAAGAGTTTATGGTGTAAATACGTAATTTTCATTAATTTAATATTAGTCCTCGAAGGCACAAAAAATATGTCCCCAATGAGAATATACAACATATATATGCCGTTCATCCTTTGGTGTATCCTGTTTGTATCCTGCTTTAGTAACTGCCTTATCCTGTCTATTGAATGAGCACATAGCAACCGGCGGCTTCAGTCGCTGTCGCTGTTTTATTCCATTCCAAAACATCCGGAATAAAATACATTAACAAAACATTGCATAATTAGGTAGAGCCGCCAAAAATATTATTATTAAGCGCACACGTTTATATTTGCTGTAAAGCATAAGCTACCTTGAAACTTTTAACCCGTTTTCGTTTTGGTTTGTTCTTCTTATCGTTTTTTCTCTCTGGTATTCTCTGCTTCTCTCGCTCCCTGGATTTGTAATATTCGTTTGACATATTAATTTGTGCGTACTGTGCTCAGTTTTGTTGTTGCTGCTGTCGGTTTGGCCTCCAGGGAAATCTGCTGAACTCGACTTGGAGTGCTAAGAGTAAATGGTGTATGAAGTTTAACATAAACGTACACCCAAGGAAAATATATATGATTTTTCATAATACTGCTTAAGATGATTTTAAAAACGTTTAAAGAAATTGGGAAGACAGTGCAATATACTTACATTCTTTCAAAATAAGTCACTGTTACACTGTAAGCAGTGATTGGCTGCACAAAAAATTATACTGGTAAATTTTAACTGAAATCAGTAAATGTTTACCCGAGTTGTCCTTCTGGATATGCTATCCAGTCAGCAAGCCGGATAGACGGACTTGGTTGAATCGTTCTTAAACGGATTTCCTTGTAACATACATTTTTATACCGTCACACATAGGTTGATGGTATATATGATTTGTTAGAAAAAGTGCAACGCGTATATCATTTGCAGAAATACGCGAGCAATCAAAACGAATCTTTTATAATACTCTTTTTGTCCTCTATTAAAAACCCAAAAGTAGTGCTTCTGAGTTTGGCCTAAGATGCCAAACCCATTGGGGGTTTTACTATACTGACCTAGTACTTTCATCCTGACTTGAAATTTCTTATTCCCCAGATTGGCTGTTGCACTGTGTTATCAAGCCATAAATCCACAATGTTGGAACGATGTTCGTATGATTAATATGAAATCCGCAAAAAAATAATATTACTCATACGTTGTACATTAGATATGGTTGAAAAAAAGGTTTATGTTTTTATACCATCACCCTTAGGGATGATTTTATACCATCACCCTTAGGGATGAGGGTATATATCATTTGATACGACCCAAAAGTGTAACACATAGAAGGAGTGATTTTAGACCCTAGGTTTCTTTGAACCAAATTCGATTCATGACTTTTTAAGCCGTTTGAGCCATGTCCGTCTGTTTGTCTGTCCGGTCTTTCGATAACTTTCGAAAGACGCAACCAAATGTTTTGAAATTTTGCACGAGTTAATATTTCCCCAAAGCTCCTTACGGTATTGAAAATGGGCTACATGACCACGCCCCTTCTGGTACCTTCCATACAAATGTACAATTCCGCCCACTTTAGAAATCGAGCAATAATATCAATACATCGAACTCGATCGTTCCCAAATTCTTTATTTAGTTAAGCTATAACAGGATAAAGTTTTGGAAAAAAATGTATGTCTAGCCACGCCCCTTCTGGTACCTCCCATACAAATGTACCACTCCGCCCACTTTAGAGATGGAGTTATAATATCAATACACTCGACGCGATCGTGCCCAAATTATGTATTTTGTTAAGTTATAACAGGATAAGGTTTTGTAAAAAATATTGGAAGTCTAGCCACGCCCCTTCTGGTACCTCCCATACAAATGTACTTTTCCGCCCACTTTCGAGATGGAGTAGTAATATCAATAAATCCAAGGCGATCGTACCCAAATACTTTACTTTAGTAAAGCTATAGCAGGATACAGTTTTTGAAAAAATAAACTGGAAGTCTAGCCACGCCTCATATGGTACCTCCATATACATCTGGTACCGCCCACTTTATAAATCGATTAATATTATTAATAGACTTAACGCGATCGTGCCCAAATTCTGTATTTAGTAAAGTTCAAGAAAAGATAAAGTTTTGGAGAAAAAATATGGAAGTCTAGACACGCCCCTTCAAAATCAAGTTATTTGTTTCAACGAACAAAGAGTCTACTCGTCTGGGAGGCTGTGTGAACGTTCAGAACTATAACTTTGTAGTGGTAGATAATTTTGTCTACCATGGCACCGCCATACATAAAACTAATAATGTCAGCCTGGAAATTAGGAGACGTATATTGATCGCAAGCCGCTGCTACTATGCGCTAAGCCAGCGATTTAATGATAAAGCCCACTCTCGAGGAACAAAGATTCAACTCTACCAGACTTAGATCCTACCTGTCTTGCTCTGCAGAATCCTAGATAATGGCTCAAGCAGATCAAATTCTGAACGTCTTCGAAAGAAAAATACAACGCAAAATATAAGGACCCATCATCCTTAAAGACGAGTATCGTCGTCGAATGAGCTGTACGATCGTGTAGTCAATCGTGTTGAAATAGATGCGATTCCGCTGGCTTGGACACGTTATACGAATGGATGAACATTTTCCAGCTCGAGAGGTCTTTGTTAATAAACTCTTGTTAGTTAATAATACACTCTTGTTTGAGGATATTAAGGCGAAATATTTCTACATCATGCTGATTTGTGCTCATGCCCCGACGGAAGATAAACACGATGAGATTAAATATGCATTCTACGAGCGCCTAGAGGGAACATACGACCGCTGCCCTGGCCACGATATTAAAATTGTTCTGGGAGAATTTAATGCACAAATAGGAAGGGAAGATGTTCTTGGTCCATCGATCGGTAATTTCAGCCTGCATACCGACACGTCAGACAACGGGTTTAGGCTGGGTAGCTTCGCAGCGGGAAGGAACATGCTAGTGAGTGGAACCAGATTTCAGCACAAAGATATCCACAAGGCAATTTGGCTCTCCCCCGATCATCCGTGGTGCTAATATTGGCTCGGATCATTACCTGCTTGCAGCCAAGGTGCGCACAAGATTGAGCAGAGCGAAAAACGCACGTAACCAAACACACAGAAAACTGGACATCCCGAAACTGCAAACCCCAGAGATAGCTACTGCCTACTCCAACCAGCTCACCCAACTTCAACGACACAACGCCTCTACTTCAGAGGTACCCGATACACGGTGGCAGTATACTGCGCATTCTATGGCAACCGGCGCAACAACCGTGCTAGGATATGAAAAGCGGCGCTCAGACAAATCCTGGTACAATGAAGAATGTCGCATAGCGTCTGAAGAACAGGATGCTGCTTATAGGGCAACGCTACACCCAATTGTAACCCGTGCTGTTAGGGAACGGCACAAGAAGAAAGTAAAACAGGCGAGGCAGCTATTTATGCAAAAAAACGTCGGATAAAGGAACGGGAGATCAAGGATATAGAGCGATACAGAGATAGAGGTGAGGCCCGAAAATTGTACCAGAAAGTAAGAGCAAAAGGCTACGGTAATGGGCTCCCCTCTTGTAGGCACAAGGATGGAAATCTGGTTACAGATACTCAGAGTGTGCTGTATATATGGAGAGAACACTTCCAGTAACTGCTAGTTCCAGAAGGCAGCGCACGTGAAGGTACCACGCCAATTGTCGACGACGGTTTAGATTGCCCACCACCAAGTCAAGCCGAGGTAAGAAGAGCAATATCGCGGGTGAAAAACAATAAAGCAGCCGGTGTCGATGGACTTGCGGCAGTGCTTTTCAAGTCCGTTGGAGAGGAGCTGATAACGAGAATTCACCATGCCCGACGATTGGAATTTAAGCGTATTATGTCCTATGCTGGAAAAAGGTGATCCAAGTGTGTGCTCCAACTACCGCGGGAACAGCCTTTTACTCATCGCATATAAGGTCCTGTCGAGTGTGCTATGTGAAAGACTAAATCCAGTGTTATCCAACCTGATCGGGCCTTATCAGTGTGGCTTTAGACCTGGTAAATCAATAACAGACCAGATATTCACACTTCGGCAAATTATGTAAAAGACCGAAAAGAAACATCTTTTCGTCGACTATAAAGCTGCCTTCGACAGCCTGATACGGCAGAAATTACTCGAAGCCATGGCTGAGTTTGGTATTCCTGCGAAGCTGATACGTCTTTGATAGAGTTGGACTTTCTAGTTCCTTTTGGTGAATCGTTCCTTTCAGTTCCGTTCATCAAAAGGAACTAGGTCGTTCCTTCTGTTCCTTTCGTTCCTTTTGATCTTTTCGTTCACTTATTCATTATCATCATTTCGTTCATTCGTTCACTATGTTTTGATTGTTTTTGGACTTTTTCGAATTATAAAGTGAACGATTTGCAAACAAACATATTGAAAAATGTTAGAGCTGCTTAAAAGCTTATAAAGTATTTTCAAATTGTTTAAATAGTGTGTTAAAAAAAATAGTTCTCAAAGTCTTTGTTTAGAGGATTTATAAATTATTTTTCATAGCATAATACAAAAAAAAAATTGTCTGCTGTTTTTGTTGTGGTGATGCCACCACTAGAACGTATGAACGTAAGAACAAGTGAACGAATAGCCGAAATGTCAAATGAACGAAATTAGGAAAAGGAACGAAAAGATCAGAAGGAACGAAAAGAGCAGAAGGAACTAAAAAGCAAAAGGAACGAAAAGAGCGCAATATGTGGAACTAGTTCCAACCGTTCACTACATGGAATCGTTCATTGGAACTAGTTCGTTCCGGAACTATACAAGTCTAGTCTTTGACGCTGACTGCCGCGAAGTCTTCAGTGAAGAGTGGCAAGAACATTACGGAACCATTCTACACCAGACGAGGCCTAACAAGGCGACGGCCTATAGTGTGACCTCTTCAATATAGTGATGCAGTAAACACAAGTGGCACGATATTCAACAAAAGCCATATGCTACTCGCGTACGCTGATGACGTAGACATCTTTGGTCGAAAATTGCGGGATATGACTGCAGCCTTCTCAGGTATACAGAAGGAATTAGCGGAAATGGGTCTAATGGTGAACGAGGACAAAACGAAGTTATTAGTTTCAACAAACAAAGAATCAACTCGTTTGGGAAACTGCGTGAACGTTGACAACTATAATTTCGAGGTGGTAGATAATTTTATCTACCTAGACTCCGCCATCAACAAAGAAATGTCGGCCTCGAAATCCGGAGAGGAATCCTGCTTGCCATTAAATGCTATTACGGACTAAGCCAGCGATTCAATGACAGAGCCCTCTCTCGACGAACAAAAATCCAGCTATACCAGATACTGGTTCTACCTGTCTTGATGTACGGTTCAGAATCCTGGATTATGACACAAACGGTTGAATCGGTTCTGGCTGTATTTAAGAGAAAAATAATCCGTAAAAAATATATGGGTCCATCATCGTTAACGGAGAGTATCGGCGTCGTATGAATCATGAGCTGTACGAGCTGTACACCGACATTGACGTGGTCAGACGTATTAAGGTGCAGCGGTTGCGTTGGCTAGGTCATGTTGTACGCATGGACGAAAATGCTCCAGCTCGAAAAGTCTTCGACAATGAACTCGATGGACGGCGCAGAAAAGGGCGACCAAGACTCCGTTGGAAAGACCAGGTTATTGAAAACCTTACTTGGTGTGACTAACTGCAGAAGATCGAGGCGCTTATAATATTTTTCTATGTGCGGTATACAATCTAGTGGGATTGCAAAGAAGTGTCAGCTTAGTAAGTAAGTAAGAAATTTGTGTTTTTCGATATTCGCCATTGAGACATCGGATAACACAGTGCAACACACTTTTTCGGGGATGAACCAAACAAATAGCAAACGATAGCATTTGATCTCAGTAACAAAACCCTAAACTCCATTTTGCTCCACTACGTGACAAAGTCGTCAAAGAATATGAAAAATCGTCTATAAATATACGTTTGCGGTAGTTCATGTCTTCGAAAACCTATATTAAAACAATTAGGGGAATATTTTCTCAGGCATTTGTCTTCGCTGACTCTTAGTGAAATTTTCCGGAGAATATTTCCATCGAAGATTCTAAGCCTAGATCTCCGTCCAAAGTTGACTTTTAAACAGTTTTTCTAAATTGGGACAAAAATGTCCCATACGGGCGTGAGATAGAGGGTTAAAATGTTCCGAGAAAATATTCTCCTGAATGTTTTACTATAGGTCTCCGAAGACATGAAATACCCCAAATGTATTTTTATTGACGATTTTCATATTCTTTGAATCGACTTTTGACCAAAAAAATCAAACTTTAATCCACTGAAAAAAAATTTGTGACGTAGTGAAGCAAAATGGAGTTTAGAGTTTTGTTACTAAGGTTAAATGCTATCGTTTGATATTGGTTTGGTTCACCCCCGAGACAATGACCCTCAACCGGTTAAACCGGTTTTTTTTCAAATGCTGTATTCGAAAACGATTTTTCTAAAAAATCAATTTTTCGAATAACTCGGAAACCGGGTTTCTAAAAAAGGAGTTATTTGAACACTCTACTTGCAGCCCTTGAATGAGGTATTGTAAATGATTTTGGCATTGAAGTACAAATTAGTTACATACTTTATAATTTATTTCTGAGTGTGCCAACACAAATGATTTCATACTCATTTCGTTTTTATATGTTTACATAAATATTTTTTTTTGCATTTTTCATACCTGTACAATTTTTAATTATTCCGCACAATTTTTTTTGCTCGTCTGTTTTTTTTTTGCACAATGTTTTCTGTTGCGTTTTTTTCTCTCTTGGTATTAAAACATAATTAAAATTTGAATTTTATTTTTGCTACATAATATTTTTACATTGTAACAGTACACATAAGTAAATATCAACGAGTTGTTGTGTAAATATTTAAATGTTTACAAGGAGTTATATATATTTCACTTGTATTCAGAAAAACGTATGGCTACGGAATATTCAAATATATGGTGTGATTACCAGAATAATGTTTAAAAATTAAGATTGTATTGGAGAGAATTACATCGTTACATAAAGTGTTTACCGGTAATTTAGAAAGTGTTTTAAGCAGTTGACTTTATATCTCCAAATTGCACAATATAATTTGTAAACCACTTATACAGTCGTGTAATATTTGTCAACCTCACATCTTAAAGAATAATGTGGTCTCGTAAAAAACATTTCTCCCCCCCACCATATCCTCCTAAGTTGCAAGTGAAAGCAAAAATGTTTGCATATTATTATACAATTCAACTTCTAATACTTCACTCGACTAACTATGTCGAATTTTGTAAGCAAATGAATCCGTGTAATGTTCCCAACATAAATGTTAAGCACATACGACGACAATTCGCCCACCAAAAAGTCATTGAAACAATAAAAAAACATGAGGCAGAGCTGGTGTTACACCATAACGAAATGTTCGCGTATGTGACATTTGTTTTTATGGTCTACTTTGTTGTCGTACAACCAACCAACCACCCCCTCGGAATGAAAGTACTCACTTCCCTGGAAGTATTTAACAAGAAGATTTGTTCAATCATTTAAACGTTTAAATATTTCCGTAATATGAAAATTGTTTTTTCATATGTTAAATGCCTTCTGGTGGTAGTTTGGGGTGCTGATGATGGTGATGCCAGTTGTAATTTTTTATGGGTCTTATGGAGAATGTTTTGCCTCGAATGTGTTTTGTTGTCATTGTGTGTGTGTGTGTGGTTTTTTAGGGCCATGAAGTGGCTTTATGGATGTTAAGCTGATGTTAAGTATATTTTTGTGGGTGCTTTGTTGTTTTCCCCCCTTTGTACACACATCACTTTATATGCGAAACCCCTCCATTCACATTTGTCCTTGCGTGAATGTTTGCTTTTTTTCTGCCATGCGAATTCCCTTACATGTCGTCCTTTGGAATACATCGATGCAAGTGTTTGTGTTTGGGTGGTATAGACACGCTTAACCATGGCTAAATGTTGATGTTCTTTTCTCTGTTCGCCTTGCTATTGTTGCCAGCGTTTCCATTATAGTATTCAATCCTATGTAGCTCTATTTTTTATTCGTATTGAGTTTTTCCTCTGTTTCCCTGAGGGCATCACGGATGGATGGTTAAATTAGTAGAAAAGAGGTGGATAGAAATAACATTTTATTGAAATACAATAGGCTTTGTTGTAGTACTAGGCATAGACTAAACCACAATACAGGACATTATAGTGGCTTTCAACAATAGCGGTTGAAAGAGTTGATAGAAATAACTGTGTGCCATAGGGGAAACATGCAGTCAAAAGCCAGTATATATAAGAACTATGATAAGAGTATGAACCATCGAATACTTAGGAAGTGAATGTATATTTAATAGAATTGTGACCAATTAGAAAACGCAACAATCAATACCTTATATATATTTCAGTAATTTTTTACTGAGAAACTTGCCAAATTTCAGTACGATATCTCTTAAACTGTTGGTACCCACTATTTATATATACATGATTTGTCATACCTACTACGCTTTATCATAGCCTCCGCGGTTATGGTTTTAAAAAAAACATTATGGGGGATTTTCTAATTTGAGTATTCTGATTGATATTCATTTAAAAATAACACAAGACCAAGAAGCTCTTTTTGGTGGCCCCCCAAGCAGCTCACAACGTCCGACAGATGACGTATTCACGTAATGCCATTGACTATCCGTTCAGTGGTAGCAAATGTAAGAAGGTGCAATGTTGAGTAACCTAAATGCCATGCTACTACCGATACGTCTTAGGAAAGAGATAACCGATGTTACTGCAGCTCAACACAACAGCTCTCTTAGTGACGTTGGCAGCACAAAGGATATAGGGTCGGCCGCGGTGGCCTAATAAGCCACCAACTTCACGTGGTGACGCCTGGAACGTGCCTTTGACACCTATCAGAGCACAGCTAACTGTGGGGGCGAAACCTAAAACCTAGGCACGTCTGCTCAGAGTGAGCGGTACCCTGGTCGGCGTCTGGCCCAGAATGGGCGGCTGTAATAAAATCCTGGCAGGAGAAGAAAACTGCGACGTGGTGCGCTGGGCTTGCAACCCGCCACCGACGTTTGAACTATTGCAATGAAAAGAAGAAAGAAAATTATAAAATGGACCCCCCAAAATGTTAACGACCACCGCAAACGAATTAAGGACCACGATTTGAGGATATGCACCTGGCATGTTAGAACACTGTATAGACCAGGTGCCTCCATCTAACTGGCGGAAGTACTTGAAGAATACAAGGCTGACATAACCGCTTAGCAGGAAATACAGTGGGCAGGACACGGGTGCTCGCGCATGAAGACGTGCGACATCCACTATAGTGGCCATGCGGACAAGCACGAGTTTGGATGTGGATTTGTGGTTGGCAAGAGACACCTAGTCTCAAGGTTCAACCCGGTGTGTGAACGCATAGCCACCATAAGAGTCAAAACAAAGTTTTTCCACATAACACTTATATGTGCCCATGCTCCCACAGAAGAGAAAGGCGATGAGGACAAAGACGAGTTCTACGAGAGCCTAGAAAATGTATATGACCGTAGCCCCAGCCATGACATCAAAATTGTACTAGTCGATTTTAATGTTACAATAGGCAGGGAGACCGCATTTGAGCCTTAAACTAGAAAACTTAATTTCCCTTTACAACCCATGAATGAGGTATGGGATAGCTTCTAGCGTTGTTGTGAATTAACACGCTTTCTATTTTTAGATTCACAACTAACGGCACCTACTTGTTTATCGACGAATGCGAACGTCACTATTTGAGAAGCTTTTTTCTAGACATGCCGATTGACTCGACACTTATACTGCGACGTTGCTGTCGACAACATCAATGGGGGCCGGCAATGAAAGAAAATTTTTTTTTCTTATTTTTTTTTAGATGACTGGAGCCAGGAGTTGAACCTGGGATCTTCCGCATGGTAGTCGCGTGTTCTAATCATCATGCCACGGCCGGTCCCCGCATTTGAGCCTACCATCGGAAAATTCAGTCTGCATACCGAAACGTCGAACAATGACATCACACTGATTGATTTCTCTGCGGAAAGAAATGTGGTAGTTAGCAGCACTAGATTTGACCATAAAAATATTAATAAAGCAACATGGTTATATCCGGTTCAATTGACGAGGAATCAGACAGATCACATGCTAGTCAAAGGAAGGCACGCATCAAGTGTTCTGGACGTACAAGTGATCAGGGGGCGAACATTGACTCCGATCACTGCATTACCGCGGTTAAGCTACGCACAAAACTAAGCATGATGACACAACGATAGCTGGACATCTGTAATTTGCGGACCACAGAGGTAGCTGACGCCAACCACCTTACTGAACAGCCAAGTAATGCTCCTACCCCTGGTAATATTAAAACGCAGTAGCAATATATAGCCGACTCCATAACACGAACTGCGAGAAGTCTACTTTGGTACTCAAAGCCGTCTCAAGAAGATGCCTGGTACGATGATGAATGTCGCAATGCCACGAGAGGGACGGATGCTGCATACAGGGCGAAACTGCAGCCAATGGCTACGCGAAATGTTCGCGAACGGCACAGGGAAAAAAGACGGAAGGCAACCCGTCTTTATAAACAGAAAAAGAATGAGTTGAAGAAGAAACAGGAAGAGTGCACAGAGTTGCTCCGAAGTCGAGGGGAGGCCCGAAAGTTCAATCAGAGAGTTAAAGCGAGAATACATGGGACAGCGTATGCCAGCTAGTGACTGACCTAGATAAAGTTCTAAACATATGGAGAGAACATTTCAGTAATCTACTAGATACGGACACTACTCCAGAAGACTCCGCACATATCCATGACGACGGTTCTAACTGTCCAACTCCGAGCCAAAACGAGATTCTTGCGGCAATATCCGGCCTTAAAAATATCAAAGCGGCAGGAGCCCATCGGCTCCCTGCCGAATTATTTAAGGCTGGTGTGGAGAAGCTGATTAAAAGCATGTATCAGCTTATGGAGAACAACTGGATACAGGAGAGCATGTCGGGAGATTGCAGTCTCAGTAAGTTATATGAAGGCTGGTGTGGAGAAGCTGATTAAAAGCATATATCAGCTTATGGAGAACAACTGGGTACAGGAGAGCATGTCGGGAGATTGCAGTCTCAGTAAGTTATATGAAGCCATGTCTGAGTTTGGTATTCCTGCAAAGCCAATTCGGATTTGCAGATGTTCATTGGAAAACACAAAATCCTCTGCTAATTTTGGTAAGGATCACTCCGAACCATTCAACACGGAAAGAGGTCTCAGGCAGAGCGACAGCTTGTCCTGTACATTTTATAATATAGTTTTGAAGAAGGTGATGAGAAAGGCTGGTGTCAACATGGCAACATATTCCACAAGAGCCACATGCCACTGTCCTATACCGATGATATAGACATAGTAGCCTCCGTGGTTGTAAATTTAAAAAAATGATAAATGTTATGATTTTAAAAAATAGTAATGTCAACATTTTTCTGTGAGTTTAATATATTGAAAATGCATTCAGTTGCATGATATGGGATCATACATTGCATTACATTCTCATGTGTATCAAAGGTTTTTCACTAAAATAAAAAACACTGTACATTGTTTAATCCTAGCGTTACAGCACATCGAACAACACTTAAGGGATCTATTAAAATTGGTCATTTATATTGATGTTTTTTTATTATCCACCATTCTATTATGTTCCTCTTCTGCATTATCCTTGTGAGTGTGATAAATACAATATAGAAAAGAAAATTCACACATACATTAAATGCTAAGGATGCCCGACTCTTTACATATTCGCACGAAATTACTAAATAGATCACATGCGATGCAGCAAAGTTACCGAAAATGTATTCAATGTATTTAAACACATAAACAAAAGCTATAACCTGAAATAACCTCATAGTCTGATTACATATCCTTACAACTACGACACTCTATGTGTATCCTTGTATGTAATTGCTCTTGTTTTATGGCCGATGACTGACTGTGTTATAGTCAGTCGCCCAAGATTAATGATTCCATAAGCTTTTTATGTATAAATCTTCGCAACAACTCTAATAAAACAAAAGGACATTCAACACTTATGCAAAAAGTAAAGAAAACAAATAGCGCTAGCAGAGTCCATAGAGATGAGGATAATTCAACTATGCGTGTGTGTGTAAGGTAAGGTAATTTCGGCATTCCTTTAGGATTTATAGACATACATCTTAAATAATTTGTATACTTTTGGATTTTATAGAGCTTCTTTTAGTTGTTTTCCTTTTGTGGTCCTATGATAGACTGGACTGAGCTAATTACTGTCATAGTGTATGAACTAAGGGAGGGGTTGCCATGTGACTCTGAAAAAAAAACTTTTTATGTCAACTTTAAAAATTACATTTATAAAGAGCACTAGATATAGTTGGAAGCTTAGCATAATCTAAATTTCCAGCGTCATTCCGAAAATGCGGATCAGCTTCGCTGGAATACCAAACTTAGCCATGGCTTCGAGTAATTTCTGCTGTATCGGGCGATCAAAGGCAGCTTTATAGTCGACGAAAAGATGGTTTGTTATTGATTTACTAGGTCAAAAGCCACATTGGTCAGGCCCGATCAGGTTGGATAACACTGGCTTTAGTCTTTCACATAGCACACTCGACAGGAGTTTATATGCGATGGGTAAAAGGCTGATCCCGCGGTACTTGGAGCACACACTTGGATCACCTTTATATAAGCCGTCGTCGACAATTGGCGTGATACCTTCACGTGAGCCGCCCTCCGGAACCAGCAGTTACTGAAAGTGTTCTCTGCATATATACAGCACACTTTGCGTATCTGTAATCAGATTTCCATCCTTGTGCTTACATAAGGGGGTCGCATTACCGTAGCCTTTTGCTTCAACTTTCTGGTAAAATTTTCGGGCCTCACCTCTATCCCTGTATCGCTCTATATCCTCGCTCTCCCGTTCCTTCATCGGACGTATCCTTGTGCCGTTCCCTAACAGCTCGGGTTACAATTGGCTGTAGCGGTGCCCTATAAGCAGCATCCTGTTCCTCAGACGCTATCGTACCAGGATTCGTCTGATAGCCGTTTTTCCATATCCTAACATGGTTGTTGTGGCGGTTGCCATGGAATGCGCAATATGCTGCCACTGTGTATCGGGAACGTCAGAAGTAGAGGCGTTGTGTCGTAGTAGTTGGGAGAGCTGGTTGAAGTAAGCAGTAACTATCTCTGGGATTTGCAGCTCCGCGATGGCCAGCTTTCTTTGTGTTTGGTTACGTGCGTTTTTCGCTCTGCTCAATCTTGTGCGCACCTTGGTTGTAAACAGGTAATGATCCGAGCCAATATTAGCACTAGTTTTTTGGTGTTTTAATCGGGGGATATCCAAGTTGTCTTGTGGATATCTTTGTGCTGGAATCTGGTTCCACTCACTACCAAGTTCAATCCCGCTGTGAAGCAAACCAGCATAAACACGTTGTCTGACGTGTCGGTATGCAGGCTGAATTTACTGATCGATGAACCAAGAACATCTTCCCTTTTTGTTTTTGCATTAAAGTCTCCCAGAACAATTTTAATGTCGTGGCCATGGTAGCGGTCATATGTCGCATCCAGGCGCTCGTAAAATTCATCTTTAATCTCATCGTCTTTATCTTCCGTCGGGGCATGAGCACAAATCAGGGTGATATAAAAATATTTCGCCTTAATGCGGATTGTGGCTATTCGATCACTAATAAGATTAGATCGCGAGACAAGATGTCTGAGCCTCTCGCCAACTACAAATCCACATCCAACACATTCCTGCTCTTCGTCGCCTGTAATAGATGTCGAAATTTTTACGTCTCGAGCCTCCTTGTCCTGTCCATCTGATCTTCTGGATGGCGGTGATATCAGCCTTATATTTTTTGAGGACATCCGCCAGTCGGATAGTGACACTTTCTCTACATATCCTTAAATCATCGTCCATATTACGTTTGCGTCCATTTGTTTTCTCATTAAATGTTTGGCACATTTGGCAACCCTCCTTTCGTGTAATAAACCACATCATATACTCTGACAAAGCAAAACCCTATAAATTAGCCAACAGAATACACATTCCCACATTGTTTCTCAACTATCATCATATATCCTGCATTCATTCTCACATCCTCCCCTTACACCACTCTCACCCTCCACCTCAGACAACACGCCAATTTGTAATTACTGCTACATAGACTCTACATTACTTTACTTTGCAGGCTCACACAATTTGACAAATTTCTTACCGTCTCTACTTAGGGGACACATTTAGTTAAGCATGGACCACAATACAAAATAAGGCCAACAATACTGGGAGTTATAGCATGAGGTAATTATAACCGCCCCATAAATCCAAATAGAAAAGAGCAGCCACAATCGAAAGGAGGTGGACAGTGGGAAACGGGAAAGCATCTCCATAGACCAATCCACTCCAGTCGCATATGTTTAAAGGGGGGGGACATAAGTACTTTATACCTTAGCCATTAATGAAAATCGATGGTTAAGTATTTTTTTCTTTCTTTCTTTTCATTCTTCAGCTATTAAAAGTGAAACTGTAAATGAGACTGTGATGTTTTTATGGAACTCTCACCGAATGTCCTGACTAATGTCCTTTTTATGTATGTATGTATTTCAGTTTCGTTTGCTTACGTTTGCAACAACAACACAATAAATGTCTGTGTTGAGGTGTTACCTCAAATTACCCCAACAATGAGCAAATAACGACCTGAGGTTTTATTCTTCAACAACATTTTGAAAGATTTATGTCGACATATTTTCTTTTGTCCTTATTGGGGATATTCGTTGCCGAAGCATCTTATGTGAATGTGAAACGCGTTTAGTCTGAATGGGAAATTGTGTCCGCAACAGTTAAGTATTTCATGACATTTGTATGGCGGAGGCGTTTTGTTAAGACATAAAATACCTAAGTTTGACATTTATTGCATTTGGTTTCTGGTGAAAAACTTTAAATGGAAACAAAATGTGAATATTTGTATAATGTGTTGTATATTGTAGGTATATGATAGGTAGTGTTGAAGCATGCACTTTAGCAAAATTTTTGGCAGAGTTGTAACAAATGTTGATACTCAGAGCTTGACGACGATTTAGTTTTAAAATGTAATATGATTAAATCTGTATCTGTTGTTCATCTATCGCAAAATATAGCTAAATTTAGGGTTTTTACAAAAAAGATATGCATGATAAACAATGAGGGTCAATTCGGTCATTGTATGGAAGGTATCAGATGAAGTGTGGTATGAAAGGTGGACGTTACTTTTAGACTTTTTAGTCAATAAGTTTTTTACTGAAATGTCAATTACTGTGTCTTAATTTTTTATCTGAGTTGAGCATACTATTGTAAATTTTTTAAACCCCACAAAAGAGGGAGTTTTGTATGGAAGGTGGGAGTAAATTTTGTCCGATTTCATCTCATCTTAGAGCTCTGCCTAAAGGATATAAGCTTGTACACCAAATATCAGCTCGATAGCTCTTCTATGGGAGATGGCACACACCTCGCCTGAATGATAAATAGGTTGACCTAAAATGGTAACAAAAACGAAAAGTGGGGTTTTGTTGGGAGTCAATTGGACATTAAAAATCTACTTGAAACAAAATCCTAGCTTCTAACGATCCACAATAAGGCAATCAATACTACAGACATACATAATTCAACTTAAAACTTGGTATATTTTATTTACTCTAGAGTTAAACAATGTCAAACATAGGGTGATGATGGGGCGGCAACGAAATGTATGGACGATTTGTTTTGCGAAAATTAAAAATGCCCGACCGGAATATTGGACCACTTGACGTGAAAATACATGACAAAATATTAACTAACAGTGGACAACTATTTCCAGTGCCCCAAAGAAGTCAAAGGTCAGGTTCTTAGTAAAACCTATGTTTTTATACCATCACCCTTAGGGATGAGGGTATATATCATTTGATACGACCCAAAAGTGTAACACATAGAAGGAGTCACTTCAGACCCTAGGTTTCTTAGAACCAAATTCGATTCATGACTTTTTAAGTCATTTGAGCCATGTCCGTCTGTCTGTCTGTCTGGTGGCTGTCCGGCTGGTTCGCGTGATAACTTTCGAAAGACGCAACCAAATGTCTTGAAATTTTGCACGAGTTAATATTTCCCCAAAACTACTTACGGTATTGCAAATGGGCTACATGGCCCCGCCCCTTCTGGTACCTCCCATACAAATACATCATTCCGCCCACTTTAGAAATCGAGTTATAATATCAATACACCCAACGGGATCGTACCCAAATTCTGTACTTAGTAAAGCTATTACAGGATAAAGTTTTGGAAAAAAATTGGAAGCCTAGCCACGCCCCTTCTGGTACCTCCCATACAAATTCACCTTTCCGGACACTTTAGATATGGAGTAATAATATCAATAAATCCATCGCGCTCGTACCCTAATTCTTAATTTAGTAAAGCTATAGCAGGATACAGTTTTTGAGAAAAACTGAAGTCTACCAACGCCCCATCTGGTACCTCCCACACACATCTGGTACCGCCCACTTTAGAAATCGATTAATACTATTATTAGAACTACCGCGATCGTGACCAAATTCTGTATTTAGTAAAGTTCAAGCAGGATAAAGTTTTGGAGAAAAAATCTGGAAGTCTAGACACGCCCATTCTGGTAACTCCCATACATATGTACCTTTACGCCCACTTTAGAGATGGAATAATAATATCAATACACTTGACACGATCGTGCCCCAATTCTGTATTTTATTAAGTTATAACAGGATAAAGTTTTGGAGAAAAAATTGGAAGTCTAGCGGAGCTCCTTATGGGACCTCCCATACAAATGTACCTTTCCGCTCACTTCAGAGATGGAGTAATAATATCAATACCTCCAACGCTATCGTGCCCAAACTCTGTATTTATAACAGGATAAAGTTTTGGAGGATAAACCTAGAAGTCTTGACACGCCCCTTCTAGTACCTCCCATACAAATTTACCACTCCACCCACTTTAGAAATCGAGTAATAATATCAATATAGTAACATTTTTTTTTATTTTACTGAGGGTGATGGTATATGTAAGTCGGGTTGCCCGACAGAAACTTTCTTACTGGTTTTTACTAATTTTCGATTAAGGAATTGTGTTTTGCTCTAAATAGCCTGGTTATATATTTACTATGCTGTGCAATTTTCTGGATGATCAAATTATTATTATGGTTGTAATAACCGTTTCCACGCCCACTTAATATATCAAAAATGCAAGTACCCTATTTTCACCACCGACCACACAACTACATTCCGCCTCTTTGGGACACGGATTAGTTGTCAAATTTGGATTAAATTTTGATCAAATTTTGATCATATCCGTTTTATGACAACTGAGGCAATATTCCACTCGGGCATTATCAAAAATCCAAAGTTTAATTTTTGCTGCCACCCTAATGTATATAGATTTTTTACATCATACCTCCTTACGGGCGTTACCAATGGAAGATCCAGATGAATATAAATGTTGTATGAAATAAAAAATAAGAAAGTTTCAGTCGGGCAACCCGACTTACATATACCCTCAGTACATGTACATAAAATGTATTATATTGATATTAAGACTCGATTTCTAAAGTGGGCGAAGTGGTATATTTGTATGGGAGGTACCAGAAGGGGCGTGCCTAGACTTCCAGAATTTTTCTCCAAAGCTGTATCCTGCTATAACTTTACTAAATAAAGAATTTGGGTACAATCGCGTTGGATTCATTGATATTATTACTCCATATCTAAAGTTTGCGAAAGGTACATCTGTATGGGAGGTACCAGAAGGGGCGTGCCTAGACTTCCAGATTTTTTCTCCAAAACTGTATCCAGCTATAACTTTACTAAATAAAGAATTTGGGTACAATCGCGTTGGATTCATTGATATTATTACTCCATATCTAAAGTGGGCGGAGTGGTACATTTGTATGGGAGGTACCAGTAGGGGCGTGCCTAGACTTCCAGATTTTTTCTCCAAAACTGTATCCTGTTATAGCTTTACTAAGTACAGAATTTGGGTACGATCCCTTTGGGTGCATTGATATTATTACTCGATTTCTTAAGTGGGGAAATATTAACTCGTGCAAAATTTCAAAACATTTGGTTGCGTCTTTCGAAAGTTATCGTGCGTACCAGCCGGCAGCCAGACAGACAGACAGACTACTATGTGTAACACTTTTGGGTCCTATCAAATGATATATACCCTCAACCCTAAGGGCGATGGTATAAACAGTGGGACACAAAGATTTTGTCTGCAGAACTTCCATAGCTTTTGATTTATAGCATACACTACGAACCGGCCGTGGCATATAGTAGTTAGAACACGCGACTATCATGCGGGAGATCCCAGGTTCGGCTCCTGGCTCCAATCATCAACATTATTCTTTCATTGCTGGCCCTCTCGATGTTGTCGACAGCAACTTCGCAGTATAAGTGTCGAGTCAATCGGCATGTCTAGTAAAAAGCTTCTCAAACAGTGACGTTCGCATTCGTCGATAAACAAGTAGGTGCCATTAGTGGTGAATCTAAAAATAAAAAGCGCGTTAATTCACAACCACGCGAAAAGCTATTCCATGCCTCATTCATGGGGTGTAAAGGGTAATTAATTAAATAAGCACTGTGGCATTACGCATTGGAGCTGGCCTTTGCAAGCTGTCGCATTACCCCGAAGAGTACGAGCTCCAGAGAGACAAACTGTAAATTAATTTATTGTTCTTCTTGAAGCGAAACCAGGAGAGAAATTAAATTTTTCAGCAAAAGATTGCGTCTACTCACTCCAGTAAGGAAACAAAAGGTTGGAATCGATCAGAAAACGTTGAAGACTTAGAGGGGCCACTTAGAGACTTAGAGCGTTTTCCTTGACATGAACCACATTGAAAATGTGGGAGAATACTTGTTCATAAAATGTACTCCAACAACAGGCAATACAATAGCGTTACAGTGCTAAAATCGTGCTTGGGACTCCTTAGAAAGTTCAACTCCGAAAAGTCTATAAAGTAGTATGACCGAAAGTCATTTTTGAATTTATTCAAAATAAGGGAGGTCATACGCATTATTACAAAGTGTTTTTATACCATCACCCTTAGGGATGAAGGTATATATCATTTGATACGACCCAAAAGTGTAACACATAGAAGGAGTGACTTTAGACCCTAGGTTTCTTTGAACCAAATTCGATTCATGAGTTTGAGCCATGTCCGTCTGTCTGTCTGTCTGTCTGTCTGTCTGTCTGTCTGTCTGTCCGGTGGCTGTCCGGCTGGTTCGCACGATAACTTTCGAAAGACGCAACCAAATGTTTTGAAATTTTGCACGAGTTATTATTTTCTCAAAACTACTTACGGTATTGCAAATGGGCTACATGTCCCCGCCCCTTCTGGTACCTCCCATACAAATACATCATTCCGCCCACTTTAGAAATCGAGTAATAATATCAATACACCCTACGGGATCGTCCCCAAATTCTGTATTTAGTAAAGCTATAACAGGATAAAGTTTTGGAAAAAATTGTCAAAGCGTAGCCACGCCCCTTCTGGTACCTCCCATACAAATCTACCTTTCCGCCCACTATAGAGATGGAGAAATAATATCAATAAATTAAACGTGATCGTACCCAAATTCTATTTTTAGTAAAGCTATAACAGGATAAAGTTTTGGAGAAAAAATTGGAAGTCTAGCGACGCCCCTTATGGTACCTCCCATACAAATGTACCTTTCCGCCCACTTTAGGGATGTACTAATAATATCAGTACACCCAAAGCAATCGTGCCCAAATTCTGTAATTAGTAAAGCTATAACAGTATAAAGTAATGGAGAATAAATCTGGAAGCCTAACCACACCCCTTCTCGTACCTCCCATACAAATGTACCACTCCACCTACTTTAGAAATCGAGTAATAATATCAATATAATAGAAAATTATTTGTTTTACTGAGGGTAAGGGTAAATGTAAGTCGGGTTGCCCGACTGAATCTTTCTTACTGGTTCCTACATAAAATATGAAACATAATAAATCTTTTCTTTCAGATGCTTTTCTAATAGAACATTGGATAAGACTTTTAGATATTTTGGGAATGTAAATCGCAAAAATCATAAAATGTGAGCAAAACCACGAGGAAGCCGTATAAATAATAGTTTTTATTTGTGATTTCGCACTCTTATAATAGCTTTAGGGTTTGTCCATCTAGTACAAGTTAAAAGTGTTCCATTAGTTTTAATACAACAGTATAATTCGCAAAAACTAGACATGTATATGTGGATAATATCGCTTATTTGGTGCAAGATGGGCATAACTCAAAAAACTGTTTTGAGTTAATAAAGCAAATTTCGTTTTATCAAAATTCATTATGTGTAAAAAATTCACATTTATATCTTTTAAACACTCCGCTTGAGAGCTTTTTGATTTCCTCTATTATTTGCAAGGTGGAATGTCAATTGAAAACTTTAAAAGCATTTATCTCTAAAACGATTTTTTTAGTTATGCCGGTTTTGCACCAAATGGGACCGGCCGTGGCATAGTGGTTAGAACACGCGACTACCATGCGGGAGATCGCAGGTTCAAACCTGGCTCCAGTCATCTTAAAAGAAAAAAATAAATAAAATTTTCTTTCATTGTCGGCTCCCCTCGAATGTTGTTTGACAGCAACTTCGCAGTATTAAGCGTCGATTCAATCGTCGTGTCTAGTAAGAGCTTCTCAAAACAGTGACGTTCGCATTCGTCGATAAATAAGTAGGTGCCGTTAGTTGTGAATCGAAAAATAGAAAGCGTGTTAATTCACAACAACGCGAGAAGCTATCCCATACCTCATTCATGGGGTGCAAAGGGAAATTAAGTTTAAGTAAGAGCAATATAAAGACAAATAAAAATTTATAAAAATCTCTTTCGACCATTTATTATAAATATTCAAATCTAGAACTTTTGACGTACATTTTAACGAGCTCTACTTTCAGTAAATTGTTAATAACACCATTCCCAAAAAATTATTCCTACATTTCATACATGCATACCATCACAAATTCACACCCAAGATTTCATAGCGTCTAATCACATATTCATAACTAAAAATCATAAAACATATTACACTTTCCCCATTACATGTAAAATGTTGCTGGCTCTGCAGAGATAGATACTATGTCTTATTATTAGATCATAAAACACACAGTTAGTTAATCAATTGACACAATGTTATCGATCAAAATCTGCAAAATCTAATATATGGAAATATATGAAAATTTATGACCTGGGGGAAATTGGAATACGAAACTATAACACTCGAATGCTCCATACCTTTTCACATTTAAATAAATAATGTACATAGTAATGGCACCGAGATGTGTGTGATGTCGACCAAAGCCGTCATAAATGTACAAGTGCTACTGTTACTACAGGGCAGGCAAAGTGACTAAAGTCAAGTGTTGGTCATAAATATAACGAGGGACACATGTCACAATGTAGCAAAGCAGCAACGTTCTCCACTACCCTGCCTTTACTTCAAATCAGCACTAGTTTGAGGGGTGGCATATACAGAGAAAAACCATCATAACGTCCCAACAATTCGTATAAATAATAAGTTTTGTTATTTTCATTATTGATACAAGAAACAGGCCAAAATAGCACCAAAATATGATAGCTAAACATAATTTCGGCAATCAGCTGATAGTGTGTCCGTGTGAGTGTGTACATTAATGTGTGTTGGGACCCATATGTATATGTACGACCGACCATATGAATGAACGGTATCATTTCCCAGGCGTACTGAAGTTGCAACTGGCACACGCAAATACACCCTGACACACCAAAAGTCATAAATCTTTATCGAAGTTGTCATTATTTATTACAATTTTGGACAAATGCGTTGAGGAGTGAGGGCAGATGACTCTTCGAGATTTTCCATAAATAAACTGTTTTTGTATTTTGGTGGCTTAGTTTCCTTAGGCTACATACATACGTGTAAATATGAAAAATAATTTTCTGGACAGTGGCCACAATGACTTGCAAAATTACCAGTAATGTCTCCATACTTATAACAAAATCATCTTCACTTTATTAGCTGTGAGACTGGAGAGTAAATAAGGATTGCCAACATTCTTTGACATTTGATATAAAATATATATAAATTTTTTTCAACTGAGGAATAGACTATATAAGGCCATGTCTGAGTTAGTATTCTTGCAAAGCTGATTCGACTTTGCAGATGTACCTTGGCAAACACCAAATCATCGGGTAAGATTGGTTAAATCACTCTGAACTATTGCCCTGTACACTATTTAAAATTGTTATGAAGTAGGTGATAAGAAAGGCTGGTGTCAACATATCTGGCACCATATTTAACAAGAGCCACATGCAATTTCAATACAATGACATGTCCCGACCTAAAACTATATGCTTACTTTGACATAAAAACTTGAAGTAAGCTTAGTTTACCAACAATCCTTGTAAAAAGCTTATGCTTTGAGGTAAAACAGGAATCAAGGGTAAAAAATATCCTCCATTCTCATGTTTGAATATTAACAGTAAAATTCAAACTATAATTGGTGCTGGACATTTTCGGCTTATATCTACTTCGCATGTACATGTTTGACATAATTGTAGATATAACATATATACAGCTGATGATGTACCAGATTGCATCAATTCGTCACAAAGGGGTCTGAAGATGAACTTGTCATGGAGTTCGAGACGCGTCATCCTAGTGCGTCACACACTGAATTTGGCCAAATATATCAAACAATAAAACACTTTTCTGATCGTTTAGCCAAATTTGATGGATTATTTGATACACTTAGATAAATTGATATGCAATCAATACGATCGACTAAAACTAACAAACAACACAGTTTAAAATACACTGGCATGGCCCGGCCTAAAACGGTGTGCTTACTTTGACATAAAAACTTGAAGTAAGCTTAGTTTACCAACATAAATTGATATTTTTCAATTAGCTCATGAGAAATGCCTTGTTGCTTAATAAATAAAATTATTTTACGAGCGTAAAGTATGTTTTCAGTGCTATCTACCTATCCCCTCAACAACATGCATAGGAGTAAGCAGAAACACACACCACAAAATTATAGGAAAGTAGACATTGAATTAGGGGAAGGTAGATTCTTCTTCTTAATTGGCAGCAGCAACAGAAATTCATCTATCAGTAGCCGCACGTAGAAAAGAATTCCAAGCACTTCCGTCTTTTGCGGTCTGTAGATAGTACGTCATACCAAGTGTAGATAACAGCTCTTTCACCTGGTCCATCCAACAAAGTTTTGGTCGCCCCCTCCTGCGCCGCCCATAGAGTTTATTGACGAAAAACTTTCGAGCTGGAACATTTTCATTCATTTGTACAACGTGTCCAAGCCATCGCATTGGGTCTATTTCACAGCGCTTGGCTACGTCGATATCGTTCATAGCTCATACAGCTCGTGGTTCATTGGACGACAATACTCGCCCTTCATCTAGTAGAGTTAGATCTTTGTTCTTCGAGAGAGCGCCTTGTCATCAAATCGCTTGCTGAGCTTCGTTGAAACAAATAAATTGGTTTTGTCCTAATTTATCACCAGACCCACTGCTTTTCAATGCTCGAAAAAGCCGCAGTAACATCCCGCAATCCACGGCCAATGATATCTATATAATCGGCATACGCGAGCAACATGTGACTTTCGTTGAAGATGGTACCATTTCTGTTTACTGCAGCCTTCTGTATGATCGTCTCCATTACGATGTTAAAGAGATCACAGGACAGATTATCGCCTTGTCTTAAGCCTCGCTTGGTAGAAAATGGCTCTGTCGGATTATTGCCAATTTTCACTAAAGACTTTGTGTTAGTCAGTGTCATCCCGCAAAGCCGTATTGGCTTCGCGGATCTACCAAACTTTGCAATAGCATCTAACAATTTCTGTCATATCGGACTGTGGAATGCAGCTTTGTAGTCGATGAACAGATGGTAGGTGTCAATCTGCATTTCTTGGGTCTTCTCCAGGATTTTTCGTAGTGTAAATATCAGGTCGGTCGTAGATTTACAAGGTCTTAAGCCACACTGATAAGGTCCAATCAGGTTCGCCAGAATGGGCTTCAGTCTTTCACATAACACACTAGACAGACCCTTTTATGCGAAAGGTAAAAGGCTGATCCTGCGATAGTTGGTACACACACTTGGATCGCCTTTCTTAAGAACAGGCCATAGAACACTCAGTTTCCAATTATCGGGAATGTAAAATCGTGTTTATGAGCTGGTGCATGCATGCTGCCAGCTTATCGACGCTGGCTTTAAAAAGCTCTGCCAGTAGTCCATCGGCTCTCACAGGTGGTGGACAATTTTCTCCATCGTCTATGATTGGTGTGTGTTCGTCACATATGCTGCCTTCGAGAACGAGTAAAGGTCAATAGTGTTCCCTCCATAATTGCATCACATTCTGAGTGTCCGTGACCAGAGTTCCGTCTCTGTCTTTACAGTTGGAGATCCCTGTTCCAAAACCTTTGCTGTTTCCCTTATGGTAGAACTTTCGGGCGTTACCTCTATCCCTGAGCTTTCGATATCCTGGCTCTCTCTTTTCTTCCACAGACGCTTTTTCCGCTTGAACAAGCATTTCATCTCCCTTCTCGTCTCATTAAAACGTTCCGTCACAGCACGGGTCGCTATTGGCTGCAGTTTTGCCTTGTATGCAGCATCCATTTCCTCAGACATTTGGCGACATTCATAATCGTAACAAAACTTGTCCGAGCGTGGCTTTTCATAACCCAGTACGGCCTTAGACATTATGCGACATTTTTCATTGTGGTTTTTCAGAACCCAGTACCGCCGTTTCGGCAGTGGTCATAGAATTCGCAATATGCTGCCACTGTGTGTCGGGGACATCAGAACTAGGGAGGGTTTGTTAGGAGTAATTAAGAGAGTTGGTTGTAATAGACATTGGCTATCTCGGTGCTATGCAGCTTTGCGATGTCTAACGTTTGGTTACGAGTGTTTTTAGTACGTGTGTGTACCTTGACTGCAACTAGGTGGTGATCCGAGTCAGAATTTGGACCGCGCATCACGCGCATGTGCATACCGCTTCAGACATGCCTTCCACCAATTACCGCGTGATCAATCTGATTTCTTTATTTGGTCAGGAGATATTCAGGTTGCCTTGTGGATTTCTTTATGCGGGAATCTGGTTCCACTAACTACCATGTTTATTGCCGACGCGAAACTAACCAGTCTGAATCCGTTATCGGAGGTGTTGTTGTGTAGACTGAATTTTCCGACGGCTGAACCAAGAGCATCTTCCCTTCTTATTTTAGCATTAAAATCTCCCAGAACATATTTAATGTCATGCGCAGGGTCATATATCTACTCCAGGCGCTCATAGAATGCATCTTTCGTGTCCTCATCTTTGTCTTCCGTCTGGGAGTATACACAAATCAGCGCAATGTAAAAATATTTCACCCGGATGCGAATAGTGGCTATTCGGTCAATTACAGAGTTATACCGCGGGACCAGGTGTCGAAGTCTCTTGCCGACTATGAAACCACATCCAAATTCGTGTCTTTCTGCATGACAGTTGTAAAAGATATTCCAGTTCTTTTGTCGTGTGTATTCCTGTCCCGTCCACTTCTCATTTCCTGTATTGCGGCGATGTCAGCCTTGTATTTGGCGAGAACATCCGCCAGTTGGATAGAGGCACCATCTCTGTATAGAGTTCCTACATTCCAGGTGCATATCCTTAAATTTTGGTCCTTATAACGTTTTGCGGGGGTCGTCGACATTTGGGGAGGGTTCTTGTTTTTTCTTTACTTTACGTAAATCTATATCTATATATAAAAATGAAATGGTCCACGTATGTCATACCATCACTTGAGAACGGCTGGAGCGATTTGGCTGATTTTTTTTTTATTCGCTTCGAAATTTTCCGTAGATTGTTTGTGTTGAAAAAAATCAAATCCAGGTGGCGCTAGGGTGGATTTATATCGAAAATTTTAATGCATGTACCAATTCGACTGAAATTTGGAACGGATATTCGTTTGATCATGAGAAAAAATTTTATGTACAAATGAACCAGGTAGGTGGCGCCTGGGTGGATTTATAATCAAAATTTGAACGAATGGACCAATTTAACTGAAATTCAGAATGTATGTTTGTTTAATCATGAGAAACAATTGTATGTACAAATGGACCCGGTAGATGGCGCTGGGGTGTATTTATATCGAAAATTTGAATGCATGTACCAATTTAACTGAAATTTAGTATTTATGTTTGTGGAACCTTGAGAAAAAATTGTTTGTATAAATTGACCCGGTAGGTGTCGCTAGGGTGGAATTATAATGAAAATTTTTACGAATTAAACAATTTGACTGAAATTTTGAATGTATGTTTGGAACCAGTTGCCGGTGTTTAGCTTATGATACACTTAATTTTTGGAATGTCATTTAGTCACTTTTTTTAACATCATAGTTATTCAGAAGTCTATATATATAAAACAGATGTACATTTTGATGTCACCATAATTGTGAAAACGGTTGACCCCATTTGTCCCAAAATTTCAGTGAAAGTTGAGGATTGGCTAAAGATGGTCACCCAAACCGCAAAAAGGCTAAAAGAAGAATGACTAACTAATGACTAATGGCGCACTTCCTACAGAATTAGAGAGCTTCACAAAGTGGTTTTTCCCATTTCGAAATTTTAGGGGACAATAACAAAAATAGGAATAACTGTTGATATCACCCAGACCATACGGTTAATGGGGTTGCTGAGCCTAATGAAGGCATTTTTGGAAATTCGTACTCCTTAGGATAAAAAGGTACAATCACCCAGTACACCAACGCAGAAAGTTCTATGTCAGTCAATCGGCTTAAAAATTTGGTTTTAGAATATATGCCTATCAATAAGTAAGTTTTCATCACATCATAGACGACACTGCTGGTCCGTCTTAGCAATTCTTATAATAATCTATATATATAAAAGGCTTGGGTGACTGACTGATCACTCCCCAGCCCAAACGGCTAAAGCTAGAACCGTGAAATTTAGAATGTATGTTTCTTTTATGACGTAGGCGCGCACTAAGAAGGGATTTTTGGAAATTCGGACTGAAAGGGGGTAAAAGGGGTGTGGCACCTCCCCATACAACTGGAATTTTAAAATGACTGTATCTTTTGAACCATTATAAGTACGAAGTCGAGAATTGGTACCTATATCAGACGTATATGAAAAAATACTTTGTTTGTGGAAAGTGGGCGGTGCCACACCCCTTTATTAAAAATAGTAATATTGACCAAATAAGTGGGCCGATTACAATTGCATTTTCTATGTGTGATACTATCCATAGGGTCTCTATCATAGGCTACATGAAAACATAGGTGGACAATGGGGCGTGGCACCGCCCACACAAACCGAAATTTTAATCAGTCTTATCTCAAGAGCCATTAGAGGTATGAAGATGAGATTTACTATATATGTTACTGATATAAAGAGGAATACCTCTCGCTAGAAAATGGGCGGTGCCATGCCCCTTTTGAAAAAATCGTTATCCGGGCGAAATAAATAAACCGATTGCAATAAAATTTTCACTGAGTAGTACTATCCGTAGGGTCTCTATCATAGGCTACATGAAAACATACCTAGACAAAGGGGCGTGGCACCACCCACACAAACCAAAATTTGAATCGGTCATATTTCGCAAGCCATTAAAGGTATAAAGATGAGATTTGCTTCATATGTAAATGGTACATGGGGGATTACGTATCGCTAGGAAATGGGCAGTGCCACGCCCCTTTTGCAACAATTGTTATGTCCGTCAGATTAATAGAACGATTGTAATAACATTTCCATAATCTATATATTTAAATTTGCATACTGCCTGTAGAGAGGATGATGATATTTGGGGTGGTTGTTCCCCTTTTCAAATAAACCACAGCTAAGTATGGATTTTTGGATAATCGTACTTTTAGGGGTTAAAATGATCCGACCAATAGGCTCATGTAATAATCAATATCAAATTGGATTGAAGGTTGCTTTTGAAATCCGATATTTCTGGGTAAAAAAAAATCGCAAAAGATATATAAATGTTACTATCGCCTAGACCAAACGGCTAATGATATATTCATGATAATTTTTATGGGCTTAAATAAGAACGAAGCGGGGCGGTTTTCGAAATTCTTACCTTTTAGGGGTAAAAAAAGCCGAAGGCTAAAGGTAGATTCACAAAAATTGAAGTGAATATTTTAGTTGTGCGATGTGGTTATTTTTTGAAATTCGATCTTTAATTGTAAAAAACCGAAAAAGGGATAAAACTGGTACTATCGCCCACACCAAATGCCTAAAGTTTGAGTTACGAAAATGTATATAGAATTGCTGCCTATAGAATAAGAGGGCCGCAAAATGGGTTTTTTAGAATTTCGAACACTTAGGAGTAAAAAGGGCGAGAAGAGATAAAACTGGTTCCATCACCCAGACCAAACGTCTAAAGCTGTTATCGTATATGGGCATGCTCTCTACAGAATTAGAGGCACTACCAGTCCATGTATCTTTTGATATTCGTACTTTTAGGGATAATAAAGGACTAAAGTGGCTCAATCACTCATACCAATGGGATAAAGTTCGTCTTATGAAGCGTTTGCATTTTGCATGTATTGCTTAAATTCATTACAAGTACGGGTGAAGCAAAGCGAGCCGGGAAAGCTAGTATATAATAATCTTTAAGGTATATGAAGAACAGAATTTGTCCGCGAAAACCTCGCCCTTTAAATTGAAATATTTTAGAGGTCAAAGAAATAAACCAATCGTTATTAGATTTCAACTACACTCAACAATAATATATAACAATATTTCAGATATCCGAAGTACAGAATTTGTCCAGCAAAACCTCACCCTGTAATTGAAATATTTCAAAGTAATAAACCAATCGTTATTAGATCTCATCTGCACTCAACATATTTTACAAAAATTTTTAGGCAGGACGAAGTCTGCCGGGCCAGCTAGTAAGTTAATAAACATAAAAATAATTTCCCTTTACACCCCATGAATGAGGTACAGAATGCTTCTCGCGTTGTTGTGAATTAACGCCCTTTCTATTTTAGATTCACAACAAACGGCACTTACTTGTTTATCGACGAATGCGAACGTCACTATTTGAGAAGCTTTTACGAGACATGCCGATTATCTCGATACTTATACTGCGAAGTTGCTGTCGACAAAATCGAGGAAGAAAAATGTAGATGACTGGAGCCGGGAATTGAACCACTGTTCTCCCGCATGTTAGTCGCGTGTTCTATCAACTACATATCTTTCCCATTTACACTGTGGTGCAAAAATGAGCCAATGTTTTAAACAAGGTATGTTATTAAATATTTTTTATACTTTTTATTATATTATTTTCAAACCTTTTGCTAAATTTAAAATATGCATCTGTAAAATATGTAAAGCAATAATAAAAATATAACTTACATTACTGTAAGTATATAAAAACAAAACATTTTCAAAATCAGACCATTGGCACACTTTTGCTCCAAGGTTTTTCTTATCTAAATTTAATAATTAGTCCTGCATATTTTTACTTTCTTCAAATGATCCATCCTATTTGGCGAATATTACCAAATTAAGCAACATAATATACAGGAATTTTGATTTCATTTAGCCAGAACCCACTCCCACAGCTCATTTATACTTTTCGGGGCTCTTTCGTTTCTGTCAGCCCGCGTTTCAGGTAAGCCCACAGGTTTTCGATCGGGTTCAGATCTGGACTCTCCAGTGCCCACTACCAGACCCCAAACACCTGAGAACTAAGGCATTCCTTGACAATTTTTACAGAATGTTTTGGGTCGTTGTCATATTGGCAGACGACATTCTCTGGTCTATCTGGAATTTGGCCAGGGCTATGGGGCAAATTATCTTGCAAAATGCTAAGAAAGTCTTCCCTTCGCATTATTCCTTCGATTAGTATAAGTGGTCCCACAGCATCTGGGGTTGCACATCTTCATATCATAATAGAACCGCCTCCGTGCTATATTGTTTGAGATTGGCACCTGGTGAGTATTTGTTTTTACTAATAAAAATTAAATATATGATTAACTTGTTGGTCGTGTGGTCAGATGAGACCAAAATCAATAGATTCCAATCGGTTAGGAAGGTTTTTTTATTGGGCCAATTGATCAAACACACCAAATCCAGCTCATGTATCACAAACCATTAAGCACGGAGGCGGTTCTATTATGATTTGGGGATGTGTAACCCCAGATGGTGTGGGACTACTTATACGGATCGAAAGAATAATGCGAAAGGAAGACAATCTACGCATTTTGCACGATAATTTGCCCCATAGCCCTGGCCAAATTCCAGGTAGACCAGAGAATGTCGTCTGCCAATATGACAACGTCCCAAGACATTCTGTAAAAATTGTCAAGGAATGGCTTAGTTCTCAGGTGTTTGGGGTCAGGGACTAACCACTGCAGAGTCCAGATCTGAACCCGATCGAAAATCTGTGAGCTTACCTAAATCGCGGGCTGACAGAAACGAAAGAGCCCCGAAAAGTATAAGTGAGCTGTGGGAGTGGGTTCTGGCTGAATGAAATAAAATTCATGTATATTATGTTGCTCAACTTTGTCAATATACGCCAAATAGGGTGGATCATTTGAAGAAAGTAAAAATATGCATGACTAATTATTAAATTTAAATAAGAAAAACCTTGGAGCAAAAGTGTGCCAATGGTCTGATTTTGAAAATGTTTTGTTTTTATATACTTACAGTAATGTAAGTTTTGTTTTTGTTATTGCTTTACATATTTTACAGATGCATATTTTAAATTTAGCAAAAGGTTTGAAAATAATACAATAAAAAGTAAAAAAATATTAAATAACATACCTTGTTTAAAACATTGGCTCATTTTTGCACCACAGTGTAAATTTTTGGAAATTTTGCTAGAAAAGCAGTGTGTAAACCTTTCTTTCTTTTTGTTTATTTAGAAATATGCAATACAAAATTTTGGATTTCCTTAAATTTTTTTTTATAGTGACGCAAAAATGTCATCTAAAGATCGTTTTTTTTCATTATTGTTCCAGATATGTTGAAAATTTTCTTGTCATCACGCAAATTTGGACTGAATACTTTTGAAAACAATGTGAATTTTAGAAGTATAAAATTTTGCACAACAACAATCAACTTGTCAATTTAGGCACATTGGCAACCCTAAATGACTTTGCCTACTCCTGACTGGCCAAATTGTAATCCTTATAGGTCAGTATTCGTTTATTTATTCTTATCACTTATAATCAAACGAAAAGACCATCGTGGTCCAACGGGAGACATGAATGAGTGCGAAATGAAGAATTGCTTATTTTTGTGTGTTCTGTGTCGTAAATCACAGCTGATACGTATAATGACATGTAACACAAGTGTCATAAGTCTCCCTCTCCACGAGAACAATCTGATTTTGAGCTGGTCGCCTGTAGTTGTCATAAATATTAAACGAACTTATCGTGAATCATGTTGAAATACAACTGGTAACTGTGGTACTCCTTCTACGCTGGCAATGGCAAACGAATTTATCATATATTATTTTGTTGGGTTAAGTTTGTTAATTATTTATGTCCTCATTTTTGCCATTCATCCCCTTTCTACAGCGGTGACTATGCGGAGAACTTAATTTTGCTATTACCACAGAGGGCATTCAAGTTAACGTGAAGTGATATTCAGGGTAAGAGCAGTAGAGTATCTTTTAGTACGTGGCAGTGATATATTCGCATACATATTTGTATGCATGTATGTATGTGCAAGTCATAATGTGAGTTCGCTTCAAGTGTGTGATATTTAAGTTAGTCAGAAATAGTAGTTAATTTTTTGAGATTTTATTTATTTTATCGTGGTAAAAACTATGTAAATCTATCTTACTACTTTAATTCAGCTTTCGTTTTTCTTAGAGTTGTTGCTAAGATTGTGCCATTTCGGTCAACCAACAGTTCAACTGATTTATTGATCCAGAACACGTTTGCACTTTCTTCTTAACACTATTCGAAGTAAATATCAATTAAGTAGCAATTTCGCAATATATACATATATATATATAGTCTGTCAGTCTGGCCTCTACTCACCGCCTCTCCACTTATTGCGACTGATGAAACAATAAATGTGTGACACATAATAAAACTAGCACTTAATTGCAAATAGAAAACAGCGCAAATGAGCTGAGAATACAAACTAATGGACACATGAGCTCATTATGGATGACACGACAGCAAAATCGAACCAAAGAAATTTCCTCCGTCAAACATGATTTTGTGTCCAAAGCCTCTGTGCTTAAGAGAGAGGTCGAAGAGCAAAACAACAAAACGAAGAAAATTACGGAAGCCTCATACCCACAGACGACTGACTACAACTATGACTAAAACAGAAAAGGACATTCATCAGACTGACATGAATGGGAAAGGAGAAATTGCTAAGAGAAAAAAAATACAAAGAAGTAGACAAAAAAAAGCAATTAAGAACATGAAAGGAAGCTTAAGTATAAACACAAAACATGTGACATGAAATGTTTATCAGTACTTAAACACCTTCTATGCTACACACGGACACACATATATAACACTATACATGCATAACAGCCATACGTCCGTGTATTATTATGTATGTGTGTAGCTATTTACTTACTTCTGTATACTTAAGATAACAATCCCTCGATAATGATGTGTTTTTCTTAACTATCGATTAAATGTTAAGCTTGAATGTCCTTTCTACAAGACGAAGGATGTCATGCAATACGTATAAGGAAAATCTATAGTTGCTAATAGCGTGCGTGCTATATACACTTTATTCTTGAGCCGTTTTGACGTCTAGCAATCCTATACAATTAAGTGTTTTTGTTTTGAAAACTTTGCAAAAATAAATCTTTATTTATGAACTATAAACAGAGATATATTTAAATGTTACTATATAATCCTTTAAGAAAGATCTCTTTAAGCACAATGTTTTGAAAACTTGTTTATGATATTTAAAAACTTACCAAGTTAATCAGATGCCACGGGAAATATAGAACAATTTAAAATATACAAATCATTTGTAAAAGTTGTAAAGGTTACCTGAAATGGCACCTGAAATGCCCTAACTCTCTGCAGAAATGTTATATTTATCCGAACGACACATATACTTACTTTACTTAGCTGGCACTTCTTTGCAATCCCTTTGGATTATATACCGCACGTAGAAGAATTTTATAAGCGCCTCGATCTTCTGAACTTCTTCTCCAGTTAGTCACACCAAGTTCTGTAAGGTTCTCAGTAACCTGGTCTTTCCAACGGAGTATTGGTCACCCTCTTCTGCGCCGTCCTTCTAGTTCATTATCGAAGACTTTACGAGCTAGAGCATTTTCGTCCATGAGTACAACATGACCTAGACAACGCAACCGCTGCACCTTAATACGTCTGACCACGTCAAAGTTGGTGTACAACTCGTACAGCTCATGATTCATACGACGCCGATACTCTCGGTTAACGTTGATGGGCTTATACTTTTTACGGAGTATTTTTCTCTCGAATACTGTCAGAACCGATTCACCCGCTTCTATCATAACCCAGGATTATGAACCGTACATCAAGACAGGTAGAACCAGTATCTGGTATAGCTGGATCCTTGTTCTCCGACAGAGGGCTCAGTCATTGAATCGCTTGCTCAGTCCATAGTAGCATTTGTTAGCAAGCAGGATTCTTCTCTGGATTTCGAGGCTGACATTATTTGTTTTCTTGATGGCGGAGCATAAGTATATAAAATTATCCAACACCACGAAGTTATAGTGTTCAACGTTCACACAGTTTCCCAAACTGGTAGATTCTTTGTTCGTTTAAACTAATAACTCCGTTTTGTCACCGTTAGACCTATTTTCGCCAATTCCTTCTGTATACCTGAGAAGGCTGCAGTCATATCCCGCAGTTTTCGACCGATGATGTCTACGTCATCAGCGTACGCGAGTAGCATGTGGCTTTTATTGAATATCGTGGTCTATTTCGTGTGCGAGGGTCGTCAACATTTCTCTCTCGTGTTTTCATAGCCAGTAAAGGACCTGAAGGTGGGTGGCTAGCGCAACCATCAGGGTTCGTCGCTCACTATCAGCCGCTATTCATGATAAAAAATATCACGAACACCATTGCCCAGGTGCTACCACGAAGGAGGTTGTGAGTCGGCTTGAAATGCAAGACTCACTTTACATCCCCAACGGCATTTTACTTTATGTTAAAACGAGGATTTCTTGTAGTCCCAATCCAGGTTCCTACTGTATGTGGTTTAGAACCTTACCTTCAATGATCTTAAGCCCTTTCTATTAAAAAACACTCTACTAACAAATGAATCACCAACAGTTCGAATGGTATCATGGTACATGAAGTATTTTCTCTGGCTATATTTTCTATAAGGATTAATTAAGCGTACCGTTCGCATATGATCGCTGTGGACATTTCCATTCACTCCTGCCATTTATTTTATTCTTATTGCTTCACTGCTTTAGTCGGAATTACACGGAATACATTATGTGAATTTTAATGTTGTTTCGAATAATGCTGCTAACGACGTGTTTTTGTTATTCTTTTGAATGTGGAAATGTGTTTTCCACTTTAATTGCAATTTGAAATGTATTGAGAAATGTGTTAATTTTGCCATTTGTTTGGCAAATCACGTTTATCTGATATTTGTATTGACCCTTATTATCATTGCCTGTTGGAGAAAAACAAAATGTGATAAATATTGCTAATACATATATTAGATTTTATTGGCACAAGAAAAATGTGTAACATTTAGAATTTTAGTGGTGTGTTTTTATATATGTTAAAACACCACAATGAAGGAATTTCCTTACTGAAACGACGTTATTTCTTCAAATCATTGCACTAATTTTTGTTAAGTTCCCATGTATTTGGTCCTTCCTTGAATTCGCTATTCCTGTGACACATATGTATTTCAATAAAAATTCGCTTGAAATTTAAATTATTGAAAAAAATTTACTTAATTTTTGGTATTTAATTAATCTAGTCATAATTCACCAATTATGGCTATCATAGTTATCTAAGTAGATCCATTGTATATACTTTTTTGCAGATCGGCTTGATGGTTCCAAGTACCAAGCGAATACTTGTAGGTCCTGGCAGCGATATAACCATCTACGTTTAGTTGAGCGACAGTCTTGGTTGTAGTTGACGTTGCTACTAGTATTCGAGTGAGCAATCCGTCTGCATTTTCCTCGAAAAAACTTCTCAGCAGGGGGCTTTTATAATTGCCGTAAAACTGCAGATTTCGATAAGCTCTGCCATATCCAATTCATCGGCTGCAAATGGAAAGTTTTTTTTTGTTTTTTTATCCTTTTTTTATGTTTTTCAACTACATATTTGAGGAAAATAAATTAATTTTTCATTATGTATAAAAGTTCAATTTTGAATTGTTGAAGAGAAAATATTTTTTGTAGTTAACAAATACAACAATACTTCTTTGAACATAGACCTCAATATCAGGCAGTCTACATTCCTACCTAACGCCAAAGTATCTTTTGAGAAAAAAAATCAATTGATATTATTAAAGTTACACCTAAGTTTCATCGACATCTTAACGCTCTTTGCTTATATTGCCATTATCAAAAAAAAAAAAAGGTATTGGCAAATTGAAAAAGGCCAGCCATTCAGCTTATGTGAAAACTTTTATAACCCCACATTATCTCATGAGAAGTTCATAAAACGTTCTTATAGTACACTTTTAAGCATCTGTATATGTATGTAACTGTTTGTGTGTTTTAAAGGGACTCATACAAACATACCGATATGTACAAAGTACATACGTGAGAATGTGATTGAATTGTATGAACGAGGGTGGTTAAACTCTGTGTACACCACACGCCAAACAAAGTCGTCGCCCCAGTCGCTGTTCACCGGATATCGGCGTTAATCCTTCTGTTAAGTGTATTGTATAAACATTTCACGTACAATTTGCAAAAAGGTATGGAGCACTCACATACAACACCAAGGAGCGTATTTATGTTCATTGAACTTTTAAGAGGTTTCCTTGGATCACTTAATATTGGAGTCTTTTATTGTTGTTGCGATATTTGTTAAGACTTGTGTGTACATACGAGCTAACTATAACAGATGTATATGTGTGTGTGTGTTTGCTTTTTTACCTTTGACCCTATTATTTGGTAAATTACCTTTTCCACAGTATGTTCTTTACAAATAAACGCCGACTGAAGTATACTAAAGTGTTTACATTTGTGATAATCTACTTCTTAAGATGTTTTGTTTTATTAACTTTTTGCGTATATTTATAGACAGATTGTTTAACCATGAATTTAAGACGGATATGTGTTACGATTGTCATTTGCTACAGCGATTTTATAGGGTTTCTTTAATATTCAAAATTGGTTTTCATGTGTCAATTATAAATACTCCAGTAGTAGCTGAAAGTCAATAAAAACCTATGTACGAATGGAATTCCAAATATTTTTATACCATCACCCTTAGGGATGAGGGTATATATCATTTGATACGAAAAAAAGTGTAACGCATTAAAGGAGACGAGTTAGACCCCAAGTATCTTAAGACCAAATTCGTTTCAGAACTTTTTAAGAAGAATGAGCTATGTCCGTCTGTCTGGCTGGCTGGCTGGCTGGCTGGATGGCTGGTCAGCAGGATAACTCGAGTAAACCTTAACGGATCGGCATGAAAATTTGCCAGTATCAATATTTTTCAAAACGAACTTATGGGATTGTAAATGGGCTGAATAGCCCCACCCCTTCTGGTACCTCCCATACAAAATTACCTATTTTTGGAAAATTAATATTTCTTCCATAACTTCCAAACGGACAACCGGAAGATGTTTGAATTTGGTCAGTTTATTTATCTTGCAAAAGTAGACAAACCCTAAGAAAACCGAAACCTTTGCCCCACCCATTCTGGTACCTCCCATACAAATGACCGAATTGACCCTTATAGTTTTACATACATATCTTTTTTGCAAGTAAACTGAGATCACTCAAATTTTGCGTATGATATTTGCTTATAAATATTAGACTCAGGTATGAATATGGACTATATCGGTTCACGCCTTCTGGTACCTCCCATACAAAATGACCAGTTTTTGGAAATTATATATATCACCAATAACTTCAAAACAGTCACTTAGGGGTTTTGAACATTGGTCGATAAATTAATGTTGTGATAGGAGGCGAAACCTCAGAGAGCCTAACTATTTGACACACCCCTTCTGGTACCTCCCATACAAATGACCGAATTGACTCTTATAGTTTTACATACATATCTTTTTTGTAACTAAACTGAGATCACTCAAATTTTGCGTATGATGTTTGCTTAAGAAAATTAGACTCAGGTATGAATATGGACTATATCAGTTCACGCATTCTGGTACCTCCCGTACAAAATTACCTATTTTTGGAAAATTAATATTTCTCCTATAACTTCCAAACGGACTCTTGGGGGGTAATGAAAATTGGTCGATTAATTTATGTTATTATAGGAGGCAAAACCCTAGAAAACCTAACTATTTGACGCACCCCTTCTGGTACCTCCCATACAAATGACCGAACTCACCCCCATAGTATTACAAACATATCTTTTTTCTAAGTACACTGAATTCAGTCAAATTATGAGTAATTTGTACGCTTATGAAAATATGAATCAGGAGTGAATATGGACTATATCGGGTCACCCCTTCTGGTACCTCCCATACAAAATTACCTATTTTTGGAAAATTAATAATTCACCCATAACTTCCAAACGGACATTTGAGGGGTAATGAAAATTAGTCGGTTAATTTATATTGTGATAGGAGGCGAAACCTCAGAAAACCGTAAATTGTACGTATGAAAATTTGAGTTAGAAATGAATAAGGACTGTATCGGTTCACCTCTTGTGGTACCCCCTATCAAGATTAAATTTTTTTGAAAAATTAATATTTCTCACATAAATTCCAAACCGGCACCTATACCCCCTACACAAATAAGTAAAGTTTTGGACGATTTTGCACCACAAGCAGGGGAAATAATATACATAAGTAATTTTATTTTAATTAAAAATCTATTCATTTCAATAACTCATGACTTCAACACTATTTTATATTGGGTGATGGTATTTATCAGTCAGTTTACCTGTCTGAAATTTCTGTACTGGTTTAGTTATATTTTAAACGATTTGAAACAGGCTGTAACTTTATAGATAGAAATTCTTCTAAAAATGATTATTAAAAAATATCAAGACAGTCTGTTATGAGATATAATGGTGTTAATTTATTTTGATGATTAGGTGTTTGCAGGTATTTTTACAAATTTTTCCTTTATAACTTATTCCACTAATTCGTTCACATATTCCAATAAGTCACCTTGTTTGTGTCCCTAGCAGGAATCAAAATAGCTGGGTATTTCATTTTTGGAACTATTATCAATTTTGACAAACATGAAACTATTAAAAGTAACATCAAGTGCGAAGAAGCTGGGGTTCAAGTATTATTTTTAAATACTGCGGCGAGGAAATTGTTTTATCGCTAGCTTTGTTGTTTAATACTTAATTTAAATTTGACTAGTTTTTGAGGAAAGAATATGCTTGTGATGTTTTAAAGATGCATAAGCTGCACCCGAAGCTGTTGTTGAAACGTTTGGAGATGTATCAATCGGAGTGGAAAAATTGTTTTGATCGCTAGTAAAAATGTTGTCATGTTTACGGAGTATTTAGTTTATTAATCTTCATTTCCAATGATAAATGATTGTTTTGTTTATTGCGAAGCACGAAATATAAATAGCAACCCTTGTATAATTTATGTTAATTCATTTCATTACAGATTCTTAAGACCAAATTCGTTTCAGGACCCTTTATAACGATTGAGCTATGTCCTTCGGTCTGACTGGCATGCCGGGCCACTGGTTGAATGGATAGGTGGAGGATAACTAGACCTGTACTAAACCTAATAAAAATATTATCCAAAATGAAGTAGTGGGATTGTAAGTAGACATGATAGCACCACCACTTCAGGAAGCTCACATATTTTTCGTTAATAACTTCCTTTAATGAATCGTAGATAGTTCGTCTCACAAGTTAAGATAACAGCTATTTCACATTGTCCATCCAACCAAATTTTGGTCGCTACTTTCTGCAGACTTTTCGAGTTGGAACATTTTCCTCCATTCGTACAACGTGTCTAAGCGAGCGCATTCGGTCTTATCTTTGTTGCTGACCTTAAACAGCTCATGGTTCATTCGACGATAGTACTCGCCTTTAATGATGATGGGTTCAAATATGTTGCGTAGTATTTTTCTCTCGAAGACTCCCTTAATAGACTAATCTGCTTGTGTCAATTCATAGGGTTCTGCGCTGAAGAGCAAGACTGGTAAGATAAGTGTCTAGTAGAATTGGAGTTTGTTCTTCGAGAGAGCGCTTTGTTTTTAAATCCCTTGTTTAGCTCAAAGAAGCAGCGGTTAGCTATCAATACTTATTTTATTATTTGCTTGTCAAGATTACTATTATGTTTATTTACGGCGAAGTAAAGGTATACAAAATCATCTACCTCTTCAAAGTTATAGTTGTCAACGTCCCAAACGAGTAGACTTTTTGTTTGTTCAAAAAAATTACTTATTTTTGTTGTCCTTATTTTTTACTTGACGAATAATTGTATTATGTTTGGTTTGCTTACTTAAATGGCTAAGTAATCTTGTACACACTGTAAACAATTCGTTACCCAAGTAACTCGTTATCTTGATCAATCTAACATTTCAGCCGTCAACTCGACCCTCAGTAAAACATAACATTTTCTATTATATTGATATTATTACTCCATCTCTAAAGTGGGCAGAATGGTACATTAGTGTGATAGGTACCATAAGGGGTGTCGCTAGACTTCAAATTTTTTTCTCCAAAATGTTAGCCTGTAATAGCTTATCAATACACCACGATCGTGGCGAGTGTATTGATATTATTACTCTATCTCTAAAGTGGGCGGAGTGGTACATTTGTATGGGAGGTACCAGAAGGGGCGTTGCTAGACTAGCTGATTTTTTCTCAAAAACCTTTTCCTGCTTGGGCTTTACTAAATAGATGGGTATCGGAGGTACGGGATAGGGTGTGGCTAGACTTCCAGTTTTTCTCTTCAAAACTCAATCCTGCTATAGTTTAACTAAATAAATAATTTGGGTACTATCACGTTGGATTTATTGATATTATTATTCCATCTCTAAAGTGGACAGAAAGGTACATTTGTATGGGAGATAACAAAAGGGGCTTGGTCAGACTACCAATTTTTTTTCCAAAACTTTATCCTGTTATAGCTTAATTAAATACAGAATTTGAGTACGATCCCGTTTGGTGTATTGATATTATTACTTGATTTCTAAAGTGAAAATTTTTGCGTAAATCACTTTCACTTTTTTTCAGTTATTGAACGATTTGAATTTTAAAAGGATGGATCTTCAGATCCTTTTTAAAATTTCATTAAAAATTGCTCTTGGAAGTCCCAGTGAGGCTGCTCTTTCCGAATTTTCGGGAGTCCTTGAAGATCGACTGGGCCCTGGCCGTGAGACATCTTTGCACCCACGAACGAATTAAATTCACACTCCGTCCATTACTTATTCGTCGAATACCGAACTTTGAACAATATTGTCGACGAGCAATTACGTATGAATCATTACTCTTAAAAAATGTCTCCACAGCGCAAAAATATAAAGCATTTTCAATGTATTGCAAAATCAAGTACAAGTTATGTTAAAAACTTTCATTTCAATTTAATGTTCCCCGCATATAGGTTTATTACATTTAGCGCATTCTATTTTTGCCATACGCCTTATTTTAGAAGGGCAAACGGAAGAATACCTCTTTTTCTTTGGTTATTGTTCTTTTTGGCTCTCATTGTTGTCTATATCTAGCTTTTGAGGCTGTGATTCATATATTTCTCTTCAACAAAAATAACCATAAGCCTCTACAAGAGGCTCAAAAATAACGAAATAACAACCACTTGAGACATGCTCGCTATCATCTATTACATGATCAATCTGGTTTCTTGTCTTTTGGGGGATATTCAGAATAACTTGTGGATATCTTTATGCAGGAATCTGGTTCTACTTACTACCAAGTTATCGGTGTTGTTGTGTAGACTGAATTTTGAGCATACGATCCAAAGGCATCTTTCCTTCCTTTTTTTAGAATTTTTTAGGATGTCAAAGTCACTAAGGGAGCTGTCGCATTAAGCTTCAGTAACTTCAAAAGTTCGTCAAATGTCAAAACAATTAATATTCCTCGCAGTCTATTCTTTGATGTTTGCACCATGCACTCAGCAACATTCCATATGGCGAGAAATCTTCCTCCTATTAAAAAAATTATCGGGAAATATTGAACAGTTAAAATAACATTAAGCTTTAGACCAAGCAAACTTCAGTCTTTGTGTATTCCCAGGTTGTTGGGAGTAGGGTGACCAGTTAAAATATTCTTAGATGTATAAAGAGGCATACTACTAAGGACCAGAAAATAAATTGTTGAACTTATTGACCTACCAGCTTTTTTTTTCTTTTATCATCTTCCCAGCTAATCTTTAATCATCACAAAACATTAAACCAATTACATCAACAATCTATTTTTTTTTTACAAGAGAACTATAACAATTAATCATCCACTTGTTACAGAGCAATTACAAGAGCTCCTTTATGGTCGGCAATGCCATCAACCCCCAGCTGTCTGACATATTATCAATAAAAAAACACATGAAGTGGACATGTGTACAATTATTTCATTACATCACATTTGGCCATCCCTTATCTGTGCAAAACTGTTTCCTGCTGTTGAAATTGGAGGGTCGCTTGGTCATTTTTCATCACCCACCCGTTATGTAAGAAATCTGCTCCAACACACGAACCAGCACTAGGAGTAGCAATAAAAAAATGTGATTGACAATGTTTGATCCGATGTCACGCACGCCAAATGTCAAAGTACATGACATTATCTCTATATAATGAAATGACCAAACAGCATTGCCTTCACACACACACACACGCTTTAGGAAATCCTCACGTTCACTTTGATGGAATAACAAGGATGGGCTAAAATGAATTGAATGGCCTAATAGTAATGTGATGTATGTCCTTGGTAGCTGAAGTATTGGTCAAGTGTTTTATTCGAGCTTTTATATCGTGAATAGGGCATGCGACATAGATTTGACATTAATAAAGCCTAATGGTTATAAAAATGTAAGATTACAAAACAATACAGGACAGAGAAAGTTGAAGAGACGATGTTGTGCTACATTGTGTAAGAGGAAAATGAACCTTCTTCATAAAAGTTGTATTCTGGTAAGTACTGTTTTTGACTAGATATACAAATATTACTAGTTTTAATTAACAAATTAGAAGAAATTTAAATAAATATAAAAAATAGATATATCTAATAAAAAACAACTATATAGAAAAAAAAACAAATTTTTAGGATCAAGGATTATATTAAATTTGAGGCAATCTCATGAGATTGACATAGGCTTGTTACAGGAAATAGTATAATCTTTTAATTTGACTATTCACAACTTCTGAAGCAGGAAAGGTGGTAGACTCTCTATTGTCACAGATTGTTCTCGAACAAAGAGTCGAATTCGCGGTTGTAAACGAGCAATACCCCCTAAAATATAGTGGAAGTTGGCTTGAATGTGAGACTGCAACTGCCGCCTTGTGGATACCTGACACAAGGCAACTTAGACCTAGGATAGTGGGCAAAGGAAATTGTTTCGTTTGGATGAAGATTTGCGGAATAACGCTTATGAGGTGCTATTTGACACCTAGTAACGGTATCGGTGAATTTGAACAAAAGTTGCAGGCTATTGAAGATACAATATTTGATATCGGAGGAAACTTTATTGTTGCGGTTGATTTTAAAGTCCGGGCGACGGAATGGGTTATGCAATACACCAACTCAAGAGGCAAAAAATTAATGACATGGCAGCCAGAATGGTGTTAAGCGGTGCAAACGTGGGAAACGGATGCGAAGGAACTATTCCGGACATAATCTTAGTGTCTGAGAGAGTTGCGAATCAACTAGCGAATTGGAGAGTCCTTGGACAACGTGATTACGAACAGCTATGCGAGAAACGGTCGAAGATGGGACGCTCGAAAACTACTCCACTTATAGGTGAAATTGACCGGAAGTGCCTGGAAGATGAAACCGCAGGGAACGCACGGTGGAGAACCAATGGACATAATTTAACACGGTTTTGACAAGGCCATGCCGAATACGAACCCTCAAAACATCAGGAAGAATGCGGTATATTGGTGGTATAATAATATCGCCGACATCAGGCGGGACTGCCTTCGATGCAGACGAAGGTCTACAAGGGCAAGACGCAGAGGGTCACCGGAAGCCGAACAGACCGCATACGACGAACTCCGCTTGGATATCAACAATGATACCATGTGGCCTTTGCTTTAAAATCGTCACAGAGAAGCTGAGTGTAAAGAAATCTGTGGGACTGATGGATGAGGTGACCATGGAGAGAATTGTGACGTCCCTGTTTCCGACACATGAAATTAGGCAGGAAAATCTGGATACCGAGAACATTATTGAGCTCATCCCATTCACGGTAAATGAACTTAGTGCAGTTGCGCACGGTTTACGACCCAACAAAGCACCTGGCCTCGATGTTATACCCGCAGAGGTAATGAAAGAGATTGCCAATAAAAGGCCTGACCTTTTCTGGACAAGTATAACACCTGCCTGGCGGAAGGTGTATTCCTAGAAGTTTGGAAAAGACAGATGCTAGAGGTGGCTTATCCAGTAGACAATACGGCTTCAGATCGGGTACATCAACAATTGGAGCCCTAAGAGAAGTGACGGAGGTAGAAGATAACGCATAACGAGTGAACTATTACGTAAGCTGTTATAAGTAGAGAAGAACCTTGGCTTGATACTCATGGTTTACAAATGGCAATGCAGAAAACTGAAATATTTCTATTCAATCGGGGACACATCCCCGTAGAGTTAAAAGTGAATATCGGAGATATTACAATCACGGTGAAATATTTATGATTAACTCTAGATCCTAAACTCACATACACAGTAAAAACCAGCATGCGGTCAATAGAGCCGTAAGAACAACAGCGCAACAAAGCTGTCTAATGACAAACATAGGAGGACTACTGCAGAAATGGCGCAAACTGTTGATGGAGGCCGTAAACAGAATGATGCTCTATGGATGTGAAATATGGGCCGAAAGCGTTTAAATAAAAAAGAGGGCAAAGTCTATTTTAGCTGTGCAAAGGACAGCTGATTTACGAATCTGTTCGCAGTATCGCATAGTATCAGCAGCCGCTATACTGGTAATAGCAGGCACTATTCCAATTGATCTGTTAGCAAGAGAACGACGCGCATTATACTTAATGAAAGTACCCTGTGATGCCAATAAGAGACCAGACTATAACGTCGTGGCAGGGACGGTGGAACAACGAAAGTCACGGAAGGTGGACGGCAAGGCTTATACCGAACATAAAAATTTGGCTGGATCGACGAGGCGAGAGGTAAACTACTACCAAAAACAGATGTTGTCAGGACAAGTATACTTTAGGAAGTACCTGCACAGGATAGGCAAATGTGACAATCCGTACTGTCTGTACGAAACAGATGAGGTTGTAGATGACGCAGAGCACCCAATTTTTGTGTGCACACGCTAGCTGGCTCATCGTCAGCAACTGTCAGCTGATAAGATTTTTAATGTTATGACGGCCAGTGGAGAAAATTGGACTGCGGTAGCAAAATACACTGAGCAGATCCTTAGGACCAATTAACTAGATCTGGACGTCGCAGCTTCCTGAGGTGCAGCGCGAACAAAGCTTGGCCTCATCCGAGGTAAATTGAAGACGTTGGCACACAGGGCCACATGAGAACCATCTTGAAGTAATGCGTAAGCGGTTCCGAGTTGGAATACTTCGCGGAGAGGAGACAGGGAGGGGTTTAGTCGGTATACCATATTGGTGAGTCCGACATAACGTGATGGTGACAACTGTCGCGAATGCGTAACGCATTTCCCCTACCTTATCCGCAAAAAAAAATCCTGAAGTAGTAAATATGAAGTAATGAAGATGTGATGTAATGATGAGTATGGTTTAAACCGGTTTAATTCTCAAAATTATGTGTAAAAATGTGAAAAACCATTTACATTATTTTGGCATATTTGGAAATCTATTAAAATCCCTTCTATGCAAATATATAATATTCTAAACTAAGTTCTTTGGAAGTAATGAACAATTGAGTTACTAATTGTAGAATTATAAATACACAGAACATATTTGATTGTCCTTTGTACTACTACAAATTTCAAAAAAATTTTAGCATATTTGGAAAAGTAACAATAGAACGCTCCATATTATTGCAAGCCATCAACAGTCAAAGGCAAATGACAAAAGCAGATCAAACCGAAAATCCAATTATTAACTCACATACCATTCAAATACAAAGCCCAAAATTGTATTCATACATATTTCATAACATTGACAATAAATCCAATCTTCACTATTTTCGACTTTTTCTACATTTGTTTTGGGTGGAAGGAAACTGTTTTTCAATTTTTAATTTAAAGTATCCATAACTGGGCAATAACTCTGAAATAGAAAACAAAATAAAACAATAAAACCAGATAGGAATTTATAATCATAAAAACTGACCACAAAACCCAACACTCCACCGCATCACACACACCATCGATGGCAAATGCATTCATGTGTATTGGTTACAAGTGAAATATTCGACTAATACATATTCGTAGTGTACATACACATCTGTATAGAAGAAACAATTTCCAATTCATATTTGAAAAGTTACGACACCCCAGGGATATCCTGACGACCAAACAACCAATGAAAAGGACCAGGACCAGTACAACCAGCTTAAATACACAAACACACTCACACATGGACATAATGAAGAACTACCCGCTTGTTTGGCAAAACTACAATAGACACCTTTTCTGTAATGATTTCGTCGATTATAACACTCAGTACTTACTAATTTATACTTTTCATAGTATACATCATTAACGATTTCGTTTAACTGCGTATATACTTATTTCATTAATCCAAAGTAAGCGATCGTTGCGTCAATTGACTCCCATGCGCATTACTAGGGGATAGTAAAATAAACAGAGATATTAATTTTCATATTTTTTTTTCTCTTCTCTTTTTTAAGTGCCGTTATTTTCTGATGTGTTTGTAGCAAATAAAAAAAAACAATTTAATGATCGGTATGTTAAACGGTGGTTGACAAATTCCAATCAGTGTTTGATCTGGAAATGTAAAGTCAACAACTGTGTTAGAAGTTTTTCGTGTTTGAATGCAAAGTTCTCCCGGCTGTTTTTTAGTATGGGATAAGAAAGGAGCGTTCCTCAAAATGCATGAATAACTTAACCACTTGTTAACCGATTTTTACAAACAAATATGCGCTTTAGTCGTAAAAGCAAACTCTTTCTAAATAACAAAACCAACATTAAGGTATTCTAATAAAATTGTGGCTAAAAACATCTTCAGACTTAAAAAATAGTGAAAAAATCCGAAAAGTATGAATTATTGACGCTTAACAAGACAGTTATAGGAAGATATCTATATATAAATATATTTCGTTGCAAATTTCTAAGATTCTTCTTCCTTAAACCAACAAATCAAACAAAAAAAACCCGAAACCCCGGTTTTTTAACCGTAAGTCAAGATTTTGGAGGTGTAAGAGAAATTTTGTATACATATTCATATTGTACTCGACCAGACCTACACCATACACTATGTCACTTCCCAAGTTCCTTCAAATTTTTCCATTCTGTAGTAGTATATTATTAACGAACTAGTTCACTCCACTTCATTATCTATTTCATCATATAATTAGTATCGACGAAAGTTATTACGAATTACCATTAGTGTTTTCGTCAATGGATGGTAAGCGAGAGGGTGGCGATTGTATACCTCCTATGGCATCCCCATGTTAAATTCGTCAATAAAACGTATGGCGGGTATATTGACGAGGAAGTACTGTGTCATTCCTGGTCATCGATGGTATCATTACATGCTTACCAGAACAAGCGGGTAAGTCAACGGTCATAGATATAGCACTATGTATGTGTAGTAGAAACCGATGCAAAAACAAAATATTTGCCACCTACTTCCTTTTTGTGATCGGGTAAAGAAATAGCTGTATGTGAAGGATATGCTATGTTAGCATGATTGTATTTATTAGAAAATGTGTTTTTGGATTCCAGTGACTATCCCAAACATACCGCAAAATTCACATGTCTCACAGAGCTTCGGTATTTGATACTTGGAGACGCTGTTATGTTATGCAAGTCGCGGACAGCAGCTAATACCCTTTTGAGTCCTGATAGATGGAGTAATCTTTCTTCGTGTAGAGGGACATAATAGTAGGTAGAACAACAATTGAATCTGAAAAGCAAGATGAGTATTAAGAGAAAATAAATTGTCATCATGTCAAGAAAACGCAAAATTCCATCACTCCAAAACTTAACCTTAAAATGCAATTTTAAGTATTAGACACCCTTAGCAAAAAAAAAAAACAAAAATAAAACTCTTCTAAAATAATGTTACTTCCAAACGTTGTATGTACCGTGTTTGTCCGCATTATTTTACAGATCTCAACTCAGTGTGCATGTATGTATGTGCTTTGCCTCGTTAATATGCGAAACACATTGTGCTCCATTCTAGTCATCTGAAAACAACGAAAGGAAAAAATATCGCCACAACTTCAACATGAGCACTTAAGACCAGCATAGATGACCACTAGTACGTACGTATACGATATATTGATACATGATTTTGTTACGATTCGTTTTCATATAATTTTATTTTATGCTTGTTTTATAACATTTGGCAGCTTGCTATGTCCTTCCTGTCCCCCTCCCCTCAAAAGCTGACCATTGAAAAGTTTGAATTTATTTATCATTTAAGTTCCCAAGTTTAAAATAAAAACTAAAAAATGAGAAGCTGAAATGGAAAATAAAATGGGTTCCGTTTATTGCTGCCCCGCCACAAATATCAGCTGAGCTATTGCAGATGGTCGGATGATGTTGTTGTTTTATTTCTACATCTGATGATATCCGTACGTGTTTAATCGTAGCTTTTTTTTGGTCCTTATAAATTTTATTTTTCCATATTATTTTGCATTGGGATTTAACAGAAAACCACTGTAGATAAATGATGGTCACATATAAATCGCAAATGGTCGTAAATATATTATTATATGTGGGGTATCCATTCAATAGTTACTGTGGGTAAAGATGGGTTGGAATTCGTGAGAATTTAATGTGACCTAGGGATGGCAGGATATTGTGCGGCATTTAAAGTCGTTAGACTTGACTCTTTCAGCTACGTCGATGTCGTGGTAAAGCTTATACAGCTTATGTTACATCCGTATATTTTTCGGAGTACTTTCTCTCTCGAATACTCTCAGATTTTATATGTCCGTTGTCGTAAGCACCCACGATTCGGCGGCATACAACAGAACGGTTAAAATTAACACCTGGTACAGCTGCTTCTTAGTATCCCGAGATAAGGTGGTGTTAATAAAGTCCTGCCGAAGTCCGTAAAATTATCTATTGGCGAGCACTAATCTCCACTTGATTTCTTGACTGACATTATTTTTTTACCCTTCACCACTCGCATTAACAGAGTGAAGGGTATATTAATTTTGTTCTTTCATTTATAACGACCATACGGAGGCGTGGCACAGTGTGAGATTTAGTCAATCTAGCGTCTCAAAATTAATTTTTATATGAAGTTTTAGAGATATCGACTTGAAATTTGGCACGATCGTTAAGGAGATTATAAGCTTCAATATGGTGAAAGAAAACTAGTTCCAACTAGTGTCAAAGGGGACTAGTTCCGAACTATCCTTAAAAACACTAGTTGGGGACAATTTTTTTACACATTTATATTCAATATTTCTTCTTTCTTTCTCTTCTAACTAAAACTTGTCGATATATTGATATAAGTACCCACATACAACCATTTCTATAAAATGGTTCAAGTTTCGAACTTTAGTTTTCGATGATTCTTTGCAAATGAGAAAAATAAAAAGTTAATGTTGTTTCAATGTTAAATTTATTGATATCTAAAACATTATAAAGAGGAAAAACTAAAAAATTCGACGAAAGTTCTTAAAAGAATGGAAAATATTCAAAATAAGATATTAATCAAAAACCAAAATAAAGAAATCATATACAAATTATACAAAAGTAAAAAGCGAAAAGTAGAAATAAAAAAAAAAAGGAATTTATACAAAAACAAAAATTCCAGAGTGCTGCAAGCAAAGTTTTTTATGCTAAATTATCAAATTCATCATTTAGTTGGGTGTCAGACAAAAGTGCAATGACCTCAGAAGGTAAAGTAGAACGCTTGGTTTTTGGGGGCAAACGTAAACTTGCAATCAAAGGGTCTGACGTGATAAGCAACCTATGCAATAAATCTATGTTGGTGTCAACTCGGGACGTTTTTCTTGTGAACAGTTCGCGATACTGTCTCGACTCTTTATTGCGTGCTTCTTGCGCTTCTTCAGAAAAGTTTCCTATGGGAAGAATGCATGAAGATATTGACTCCTTGCATTTCCGTTTTTGTATACTCGAAGCACTTTCAGCAAACTCTTTTTATCGCTTTCCGCGTTGCGGAATTTGTTTTGAAGTTGATGGTGCGTGAACAAGAGCAAAATCAACAGCAGAAATTTTTGAACTTAGCCAAATAGCATTGTCATGCATAAATCTTGCTTTATCACGGTGAGATTTGCTCCATCGCGGTTGAAATTGGAAGCAAAGCTTTTTTATACGATCTTTAATTTTGGTATCGTCAACATCTGGTCCAAAAATTGATAAAACGTGCTTTTCGACCGCTTCTGTTTTTTCTATTTTCACCTTGCTCATCCAAATCCAAAATAGCTCCTCTCGCGATATTTCACTCATACTAAAAAAAGGCAAAAAATGGGCAGGATTTTATTTTTTAAATTTGTTTTGGGCACATTAACAAAGATTCTGCTGGCATTTCCATCACGGAACTCCGTGGGACTTGGAAGTTCTAATCTATCAAAAATTTGAAAGCTTTAAAATTTGTCTTACCTTTTAGGTGGTTATAAAACAATTTTTTCAAAATACTTGAGTGCAAAAATAAATATTGAATAAAACAAAATTTAAGTTTAAGTAATAACCTTTAATACAAAAAATATTTTAGGCCAAAAAAAACACTCACAACTTCGACCTGATCACTCAAACTTTTGTGATCAATGTAAGCTTGAAAATCAATTGTTTCATGCTATGAAATTGCTCGTGTTTGATAGCAGTTATCACGCCAATAACATTTTTTTATTCTCTTTTGTGTTTGTTTTCGTAACAATTGGGGTCTCTTCTCACGTTAAAAAAAATATGAGCGAGTTACGAAAACATTTTTTTTTTTAATTTCGAGATGCCAGATTGATTAAATCTCACAGTGTGCGTGGTAGGTATGACAATATAAGAGTCCCCGCGATTACAGCAGTAATTTAAGAGCAATCAAGCGGAGCTAGGTCGGTCAAAAACTACTCCTACCTCCCATACAAGCTCTTCCTTTTTTTGTGGTGTCCGCCAAACTGCCCCGTAGTCTAGGAAATATCGAGCTGAAATTTGATATGCAAGCTTTAATCCTATAAAAGAAGCTTACGTTGTATGATGAGCAATATCGGAGGAATACTTCTGCAACGTTCCATACAAACTGCCCCTTTTTGGGGGTGTCCGTCTGTATGTCCCTGTGGTTTATGAGCTTTCGGGCTGAAATTTAGAATGTAAGTATCTGTCCAGAAGCAGATGTTAAGTTCTAACATAGGCAAGATCGGATTTAAACTACTCCCATATCTCACACAAATTCCCATTTTTGGGGAAAATATGCTCCAACTCACTAACTCATAATCTTATCGGTAAATCGAAAAAAATCGATAAAAATTATTGACAAAAAATTTATTTGTGAAGCTAAAAGTAACGTCCACTTCTCACCAACTCCACTGTTTTGTAGTACAAAGTTTAATAAAATATAGTTGTAGTGCAAATAACCAGTTTTACCACCATTTTTACAAATGGTGATGGGTATCTGAGCTTCGGCATAGCCGAAGATAACCGCCTTACTAGTTCTTTTTGACGGAAGATTCGAGGTAGATAAACTCATCTACTACCTCAAAACAATAATTTTCAACGTTGACTGTGTGTCCCCATCGAGAGGAGTTTTTGTTCGTCGAAATCATAAAATGAATATTTGATCCGTCATAGATTGATCAGGTCTAAAGCCGCACCGATAAGGTCCAATTAGCTTTAGACGTTCACACAATATGCTCGAAAGGACCTTGTACGCAATTGGTAATATGCCTATTCCGTGGTAATTCTTATACTCACTACGATCTCCTTTCTTGTATATGTGAAATAACAGACCCCGGCCATGCTCTCCTCTAGCCAGATGTTCTCCATGAGCTGATGCGTGCTCCTAAGCAGCTCCTCTCCAGCTGCCATAAATAATTCAGCAGGTAGACCATCGGCTCCAGCTGATTTGTTATATTTAAGTCGGGATATTGCCACACGTATCTCACTCTGGCTCGGATGTAGTCAGTTATTACCATCGTAATGGATTTGAGCGGGGTCTTCTGGAGTAGTGTTCGTATCCAGCATATTTCTTAAATGTTCTCTCTATATCTTCAGAACGTTATCCGGGTCCGTCACTAGCTGGCCATCGCTGTCCTTGCAGGAGGGCAACCCTGTTCCACGCATTCTCGCCTTAACTCTCTGGTAGTATTTTCGGGCTTCCCCTCTACTTCGGAGCAACTCAGTGCACACATCCTGGCTCATCTTCAGCTCCTTCTTTCTTCGTATAAAGAGACGAGTTGCCTCTCTTCTCTTATCCCTTTGCCGTTCACGGACAGCTGGCGTTGCCATTGGCTGCAGTTTCGCCCTGTATGCAGCATCCGTCTACGCTTCTCGCAGTCGGTTCTATGGAGTTGGCTATATATTGCCACTGCGAGGTAATATTATCAGGGGTTGGAGCATTCCGTAGCAGTTGAGTTAGGTGGGTGGAGTAGGCGCCCACTACCTCTGTGGTCCGCAGTTTACCGATGTCCAGCTTTCGTTGTGTACGGTAACGTACGTTTTTCGGCATCCGTACCTTAACTGAGGAAAGGTAGTGATCGGAGTCGATGTTGGCGCCCCTGATCACTCGTACGTCCAAAACACTCGATGCGTGCCTTACATCGACTACCACGTGATCTATCTCATTCCTCGTCAATTGTTATGGAGACCATGTTGCCTGATGAATATTTTTATGGTCCAATCTATTGCTGCTTACTACTATATTTGTTGCCGCTGAGAATTCAATCAGTCTGAAGCCATTGTTTGACGGTTCGGTGTACAGACTAAATTTTCCGGTGGTAGGCTCAAATGCGGTATCTTTGCCTATTTTAGCACCCGTCCACCCGATTTCCTGTAAAGCGATTATGTCAGCTTTGTATCGTTAGAGGACTTCCGCCAGTTGGTTGGAGTGTTCTAACATTCCAGGTGCATATCCTCAAATCATAGTCCTTATTTCGTTTGCGGTACTCGTCAGCAATTTTGAGGGGTTCGTTTTATTCTTTTCTTACTTCTTTACATTGCCATAGTTCAAACGTCGGTGGCGGGTAGTAAGCCTAACGCACCACGTCCGCCTGCCAGAATTTTACTACAGCCACCAATTCGGGGTGCGATGACCAGGGTACCACTCACTCTGAGCTAACATGCCTGGGTTTTAGGTTTTGCCTCTCACATTTAGCCGATCTCCGTCCGCAGAAGTACCACGAATACTGAGCTCTGTAATTGGCAAGGATCACTCTGATTTGCCAAGTTGAACCGATCAGAAGCTTTTTCTGGCATCACACTCCCGAAGACCCATGCTCAAGATAGACGGTATAAATCTGAGTTAAGAATTAATACGAACTATATTATCCGATCACTTCTTATAACTCCTATACAAAATAGCCTATGGTTGGTTGGTTTGCAGGCTTCCTTTCCGAGGAAAGAATCAGTTAGGTTCCTATGGACCAATTTTGTTACCATTGAGCGATTGTGGCATCCCTTCAACCGGTGATATCAGCGTGTATTGTGCCCGATTGCGTAACTTTTTCTCTTCCGGGATTTGGTACAATTGATTTAAAGTTTGGAGTTTCTCTCCAACCCGTCTAGATGATGTTCTTTCAAAAGTTTCCTATTTTGCCGATGTTCAATGAAACTTGTCCTTCTATGCCACTTAAAAATAGGGTTTACCTGGCACTCACATATAATACGGTCAGTAGATGGTTCTGTGCTTTTACCGTAGTAGATGCACTAGCTTTTCGTTGCGAATTGTTTGCGTGTCTACCTATGGATCCGTGTCCATTTAGGAAGGTAATCATCTTCTCTATTTGGTCTCTTTCGATAATTATTACGTTCGACTTAAGTTTCGGGTTGTATTCAGGCCATGGCTCTCTAGCTTTTCTACAGGTTTTTTTATTCTTCCATCAGTCGTTTGCTGTTCTCAAAGTATTTCGTATCGCTTTCCTGCAGGGCTTCTTTATACGCTCTGCATTTGCCCTCAAATCTGTTGTGTCTAGGTATCTACGTGGTCAGAACACAGTTTTTCTTGGATTTCTTGGGTAAATAGGACCTGAACACTTTTGATTTTGTGTTGTGGGACTTCAGTAATTTACAGCCGCCACACTTTCAGTAAATAGGAGAATATGCTTCTGTAAAACTTTATTTACGTTTATTTCGTCGGCGACTCGTTAAAAATCAAGTATTTCCGCTTGAAAAACGCTGCAGAAGTGTGGAATCATTGATCTCATACTCTTTCATAGTAGATACCGTGGCCGACCCTGTCATTCAGTTTTGACCCATCAGTAAAGATGTTAAGTGATCCAATCATAGCGTTTTCGTTCTCTGTCCACTCTTTATTTGTAGGCCTTTCAAGTTTTGTATAGGATTTTCGATTTCCGTGCACTAAGCATGTAGTCACTTTTGGTCAGGATCCTTCTGTGACCGCGAATTGGATCTTAGATTTTTTATCTCGTTTGATCTGAGACCAGAGCTTTTGCAGCTCAAACCAGATAGTAGTAAATTGAGTATTGTGTGGATACCTTAGAGTTGGCTGATCTCATGCATCCGATAATCAGAAGACAGGAGGAACGCTGATCACGATTCATTTGTCGGAACTTGCTTTTCTTGCTATGCGCATACCACCAGACTATGGAGTCGTATTGAAGTATTGGCTTAACAATAGCGTTGTAAATCCAAAGTGTAACTTTGGGTTTGAGTCCACAGGTTTTTTCAATAGCTTTCCTTTATGTGTATAAATCTACGTTGGTTCTGCTTCCTATGTTTTGTCTCCAGTTGAGCTTCCTGTCCAAGATGATGCCAAGATAGAAAGTAAGTTGTTTGTTGCCCAGATATACTTTATATTTGGTTTTGTAACGTTTTTTGTTGTTATACAGTAGTGTTTTACTTTGCAAACAAAATTTTGATTTAAATTTTATTATCCGGTTTCCGTATTGTCAGCACACTTTTCAAAAATTTTCATTCAATACAAATATTTCAACCAGTTCAGTTCGGTTAATATATAAAGAGTGTGTAATATTATACGTCCCCGGTATATATATATAAATATATATTGTGAATTGTGAAAGATTATTACTCCCACAATTGTGTATCCTTCGTGCGAATTGTTTTTGGGAGTTTTTCTTCTTTGGTTTTGGTTACGTGGTACAAATTTGATGGTAAGTTGTGCCATATATTTGATGGTGTCGAATTTGGGATAATGACATCGGTTCATTCATTAGGTGTGGGTCTGTTCAGGACCCAAATCCATCAATCAACTTTCCTTTTGTGCTAGTGGTAAAAACACTATAAAAGTATACCAGAAAAATTGAGATAATGGTGCATAAACAGACAACCTCTAAATTCTTCATCTTCATCAACTTATATCAGAGGGAAGAAACCTATAGCAACGCTTTGCCTTACAAACAAATAAAGGAATATATCGGGAGTATGAAAAACATCCGTTGACAAAGTTTTCAATTGCCATTTTTAAGGATGACAACAAGATTTGTGAAATGTCCTGCCTGTATGGGAAATAATGCGTGAATCTTGCTATTCCATCATCTTTTATTAAATTGCTATCATTATTAATCATTTAGAATAATTAATTAGTGTTAATATTTTTTGTTTTATATCACAGTTTAAATTATCTAACCCAATTTTTTTTTGTAACCTAAATTGTACACTGCCAAAATGAGCTATACCTATTGATCCTAGGAGGTTTTTATATTCAAATTTCCTGAGGACTTCGTGGGACTTGTATGGTGAGTTTTATTACTTTTCCTATCATCACTTTGTATAAGCCCTATTATCACTTTGTATAAGCTCATATCCTACACAACACACATTATTTTCTAACTTTGTAATTTGAATCCAGCAGTGGATCATATTTTTTTTTTGTTTTAAATAATTTTCTAATATTATATTTTTCTTTTTAACAAATTTGGATTAATGTTGTTCTTATCTGTTAATTTTAAATGTTTTTAAAAAACACCTATATGAAGTTTTAACTTGTCGTGTTGTGCAATCGCGAACAGTTAAGGGCATAACTTAGAAACTTGCATTAAAGGGCTGATAACTAGCATCAGCATGGCTGGGTGGGTAGGTGCAATGGTAGCAGACTAACATCAAATGCTATCGCCTTAGTTTAACTTCGATCTACATTTCTTATTTAATTTTCCGGTTCTTCCACTATTAATTTGTCACCTTACAGTTTAGTACATGGAAAACCTACCTTACTAACTTTTATTTATAGTAACGATTACTAACCTATTTACTCCGAAAAGAACTCCCCCATGACTGAGCACGGCCGGGGCCGGAAGGTAGCTGCCCTCGGAGGAAATAGAGTTTACCGGCATGTGGTTTGAAGGGCGGTTTCCGGATGAACAGTACAGTAATGCCCCGATTTGGGTCGATCCGATTTGAGTCGTCTATAAAAATTTAAGTTTTTCCGAATTGCGTCGCCAGTGTTTTGTTTTGCGTGGCAAATTAAAATTGTGGCTTCAACTTGCGCCGTTAATGCTTTGGTTTGCGTCATTTTCTAATTTGTGCATACAAAGGGGTTTCCTAATTTACTTTAAAAAAAAAAACAATGCAGATGGATATGTCGTCCGCGTACGCTACCAGCGTGAATTCCTGCGTATCCAGCTGTTTGAGCACGCTCTTGACATCTAGGTTCCACAGTAGCGGTGATAATACTACTCCTTGTGAGGTACCTCTCATTACGCTTTTAGGGAGTGTGTAATTTCCAAACATGGAGATGAAAGTTCTCTTCAGTAGCATATTGCGTATCAGTTTGCTAATGTATGAGTTGGTCTGTATGCTATTAAGCTTTGTCATTGTGCAGAGGGTTTGGATATTGTTGAAGGCTCCCTATATGGCTACTAGAGACAATTCTTTCCTCTCTAATGATTTCCTTAGGGAATACAATATAGTGTGAAGTTTCTGTCGATTTCCCCCTTGTATATGAGTGTTAAGCATTCGATATGAAAAACAATAAACCCCATTGTGTTCCACTGTAGACATGGTCATTGCTCAAATATATAAGATTTTTCAATATTCATACATGTATAAGTTGTAAACGTTCATCGGTCGATATCATGCCTAAAGTTGCTAGGCTTGCAAGTGTGTCATTCTTTTATTTTACTGATACATTTAATGAAATTTGCTTCATTACACCCGTAAATTGGTTTAAAGCTATAAAAAATATGAAATAATACCAATTCACTCCTCCTGCTACTAGCCTACGCTGGCCTCTCATAAAGCCCAACAATGTAGCACAACGTCCATGGAATAGTATCGTATCTATAAATTTTCTAACATAACTAAGTCCCCTGTCAGGTCATAATTTGCTTATGATGTGTTTTGTTAGCTCTGTGGGTCTTTATGTTGTTCTTTCGTCTGGTGTTTTATAGTTTTAAATTTGTCCTGTGTCTTTTTTGTGCAACCTTCTAAAAGCCCTGTGATGTGATGGCATATTAGTGTGTAACAACAACACTAACCCACCTTCTTTCCACCCTCCAGTTGTTTCGCTTTGGATTATAATTTATGTCGCTGTAGTTGTTGTTGTTGTTGTTGGTATACGTGTACGCATTCATTGTTGTGTTACGATTTGGTCACCTTCTTTGGCGTTCCTTCCGTTTTGTGGTTGATTTGAAAAGTGAAATTTATTAAAAAGTAAAACAACAGCAACAAAAAATTCTTCTAATTGGTTCAAAGGGCGTTTTACATTCTTTGCGTTCCCATGGGGTCTTGGTATTCACTTACCACTGTTTAGGATGCTATTGCTGTTACTGACACTGACACCACCCCAACCACACTCAGCAGCGTTCTTTTTGCTTCTGCTTCTGTAGATGCTAGTGCTTGTACAGCGAAATGAACATCGGAGACAGCAATTGCCGCCGGCAGACAATTGTCATAAATTTAGATTCCTTTGATATTTTAATGTTTTCATAATGAGATTTTCTTATTACATTTTTCACGTTCGACGACAGTTGAAAAATGTGTAATGACACAAAACAACAAATCGTTGAGGAAAAAGCTGCAGGATATGTATACAAAGAGTATAATTCGAACATAAATATTTCATTTCTGACACATTGACGGTTGAAGACCTTGTCATGAGAAAGATCATAAATTTCATCAACGATAGTCTATATTTCAAATAATAAAATATGCAAAGTAAAAGAAAAAGTTGCCACTGCAACAACATTGATTAGAAAAGTGTAGGAGGATAATGATATGAATAATATATATATATAATTTAGTAAAAGTCTTCCTGTTCGCTTCTAACACTGATATTAATATGGTATATTGTATGAAAAGCTTGTTATGAGCAAAAGTATAAGGCATTAATGAAGTATTTTAAGACCAAATTCGTTTCATGACTTTTTAAGACTGAACGTTATGACAATTTAACAGGAATAATAATTTCTAAAATGTTACTATGGGATTGTTAATAGTCAGAATTGTTTCACCCCTTCTGGTACCTCCCATACAAAATAACCTATTTTTGGAAAAATTAACTTTTCTCCCATACACCGAACACCACAGGATAAGTTAAGCTCGTGCTACTATGGGGGGTCGGCAGGTAGCGGATAGCTGATCGTCCTACAGATATGTAGGTTAACTACGGTTAATAAGTAGTCCCCGACCAGAGGGCGTACTATAAAAGGGTACATGTGCCTGATGACGAATCTATGACGTGGCGAATCAGGGCCGCCAGCACTACATCGCATGGGTTGTACTCTACTCCAGAGGTACAAATAGGAGGGTGATATCTCAGTGGTTCCCGTAGTCAAACAAAAAACCCATAGCGTCTGTTCCATATTAGGCGGCTTCCTGGTTAGCGTCTGTCTCACAAAGAGCGGTTGAAATGAAACCTGGGGGGCTGGGCTTGCCACCCGCCACTAGTATAATGGCAGTGAATAAAATGAGAAATAAGAGAAAAAGAACCTCCCAAAATGTTGACGAACACCACAAATGTTTTAAGGACCATGATTTGAGAATATGCACTTGAAATGTTAGGAGTCTATACCGACCAGGTGCCTCAATTCAATTGGCGGAAGAGTATAAGGCTGGCATAACTGCTATATAGGAAATCCGGTGGACTGGATATTGATGCTAGCAGATGAGGATGTATCACTGGTACTACAGCTGCCACGCGGGTAAGCATGAATTTGGTTGTGAATTTGTGGTCGGCAAGAGACTACGACCCTTGATCTCTAGGTTTACTCCTGTCAGTGAACAATTCGCCACTATAAAAGTCTAGGCAACATTTTTCTTCATCACACTGTGGTCATGCTCCGACAGAGGAGAAAAGTGACGAGGTCAAAGACGAATTCTACACCCAACTTGAAGAAACATATGACCGTAGCCCGGGCAAAGATGTTAAAATCGTGCTGGGAGATTTTATTGCCAAAATAGGCTGGGAGAATGTCTTTAGCCCAACGGCCGGAAAATTTAGTCTGCATACTGACACATCACCAAACGGAATCAGACTGATTGATTTCTCTGCAGCAAGGAACATGGTAGTTAGCAGCACATGATCTGACCACAAAAACATCCACACGGCACCGTGGACATCTCCCAATCAGGTTACGAGAAATCAATTAGATCACGTGGTAATCGATGGAAGGCACGCGCCAATTGTCTTAGACGTACGAATGGTCAGGGGTGCGAAGCGGTCCGTACTGGGATATGTGAAGCCCTTAAACGATAATGCCTGGTACGATGTCGAGTGCCGCAATGTCACCCGGGAATAAGATGCTGCAGCCAATGACAACGCCAGCTGTTCATGAAAAGCACAGGGAGAAGAGGCGGGAGCCGACTTGACTCTTTAGGCGAAAAAACGAGAGCCGAAGGCGCAGAATAAATCGTGCATTGAAGAATACAAGAACGGAGTACCCTCACGAATACCAAATCCTCTGTTCGGATTTGCAAGGATCATCTGCGCCATACAATACGACGAGAGGTCTTAGACAGGGTGATGGTTTGTCATGCATACTGTTTGATCGGCGGGTAATGGGCGAACAATCTTCAATTACTTTATAAAGAAAAAACACTTGTTTCTTTCGGTTGTTAAGGGGTTTTTATTAGTAACTTCAACACTGCTGAAGTTGGGGTTTGCTCGCAGAAGACTGATCGTCGCGATGACTATCAGTTCTCGCTATACTCATAACTTCGAAATTATTATAATAAGCATTCTATTACAATTCATATTAGAGAGCTTTAGAGAGAGATAGATATAAATACAGTGGGGGTAATAAATAAAAGTATAATTCATGTTGTTTTATTGGGAGTCTGAACACATACTGTTCAACAAAGTGATGAAGAAGGTGTTAAGGAAAGCAGCGGTAAACATGTCTAGCACCATATTTAATAAGAGTCACAAGTAGTCCGCGATCCAGGAACAGATTTTCATGACCAATCGCCTCCCGGATAAAATTCGTTAAATGATTAATGGAGTTGTATAATGAAGCCTAGTGAAAGCCAGCTGGCGCTTTCTTGGTGAATTTAACAGTAGCACCCCGTCAAACATGTACAAAAATAATAAAATGCAGTCTTTTTCTCCTGGGTGAAACTTTGTTAGATGATAGTTTATACGTTATTGAATACAAATAAACGTCAGCTGGCCTACGTTGGTGGAATGATCGTCAGATGGGACCTAAAGGGTCTACTGTAGCACAATGAAAATGTTGGAAAAATAATATCACAACTGTTAAAGTATTGCTTTTTTATTAAGAATTTTGCATTCAGAGGCACTCTGTATCACCACAGTTGGCGATACAGGGTGTCAAAGTTGACCACTTTGGTGCTGCTGAAACTTTCAAAGCTTGGTACTTTTACAATGATAGGCCGTTAACAAAGATGTTTCACTTTAAAGAATCTGCTATACAATGCAAACAAAAAACACAATAAGTGTTGCAGAATATCTTTTACCGTTATTAAGATGTTATTTATCAAAGTTTAAATTTGTAAATTTTTCATCGAATTTCTTCAGTGTTTTATTAATAACTCAGCCTTTTGAGAGAAATTATTATATCTGAAACCACCACTGAATTGGGTACACTTTCATAAAGAATACAAACAGGTCATTTTACATGTTTGACGAGGTGCTACTGTTCAATCCACCAACCGATCGCCAGCTGACTTTCACTTGGCTGCATTATACATTAAGCATTTGACGAGCTTTCGTCCGGGAGGAAATAGCTGAGAAACACAGTCGGATACAGCTCATCTGGCGGTGTTTGAGAGAAAATTACACCGCAAAATATATGGACCCATTTGCATGTGGTCAAGCGAATCAAAGTGCAACGATTACGCTGGCTAGGCCATGTCGTGAGGATGAATGAGGAAACTCCAGCGCGAAAGTAATTCTATCCAGACCTCGATGGACGGCGCAAAAGAGGGCGGTCGCGACTACGTTGGAAGGACCAGGTGGAGAAATCACTGACGCTGCTTGGTAGGACTGATTGGAGAAGGTCCGCAAAAAAAAGGAAGCGAATCGATGTCTATTATCATTTTGACTTCTGACTTAGACATTAATATATAAATACAAATGTTGTCGTTATTTTTAATGCTAGTAATAATAATAAGTTAATTGTCTGGTACCATTATGCACAACCCTGAAAAAAACCTTACCACACCCCTTTCGTGTGCCACCAATACAGATTACCGAATTTTCCCATATAAAGGGTGCTCTTTTTAGAGGCATAACATTTTTTTAAAATATAACAGAAGAAATTCATTGGCCTTACTACAATTTTGGCCTTAGGTTAGGTTCCGTTGTGATATGATTCTAAATACTTAGCTAGGTTGCGGAATTTGCCAATGCATCGGCACTTTTGTTACCATATATGTCTTAATGTCCTGGAACCTATGTGAGGGTAACCGTTAAATGTCTCGCTATCATTTTGAACATTTCTCGAAGTGGTGTACTCATTCCCCAGGAATCTGATAGCCGATTTAGTATATGTAAGTAAATTAATATTGCCGCCTAATATCCTTTTATACTAAATTTGCTCCACGGCTATTCTAATGACCGCATTTTCGGCCTGAACTATGCTTCAGTGATTTTGAAATAAATCTTGCGAATTTAACATTTTGGCATTATACAAATCTGTATGTGCAAATTCTTGACACGCTATGTCACAGAGTTTTGTCTTCTTGACTCAATCTTTATCACAATATATATGTACGAGACCCCGTAAATCTTTACTATTTTACAAATGTTCAGCAAATTATTATCACATGAGGAAGGCTACCACTTACTGCCCACGACTAACATTATAACTTCCACCTCAACCATCGTTAGTATCCCCCAGATACTCGTACAATAATTCATAAGTGGTAATAATACCATCACTACTATATTTTATAGAAACAACCGTAACCCTTACGCATAAATTGTTCCCATACATATCGTTTACATATGACTTCGTCTAATGGACCGCCACAAACGAGCAACAAAAACAAATTGTATCAATTTGCCAAAATACGGACGACACGGACACTCAACGGCCGGAGGGTAGGTTTGACAACCATAACACTTTATCATTTGCCACGCTATTGAGTGGGCCCATGAATGGTTTCATAAGGACATTTTGATAATCAAAGGCACTGAAAGGACGAAGGAGGGCAGTGATATTATCGTAAATAACGAATGAGTTATAAAAAATAAGAGAATATGTAAATATTTTACGATTTTTATGAGATTTTTCACGTGCGTGTGTCGAATATGGGTATGGGAGGAACGGAAAACCGGGACAAATATATTTCTATATTTGTTAAAGGGAGCAGAAGGAGGTACATAAGGAAAACCAGAAAAATTATGGTTATATTTATGGCATATAAATGGGGCATAATTTAACAATCAAATGTCGAATCATGAATTATGAAATAAATGACATAGTGTTGGGAACCAGACTACGCCACAATGCGGGGTGAGTTGAATTTACCATTTAGTTGATGTAAAGACAGAGGAAGCTGGATTAGGAAGTGAAATGAGGCGTTAGATTATACTATTGATGTGATTGGAATTTAAGAATATGATGTTAAACTTTTTGTAAAGATTTGTGACATTAATCAAATAAATTTTTGTACAATTTTACATATAAGGCAATATCAATGGATTTTAGATTGATGCAAAAAAAATCTGTGTGTTGTGTTTTAACAAAAACATATCTTGTGAGTGCAACACTTTAATAATATTACGCTCGCCATATAAAAGTGCATTATATTCTAGTTCATAAGCACCCTGCAGTTGGCGCAAATAGTGAATGACTAGCGATATCATTAATCACTGAGGATTACCACTCATGATTTGCCAAACTACCATCAATGCTTTTGACTGACGAATTTAACATGGGGATGAGATTGGCGGTAGTCAGTTGCCACCTTCCGCATAACCTTTTACTTATGATTTCATTAGTAACATGTGATGTGTTATTTCACTGATACTACTGCCATAACGAAATCGTTAATGTTTTTACAATAACTATTTATATAGTGCACTAGCAGACCCGGCGAACTTCGTCTCGCCCCAATTTTATGCCTTCAGATAAACTCAGTAGAGAATTTTTGATAAATAAAGTTTTTCCATTAGTTTTCCGCCGCAAAAACAAACAACGAAGGCGGTTCTCCAGAACTCGAAAAGGCAACGTTCAGCTGACCGCACGTAAAATAGGGAAATTCGAGATAAATCTCACATACTTCCAACGATTGGCCTTGCAATTTATTGATTGTCGTCGGGGAATTGAAATGGATGATCAGTTGGAATTATCTGATTCGTAAGATAGGGACTTCCTCTTCTTTGAAGTTGTTATTTATGATCGTCTGAAATCACATTTTTTTATCAGATTCTTGACGGACAATCGCGTACCGTTGCATAATTTCGATTGATTAAGATTCCGCAATATGATTATGATCGATCCCACCTTTATCTGTAAATTATGCGGCATTTTAAGCGAGTGGAAAATTCGGTCGGATTGTTGGTCGCTTCATCCTCTACGGTCACGCTGTAAACAGATTTGTACGAATGCAGTTCTCAAGCGATTTAACTTTCTAATTTGAAATTCTAGGTATTGATGTCTTTATTCTTCTCTGCTAGTAACATACTGCCCGTAAATTAATCCAATCGAGATTTTTATAATTTTGTGCAATGTCATGAGTTCCTTTTTCAACGATGTGAACTGGCAAAAATTTGCAGGGAACGATATCAATTCATTCGAAACATCAACCCGAATTTGGCCACTGCAGACCGCTAACAGTTGTTTCGGGAATTCAGCAGAAGATGGGAGGTTCTGGAATGAGCCCCTAATTTTTTGGTCAATTACAACTTCTTGACATTAACGACGTTTTCAAGCATGGTTTTAGTAAACAAAATCATAGCCCCAGAAAATCGTTTTAAATCCCCTCGTAATTCCTTTATCGTTCGGTCAACTACTTCCAAAGCTCGTTTATTCGTTATCGCGCATTCATCCGAAATGTTGATTTGGCATTCCCGCATCTACTTCCCGTTGCGAAATTCTTGGTCATTGTGTACTTTGGCTTTTTAACCGTGATAATATTCATCGAAAGTTTTAAAGCGGAATTTACATTTCGAATGCCTTCCAACAATGTGGCAGATATGCCAGAGGATTCAGCGGCTAACGTTATTTGAGATCTTGACCAAATTGTTGCCAGAATCAACAAAAAATGTCTTGACTGTCCCACTCGGAGCATCGAGAAAGTAAATGCCTCCAGTTTCATCGTGAAACGTACACGTTCTTGTACTCAGTATTTAACAGCGGCACATTTGTTCGAACTCTTCCGGTCAGCTCTTCTAGATTATAGTCTTGCTACCGTTAAAATTCGCGATCGACTGCATCTTGCATCGAACGATTTGACGCTGGCATTCCCAATGTCGAAAGGAGATTGGCACGCACCCCATCGGGTTCGACGGATTTTTTATTTAAATATTATTTTTCTCGTTACCAACCAACATTTAACCGAAATTTTCCACCTAGACATCGTTCAAACCCATCAAATCATGCGAATCATTTTTTTTGGACTTTTCCGGAATTTTTTTAGTTTTTCACTAAGAATTTTCTATTTTTTCATTCGAAAAGCCATTCCGTAACAACTGCACACAAAATTCCAAACAAAAAACCAATTTTCAATTATTCCAATTTCCCAACTTTTCGAAGGATTTTCCCAAAATTATCTTGCATAAAACCCTCATACTAATTACGAACAATTGAATAAAAATTGAGTAAAATGGGCCAGCCGTTCTCTCTTGATGAATTACTACACACTGTTCACACCATTTGTATACATATAGATTTCACAATAAACCGAATTTTTCCAAGCAGCACAACGAATACCTTTATCAAATCAAGCGATACAATAAAAAATTTCTTTAAATAAATCCAAAATTTTCGAGTTTTTTCCAGAATTTTCCGAGTTTTCCACCAAGAATTTTTCTATTTTTCTATTCGAAAAGTTATTTCGGAATGATTATCCGAAATTTTCACATTTACACCATTCAAAATTATCAAAACACAATAAAATGTAAAATTTCGTCGAAAAAAAAATTTAAATTTTTGGAATTTTCCATAGTTTTTCAACCGAAAAGCCACTACGGAACAATTGCACACAAAAAGTTATACAAAAACTCAATTTGGGTTGCAAAATGTTTCTGAAAAAATCCAAATTTTTCGAGTTTTCCGGAATTTTCCGAGTTTTCCACCGAAAATTTTTCTATGTTTCCATTCGGATTAATTATCCAAAATTGTTCACTGTTACATCGTCCAAAATTATAAAATCATACGATAATATGCAAAATTTCGTCGAACAACATATTCAAATTTTTTGAATTTTTTCCGGAATTTTCCGCATTTTTCAACAAAATTTTTCCATAGAAAACTATTCGAAAAGCCATTCGGTAACAATTGCACACAAATTCCCATACAAAAAGGCAATTTTAGATTTGTCGAATTTTCCGACTTTTCCGGAAGATTTTCCCAAAATTTTCTTTCACATAAACCTGCTCCTGGCAATAACGAACAACTGAAAAAAAGTTTGAGCAAAATCGGCCCAGCCGATCTCAATTGATGAATTACTATACATTTTTGCCACCATTTTTATATATATAGATTAATTCTTCTTTTTCATTTTTTATTCGACGTTTTAATTGGCTTCTGCTGGTCATTTTACCTTTGTTATATAAGCACAATAGTTTCTTACTTAAATGACACTTTGTGAACGAACTTTCGATTGCGACTGACGCCAACACAAAATATTCAAAAACAAGCCAAACATAGTTTTTTCTTATTTATTTTCTTTGGAATAATAATGTAAGTTGACGACAATAAGGAAGACATGAATATATTCATCGTTACACTACGTTTGTATAACGAAATCGTTAATGGTTAAAATACCTCGAAAGGCTTTTTTGAAGTTCCATGGTAGCAAGAATAAATAATCTTTGTTTGATTGTATCAAATCATGAACCCCTTAACATTATTGTTAGTGAATTCGTTAGTCAAAAAGTGTTTCGTAAGAAAGTCAAAAGGCGAATTGTTGGATAACCTGTGGCAACTGTAGTAACTAGTCGATTTTTCGTTAACCAAATACCTAACGATTTTGAGTCAATTTCTACTTTTAAAATAGAAGGGCAGCTATGGGCACCACTACATTGAAAGCCTTGCATGTGTTTATGCTTTTATTTGTTGTTTTTTGTTACAACTTCATCGTATCGATACGAATTCTTATGTCCTTGAAGCTCCGAGAGAGCTCCCTGCCCATAGCTGTTCATAAGGGATAATACAAATTCTGTATATTAATAGATATAGGTACATATGTAAAACTGTACTGGGTAGAAAAATATAAAAACCTCAACTGCATTTTTGTTATAGCACGACTAGTGGGCCCGGCATTGCTGCGCTATTGCTTATTAACTTAAAATATGTTTCACATTTCTTACAGCCCTCAGTGCTATATAAACGATAATTTTTATATTTGTAGGTCTACAAATTACTTTAAACCATTTCTGCTTCGAATGACATGAGAAATAAAAATTAATTGATTGTCCACGTGCTCTAATTCTTCCACCAGTTGGATCTTATATGGATGTAGGCCAAGATCTTTCCTAAACATTTGCAGAGACCGAGTTGCTGAGCAAGACGTCGTTTCGTTAAATTCGAGTCCCCTGTCGTACTTACGTCTACAGAGGCGATGGTTTCTCCAGTACCCAGGCTTAGCGCTTGATTTCGATGAAAATTTTCCAAAATAGTACCATAAACTTGACAAAGTGCTCCTTTTTGGTGGTATCAAAAGTATTATAGGTCTAAATGGATTATTTACAAATGATCGGTAAAGCTACCTCAGACTTACTGTCAAATTGCAGTGGATTAGTGGTTAGAACAAAAGACTTCCACGCCTCAACTGCCTGGTGTACGGACAATTGTTTGATACAGTTTAATAGTCAAATATTGACGTGCGTGGGCAGTGCCTTGGCACTTTTTACCAAATTGGTTCCATATAGCCTGTTCATATCTCTAGGCAAGCTGCAACATACTGTGAAATTTTGAGGCCGATCAAACCATCACTGTAAACAGTAAAAATGTTTTATTTTAAAAGTGGCGTTACAGAGCCCACTTCCGTCCTGGCTGCAATTCATACTGTACCAACAACATTTATAACAAATATCATCTTCATACCTCTGGTAGTTCTTGATACATATACATTTTTAATAGTATAGATGGTACCACGCCTCTTTTTCCAATCACAACCAAGTATAGCCAAGAGCTATCAACAGGTCATCGGTACTACTTTGTTAAATTTTCGGATCAATCAGTTTATTAGAAAAGTAGTCAGAGCGATTTTTGAAAAGATGCGTGGCACCGCCCTCTTCCGCCCTTGCAGTAATTCAAAGAGCACCAACAACATATATATTAGATCTCATTTTCATACCTCTGATAGTTCATGAGATATAGCCCTCGTAATTTTCAAGTTGAATGGGCGGTGCCACGTCCTTTATCCAATCACAACCACGTATAGCCAAGGATTATCAACAGGTCATCAGTATAACTTTGTAAAATTTTCATATCAGTAGGAATATTAGAAAAGCCGTCAGCCGTCATTTCGGCGAGAACTTCGGGCGACAGATTCTCGCACTCGTGTCGAATGTTGTTAAGGGCTTCTAGGGCCTCGGGCTGGTTCACGAAAACACGGGACTTCATAAAACTCGAAAAAAGTCTGGAACGGTCAAAAATAAGAGCATTTTTCAATAGGATGGCTTTTTTTGGCCCAACTTGTATATAGAAGATACAATATTTGAGAAATTTTTGCAGTGTTGAGCCGAGTTCTTATATTGGAAACCTGTTGTAAAGACGTATAAATTTCAACCTGAGGGATTGAGCACTTTAAACAGGAGAACGAAAACCCGGATTTTTAACCATAAGTCAAAATTTTGAGGGTGTAAGGAAACTTTGGTATACAGGGCCTACAACATGCACTGGGTCACTCCCAAAGTTCCTTAAATTTTTTTTCCATTTTGTCACCGTGTGTAATTATTTGCTAACAAAAACAGAGATTCGTCACTTACCCTAGAGTGTTTTCAAAACATACCCTTATTCTTTTTGTAGCCACCATGAATATATATATCGAATATAACGCTATAACACCAATAATTACCATTTTTTCACAGTCCTACTGTGACAAGCTAATTCTTTGCTCATCACTTTTATTAGTTAAGTTTACTTTTCTAAAAGTAAAACGAGAAAAAATATTAAAAACAATATTACTAAATTCCTTGAAACGCCCCGGCACGTGGCGACCACAAATCCACTAAAATGCCTCCCAAAAAAAAAAGGACCACGTTATCTTTGACTTATGCGTTACAAATATTTTGTTTCAATAACAATATCGCCGGCAATGGGAGGGGGGTTCTCCTTTAAAAACATTTGTATAACTCATTATTAAGTTGTCATACGACAATGCAGGCACGAAGATAACATTTATTTTATCAACAAATTCCGCAACTTTTTTCTGTTTTGTTTGTTGGTTCATGGATCCTTTGACGTTTGCAAGGGAAAGTTGTACACACAGTAGAGAGTACGAGCACGCTTTACAACATTTTGTGGCTTTTTCTTTTGATGAAAGATTTGAATGAAACGTATGTTCCCGGCGAATACATTAATTTTATGTAACAAGTAGATTTGTAGATAAGGTTCGTGTTCGTGAATGAAGGGACGATGTACAGTGGTGTCGGAAGATTATTTAAAGTACTTCAAATGAAAATACGAAATTATTGTCAAAATGAGATGTCATCTTTACAATGTATTATTTCTCTATAGACAAACTAATAAGTTGATGCTAAATATGTTATATTCAAAAATTAATTTGTCTATTTTTACAAAAACCCAAGTTTTCAGTCAACTACAAATGTCTCATTGATAAAAAAAAACTACCAAAAATCAAAGAAAGAATTGTAAAACTATAGTACCTTTACACCAATCATTAGTTTACAAGCCTACAATATCTTACGAACTAAGTTTCGTTGATCAAGTTTAAAGCAATTATTTTTTTGATGATAGAGTTTAAATATTTCAATATTTAAAAACTATCGTTTCTCATATTGTATTCAATCTTGCTTGGCAATTGTTTGATTTACCTCCACCATTTTGTTCCCTCTATAACACCCATACACCACTGTTGCGACGTGTGTCATCGCGGATGTTTAACCGTCTTTTGTGTTGACGCATCGTTTGTATGACCGTCAGGCAGTCCGCCTACTTTTTTTTCTGAATCACAGAGAATATAAAAAGTTCCTTTTATTGAAATTTCAAATATGTTAAATGTTATTTTTGTATACGCTGTCGATTGTATGGGATGACCGTTAAAATGTTGTATGTCAAACTAATTTGAAAATTGCCCTTTTTTCTTCGGCGGCATGAACAAGAAGTTGACATAGTTGCTAGTTGCTGTTGTTGTCCTTTTTGGTTTGTTCTGACCACTTGCGACCCTAAATGTGCGCCCGTCTTAAGGGGTGAGAAATTAATTTCGTAAAATGATTTTTCTTAGCATTTGCAGCGGAAAAAGATCAAAAGGAACTCAAGTTTTTTGTTTGTCTGTGTTTTTTTTATAACTAATGCATGTTTTAGTCGTTTAATCAAATAAGTTAATAAATTAAAACGAGAACCTAAGGCGAGTTATTTTAGATTTATTGAGGATAATCATATAAGATTACATAAATAAACGAATGATTAAATACTGCAGTTATTTAAATTTGGTTTCATTTGTAGAGTGGAACTTTTATTTATGGTCCAGTGAAATTTTCAGTTGTACCTACAATAGAGCTTGAACTAGTTGCTAAACATTTATATTTCTTAGTGATTTAATGCGGAAATTGACTAGGACATTTGAACTTTCTTTCTCGACTTCTTACATGTCCTTTTTATCCTTATTTTCAGAAATTACAGAAAACGATCTTTAAATTATACTTTACAACATTCAAATGTTGTACAAAAATTATGCTCAAAAAATTTTACTTGGGTTGTTCTATGAGCAAAAACCAACTAACTTTACTTTTATTAATCATGTTGTGTATTTTCAAAGCATTGTGTGAACAACGACCTAAAAATGTCAAATTTAATTTTTGATATCAGACGTCTCCATCGAAATTTAACAATGATTTTTATGTGTAACAATTTGACTCCTTACGTGTTTTTTTCGTCCTAGTTTCGAGAAAAGTAAAAAATGTGACAAAAATTTTCTACATAAATTTGTTGATTAGTAAATTTAACTTGGAGTGTTCTAAGACAAGAAAAAAAAACAAACTGGTCTTAATTTAAAGAGCTGCGAAGACGAACAACCAATATAATGTTAGTCTTAACAGTTCGTACGGCCTTGCTTAGTCTCTTCTAGCTAATATTTTATAGTTGTAAACGAAGGCGCAGACTCCTTCAGAGTAGAATCTGGTTCGGATTCAATATTAGTCGGATTGAATGAAAACTTTTAAATGAATGTATTGAATCACACACCGGTGTCCAATTTTTTTATACATTTACAAATTTACTGTATTTTAGCCCTAGAGAGATACAACTTGACATGCCAATAGTACTTGTAAACACATATATGAACATGCAAACACGAAACTGTCAATTCTGTTTGAGCGGAAGAGGCGTGGCAAAGTTGTATTATATACAAAATATACAATCTTGTGTAAAGATAGTACTCGGCACTACAGGTTCAAATTTGTAGACAACGTGTAAGATTTTAAGCACAGGAAGATAAAATTTGGTACAAGGACTGTACTCGGCACTACAGCTCCGCATATAAAGAAGAACATTTTATTTTCGGTCGGTAGGTGGCGGATGCATGGCAAAAGTGTTGTTTATAATATTGGTTAAACAGATACTTACTTAGCTGACACTTTTTTGTAAACGTAAATTTTGTACAGATCATAACTCATACTACGTCAATACTCTCCCCTAACGATGATGCGCCCTTATATTTTACGGATTATTTTCCTTTCGTATACTGTCAGAACCGATTCATCCGCTTGTATCCTAATCCACTATTCTGAACCTTACATCAAGACATGGAGAACCAGTGTCTAGTATTTGTCTAGAGAGGGCTGTCATTAAATCGTTTGGTTATTTTGAAGTAGCATCTATTCGTTAGCAGGAATCTTCTCGGGATTTCGACGCTAACTCTATTAGTTTTATTGAAGGCGAAGCATAGGTAGATAAAATCATCTACCACTTAGAAATTATAGTTGTCAACGTTCAGACGGCGGCCCAAACGAGTACATTCATTGTTTGTTGAAAATTATAACTTATTCTGTACTCGTTCACCGATAGGCCTATTTTTGCTGATTCCTTCTGTAGACCTGAGAAGACTGCAGTCACATTCCGCAATCTTCAGCCGATGATGACTACGCCATCGTGTTTACTGAAGCTTTCCTCATTATCATTTCTATTACTATTTTCAGAGGTCACATGATAATTTGAAATCTTCATGCTTCTCAGCGGGAGCTAGGAATTGATTTTAGACACATAGTTCCTTGATGAAAATTGTTTACAATTCTTCGTAGATTCCGATTATGGTATACGATATTTGCGAAAAAAATTGACCCGCCCTAATGTATATTTTTCTTGATAATACCATTTGGACTTAGTATATATAAAAATATTGATTTTCTCCATAAATAAAAAAAATATGCGGATATCATAAACCATTAAGAAGATATTCCCAAATCTTAAGCTGTTTAAGCCGTCTTAAGTTTTTGGAAAAATTTTCTCAAATTTATTCAAAAAACTTTCTTGGGTTGAATGGGCGGTTGGCTGTGGGCGTGACTGATTTTGAAGAAACGTGCATCTGTTGTTTATTCTAAAAAGTGTATGTATCATGTATGTTATTTTGACTTTTGTTCAGATAGGAAACAAAGATAATATTATTCAAAACGAACTAATGGGATTGTAAATGGGCAGAATAGCCCAACCCCTTCTGCTACCACCCATACAACATTACCTTTTTTTGAATAATTAATATATCTTTCATAACTTCGAAACGGTTGACCGGAAGATATTTCAATACAGTCTGTTTGTTAATCTTGCAAAAGTAGACAAACCCTAAGAAAACCGAAACCTTTGCCACACCCCTTCTGGTACCTTCCATACAAATGACCGAATTGACCCTTATAGTTTTACATACATATGATATTGGTAAGTATCCTTAATTTAGCCATATTTTACGATAGACGTTGGCTTATGAAGATTTGACTCAGGAATAAGTAAGGTCTTTATCGACTGATCCGCTCTGGTACCTCCCAAAGAAAATAACCTATTTTTGGAAATCTAATATTTCTTCCATAACTTCCAAACGGACAAGTGGAGGATATTTTGATTTGGTAAGTCTTATAAGCCTGTAATAGTAGAATTTTTCTTTGATTCTCAATTGGACCCATTCGGTACCTCCATAACAAATTACCGTATGCTCATAGATATTGAATTTAACATTTAACATTCGTGTGCTGTAACCTTTTTTACAGTTTTACTATATGTCTCGTCTGGCTACACAACCGAAATTCGTATCAGTCAGTTCACCTGATTGAAATTTCTGGTATATAATTTATTTAAATAGATTTTTTTTAGGCAAATTTTTACTTTTTTCCATAAATTTATTTATAACTGCGAAACAGAGAAAACATATATCAACAGATTTAAGGAATTTAAATTCTAATCCCAGCCATGGATGTAGGAGCTTTGCTCTCCTAAAATCTGCAAAGACTTTTTGGGTGTTGGCACCGACAAAATTCTGCAATTTTTTCCCTCTTTTAACTTCCGACCACACTAATGCGTATTTGTAGAGCTTTGCCGAAAATCCATCGGCACCGGCAGCATTACTATATTTCAGCCGCAATATTGCTCTTATTACTTCAGTTTGGCTTGGTGGTGGGCAATCTATGCCGTGGTCGACAATAGAAAGTCTTCGCTTCATTTATGCGGCACACTCTGCGTATCTGTAACCAGACTTCCAGCCTTGTCCTTACTACAATACCAATTAACACAGCAGATACATTTTATCGACAAAATAAGAAAAAAAAAACCAGTACAGAAAGTCAGGATAACTGACTGATAAATACCATCTCCCAATATAATATATTGTTTAAAAAACTTACTTAATTTCCCTTCGCACCCCATGAATGAGGTATGGGATAGCTTCTCGCGTTGTTGTGAAATTAACACGCTTTCTATTTTTAGATTCACAACTAACGGCACCTACTTGTTTATCGACGAATGCGAACGTCACTGTTTGAGAAGCTCTTACTAGACACGACGATTGAAGCGACGCTTAATACTGCGAAGTTGCTGTCAACAACATTCGAGGGGAGCCGACAATGAAAGAAAGTTTTCTTTATTTTTTTTTCTTTAAGATGACTGGAGCCAGGTTTGAATCTGCGATCTCCCGCATGGTAGTCGCGTGTTCTAACCACTATGCCACGGCCGGTCTAAGTCCTACCGTAATACAAATTAACAGACCCAATTTCATTATCCCCCAGGTACCCGTTTGGAAGTTTTGGGAAGAATACTAATTTTTCAAAAAGAGTTCATTTTCTATGGGAGGTACCGTACAACTTACGAAAAATTTTACTAAATTCAGTGTACTTAAAAACCAGTAAGAAAGTTTCAGTCGGGAAGCCCGACTTACATATACCCTTACCCTCAGTAAAACAAACAATTTTCTATTATATTGATATCATTTCTCGAATTATAAAGTGGGCGGAGTGGTACATTTGTATGGAAGGTACCAGAAGGGGCGTGTCTATACTTCCAGGTTTTTTCTCCAAAACTTTATCCTGCTTGAACTTTACTAAATACAGAATTTGCGCACGATCACGTTAGGTCTATTAATAATATTAATCGATTTCTAGAGTGGGCGCTACCAGATGTGTATGGTAGATACCAGATGGGGCGTGGCTAGACTTCCAGTTTTTTTTCCTCAAAAACTGTTTTTACTAAATAAAGAATTTCGGTACGATCGCATTTGATTTATTGATTTTATTACTCGATTGATGTATTTGTATGGGTGGTACCAGAAGGGGTGGGGCCATGAAGCCCATTTGCAATACCGTAAGTAGTTTTGGGGAAATATTAACTCGTGCAAAATTTCAAAACATTAGGTTGCGTCTTTCGAAAGTTATCGTGCGAACCAGCCGGACTGCCAAACAGACAGACAGACAGACTTGGCTCAAACGACTTAAAAAGTCATGAATCAAATTCGGTTCAAAGAAACCTAGGGTCTAAAGTGACTCCTACTATGTGTTACCCTTTGGGTTGTATCAAATGATATATACCCTGCTATCCGTAGGGTGAGGGTATAATTGTAGTAGATTTTGGACAGTGCTATAATTTTCATTTAATGAAACTCTACTTAAAACGAAACTCTACTCTACGAACACACACAATATTCCATAGCCACTTGAAGTGTATGAAAAATTTTAAATTTAATTAAATTTTTTATGTGTTCAGTATATTCTTTTTTGTAAAATAAAAAGACATGCCAGGGTTTTACAAACAACTTATTTCAAATTTAAAATACTTTTACCTTTCATGCTACTTTAATCAAAATGTGGGTTGCGGACACACGCATTTTTCTTTGGATAACACAGAGCGACATAGAAAACTATACCTGGGAAATCATACTATTTTTCTGGTACATGCTGCTGGGCACAACAAGCATCTGATCCTAAAATTTCACAAAAACCCCAAAATCTTAAGTTACGGCTAAAACCCGGTTTGTCGTACCTTTACGCAATTATTAGTTAACAACACGGGTAAATAAGAACCTATTTTAAGTTTCTTAGAGGATTTGGAAAGAAGAGACTTTCCAAAGATATATATAGTTTGTTTTGTTAAGGTTCAACGAATTCATTATATGATTACGAAAACAAAAAATTAAAAATATAGCAATAGTATTTTATGAAATCCGTCCGTCCTTCCGCTGAAAATACCCATATAACTTCGATTTTAATACGTCTTAAATATTAATTTCTCCAACTTCCTTCAATAGTCTTTAAAATTTACTCTCACAAAATCAACACCATCGTATACAAATGTCTAATGTCCTACACCTGGCACTATATTAAACATTTTTCAAATACAGGACTCTCAATTGCCCTAAATTATTTTATAATTGCTTAATTATAAAACCAACAAACGCCGCCTGCGGTAATGGAACAACAAAACTTCGTTGTTTCGTAAATTAAAGTAGCATTCAGTCTTAAACGGCGCAAATTATTTAAGTATTCTGCCAGCAATGTTCTGTAACAATGTTTAATGAGACGCAGCACACAAAACCAATTAATCAATTTGCCCTTATCATGGAGCTCCTTAACGTACAACAACAAAGTGGAGGGAAGCTCGCATTTACTTGTAAGCATGAAACATAACGATGAAAAAACATGCCCTTAATGCGTAAAGTGTCAATGTCAAAGGCAATATTTAACGCTTGAACTACATGACAAAGTCTCAAATAGTAATGAGCAAAATGGTTAAGGTCGACTTTGATATATGCTATATAAATGACTTAGTGTGTGTAATAATATGACTTTACTCTTTTCGTGGTAAACGATGTTTCATAGAAGGAATATTTACCAATTTTAACACAATCAGTAATACGAGTTAAGCAATTGAATAAAGTTAATACACAAAGTAATATTAATTATAGTCAAGAGCTATAAGAGACAATTTTTCTACGAACAAGATGCAAGGGACCGGTCGTGGCATAGTGGTTAGAACACGCGACTAGTATGCGGGGGATTCCGGGTTCGATTCCCGGCTCCAGTCATCTACATTTTTCTGCCATTGCCGGCCTCCTCGATGTTGTCGACAGTAACTTCGCAGTGTAAGTGTCGAGTGTCAATCGGCATGTTTAGTAAAAGCTTCTCAATCAGTGACATTTTCATTCGTCGATAAACAAGTAGGTGCAGTTTGTTGTGAATCTAAAATAAAAGTTGTGTTAATTCACAACAACAACGACAAAAGCTATCCCATACCTCATTCATGGGGTGTAAAGGAAAATTAAGTTTTTTTAAAGATGCAAAAGAAAACTACGTAAAAACACATTTAAAAATTTACTATAACTGTAATCTTTCAGTCATATTCATAGGTAATTGCTACAAACCAAAGGACACAATGATAACGCTACCCCTCTTCAGGTAGAGGGTACATGCAAAACTTGAAAGAAAAAAACATAACTCCCAGTCGGAAATAAATAAAATCTTGTTAACACGCCATTCATCACTTTTCGTTTGAATACTTTTTTGGCGGATTTGAAAACGTGATGGCATGAAACAAAACCGGATTTCTTACATTTCCCTGTTGGTAAATGTTATGCTGGTTCTAATATTTGTTTCCTGCATAGGAATGGATAGCCTTCGTCCTGCTGCTGTTGCCTCTACCACTGCCATTGTCGTTGTTGTCGCCGTGTTCGTTGTTGTTTTGTGCCAGTAACAAGACCTAAATTGAAATGGAGACAAATCGTTGTCATTAATTAAAAGTCTAAAGTTACCCGGAACAAATACAGCAAAAAGTTCAACATAAGTGGTAAATTGTTTCTCTAACCCCTTTCTAACTTTGGTTAGTACTAGCTTTTTGGCTTTAGTAAGCAAAGACGAAAAGTTATACTTTATTGCGGCAAAGTGGTGGAGAAAGTATGTATGTATGTATGTATGTACGTACAACAAACAATCTTGTTAAAAGTTACAATTACCAGAAATGTTTATGTTTCTGTACATCTTGGATTTGTTGTAGTCTTCGTTTGGACTTGGGGGAAAGGGATGCTGGTGTCCATGCAGTTAAATTGTGGGCGGCAATAACCCTTCCAGGGCGAATTTAACCCTTCATACCAGTGAAACCGTATTGGGATATTGAATGTTGTGGGCACTTTGTTTTATATGAAATTGATATCAATTTGTTTATGTCACTCTTTATTGTTTCCTATGGTCCGACAGTTAGAACGGAAACATATTGTTAGACACTTTAATAAACTCGAATTTGGGGATTGATTGTATAATTAACGCAAAGAAAAATACTCGTAACATAACATATACATGTTATATTTTATGCACATATGTGAAAAGTTAAGGTAGAAACGAATGAAAAACTGCAATCATAGTTCGACTGACTTTATATAAAAAATTAACATACATAGGCAAGGGCTTTTGTGTGTATTATGCTGGCATGTTGTGCGCTTCGAGGATGCTTTCTTCGCACCGTTGGAAAAAGCTCTCATTAACTTTGAGATGCTTTCTTCCCTTAAGGTTTGTGATTATAGAGGAGAAGGAACAGCAAAGGGCGCTGACAAGACATTGTGGTTAATGTCGAAACGACGTCATACGCCTAACCTGTTGTCAACATAATACTTTTCACACTCTTGAATAAAAACCTATAGGCAATAATAAATAATTGCCAATAGAACTGATCTTAAACCGAACTATAACAATATCATAAAAAAATAACCATAAATAGTTTAGGACTTTTTTTGACTTGAAAAAAAAAACTATAAGTTTTTGCACAGGCAACTGGAGTCTTTAAAATAACACCAGTTTACAAAATTAAACAGAAGTAAGTGCCTTGAATAAAAACATTTATTTTTATGGCATACTTTTCTGTAACAACGAAAAACAAAAATCATTGACCAAATTTTTTTACGTATATTATTTTTTATTTTTTTGCGAAAATAAAATTATTGTTGACCTGAAAATTTTGTTAAAGTATTATAGTCCCACGATAACAAAAATAGCTGGCATTTATTTTTTATTTATATATCATTTGATACGAGAAGAAATTTAACGCATTAAAGGAACATGTCGACACCAAGTACGTTAAGACCAAATTCGTTTCAGGATTTTTTTAAGACAATTGAGCTATGTCCGACTTTCTGGTTGGTGGGGAAGGATAAATAGAGTAAATCTTTACTGATTGTTATAAAAAGTTACCAGTATTATCCTAAGTAGCCTAGCCTCTTCTGGTACATCCCACACAAAATGACAAATTTTTGGAAAACGTATATTTCTCACATAACTGCCAAATGGACAACGGTGGATGTCTGAATTTGGTCAGATTATTTATCTTGTAATACATAGTAGACATACGCTCAGAAAACCGAAACCTTTGCCACACCTCTTCGGGTAGCTCCTATACAAAGGACCGAATTCACCCTTATAGTTTTGATGTACACTGAATTATGTCAAATTTTGCGCTTGGTAACAGGGAGAGACTTATTCTTTAGTTATCAGTTGGCACCGTAAAAGACCCTTTCGTACCCCCATATAAAATGAGCATATGTCCAGAGGCATTGAATTGAAATTTGTACAAGTGATGGCAAATTTATCAATACTTTTTGTACAGTTTTGCTACATGTCTCTAAACGTCTGGCCCAAGGTCAGAATGTCCCATCTCCATTTCATTTAAACATTGTTGTTTACACTTGAACAATATCATACATAGGGTGAGGGTATTTATCAGTCAGTTCACCTGACTGAAATTCCTGTACTGGGTTATAAAAATGTATACCTATTTATCCAGTCAATTAGCCTTTTCGCAATATCTATGCCTTTTTTCTTTTGTAGGACTGCTGATCTTTCCTTCAGGGCTGCGCTGCTTACTATATGTTTTCCGAATACCCTAGTTCCTAGTAGTACAGCTAATGCTGACCATTCCAAGAGAAGGTGTTTAATTATTTCTTCATTCTACTCCGTGCAGCATTTAAAGAAAGTGGAGTTTCTATGGCTTAATCTAACCAACCAGACAATATACCGTTAGGGTTCCTTTAACTGCGGATATCCTTCCTATCGGCAAGTAAAGTAGTGGCTTAGTCCTCTTTCTGTTCACCTGTGGCCCGGAAATTTTATGAAATGAAGTGAGTCTCCATTTATCATAGAATATATAATCGGCCCATTGGCTGTTGTACAGACGGCCGAAAGAGATCGGCAATTGCATGGAATGTCGCTGTGTCCCCGTACCCAGATGAGTCTGATGTCACAATTCTCAGACATCAGCCTTAGAGGTGAATGGCAGTTCTTCTCCAGAAATGTAGCAAACACGACTTCCAAGGTTTAATACCAGATTGGCTGCCTGTGCAGATGGAGATTCTTCAGTGGGTGGTGACACTATTTTTCAGTAATTCAGCAGCTATAACTATAGTGGTGTAATGGCCTGGCAGCTTGTAGGAAATATTTAAATTAAGGTCCAGTGAATTAATGCCCTCCCTCATCCCACTCTCATCCAACTTTAATTGATTTTTCAGGTTAGTTGCTGGTAATTATCTTATATAATAGGTATGTCATTCAGTAGTCCGTTTTCTAGTAGCTTAGCATGTCCAGAATGCTCCGACAGCTTAACGTCACACTCTCTGATTCTCACCAGAGGTGCAGCGGCAGCCGATTCTCCAATGACAGTTTAAAATGACACAAACCTGACGTTGTGTTCAATGCCCCACTAACACCAATCTATGCTAAACTTTGATTTTTTGTCTAAGAATTCGGAACGTATTTCTTATAAAGGGACCCCCATCTGTCTACAATATCATAGAAAAGTGATTGTGATTGCCTATAGCCCCTTTACGGCAGTTCAGAACAACAGATGCTTTTTTTGGTTTTCTCTTCCACAGGGAATTTCTAAGACAGTTTCCTTTCGAGGAGAATTCCTAGGTACTCGAATTTCTCTGTATAAAACAATAGCAACTTATTTAGTGACAATGATTAAAATTTTAGTATTTTATATTTCCGAGAAAACAGGAAAAGCTCGATTTTAAGTGGTTGTCCAGTTTGTTACTAGTTTTATATGGCGGTGAGTCGTGCGAATACTAAGTAAATTGAGGGTTCTCGCAAGATAATCAGCATAGGCTAATAGGAAATCTTTCATTCGCGAAGCAGTTCATCGACTGAGGTTAACCATAAAAGTAAACCAGAATTCCCCCTGGTGTGTCCCTCTGTTAACGTTCCTAGCAACTGTGATCCCTCCCCATTCAGCTCTGACTGTTCTTTATATCAGAAGCATCCCAATTATATGATTAACTGAACTGTTAACTCCCAGATCAGGTAATGATTTTAGGTTACTGCTGGTAAAATATTATAGGAGTTTCCCTTGACGTCTAGGAAAGTCACCAGAGCGTAGATCTTATTTTCTGACCTTCCTTCTAATTGCTTTGGAATTATTCCCTCAGGTCCGACTGAATTATAGAGTTTAAATTGTTTTATGGCCCATATCTTTGGGCGTTGAAATTGTGAACACTTCAACTCCGACACACTACACTCTCTCGTCTAATTCGCTTATAGACCTATTCTTTGTCAGTTCAACACAAAAAGTTTTATTGTATGACCAATTACACAAGGGAACAAAATTGAACTTTTTGAGTGTTGTTTGGAATTCTATAGCTGTTTTTTACTAATTTGAGGTCGCTGATTTTAAATCTAATCTCCATTTTTCTCAATCAGCTCGAATTTTTAAGTTACAGGTACTAATCGTATTTTCGCCTATCTATATATATAAAAATGGTGGCAAAAATGTATAGTAATTCATCAATTGAGAACGGCTAGACCGATTTTGCTGAAATTTTTTTCAGTTGTTCTTAAGTGCCAGGAGAGGGTTTATGTAAAAGAAAATTTTTGCGTTTTTGTATGGAATTTTGTGTGTAATTGCTACGAATGATTTTTCGAATGGAAAATTAAAAAATGTTGTTGGAAAATTCGGAAAATTCCGGAAAAAAATCGAAAAATTTTATTTCTATTTTTCGACGAAATTTTGCTTTTTGTCGTACGATTTGATAGTTTGAACGATGTAACTTCCGAAAAATTTCGGATAATTATTTCGAAATTACTTTTCGAATGGAAAAATAGATAAATTCACGGTGGAAAACTCGGAAAATTCCGGAAAAACTTAGATTTTTCTACAAAATTTTGCATTGCATCGCTTGATTTGATAAAAATTATTTAATTAAATTTTCGGTGGAAAGCTCGGAAAATTCCGGAATAACTCTAAAAAGTTGGATTTAGGACGAAATTTTGCATTGTATCGCTTAATCGATTTCAGTCGACGTAAAGGTGGAAAATTCGTTATAATGCTTGGAAAATTTCGGATTATTGTAAAATTTATTATATGTATTAAAAGATTAAACGCGAAATGATCTAACAATTTCAAAATCTTCTGCATGAGCATAACGCATTGATCCGATTGTTCAAAACCGCATTGAATACAATGCATTCTGACAGCCTCAAAATCATTACCAGAGAGGACAAAAGATCCTTTGGATGACATGCAACACAATTCAATGATCCCACTATAAATGAATTCGCAGTGGTGATTGTTGAGAAGAATGTGGAATCACGCGATATTGTTCTCAAGCTTGGGGATGGTGCACAACTGAGGAACGTGTATGAGACTCATCGGTCATATGATGCACTTCAAAATCTCTTGATGTTCTATCGTGGAGAGGATGGCTGTCACCTCAATTTAAAGATCGCTAATAGAATGAATGGTTTGTTTACAAGTCATCATTCTTCATATTCCATTTAAGTTCGAATTCATATTTAAGGAGAAGAAATGAATTCTTATTTATATCGATTAATGGTTTGGCAAGACGTTGACAATTATCTGATCGTTCGATGCACGATGCATTCAGTCGCGAATTGCAACGACTTTGATCGAGATGAGCTGACTGAAAGAGTCTGAACAAAAGTGCAGCCTTTGAATGCCGAGCAAACGAACGTGTACGATTCGCTGATGAAGGTTGTTGACGATGGAACGGTGCCCCCGGTGTAGAGTTCCTCTCCCGGGATTCCCGGTCATTTTTCGTCCGGAATTCCCGGGAAATTAAAACACCTTTGGCAGAGCAAATTTTAGAAGATTTAATAAAGCAAATTGAAGAAAGAAGGGGCAAGAGACTTTATACTTTAGTGAAGTATCTTAAAGATCCAACAGTATTTGATAAGAATGCTAATAACATATTTCAAACTGCTTCAAAACAAAATGTGATCGCGTACGCTGAACAAATTTTTTTTTTATATATTTATACTTGACTTTTTAAAGAAGACTTTATCGACGAAGTTCTGGAATCGGACGAAATTCCTATTACGAAGCAAGTGGAAAAGCAACGGAAAATGACACCATTTTATTAAATGCTCTTCTGACAATAACATCATAATAACTGATGTTGAAAGAGAGAGAATATTTTCAACAACAGGCCAATTTGTAAATAGTATTAGAAACAGACTGTCTGATGAAACCATTAACGCTCTATCATTTTCAAAAAGCAGCGATATTGTTGCGAGAATGCACATTCATCATTTGGGATGAATGCACGATGGCGCATAAACGAGGTAGTTGACCGAACGATGAAAGATTTACGAGGTGATTCGAGACGATTTGGTGGGGCTATGATATTGCTGCCCGGAGATTTTTGTCACACGCTTCCAGCATCCCAAAATCGACTGCTGCTTATAAGATTAATTCATGCCTGAAATCTTCGTATTTGTGGCGGTATGTCATGAAGTTGTAATTGACTACGATCAGGAGAGTCATGTTGCAAAAGAACCCATCGGCTACTGAATTTTCAAGACAGCTACTTGCGCTTGGTAATTTCCAAATTTCTGTTGATGTTTCAACTGGATTGAAGGCGTTTCCGGCAAATTTTTGCGAGTTGACATTGTCGAAGGAGGAACTCACCACCAAAGTTTTCCCGGCATTGCACAAAATTATAAAAATCTAGATTGGATTAGTGAACGGACCATACTACCAGCGAAGAATCAGGACGTCAATAGCTCGAATGTTATTATTCAAAGTAGAATCGATGGAGAGCTGCATTCATAAAATTCCGTTAATAGCGTGACCAACGAGAATGAAGCGATCAACTATGCGACAGAATTTTTGAACTCCCTAGATGTTCCAGGAATTCAGCCGCATAATTTACAGCTGAAGGTGGGATCGATCATAAGCATTTTTCGAAATCTGAATCATCCGAAATTGTGCAACGGTACGTGGTTGTCCGTCAAGAAACTGATGATAAATGTTATTAATGCGACGTTTATTAAGGACAAATCCAAAGGAGAGGAAGTCCTTATCCCTCGAATTCCTATTATTCTAACCGATCTTCCCATCCAAATTCAAGCGAATTCTACTCCCCATTCCATTAACTTTTGCGATAACAATCAATAAATCGCAAGGCCAATCTTTGGATGTTTTCGGGATCAGTCTCGAATTCCCCTGCTTTTCACAAGGTCAGCTGTACGTTGCCTGTTCGCGTGGTGGAACACCTTCTTAATTTTTTTTTTACATTGTTTACCAGAAAGCTCTTCACTGATTTCGATTAAATTCAAATAAAACACATTGTGATTTACTTCTACCCTGGAGCTTATATGAAGGCGTTACCTTAGGAGTGAGACGAAGTTTGCCGCGTCCGAAGTTGTATGGCAGAACAACGTTTGCCGGGTCAGCTAGTCTTTCAATATATTTCATAGTCTATATATGGGCAAGGCCACCGTCAGTAACGTCACGTTCGTACACATATTTTGGTGAATATCTTTACTAAATGCTATTATTTCTTCCAACTTGAGAGCGGCATATGAAATAACTCGTCATAACTGTTGTTTCATACTCAGACAATTTTGCTGTATCTCGTTTTGTTGTGAAGTTATGACCATTTTAAGCCGTCAGTAACGTCACCGGATTTTGGAAGTGTGTTTTGAGGTTACTGAACGTTTGTGTAAAAATTAGCGAATTGAAAAGAGTTTATGTTTATAATTGATCAGTATTTATATAAGGAAGTCTGAAAGGTGGGCTTAAATTTTATGTTTTCATCACGTAATCGCCATAAAAGCAGTGTCAGTAACGTCACACAAAAATGTCAGTAACGTCACACGTACGAATTTCGGTAGGATTTTCGGGTCTTTTTTCTCTTGGGTTAATAGAGGGACCCTAAACGACCAAAAAATCATCGTAGAGAATTTGAAGATGCAACCTGGGGAGATATTAAGACTAAACCAGTTTCATAAAAAAAATTTTAGTAAATCGGGTTCGACCTTTAGAGCTGATTTTTGTATGATAGAGTGTTAGTTAATAAAATTATCTCTTCAATAATACGTATAGCTTGAGGGTTGAAATTGGTTTTTGATTAGTTTTGCATCATTAAAATTAAAATTTGTAATTTCTCCCTACTTTTTAGTTTTAGCGGCTATTTAGTACGAAAAAATATCGAATTAACTTCTGTTTTTGTTTTTTTTTGTGATAAAAATTTTGTGTGAGTATTTTGACGACGGATCAAATATTCACCTTACGACAAATCCTGGAAAAAAACCATGAAAAGCAGATCGACACCTACCACCTCTTTGTCGACTACAAAGCTGCCTTCGACTCTCCGATAAGGAATAGGCTTTATGAGGCCATGTCTCAGTTTGGTATTCCTGCAAAGCTGATTCGACTTTGCAAATGTACCATAGACAACACCAAATCCTCGGTTAAGATTGGTAAGGATCAGTCTGAACCATTCAACACGGAAAGAGGTCTCAGGCAGGGCGATAGCCTGTCCTGTACACTATTTAACATAGTTATGGAGAAGGTGATGAGAAAGGCTGGTATCAACATGTCTGGCACCATATTCCACAAAAGCCACATGCCACTAGCCTACGCCGATGATATAGATATCATTGGCCGAAATCTGCGGGATGTTACTGCAGTTTTCTCATCGCTAGAAAAGGAGTCAGCAAAAATGGGTTTAGCGGTCAACGAGGACAAAACAAAAATAATGATTTCGACGAACAAAGAGTCCTCTCGATGGGGACGCACCGTGAACGTTGACAATTATTGTTTTGAGGTAGTCGACGAATTTACCTACCTCGGATCTTCCGTCAACAAGATGAATAATGTCAGCCAAGAAATTAAACGGAGAATAGTGCTAGCCAATAGATGTTTCTACGGACTTCGGCAGCACTTTAGTAACACCACCTTCTCTCGGAATACTAAAAAACAGCTATACCAGGTGCTTATCTTACCTGTTCTGTTGTATGGTGCCGAATCATGGGTGCTTACTACAACGGACATACAAAACCTGGGAGTATTCGAGAGAAAAGTACTCCGAATATATGGACCTATCTGTGTCGAAGGCCAGTTTCGCCATCGGATGAACCATGAGCTGTATGAGCTTTACCACGACATCGACGTAGCTAAAAGAGTCAGAATCCAACGACTTCGATGGCTGGGACATGTTGCCAGGATGGATGTAAATGCTCCAGCGAGAAAGGTGTTTGAGGGCGAACCTGAAGGACGGCGCAGAGCAGGGAGACCCAAACTCCGTTGGAAGGACCAAGTGGTAGGCGATGTGCCATCATCTGGTAGGACTAACTGGAGAACACACGCAGAAGACCGAAGCGTGTGGAAGTCTTTATTACTTCAGGCCTCAAATTTATGAACTACGTTTCGTAAATTGTAATTGCCCACTTAAGTAAGTAAGTAAGTAAGTGAGTATTTTGAACTAAAGCCAGGATACTCTGTAAAATAAAAACACATTATTATCGGAAAAAACAAAAGTCTTTATTAATTCAGACTTGTTAATTTTTGCAAAATTAAAGCATCGCTTCGCTTTTTTTTAACGTAAATAAACATAAAATATCACAAAAATAAGCATTTTATATGTATCCCTGCTGAGCAGCTATTTCGTCCCTAATGATACGAATTTGGTGAGCAGACGAAATGTCACGAATGTTTTTTGCGTTTGCGAAAATTGTGGCCGTATCCAAAATGGTGTTTATTTTCTAAACTCTTCTTCAGCAGCTTCCGCAACTAATATTTGCGATTGTGTATATTGGAACGCCTCAACGAATTCCCATGCACTGTTTACTATGCAGTGACGAGCTTTTTCCTTTTGTACTCGTCGTATTTGTTGGTTTCTTTTAGCTTTTTAACATAACGCTTGTCTCTTTTTGCACCAGGAATCGGAGTCTAGCAATTAAATACCAAATTGTTAAGCAAAAAAGTAAAGAAAATAAAATTAAAATATTACGTCAGTAACGTCACACAATCCTTTTTGGCAAAAATACCCTGCTATGTGCTAATAAGGCTTCATTTAAGCATTGATTATGAAAGTACTTCAAAAGTGCTCAAAAAAAATCAGCTCATTCAACCTCTTTGCAAATTAGTTAATGCATAAAAAAACATTTTATAAAAATTTGTCAGTAACGTCACCATTTATTTGCGGCTGATTACTTTAAGCCTTAATTGGTCCAAAACCCAAGCTTTGTACACAAATTTGCTTGCTAATCAATAGTTTGATTTGTATTCTATCCAAAGAAAGTAAACATCTGTCTAAAGTATAACAAAATAAGAACAAAATTTACCTTTTTCGCCGACATTGGTATATTTTCCAAATACACCTTGCATGTGCCACTTATGAAAAGGATGTAAAATATCAAAGCAGACACAAATTTTGCACTGGCATATATTGCTGGCATATTCTATACATATTAGACATTTGAAATATAAAAAAAATTTTGGACCTTGTGACAGAAAAAAAAATCTATGTGGTTTCATTTTTCGTGGCCTTGCCCATATATGTATTTAGAATTTTTTTTTAATTCATTCCCAAATAAGCAAATTACCGCGATCCACCCTGTACAAGGGGCAATCATAAAAAAATGTTTTTTTTTTTGTTAAAAATAAAAAAAAAAAAACATATTCACATTAGTTACAGCACAATCAATACAAGGTAGACGGTTGAATTCATCTCGTGTTATTAATTTTTGTCGCTGTAGAACATAGTTACAAAAATTTAGTTTTAAACTGCTAAAAATTCTCTTAATAATACACTCAGAAAAAGAGGAGAAAGCAAAGATGTGACATAATCCATACAATATTTCTAGTATATTTGATGCATTTCCAATCACAAGTTATAACTTTTGTTTATATCAGATAACGGATAAAGTGTGCAGAAATATTAATTTTCAAAACATAACGTATTTTTTTTATAATATTTCTTGTTTTTGGTTGGTAGATACCCAAAAATTGTAAGCAAAACAATGCCCATACTATGGAAATCAATTAAATCACTGCATGTGACACAATATTCTATTACATTGCAACATGATTTATATCCTCGCCCCTCAAAACGAAACGGTCTACGTTTAATATGCAAAACCACAACAGTATAAATAATTCAAAATGCATGTTTTTAACAGATTTTTCGCCCCGGCAACAAAACGCCACTGCAAACACAAAATACATTATACGGCCATTAGGCATTAACAAAACAAACAAATTACGATTTATGGTCTTTAGTTTGGGCTAAAGTTTGTTTTACCAAGAAAATCTTTTAAGTTTCTTTTTTTTTTGTATTTTACTCAAAAAATAAAAACGACAGTGAAAACGCCCACCCTCCCAGGACTCGTTAAAATATTTGTCGTCGTTACTTGCGTTTTTTATGACATTCTAAAAGCGCAACAAGGAAAAGGTCACAGCGTGTTTAACTTCCTCTGGCTTGTTAAACAACCCCAAGCTATGAAGCTTTCAATCAATTAGGTTTCTTTAAAGTTCTACCGAACAATGCTGTTAGGCGGGTTTTTTGTTGACTTCTTTGGAAGTTGAACTTACACTGTTGGGCACTTTTTAGAATATGTCGACGGCAGCTATGCTACAGTGTTTCTTAAGACACACTGAAAATAGCTTTCAAATGCTGATTTATGACCTCTGTTTACTGCGGCCAAGAGTAAGCGACATTTAATTACAAAACATTCTTAATGGAATTTTCGCATTAGCGGTAAATTTGTTTACTGTACAACGCAACATCTTACGCATTTCGACCAACATACCACGGTCTTCTTTGGTGGATATTCAATGCGAGAGATATCAAAGCATACCTTTAGGCGAACGTTAAATTATTTAAACAAAATTATTTGTAGTGTTTTGATAGCCAATAGGGATGAAAAACATAAAGCAATACTAATTTGAGAGAATACTAGTGCCGTTGTAACATACATTGAGCTTTTTTATGTAGTTTGTGGCCATTCACAGGTGGATTCATTGTACATATTTCGAAAGATAATAATAGGAATTATTTTGACACAAGATCATATATACTAAATATAAAAAAGATTTAAGATTTTTAAAATTTCGAGTGTTTCATATTTCTGCAGATCTCTAGGAAACTGATTTCAATTGGTACTATATACGCAATAACAAAAAATTTTTCAATAAAAGTGGAGTTGGTCATTTTATGGAGTATATCAAACAATATCAAAGTGAATATTGTAAAGTGACGATCGTCATTAAAAATGGTTGTAAACTGTACTAAGTACAACAAAGACTTCGACAATCGATCGATTAAGAATTCACGATAATATTTTATACGTTAAACCTGAGCTATTATTGTGACCGACAATCTTAGAATTTTACAAACGTTGGTTCTTGTCCATGTTGCCAAAATCGAAGATACCAACCACCTGTGGTTATGATCTTCACCAAACAAAAACACCAAGTAATTTTTAATGGCTCACCCATTAGTACGTCATATTTACATAGTTTTGACAATTGATATATAAAATATTTATTATACCATCACCCATAGGGATGAGGGTATATATCATTTGATACGACCCAAAAGTGTAACACATAGAAGGAGTCACTTCAGACCCTAGGTTTCTTAGAACCAAATTCGATTCATGACTTTTTAAGTCATTTGAGCCATATCTGTCTGTCTGTCTGTCCGGCTGGTTCGCACGATAACTTTCGAAAGACGCAACCAAATGTCTTGAAATTTTGGACGAGCTAATATTTCCCCAAAACTACTTACGGTATTGCAAATGGGCTACATGGCTCCGCCCCTTCTGGTACCTCCCATACAAATACATCATTCCGCCCACTTTAGAAATCGAGTTATAATATCAATACACCCAACGGGATCGTACCCAAATTCTGAACTTAGTAAAGCTATTACAGGATAAAGTTTTGGAAAAAAAATTGGAAGTCTAGCCACGCCCCTTCTGGTACCTCCCATACAAATTCACCTTTCCGCCCACTTTAGATATGGAGTAATAATATCAATAAATCCATCGCGTTCGTACCCTAATTCTTAATTTAGTAAAGCTATAGACATGTTGATACCAGCCTTTCTCATCACCTTCTCCATAACTATGTTAAATAGTGTACAGGACAGGCTATCGCCCTGCCTGAGACCTCTTTCCGTGTTGAATGGTTCAGAATGATCCTTACCAATCTTAACCGAGGATTTGGTGTTGTCTAAGGTACATTTGCAAAGTCGAATCAGCTTTGCAGGAATACCAAACTCAGACATGGCCTCATAAAGCCTATTCCTTATCGGAGAGTCGAAGGCAGCTTTGTAGTCGACAAAGGGATGGTAAGTGTCGATCTGCTTTTCATGGGTTTTTTCCAGGATTTGTCGTAAGGTGAATATTTGATCCGTCGTAGATTTGCCAGGTCTACAGCCGCACTGATATGGTCCAATTAGTTTTTCTACAATTGGCTTTAGACGTTCACACAATATGCTTGAAAGGACCTTGTACGCAATTGGTAATAGGCTTATTCCACGGTAGTTCTTACATTTACTACGATCTCCTTTCTTGTATATGGGACATAACAGACTGAGACTCCAATCCCCGGGCATGCTCTCCTCTTGCCAGATGTTCTCCATCAGCCGATGCATGCTCCTAATCAGCTCCTCCCCCCCAGCCTTAAACAATTCAGCAGGGAGACCATCGGCTCCAGCAGCTTTGTTGTTTTTAAGGCGGGAGATGGCCATACGTATCTCGCTCTGGCTCGGAGGTGGACAGTTAATACCATCGTCATGGATTGGAGCGGGGTCTTCTGGAGTGGTGTCAGTATCCAGTACATTTCTAAAGTGATCTCTCCATATCTTCAGAACGTTATCCGGGTTCGTCACTAGCTGACCATCGCTGTCCTTGCAGGAGGGCAACCCTGTTCCACGCATTCTCGCTTTCACTCTCTTGTAGAATTTTCGGGCTTCCCCTCTACTTCGGAGCAACTCAGTGCACTTGTCCTGCCTCTTCTTCAGCTCCTTCTTTTTTCTTCTAAAAAGACGCGTTGCCTGCCGTCTCTTCTCCCTGTGCCGTTCACGAACAGCTCGCGTTGCCATTGGCTGCAGTTTCGCCCTGTATGCAGCAACCGTCTCTCTCGTGGCATTGCGACATTCATCATCGTACCAGGCATCTTCTTGAGACGGCTTTGAGTACCCAAGTACGCTTCTCGCAGCCCGTTCTAAGGAGTCGGCTATATTTTGCCACTGCGAGGTTATATTGTCAGGGGTTGGAGCATTCCGCAGCAGTTGAGTTAGGTGGTTGGAGTAGGGTTTTGCTACCTCTGTGGTCCGCAGTTTACCGATGTCCAGCTTTCGTTGTGCCTGGTTACGTACGTTTTTCGCCATGCTTAGCCTTGTGCGTACCTTAACTGCGGTAAGGAAGTGATCGGAGTCAATGTTCGCACCCCTAATCACTCGTACGTCCAGAACACTCGATGCGTGCCTTCCATCGACTACCACATGATCAATCTGATTCCTCGTCAATTGATCTGGAGATAACCATGTTGCCTTATGAATATTTTTATGGTCAAATCTAGTGCTGCTAACTACCATATTTCTTGTTGCAGAGAAATCAATCAGTCTGATGCCATTGTTCGACGTTTCGGTGTGCAGACTGAATTTTCCGATGGTAGGCTCAAATGCGGTTTCCCTGCCTATTTTAGCATTAAAATCGCCTAGTACAATTTTAATGTCATGGCTCGGGCTACGGTCATATACATTTTCTAGGCTCTCGTAGAACTCGTCTTTGTCCTCATCGCTTTTCTCTTCTGTCGGAGCATGGGCACATATAAGTGTTATGTGGAAAAACTTTGTTTTGACTCTTATGGTGGCTATACGTTCACACACCGGGTTGAACCTTGAGACTAGGTGTCGCAGTCTCTTGCCAACCACAAATCCACATCCAAACTCGTGCTTGTCCGCATGGCCACTATAGTAGATGTCGCACGTCTTCATGCGCGAGCACCCGTGTCCCGTCCACCGGATTTCCTGTAAAGCGGTTATGTCAGCCTTGTATTCTTCGAGGACTTCCGCCAGTTAGATAGAGGCACCTGGTCTATACAGTGTTCTAACATTCCAGGTGCATATCCTTAAATCATGATCCTTAATTCGTTTGCGGTGGTCGTCAACATTTTGGGGGTCCATTTTATTCTTTTCTTACTTCTTTTCATTGCAATAGTTTATACGTCGGTGGCGGGTTGCAAGCCCAGCGCACCATGTCGCAGTTTTCTCCTCCTGCCAGGATTTTATTACAGCCGCCCATTCTGGGTCAGACGCTGACCAGGGTACCGCTCACTCTGAGCAGACGTGCCTGGGTTTTAGGTTTCGCCCCTCACAGTTAGTCGTGCTCTGACGGGTGTCAGAGGCACGCTTCCAGGCGTCACCACGTGAAGGTACTCCGTCCGCAGTAGTACTACGAATACGGAGCTCTGTGAGTAGACTTGAAGTGCAATTGGCAAGGATCACTCTGGGTTTGCCAAGTTAAACCGATCAGAAGCTTTACCTTGCATCACACTCCCGACGCCCGGGAATTCTGTATTTAGTAAAGCTATAACAGGATAAAGTTTTGGAGAAAAGATCTGGATGTCTAGACACGCCCCTTCTGGTATCTCCCATACAAATGTACCACGCCGCCCACTTTAGAGATGGAGTAAAAATATCAATATTCTCGACAGGATCGTGCCCCAATTCAGTATTTTATTAAGTTATAACAGGATAACGTTTTGGAGAAAAAAATTGGAAGTCTAGCGGCGCCCCTTATGGGACCTCCCATACAAATGTACCTTTCCGCCCACTGCAGAGATGGAGTAATAATATCAATAAATCCAACGCTATCGTGCCCAAACTCTGTATTTAGTAAAGCTATAACAGGATAAAGTTTTGGAGGATAAACCTAGAAGTCTAGACACGTCCCTTCTAGTACCTCCCATATAAATTTACCACTCCACCCACTTTAGAAATCGAGTAATAATATCAATATAATAGCAATTTTTTTTTATTTTTCTGAGGGTGATGGTATATGTAAGTCGGGTCGCCCGACTGAAACTTTCTTACTGGTTTTTTATTAGTCTTATTTGGGGTAGGGGAATTTTCTAATTTGAGTCTTTCTGGTTATTATTTATTTAGGAATAACCAGAAGCTCTCTTTGGTGGCAGTTCACAACGTCCGAGAGATCACGTATTCCCTGGACAATGACATTGAACCTCCGTTCAGTGGTACCAAATGTGAGAAGGCGCAATGTTGAAAACATGAAGATGAGAACAGCAATATTCTCCCCCCCAAATGTTGAAGACCCCGGAAAACGTCATAAGAACCATGATATAAGAATATGCACCTGGAATGTCCGAACCCTATACAGAGATTGTGACTCTACCCAACTGGCAGATGTCCTCGACAAATACAAGGCTGACATCACCGCCATACAGGAAATGAGATGGACGGGACAGGGAAGCACACGACAAACGAACTGTGACATCTTTAACAGCTGCCATTCGGAAAGACACGCATTTGAATGTGGTTTCATAGTCGGCAAGAGACTTGGATACCTACTCTCGCGGTGTAAATATTGACTCGAATCACCACCTAGTTTCAGCTTAGGTACGCCAAAGGTACGCACACGATTAAGTAGTGCTAAAAACGCTCATACCCAAACGCAACGGAAGCTAGATTTCACAAAGCTACATATCACCGAAATAGCCAATGCCTATTCCAAGCAACTCTCTCAACTACTTTAAACAAACCACACAAGCTCGGATTTTTCCGACACACATTGGCAGCATATTGCGAGTTCTATGACCACAGCCGCAAAGACCGTACTGGGTTATGAATAACCATGCTCACGATAAGCCCTGGTACGATGCATACAAGGCAAAACTGCAGCGTTATAATGAGAAGAGGAGGAAGATGAAACGCCTGTTCAGGCGGAAAAAGCGTCTGTGGAAGAAAATATAGAGCCAGGATATCGAAAACTACAGGTATGGAGGTGAAGCCTGAAAATTCTACCAAAAGGTAAAAAGCAGAGGTTTTGGAACAGGGACCCCTACCTGTAAGGACATAGACGGAAATCTGGTCACGGACACTCCGAGTGTGCTGCCAATATGGATGGAACACTCACGATCTCTACTCGTTCCCGAAGGCAGCATAGGTGACGAAATCACACCAATCATAGGCGACGGTGTATATTGTCTACCACCGAGCCAAATTCCAATCAATCCAATCGATATCAGTACAGCAATTGCACGGCTTCAGAACATAAAAGCCACGGAAGCCTGCCGAAAGAGGTTTTTTATGCCGGGCGGTATGAACTGGCAACATGCATGCACCAGCTTATAAACACGATTTGTTTAAAGGAATGCGTGCCCGATGATTGGGATTTGTGTGTCCTATTTTAAGAAAGGCAATCCAAGTATGTGTACCAACTATCGTGGGATCAGCCTTTTATCCATTGCGTACAAGATCCTATCGAGTATGTTATGTGAAAAACTAAAGTCCATACCATCAGACTTAAATGGACCTTATCAGTATGGCCTAAGATCTGGTAAATCAAATTCTGAAGAACAACCAAAAAAAAAGGAGATCGACACCTCCCATCTGCTTAACGATTACATAGCAGAATTCGACAGTCCGATACGACAGAAAAATACGACTTCGCGAAATGACACTGACGTAGGCGTGCCAAAGGTTTCGGTTTTCTAAGGGTTTTTTACTTTAGCAAGAACGAAATATTAATTATCCAAAAATAGGTATTTTATATGGTTGGTACAAGAGGGGGTGGGGCTATTCCGCCTATTTACAATATGCGCTAAGCAAGCGATTTAATGACAAAGCCTCTCTCGAAGAACAAAGATTCAAATTTACCAGACTCTGATCCTACCTGATCTGGTCTTGCTCAACAGCGCAAATTTCTGGGAAATGACGCAGGCGCATTAATTGGTTTGTTTTGAAAAATATTAATACTGGTAAATTTTCATACCGAATAGTTAAGGTTTACTCGAGTTATCCTGCTCACCAGCCAGACAGACGGACATAGTTCAGTCGTCTTAAAAAGCCCTGAAACGAATTTGTCTTAAGATAATTGGGGTCTGACTCGTCTCCTTTAATGCGTTACACTTTTTCTCGTATCAAATTATATATACCCTTATCATTATTGGTGATAGTATACAAATCGTGGAAATTTATTTCCAAAATGCGCGCTCCGTTTACCAGACTTATGGAGCACTTTGTCCAGCTTATGGTGCACATAATCATTCATCTGAGCAGATAATACGAAATACTATGGATCGACCATATTTACTGTTTTGAATAATATTCATCCAAATCAAGCGCGTACCGTGTGTACAAAAGAAGCCATCTCTGTTGTAGACGTAATGTGTGATATGGGACTCGAATTTATCGAACCGACATCGTTCTCAGCAACTCGGTCTCTGCAAATGTTGAGAAAAGATCTTGGCCTACATCCATAATAGATCTTACAGGTGGAAGAATTAGAGCCAGTGGACAATCACTTAATTTTTTTTTTACTCAAGTAATTTGAATCATTAGGAGGAGAAATGGTTCCAACCCAACGGCGTAACATGCCATACAGCCCGTGAGACCATCACTTTGTTAGGCCAAATATTTGGTGATCGTATTATCTCAAGAAATAATAATACGAGTATATGATGCTAATGTAGTACTCGGCAATATTCTTTATCAGTGGGAGAAAAAGACATGACAAAAGTGTTTAAGTGTTTAAGTTAAAAGTGCTGATGATATCGATATACTTGGCCGAAGACTCTTGAATATGACTGCGACCTTTTTGAGCATTGAGAAGCACTCGGCAGAAGTGGGTCCGCTGATATTTGTTTCAACATAAAGACAGCCTACTCGTTTGAGACTTTGCGTGATCTAGACAACTTTAACTTTAAAGTGGTAGATGATTTTGTCTATCTTGGCTCCGCCGTAAACAAAAATAATAATGCCATTTGCTACTATGCGCTAATGACAAAGCCTACTCTCGACAATCAAAGAATTAACTATATCGGACGCTTATATCAAATGTCTTGCTCTACAGCGCAGAATTCTGGATAATGACACAAGAGGATCAATATATTATGGAACTCTTTGAGAGAAAAATACTAAGCAAAATTTTTTGACCCATCATCGTTAACGGCGAGTATAGTCGCCCAATAAACCAATAGCTGTATGAGATGTATAACCACATCAACGTAGTCAGGCGCATTCAAATAGACCGAATGCGCTAGTTTGGACACGCACGAATGGATGTAAATGCTCCATCTCGAAGTCTTGGGAAATAAACTCGATGGGCGGAGCAGGAGGCGGCGACCAAAACTTCTATGGATAGACTAGGTGAAAGAGCTGTTATCAAAAATTGGCTATCTACGGAGCTCAAAAGATCGAAGCTCTTGGAATTATTTTCTAAGATTTCTAAGAAGATTAAAGAGAATATTTGTGTGCACACAGAAAGTACTCGACACTAAAGATATACAAATTAATATTAAGTCTAAATAAAGTTTTTCCCGATCAGTGAATGAATCAGTTATTCACCATAGGAATACTTGGCACTTCAGGTCTGAATTTGCCACCGCTTGGTGCAGCTGGTGTGTTTTCTGATAGTAAAATTAATTTTATATATGCGTTAATCATACCTTCACCCTACGAGTTGGAGGGTATATATCTTTTGATACGACTGAAAAATGTAACACATAGAAGGAATCACTTAAGACCCTAGGTTTCTTTGAACCAAATTCGATTCATGACTTTTTAAGTCGTTTGAGCCATGTCCGTCTGTCTATCCGGCTAGATAACTTACGAAATTTGGAACTTTGCACGTGTTATTATGTCCCTAAAACTATTTACAGTATTGCAAATGGGCTACATGGCCAGGCCCCTTTTGATACCTCCCATACAAATATATCATTCCGCCCACTTTAGAAATCGAATAATAATATCAATGTACCCAAAGCGATCGTGCCCAAATTCTGTATTTTTTGAAGCTATATCAGGATAAAGATTTGGAGATAAAACTGGAAGTCTAGCAACGCCCCTTCTGGTATCTCCCATACAAATGTACCACTCCGCCCACTATAGAAACCCAGTAATAATTTGAATATACTAGAAAATTTAATTTTTTACTGAGGGTGAGGGTATATGTAACTCGGGTTTTCCGTCTGAAACTTTCTAACTGGTTAAAACTGTTTCTATAAAAATAAATTTTTCTACGTTCTATATGAGCAATAGGTAAACTAGGCAACCTAAATGGCCCTAGAACCATCTTACATTTTATGTAAAACTAGTGGGCCCGGCAATGCTTCGCTATTGCATATCAACTTGCAATGTATTTCACATTTCTTGCTATCCTAAATGCTATATAAACGCTAATTAATATATTTGTAGGTCTACAAAGTACTTTGGAAACGGTACTTAAGCTCAATAATAATATGTTGAGTTTATTAACTTTTGTAACTAATTTCAAGTAAATCCTAAACATGAAAGTTAACTAATTAAGTTTTATTGTTTTAAATGCTTAATATCGTAGGCTCTATGACGATAGTAAAAAGTTTATCAGCAAAGTCATATCTATCAAATTTCAAAATTCAATTTTTATTTTTTGCTGTAGTAGCGGGAACCTTCTGTAAACTAACTATCTCTTTGGGCGTAAAAAACATTTTTGTCATGTCTTCTCTGCCTAGTGACCTCAAATAAAAATTTAGTTTGAAGATTTATGCCTTTAGCCATAAAAACCTCTTTCGCCATGACTTCTTCTCCTACGGATCAAGAATATTTCTAAATACTGTCTTTGTATCGAACTTGTATTACCATTTTTTGAGATATCTCGCACCATAGAATTATCATAGAATCCAAGAGGCCCATATTTTGACCCCATGGACTCCGACTCCAATTTTGACCTACCATTTCGATGTTTGGATACCAAGACGAAGAGAATAGTATATTTCTGATGCTGTTTGGGATCCCGCCCTACATATCGGACTTCCGCCAAATTCAAAAATTTCAAAAGCTTAATTTCTGTTTGCCAACTTTCAAAGGCCATAACTTTTAAAGCAACACATAGTTTTCCGCAGAAGATTTCAAAAAAATATATCTGAAGTTTTCGGTTTTTGCTTATTTAAAAACAAAAAAAACTCTACCTGGAATCTTAATGCTTCCCAGCGCGAGCTAGGAATTGATTTTAGACACAAAGTTTTTTTGTGAAATTTTCTAACAATTCATCATGAATCCGATTTGGTTTTCCAATTTTGCGAAAAAAAATTGACCCGCACTACTGTTCATATCTCTGGGCGAACTGCAATATAATATGGAATTTAGAGGACGATCAAACTATTACTATGGCAGTTATAACTGGGGTGTGGCACAGCCCACTTTTACCCTTGCAGTAATTCATACTGTAACAAATCTCATCTATATACCTCTGATAGTTCATGAGATATAACCTTTTTTACTTTCAAGGTGTATGGGTGCCACGCTAGTATATCCAATCACAACCAGGTACAGCCAGAGACTATCAACAGGTCAACAGTACCACTTGGTAAAACTTTTGTAACTATCGGTATATTAGACTTCCACCCTTCATACTGCAACAACAACATATGTAACATCTTTATACCTCTGATAGTTCATGAGATATAGCCCTTTTTATTTTCAAGTTGTATGGGCGGTGCCACGCCCCTTTATACAATCACAACCTATTATAGCCAGGGACTATCAACAGGTCAACAGTACCACTTGGTAAAATTTTGGTATCAATCGGTCTATTAGAAAAGCCGTTAGAGCGATTTTTGAAAAGGGGGCGTGGCACCGCCCACTTCCACCCTGGCCGAAATTAATACTTCTCTAACAACATATATACCAAATCTCATCTTCATACCTCGGATAGTTCATGAGATATCGCTCTTTTGATTTTCAAGTTGTATGGGCGGTGCCACGCCCCTTTATACAATCACAAGCTATTATAGGCAGGGACTATCAACAGGTCAACAGTACCACTTGGTAAAATTTTGGTATCAATCGGTCTATAAGAAAAGCCGTTAGATCGATTTTTGAAAAGGGGCGTGGCACCGCCCACTTCCACCTTGGCTGTAATTAATACTGCTCCAACAACATATATACAAAATCTCATCATCATACCTCTGATAGTTCATGAGATATAGCCCTTTTGATTTTCAAGTTGTATGGGCGGTTCCACGACCCTTTATCTAATTACAACCAAATGTAGTCAGGAACTATCTACAGGTCAACAGTACCTCATGGTAATATTTTTGTACCAATCGGACTATTGGAAAAGCCGTAAGAGCGATTTTTGAAAAGGGGGCGTTGCACAGTGTGAGATTTAGTCAATCTAGCGTCTCAAAATTAATTTTTATATGAAGTTTTAGAGATATCGACTTGAAATTTGGCACGATCGTTAAGGAGATTATAAGCTTCAATATGGTGAAAGATAACTAGTTCCAACTAGTGTCAAAGGGGACTAGTTCCGAACTATCCTCAAAAACACTAGTTGGGGACAATTTTTTTTACACATTTATATTCAATATTTCTTCTTTTTTTCTCTTCTAACTAAAACTTGTCGATATATTGATATAAGTACCCACATACAACCATTTCTATAAAATGCTTCAAGTTTCGGACTTTAGTTTTCGATGATTCTTTGCAAATGAGAAAAATAAAAAGTTAATGTTGTTTCAATGTTAAATTTATTGATATCTAAAACATTATAAAGAGGAAAAACTAAAAAATTCGACGAAAGTTCTTAAAAGAATGGAAAATATTCAAAATAAGATATTAATCAAAAACCAAAATAAAGAAATTATATACAAATTATACAAAAGTAAAAAGCGAAAAGTAGAAATAAAAAAAAAATAAGGAATTTATACAAAATAAAAATTCCAGAGTGCTGCAAGTAAAGTTTTTTATGCTAAATTATCAAATTCATCATTTAGTTGGGTGTCAGACAAAAGTGCAATGACCTCAGAAGGTAAAGTAGAACGCTTGGTTTTTGGGGGCAAACGTTAACTTGCAATCAAAGGGTCAGACGTGATAAGCCACCTATGCAATAAATCTATATTGGTGTCAACTCGGGACGTTTTTCTTGTGAACAGTTCGCGATACTGCCTCGACTCTTTATTGCGTGCTTCTTGCGCTTCTTCAGAAAAGTTTCCTATGGGAAGAATGCATGAAGATATTGACTCTTTGCATTTCCGTTTTTGTATACTCGAAGCACTTTCAGCAATTTCTTTTTCTCGCTTTCCGCGTTGCGGAATTTGTTTTGAAGTTGATGGTGCGTGATTAAGAGCAAAATCAACAGCAGAAATTTTTGAACTTAGCCAAATAGCATTGTCGTGCATAAATCTTGCTTTATCACGGTGAGATTTGCTCCATCGCGGTTGAAATTGGAAGCAAAGCTTTTTTATACGATCTTTAATTTTTGTATCATCAACATCTGGTCCAAAAATTTATATAACGTGCTTTTCGACCGCTTCTGTTTTTTCTATTTTCATCTTGCTCAACCAAATCCAAAATAGCTCCTCTCGCGATATTTCACTCATACTAAAAAAAGGCAAAAAATGGGCAGGATTTTATTTTTTAAATTTGTTTTGGGCACATTAACAAAGATTCTGCTGGCATTCCCATCACGAAACTCCGTGGGACTTGGAAGTTCTAGTCTATCAAAAATTTGAAAGCTTTAAAATTTGTCTTACCTTCTAGGTACTTATAAAACAATTTTTTCAAAATACTTGAGTGCAAAAATAAATATTGAATAAAACAAAAATTTTAAGTTTAAGTAATAACCTTTAATACAAAAAATATTTTAGGCCAAAAAAAACACTCACAACTTCGACCTGATCACTCAAACTATTGTGATCAATGCAAGCTTGAAAATCAATTGTTTCATGCTATGAAATTGCTCGTGTTTGATAGCTGTTATCACGCCAATAACATTTTTTTCTTCTCTTTTGTGTTTGTTTTCGTAACACTTGGGGTCTCTTCTCACGTTAAAAAAAATATGAGCGAGTTACGAAAACATTTTTTTTTTTAATTTCGAGATGCCAGATTGATTAAATCTCACAGTGTGCGTTGCACAGTGGCACCGCCCCATACATTTCTTGGAAAAAAATAGAAGGAGTGGTCGCACAGCAATGAAATTTTGCAAAAACACTTCTCTGGGCTTAATTTAGAAATTTTGAAAAAATCTTGGAAAACCGCCTACTGCCACACCCACCTCCCATATAACTGCACTTGCCAAAATTTTTATTTTTGGACCTAGGGACTCGAAATTCGGGACACTTCTTAATTGAGTTCTCCTTATGAAAAAAAATGAAACATATTGGGGATGCCACGCCTACTTTAGATTTTACGCCCATCGAAAGTTGTAGATTTTAGGTGTTTTTCTTCCCTGTCTAGAATCATATGAAAATTTCATATAAGTTAAAAAATTTTAATTTTTATTCAAAAGTCAACATGTGTTGTCTCCATACAAAAGAAGAGAATTTCCCCAACAACCCTCCGCGAAAGGTATTAGCCTTCAAATACACCGAAAATATCGCACGAATGCATGCATTAAAATCGATGTTACTGAAAGAGGCGGTATTTGGCGGTGATTTTTTTTTTCTTAATTGAAAGTACAGACTCGTTCCTTTCATTTTTTTATAGTTAGAGGGCTAAGCAAGGCAAAGCACATAAAGTTTTTTTCCATCAAAAAGTGAAAAGTTGATTTTTTTTAGTATAATTTTTGATAAATTATAATAATTAGTATACCTTTCCAATTTCAATAATTTTTTTTCCTTATAAAAGAGTAAGTGCTATATTTTCACTGGAAAATAAAACAAAAGCCATAGCTATTAACGTACACACACAAAAAGTACTTTATTTGGACAATAATTTTAATCTAATTTCATTGAATAAATTTCCGTTGACTTCTGTTAGTTTTTTTAACTACAAAATGTCACTTTCCATAAAAAACCATGTTAAATTTTTCTTATCCAAATATTTCTTTACAAAACCCAATCATTAAAATTTTGAAATTGGAAAGTTGAAAAACCCTATTTTTTCCACCCAAATGCCACTGTGCGTTGCACCGCCCACTTCCACCTTGGCTGTAATTAATACTGCTCCAACAACATATATACAAAATCTCATCTTCATACCTCTGATAGTTCATGAGATATAGCCCTTTTGATTTTCAAGTTGTAAGGGCGGTGCCACGCCCCTTTATCCAATTGGACCGAATTGTAAATCTAAACCACCCGGGACGCCACCCAAACGAATACAAAAAAATTTATTCAAATTGGTCCAGTCGTTTAGGAGGAGTTCAGTCACAACACACGTACGGTAGAGTTTTATATATAAAGAAGAAGATAATGTTTATATGGACGAAAAATTAAGGATCGGTGTAGGTCAAAATGTCCACACAACTTTTGTTATTAAATATTAGGTTCATTACAGCAATCCACTTTAAAAGCAACAGAAAAAATAAATTTTGTTTAATATAAACATGTTTGGAGTCCTATAGCAGCAAAAAGCTTGCAGACTCTTGACTCTTGTTACGTTTTCTTCTCCTTACTTCAAAACCTTAATGAATTCATTATCCTTTTTAACAATGTCCTGTACTTTGCCTGAATATAAGAAGAGCACAAAATTGCCTGCACAATAACATGGTTTGTCGTTGTTTGCATAATGGTTTATTGTTATTGGTATTGTAAGTTAAACTCTTCTTCCGCTTTTTATTTTTTTTTTTTTTTTGTAAATACTTTTAAGTTGTAGCCATTGTTGTTTGTTGCTTCTTCGGTTTACGGGGTTAGCTCTCGTTGTACGAAGGATAGTTGTAATCAACTCCCAAACGTCCTGTTTTGTAATCGTTGCTATTGTAGCTGTTGATGGTTAATGCGACTGTGTTATGTTTTAACTTTTGACATCTTTTGCAATTACGGCAACATTTTCTTATGGACTAACCATGACCCCTTTCAGCCAAATGTGTTGCATCAACGAGTTTACGTTGGATTTAGTCGGTTGCGGATAAACTTTTAATGAAATGCGTTATAAAGTTGTTGTTTTTGTTGTCAACATACTTTGTGTAAAATTATCTTAGGGGGAGGGTGGTTCTTTTTTTTTGCATAAAATTCCATAATTTTTAATGGATAAAAATGTAATATTTAATGGCTAGTCTAAGGGACGAAAAATGTCTTATTTATAGGCCATAAAGCTTTATGGTAATGACACTGAGGGTATAGAAACGGCGACTTAATGCAATAGGAAATTGAATATTACTTTATTTAGGAAGGCTAGATAAAAATGTAATGAAATTAAAATTTTTTTAATATTAATTAATTTTACATGTTGGTGCATTTTATATACCTTGTTAAATCCTTAGGTCATCTTTTAAGAAGACATTAATTATTCGAGCCGACAGTTGTATAATACATTGATAAAAGTCGGGACTTTCATGCGGGGAACCATGTTTCGATTCCTGTCTACGTCATCCACATTTCATTCATTGGTGCCCCCTCTGCATCATTAACAGATTGGACGCCATTAGATATTGCCCAGCTGTCTGACAGACAATAACATTGTCTCCTTGTGTTAATGATACTCTGCAATGTTTGAAGAGGTCTAAACTGAGGCTGCTTAGTTGAGAATAGAGCAATTGCCTTATAAATCGCAACTATAGTCTCCTGAACCATACCCCAGGAAGTGCCCGAAAGAACTTTGAGGACCTTATTCCTGGATTTCACATTCCGGTTGATGATGTCGATAGTTACCCCATCGATCTTTGAGTTTTGAACCGTGGCAATACGTCTTACTTCGACTGAAATGTTCAAATCCATTCTTACTTATTATGCCCAAGAAGTAAAAATGGACACAGAAGACTAAGGTGGATGAAACTAACGATCGTCAAAATGACAGCATCATTTGTTGTATCAATTAGATACAACAACTATTAACTTATCACAAAAATGTATTCTTAATTTGCTCTGGACTTATTTTGTTGATCTGTATAAAATATTCTTTCACAGTTCGGTTTTGAATTTTTTAAAAAGTTTCTCTCCTTCAGAATCAATGATGTCTTGCATACTGGATACTTATCTTTATGATGACCATTGACAGCTCTTATATTTCACATCGATTCAAATGCATTCATCATTAGCCGTTTCGTTTCGTGATACTCTCCAAAAAGTCTACTATGATTACAAAGTATCATAAACTTCTTATGCTAATTAAAAAGTTTTTCGTTTTATGCGTTGTTTTTATATTGTAGCACAACTTTGGTATTATTATTTGTTCAAACCTTTTTTTTCTTCTACCGAAATACAAAGAAATTGTAATCCTTTGTGTTTGTGTGTTGTTTGCGATGCTTTAGTTTGTGTTTTTAAAAAAGTCCTGCATGTATTTTGTGTTCTTTGAGCAAAACGTCAAGTATCCTGCAACTGATCGACACAAGTCGTAAGTTTTGTGCACTTTATTAAAAAGCTCAACAAAGTACAAAACACTGAGGAAAACACTAATAAGCCAAAGCAAAGTGGAAAAATAGGTAAAAAACAATGCAGCAGCGAAGTTGGAAAAAATGAGCTTACAAAACTTTAATAAGGTTCAATATGCCGTAAAATTTAGAACATGGTGAGTGGTCAAAGCAATACTTGAGTTGAGGACTGACTGATTATGTACCATGGCAAGCGATGGAAATGGAACAGTGGAGCAGAGAGTGGCAAAAGGAGAAAATGTATACAAATATTTACAATGGCAGTCAATTATTACCACTATCCGAATGGCGGATGTCCTCGATAAATACAAGGCTGACATCACCGTCTTGCAGGAGATGAGATGGAAAGGACACTGATGCTTGCGACGTTAAAATTGCGACATGTATTACAGCTGCCATGTGGAAAAGCACTACTTTGGATGTTGATTTGTAATTTAATTCTGTAATTGATCGACGTTATTGTGTAAGTGACTCGACGGAAGCGGAAGATTAGGACGATGAGATTAAAGATGCATTCTACGAGCGCCTAGAGGAAACATGCGACCGCAGCCCTGGCCACGACATTGAAACTGTCCTGAGAGATTTTAATGCAAATCAAGTAAGAAAGTTTCAGTCCGGTGAACCGACTTACACATACCCCCACCCTCAGTAAAAACATAAAATTTGCTTAACAAAATACTTCATTTTTAAAGGGGGCGGAATGGTACATGTAAATGGGAGGAGGCGTGTCTAGACTTCCAGTTTTTTCTCCAAAAGTTTATCCTGCTGTAGCTTAACAAAAAAAAAAAAGAATTCGGGAAAGATCGTGTTGAGTGTATTGATATTATTACTCTATCTCTAAAGTGGGCGGAGTGGTACATTTGTATGGGAGGTGCCAGAAGAGGCGTGTCTAGACATCCAATTTTTCCTCCGAAAGTTTGCCATACAGTAGCTTTTTGTTTGAGGGAAACATTGTAAAACAAATTATTAAAAAAATACAAAATATTTTGAAGTATTAAAAATACGTACTCTTGCTAAGGCCTGATATATATACCCTCCTACCCGTAGGGTGCGGTTTTAACAAAAAAAAGTTATCATAAAAGCAGAAAAATTAGTACACATTACTTTAATAAATAGAAAAGAAAAAAAAAACGAAGTTTTGTGAAAATCGGCCCAAGAACACGTCCACCTCCCATATATGTATCTTGAAATGGATAAAATTTATATTTTTAAACATTTTTTGTCGGTATTGAATCAAAATTGCCTCAATTTGTCTCTGATAGGACGAGGAAAAAATTTATACATTCCAAAATAAGTTACATACATACACTTAATGGTGAATAAAAGCAAAACGCGATAATTGATTTTCATGATCTATGTTTCATATTGTCATGTGGCATTCTCTGAGAAGCAAGACGACACTTTTTTCGGTTTTGAATTTTTTATATTTTTTAAGTAGAATTGTTTAGGCAAATTGGCAAAATTGGACCAGCCGTTCTTGAGCTATGTTAAACATGACAAATTTCCCTATACGATACTTACTAACTTTAAATCGATATATCTCGATTAACAGATAAGACCCAGCGAAACTTCGGGACACGTGTAACTTTTTTTTTGACCGCTATAACTCTCCCAGGTTGTTTCATCCCATTCCGATTTTGGCTGTCGCACAGTGTATTTATTAGTGGCCCATTACAACTTACGAACGTGGTCTATGATTCGGCAGCATACAACAGAACGGGTAAGATTAGCACCTGGTATAGCTGTTTCTTAGTATTCCGAGATAAGGTGGTGTTACTAAAGTGCTGCCGAAGTCCGTAAAAACATCTATTGGCGAGCACTATTCTCCGCTTGATTTCTTGGCTGACAATATTTTTCTTGTTGACGGAAGATCATGTAGGTAATTTCATTACTACCTCAAAACAATAATTGTCAACGTTCATGGAGCGTCCCCATCGAGAGAACTCTTTGATTTGTCCTCGTTGACCGCTAAACCCATTTTTGCTGACTCCCTTTCTAGTGATGAGAAAACTGCAGTAACATCCCGCAGATTTCGGCCAATGATATCTATATCATAGGCATAGGCTAGTGGCATGTGGTTCTTGTGGAATATGGCGCCAGACATCTTGACACCATCCTTTCTCATCACCTTCTCCATAACTATATTAAATAGTGTACAGGACAAACTATCACCCTGCCTGAGACCTCTTTCCGTGTTGAATGGTTCAGAATGATCCTTACCAATCTTAACCGAGGATTTGGTGTTTTCCCAGGTACGTCGGCAAAGTTGAATCCGCTTTGCAGGATTACCGAACTCAAACATGACCCATATAGCCTATTCCTTATCGGAGAACCGAAGGCAGCTTTGTAGTCGACAAAGAGGTGGTAGGTTTCGATCTGCTGTTCATAGGTTTTTTCCATGATTCTAAAGCTGCACTGGTATAGTCCAATTTGTTTTTCTACAATTGGCTTAAGACGTTCACACAATATGCTCGAAAGGACCTTCAACGCAGTAGGTAATAGGCTTATTCCACAATAGTTCTTACATTCACTACGATCTCCTTTCTTGTATATGGAACATAATAGACTGAAACTCCAATCTCCGGGCCTGCGCTCCTCTAGCCAGATGTTCTCCATGAGCTGATACATGCTCCTAATTCACCAGGGGGACCATCGGCTCCTGCCGCTATGGCTAGGAAGTGTACAGTTAATACCATCGTGATGTAGCGATACTAACTAACTTCGAATCTTTATATCTTAATTTCTATATAAGACCCAGTGAAACGCCGGGACACGTATAACTTTTTTTTGACCGATATAAGTTTCCCTGGTGGTTTCGTCCCGTTTCTATTTTGGTTGTGGCACAGTGTATTTATTAGAGTTATGTTGAACCTATCTATCGTTAAAATTTTATTCCGCCACAATAGACGTTAATTTTTCGATTTTTTTCTATGTGCGTAAGCTACTGGCAGTATAAGTGCATACAAAAAGAAGTGGTGTTACATATTAGCAAACCATACTAATTCGAATACCTAATTTTTGCTTAAATTCTTTGTACCTATAGCGTTTAACATATAATTCCTCTCATGACACTTATAATCCCACTGTTCTACTCCGATGATGGCTAATAAGGAAAGTTATAGTTTAATTTGAAAAAAAAAATGCCAGTAGTTGGAACACACAAACGCTGCAACAACAAACGCTTTGTTTCCCTTTTGGATGCAGTGCATTCGAATACACAAACACAAATCGCCACCAATCAAATACGCCCACTTACGACGCCCTCTTTTTGATCACAAAACAACTACAACATCAACTATAATGCCAACAAAAGACGAACTAAAAGTGCAACGGAACAAAATCACTTGCTTTGACCAAATCAAGTGCCCAGCTATGTACTACATACAAATGTACCTACAAACATTTTTATGGCTTTTATAGCTCCATTTACAAAGATATTAATAAAACCGTTTGTTGTTGCTGGGGCTGCCACTGCTGCTGATGCACCGTTTCGTTAAAGCCATAAAAAACCACAAGTGCGTATTGTTTTGAAATTTCTCCAGCTGAAGGATAATGTCCCGTATCAGCACCACATAAACACACACACACACATAGAGAATGTAATGCCCGTCATTAAAGGCAAAATCCAAAGATACTTTGATGTTCTTGGTTTTTCTTTTTGACGAATTTGCATAATTTTAATTGGGCGGCTTAGCAAGTGTTGCAATAGATTACATTTAGATACGTTCATATACATACAATTATAGTATACAGTTATATACAAGTGTAACTAGTAATATGTATACTTATACCATACATTTATGTAACATTAAAAGAAAACAACGGTCAGTTGGTTTAACAAAAATGGACAGAAATTGAAAAGAATTCATTCTACATATAAATTTGTGCGACTCTGAAATCGCAATATGTTTATCAAGATCTAATTTGAGATGTTAGCGGTCATTGACAAGTATCCTGCTTAAGTATCTCTAAACTCTGGATGTATAATTTTGAAAGTGGCCTTTGGAATGAACGTGACTGTTAAAAGGCGAAAATACCCAGCACACAAAATGTTCAGACACTGGTAAAAAATCGGTACGACTGTCGGCAAAATCTTCCGATATCGGATCCGAAGTCGTACCAAAAAACGTATGGAGTGGTTGACACGAAGTCTGGCCGACACAGCTGAGAGAAATCTGAAGTATGTACGACATGTCGTACTGATATCTGAAAGATTTCTGAATGTAAATCGTGGGAAAATCTGAAGAGAATTTCGTTGTTTTTTTCAATAACCTTTTGTTGTATCCTCCGACACAAAGTACCGAAATCGCTGCGAACTCGATCAGATATGTCGGAGCAAAATAAATAAAATTTCCCTTCAACGAGTCGTACCGATTTCTGTACGATATCGGTAAGAACAGTTCAGACAATGTGCAGACGTGTCGGATATCAGCCAATGTCGAAGCTTTTGGTTTGCTGGGTAATCACTAGTTAAGTAGATACAACGCATACATTTAAGTTACTGCCACTTTCGCCAGAGTACAACGTCGCTGAATAGAAACATCAAATGCTCGGCGTTGGGTCATCCTGTGCCCATTGTAAAAGCACAAGCCAATAGCCACACACCTGTCATAATGTTTGAAACATACTGTTGTAATGATAAACATCAAAATTATGATTTTTACTTTCCTTATATTGGAATACATTAAAAATGGCTTCTGTTTCAGATTATGTTGATGATATTTTATGGAAAACTAGTGGGCCCGGCAATGCTTCGCTATTGCATATTAACTTGTAATATATTTCACACTTAGGTCTACAAAGTACTTTGAAAACGGCACTAAAGCTCGACAAAAATATGTTGAGTTTATTTACTTATGTAACTTATTTAAAGTAACTCCTTAACATTAAAGTTTACTACTTAAGTTTTATTGTTGTTAATGCTAATAAAAATGTAGATTAAGTTTTTTCAGTATGTAGGGCGAAAAACCACTTCTTTCACAAATCGGAAACATACATATCTCTAAAGATCAAAATTATTTATCTTGATCCGTAGTAGCGTGAACCATCTGTATACTAACTATCTCTTTGGTCATAAAAAAACATTTTTGTTATGCCTTCTCCTACTGACCGCAAATGAAAATTCCGTTTGAAGCTTCATGCCTTTAGCCATAAAAACTTCTTTTGTCATGTCTTCTTCTCACACGGATCAAGAATAATCCGTAATACTGTTTTTGTATTGAACTCGTATTACCATTTTTTGAGATAATTCGGTCACCAACGTTTGGCTTAGCAAAGTGATGGTCTCACGCGCTGTATGGCATGTTACAGCGTCGTGTTAGAACCATTTCTCCTTCAAATAATGTTCAATGACATGATAAATAAAAAAATCAATTGATCGTCCATTTGCTCTACTTCTTCTACCAGTTGGATTTTATATGAATGTAGGCCAAGGTCTTTCCTCAGCATTTGCAGAGACCGAGTTGCTAAGAACGACGTCGGTTCGATAAATTCGAGTCCCCTGTCACACTAACGTCTACAGCGTCGATGGCTTCTATTAGCTGCTCAGATGGATCATTATATGCACCCTCAACTTCACAAAGGGCTCCATAAGTTTGGCGAACAAAACGCGCATTTTGAAAATAAATTTGCAAGATTTGTAAACGTTGTTCTTGTTTAGTTTTTACATGGTGATTTTGCAAAGTATACTAAAAGAAAGTCTATCACACTTCATTAGTATGACAGCTAGATTTACACTTATACCAATCAGAAGCTCTATATGTCAAGAAAAATACCCCATGCATAGGTTATTTACAATTGATTGCTAATGTTACCTCTGATATACTAAAAAAATTTAACCATTGTAGTATAACTACAATGAATATTGCTTAATTTTTCTATCTATATGATTTATTACCGATTCGCTCTCCTGAAAAGTAATTGAAAAATACATACCTGTAAAGTAAATTAAAAAAAATCACTTTTTTAGTCTGCGCATCCTCAACTGCCTGGTTTACGGACCATTATTTGATACAGTTAAAAAGTTAACTATTCAAGTGTGTGGGCAGCGTCTCGGCACTTTTAACTTATTTTGTTCGAAATAGCCTGATCATTAGGGCGAATCAATTAGTTCGCGTCAAAAAAAAAATCTGTTAATCGTTTATCAGTATTGGAATATACGAAAAATTCTTAAAAAATTTCACTAAGAACCTATATGTCTAAACTCAATTCCTAGTTCGCGCTGAGAAGCATGAAGATTTCAGGTCGAGATATTTTTTTTAGCAATGAGCAATTATTGAGTTACTTCAGACCTATGGGCCCCGACTCTAATTTTTACCTACCATTCCAATGCTTAGAGACCAAGACGAAAAGAATAGTATATTTTTTATTTTTTTATTGAGATCCCGCCCAATATTCTGAAAAATTATTTTTAAAAATTTAATTTATGTATGCCAACTCTCAGAGGCCATAACTTTTTAACCAATACATAGATTTGCTTCTGTAATACCTCATTTAGTTTGTTGGGAAGTCAGTTTTACGCAGAAGGTTTCAAAAAATATATATCTGAAGTTTTCGGTTTGTGCTCATTTAAAAAAAAAAAAAATAATTATTGGAAATCTTCATGCTTTCCAACGCGAGCTAAGAATTGATTTTAGACACAAAGTTTTTTGGTAAAATTTTCTTAAAATTCATCGTAGATTCCGATTTTTGTTACGATTTTTGCGAATAAAATAATTGGTCCACCTTACTGTTCATATCTCTAGGCGAACAGCAATATACTGTGGAATTTTGACAGTTTTAACTGTTTGTTTACAATTACTGTAATTCATACTGCAACAACAACATATGTAACAAATCTCATCTTCATACCTCTGATAGTTCATGAGATATAGCCCTTTTTACTTTAAAGTTGTATGGGCGGTGCCACGCTCCTTTATCCAATCACAACTAAGTACAGCGAGTGACTAACAACAGGTCAGTAGTACCACTTTTTTATCCACAGTACCACATTATCTTATAAACAGTCTATTAGAAAAGCCGTTAGAGCGTTTTTTGAAAAGAGGGTGTGGCACCGCCCACTTCCTCCATGGATGTAATTAATACTGCTCCAGCAACATATATACCAAATCTCATCTTCATACCTCTGATAGTTCATAAGATATAGCCCTATTGATTTTCAAGTTGTATGGGCGGTGCCACGCCCCTTTATCCAATCACTACCAAATATAGCCTGAGACTATCAACAGGTCAACAGTACCACTTGGTAAAATTTTCGTATCAATCGATCTATTAGAAAATCCGTTAGAGCGATTTTTGAAAAGAGGGCGTGGCACCGCCCACTTCCATCCTGGCTGTAATTAATACTGCTCCAACAACATATATACCAAATCTCATCTTCATACCTCTGATACTTCATAAGATATAGCCCTATCGATTTTCAAGTTGTATGGGCGGTGCCACGCCCCTTTATCCAATTACAACCAAATGTAGTCAGGAACTATCTACAGGTCAACAGTACCTCATGGTAAAATTTTTGTATCAATCGATCTATTAGAAAAGCCGTTAGAGCGATTTTTGAAAAGGGGGCGTGGCACCGCCCACTTCCATCCTGGCTGTAAATTATACTGCTCCAACAACATATATACCAAATCTCATCTTCATACCTCTGATAGTTCATGAAATATAGCCTTTTTAATTTTCAAGTTGTATGGGCGGTGCCACGCCCCTTTATCCAATTACAACCAAATGTAGTCAGGAACTATCTACAGGTCAACAGTACTTCATGGTAAAATTTTTGTATCAATCGGTCTATTATAAAATCCGTCTGAGCGATATTTGAAAAAAGGGGCGTGGCGCCGCCCACTTTTTGAAAAAATAAAACCTTTTAAACCATCCGGAAGCTATAGCGAACAAAACAAAAAAAAAATTTTGAAAATCGGTCCAGCCGTTTTTGAGTTTTAGCGAGACAACTGCACATCGATTCATTTTTATATATAAGACTAGTGGGCCCGGCAATGCTTCGCTATTGCATATTAACTTGTAATATATTTCACATTTAGGTCTACAAAGTACTTTAAAAAACGGTACTTAAGCTCTACAATAATATGTTGAGTTTATTTACTTATGTAACTTCTTAACATTAAAGTTAACCAATTAAGTTTTATTGTTGTAAATGCTAATAAAAAGTTCATCAGCAAAGTCATATCTATAGTGCCGACATGTAGATTAAGTTTTTTCTGTATGTAGGGCGAAAAACCACTTCTTTCACAAATCGGAAACATACATTGTTCTAAAGATCAAAATTATTTATTTTGATCCGTAGTAGCGTGAACCATCTGCCCAACTATCTCTTTGGTCATAAAAAAACATTTTTGTTATGCCTTCTCCTATTAACCGCAAATGAAAATTCCGTTTGAAGCTTCATGCCTTTAGCCATAAAAACTTCTTTTGTCATGTCTTCTTCTCACACGGATCAAGAATAATCCGGAATACTATTTTTGTATTGAACTCGTATTACCATTCTTTGAGATAATTCGGACACCAACGTTTGGCTTAACAAAGTGATGGTCTCACGCGCAGTATGGCATGTTACACCGTCGTGTTGAAACCATTTCTCCTTCAAATAATGTGCAATGACATGATAAATAAAAAAATCAATTGATCGGCTCTACTTCTTCTATCAGTTTTATTTTATATGAATGTATGCCAAGATTTTTCCTCAGCATTTACAGAGACCGAGATCCTGAGAATGACGTCGGTTCGATAAATTCGAGTCCCCTGTGATACTAACGTCTACAGCGTCGATGGCTTCTATTAGCTGCTCAGATGGATCATTATATGCACCCTCAACTTCGTAAAGGGCTCCATAAGTTTGGCGAACAGAACGTGCATTTTGTAAATAAATTTGCAAGATTTGTAAACGTTGTTCTTGTTTAGTTTTTACATGGTGATTTTGCAAAGTATCCTAAAAGAAAGTCTATCACACTTCATTAGTATGACAGCTAGATTTACACTTATACCTATCCGAAGTTCTATATGTCAAGAAAAATACCCCATGCATAGGTTATTTACAATTGTTTGCTAATGTTACCTCTGATATACTATAAAAATTTAACCATTGTAGTATAACTTCAATGAATATTTCTAAATTTTTCTATCTATATGATTTATTACCGATTCGCTCCCCTGAAAAGTAATTGAAAAATACATACCTGTAAAGTAAATTAAAAAAAATCACTATTTTAGTCTGCGCATCCACAACTGTCTGGTGTACGGACCATTATTTGATACAGTTAAAAAATTAACTATTGAAGTGCGTGGGCAGCGCCTCGGCACTTTTAACTTATTTAGTTCGAAATAGCCTGATCAATTAGTTCGCGTCAAAAAAAAAACGTGTTAATCGTATACCAGTATTGAAATGTACGAAGAATTCTTAGAAAATTTCACTAAGAAACAATATGTCTAAAATCAATCCCTAGTTCGCGCTGAGAAGCATGAAGATTTCAGGTAGAGATATTTTTTTAGCAATGAGCAATTATTCAGTTACTTCAGACCTATGGGCCCGGCTCTAATTTTTACCTACCATTCCAGTGTTTGGAGACCACGACGAAAAGAATAGTATATTTTTGATTTTTTTTATTGGGATCCCGCCTAATTCTGAAAAATTATTTTTAAAAATTTAATTTCTGAGGCCATAAATTTTTAACCAATACATAGATTTTCTGCTGTAATACCTCATTTAGTTTGTTGGGAAGTCAGTTTTACCCAGAAGGTCTCAAAAAATATATATCTGAAGTTTTCGGTTTGTGTTCATTTTAAAACAAAAAAAATCTCTATCTGAAATCTTCATGCTTCCCAACGCGAGCTAGGAATTGATTTTAGACACAAAGTTTATTGGTGAAATTTTCTTAAAATTAATCGTAGATTCCGATTTTGGTTAAGATTTTTGCGAATAAAAAAATTGGCTCACCTTACTGTTCATATCTCTAGGCGAACAGCAATATACTGTGGAATTTTGACAGTTTTAACCGTTACCATTTCCACCCTTACTGTAATTCATACTGCAAGCCCTTTTAATTTTCAAGTTGAATGGGCGGTGCCACGCCCCTTTATCCAATCACAACCAAATATAGCCACTGACTATCAACAGGTCAACAGTACCACTTTCTAAAATGTTCGTATCAATATGTCTTTGGAAAAGCCGTCAGAGCGATTTTTGAAATGGGGGCGTGCCACCCCCACTTCCTCCCTGGATGTAATTAGTACTGCTCCAACAATATATATACCAAATCTCATCTTCATACCTCTGATAGTTCATTAGATATAGCCCTATTGATTTTCAAATGTAGTATGGGCGGTGCCACGCCCCTTTATCCAATCACAACCAAATATAGCCAGACACTATCAACAGGTCAAGAGTACCACTTGGTAAAATTTTCGAATCAATCGGTCTATTAGAAAAGCCGTTAGAGTGATTTTTTAAAAGGGGGCGTGGCACCGCCCACTTCCATCCTGGCTTTAATTTATACTGCCCCAACAACATATATACCAAATCTCATCTTCATACCTCTGATAGTTCATGAAATATAGCCTTTTTAATTTTCAAGTTGTATGGGTGGTGCCACGCCCCTTTATCCAATTACAACCAAATGTAGTCAGGAACTATCTACAGGTCAACAGTACCTCATGGTAAAATTTTTGTATCAATCGATCTATTAGAAAAGCCGTTAGAGCGATTTTTGAAAAAGGGGCGTGGCACCGCCCACTTCCATCCTGGCTGTAATTTATACTGCTCCAACACCATATATACCAAATCTCATCTTCATACCTCTGATAGTTCATGAAATATAGCCTTTTTAATTTTCAAGTTGTATGGGCGGTGCCACGCCCCTTTATCCAATTACAACCAAATGTAGTCAGGAACTTTCTACAGGTCAACAGTACCTCATGGTAAAATTTTTGTATCAATCGGTCTATTAGAAAGGCCGTCTGAGCGATATTTGAAAAAAGGGGCGTGGCGCCGCCCACTTTTTGAAAAAATAAAACCTTTTAAACCATCCGGAAGCTATAGCGAACAAAACAAAAAAAAAATTTTGAAAATCGGTCCAGCCGTTTTTGAGTTTTAGCGAGACAACTGCACATCGATTCATTTTTATATATAAGATATTTGATATTACGTTGTTGTTGTTGTTTCTCCTACCAAACGTTGAATGTGTTTTGTTTTCATTGAAGTGCTTTCATTACACCTTATGTGTACACTTTTGTTGTTGTCGTAATCCAGCAACACGATAGTAACAACAACATTTGTCTAATGTTTTGTGTAATTTTATATGTTCACCTATAATGATTTTTTTATTACACTTTGCCATCATCCACACAAATCAGTTGCATGTACTCGTCTTATACGCCCCGTAATTTTTAGTGGAGGCGCCAATTGACACAGCCCAGGTGGCTTCGGTGGTTGGTTGCCATTGGCATGAGCGGGGCTAGCGCACGGAATGGTCGGAGTAGACGCAGTTCGGTTTCCATAAACATGGGCCAAACACTTTATTTTGTTTATTCGTAGAAGAGAACAGCTACAGCAACAGCAACGCCAGCAATTGCTGCTATTAAAAAAATCAGTTTATAAATAGCTTATGATTGGTTAAGAATCGTAAATATCTATATAGTGCAACTGAAATTTTTGTATCATTTAATGAGTTTATGTACTTGCTGCTAAAGCAACTAATAAAATTATGTGTTATGCCTGTACAGATGTTCCGGGTTTGAACAATGAAGGCTATTGGTAGCGGTACAGGTGTATTATTCGGTTAGAATGACAAACTTTAAAGTTTTCAAACTTTGGACGCAGATTTTATATATTTCTAAGAACTTAGGCCAACACTCATATCGGTACAGGAATTACCGGATAATAGTGGTGTCGGTTTTTGGAAGATTAAGCATAGACATGGGGTATGGGGAATGGGGTTTTTCTAATTTGAGTTTTATGATCGCCATTCACGTGGGAATAACCAAGGTCCCATTAAAGGTCCCCAAGCTGCTCATGTGATAAGGCGCAATATTGAGCAACTTAAATGGCTTGCTACCTCCGATACGTCTGATGGAGTATGTAACAGAATTTACTGAAGCTCGCGTGAAGCGCGGTGGCCTACTGAACCATTCTCCTTAAATAAAAAAACACTTTGAAAACGCGAAATAAAACAAGAACCAACCAAAATGTTGACGACCCCCGCAAAAGCTATAGGACAAATGCAAGGTGGACCAAAAGAAGTCATCCGATGTTGTTCGCTTCTAATTTTTTTTTTCTAAATAAAAAAAATCGATTCAGTTTTTTGATTATGTTTATTTGAGTTACGCCTTGCTGAGAAATGGGAGGTGCCACACCCTTTTTTTAAAAAGTAAAGGGTGTCCCAACAAGATAGCAATTTTTAAATTTTAAATAAAACACAGATATTTTAAAAAAAAATCTTGAAACTTTATTATATCGTAAAGTAGACAGAATGAGGTTATGTATGGAACAATATATCGTGCAGATGGCCGCCGCGGCTTTGCTGGCATGCACGCGATCTTTTAATGAAATTTTCAATGACCGTTTCGCATAAATGCTGCGGTATTTCCAGTTTCCTCTTTTAAGGCTTGAGTCGTCGTCGGCTTATTCCCGTAAACCATCGACTTCAAAAAACCCCAAAGAAAAAAATCTAATGGTGTTAAATCGCACGATCTAGGCGGCCAATTCTGATCTCCAAAACGCGAAATAACACGACCGGGAAATGACTGATGCTGCAATTGAATTGTTTCTCTGGCTGTATGACATGTGGCACCGTCTTGTTGGAACCCCATGCCCTCCACATTCATTTCTTCAATTCGAGGCAAGAAAAAACTGGTTATCATTTCACGATACCGAACACCATTGATTGTTTGCGCTTGACCTGCCTTGAGCGACATCATCACGTACTGCTGCGACATTTTCGGTCGATCGACCTGGTCGATGGCGCGTTGTTGTCTTTACATCACACACAGACCCAGTTTCGACAAATTTATCTATTAATCTCTTTACAGTTGACTCTTTTGGAGCATTATTGTGACCCCAAATTGATCGCGATTTGCGAACTGTAACCGCAAAACTTTCACCATTTTGGTAAAACAATTTCACAATGAGAATGCGTTGTTCATTCGTGTAGTGCTCCATTTTTACTAACCTCGTACCTTCTACTAGCAAACAATAACAATTGTTCAAATGCCAAACCATGACACTTCGAATGTTGCCAGATTTAAAAATTGCGTTCTTGTTGGGACACCCTTTAGTTATGTGAACCGATTGAAATAAAAATTTTATAATCTACAAGATAGGCCAAAAAAAGTCATCCGAAATTGTTTGGCTCTCATTTATTTTCTAAATGAAAAACTTCGATTCTGTTTTTTGATTATGTTTATTTGAATCTTTAGAATTTTATTGGTTAAGTCGAGAAGATGATATCTGCCAAAGAGGCGCCGCCACAATTGATTGCTATACGGGCTCGTTTTATGGCTTTTCATCACTACGTGTCGAATATTGTCCTTGAGGGCTTATTCACGTAAACACGGGACTTCAAAAACCACACAAAAAAAGTTTGGAACGGTCAAAAATAAGAGCATCTTCCTATATGATGACTTCTTTTGGCCCACCTTGTACAAGGCTGACATCACCAATGTACAAGGACAGAGATGGAAATGTGGCCACGGATATGCATAATGTGCTGCAAATATGGAGGGAACACTTTCGTTTTCTGATCGTTCCCGAAGGCAGCATAAGTGACGAAATCACACCATCATCACACAATCATCGACGACGGAGTAGATTGTCAAACACCGAGCCAAAACGAGATCAGCACGGTAATTGCGCACGGCATAAAAACTGACAGCATGCATGCACCAGCTCATAAACACGATTAGGCTCCAGGAATGCTTGCCCGATGATTGGAATCAGAGTGTACTGTGCTTAAGAAAGGCGATCCAAGTGTGTGTACCAACTATCGTGTGATCAGCCTTTTACCCATCGCATACAAGGTCTTGTCTAGTGTGTTATGTGAAAGTCTAAAGCCCATCCTAGCCAGCCTAATTGGACCTTATCAGTGTGGCTTTAGACCTGGTAAATCCACGGCCGCACGGTGGGGTAAATTCACGATCTGGGCGGCCAAAATTCGATTTCTCAAAAACCAATGTTTTTAATAATTTCCGATTGTAGGGTAAAGAGGACAAAATGATTCACTAGATTCCGTTATTTTTTCATTCCATTTTGCTTGCATTCGTTTTCTACACGCTGTTAAAGTCACTTGTTGCTAACTGTGCAATTTCTATTTTGTTGTGCTCAGGTAAAGCAACAATTTTAGCAGGCTGTGGGAAGGCGTGTGTTTAGTTTAAACATTTAAGTAAAATGGAAAATAATAAAGCAGGTTAATATTATTTAATACACTTAGCTAAATAAAATTATAATTCAAATTCATACTAGTAAAGCAGTATTGAAAAATATGGTTTTTTTTGTCAATTTCAATGGGTAACAAAATCGATCTATGGACAAAAAGTTATGCATCACCCCTTTTCACCCCTTCAATCTGTGATTATATATAATCTTTAACATCGTATTGTTCATATGGAAAAAAAAATTTTTGCGGGTTTTTGCGGTTTTGTGTTTTATAGCCATTTACCTACTGCGGAAGAATGAACTATAATTTCTGCGGTTTTACTGAACCACTTTAGTTAACATACTGGATGTCCTATATCTCTATGCATTTATAGTTAGAGGGTATCCAGACGAATAAAAAGTTATAGGGAGGTAGGCCTCTAAAATGCAACCTTGTGGAGATATATGGGAAATTCTTGGAATCTTAAAATTTTTATAAAAACCATTTTTTGTATAAAAACGGTCACAACCTCTACCCTCCGAATGTTAACATATTATTTTTTACGCCTCACCGAGTAATATTTGACCATTCTGCTTCATTAATTTGCTTCAAATAATTTTGGCCGCCCAGATCGTGACTTTACCCCACTGTGGGCCGTCCAGATATTCACACTACAAAAAAACCTGGATAAGACCCAAGAAATGCAGATCGAAACCTAGCATCTGTTCATCGATATCAAAGCTGCATTCGACAGTCCCATACGACAGAAATTGTTTAATGATATAGCTGAGTTTGGTATACCTGCAAAGCTTGTACGACTTTGCGGGATGACACTGACTGACACCGTCTTCAGTGAAAATAGGCAAAAATCTGACTGAGCCATTTACTACCAAGGCGATAGTCCGTCATGCGATCTCTTTAAAATCGTAATGGAGATGGTAGTGCGGAAAACAGTAAACAGGAATGGTACCATCTTGAACAAAAGTCACATGCTGCCTGATATAGATATCATTGGCCGTGGTTTGTGGGATATTACTGCGGCCTTTTGGAGCATTGAAAAACAGTCGGCGGAAGTGGTCTGGAGGACAAAACCAAGTTATTTGTTTCTACCAACAAAGAGTCTACTCGGCTGAAAGGCTGCGTGAACGTTGAGAACTATGACTTTGATGTGGTAGATGATTTTGTTTGCCTTGGCTCCGCCGTAATCAAAAATAATAACATCAGCCTGTAAAACAAGAGACGAGTATTGATCGCAAACCGCTGCTACTATGCGCTAAGCAAGCGACTTGATGAAAAACAAATATCCAACTCTACCACACTCTGATCCCTCTTGTTTTGTTCTACAGCGCAGAGTTCTGGGTAATGACACAAGCGGATCAATATATTCTGGGAGTCTTTGAGAAAAAAATATTTCGCAAAATATTTGGACCCATCATCGTTAACGGCGAGTATCGTCGTCGAATGAACCACAAGCTGCATGAGCTGTACAACGGCATCGACGTAGTCATGCGCGTTGAAATAGGCCGAATGCGTTGGCTTGGACACGTTGTACGAATGGATGAAAATGTTCCAGCTCGAAATGTCTTCGGTGGATGGACCAGGTAAAATAGTTGCTATCAAAACTTGGTGTGACTAACTACCTACGGAGCTCAAAAGACCGAAGCGCTTGGAATTATTTCTACGTGCGGCTACTAATAGATACATTTCTGTTGATGCTGCAAATTAATAAGAAGAAGAAACTGGATGTCCCCTGATCAAAAGACAATAAACCAGATTGATAACGTGGTAATCGACGGAAGGCATGTTTTAAGCGTTGTGGACAGAGATGGAAATCTGGCCACGGATATGCAGAGAGAACTATGGAGTGAACACTTTTGAACTATGTTCGTTCCCGGAGGCAGCATAAGTGGCGGATTTACGCCAATTTTCGACGAAGGAGTAGATTGTCCGCCATAGAGACATTTTTACCATGCGAGGCTTAAGATAAGGCGATAGTCGATCGCTTTACCATCATAATGATGCCATATACCAATGATATAGATATCATTGGCCGCGGACTGCCGGATGTTACTGCGGCCATTTAATGCATTGAGAAGCAGTCGACAGAAATGTGTTTGGTGATAAATGAAAACAAAGGGAAGTTATTTGTTTCAAGAAACAAGGATTCTACTCGTTTAGGACGCTGCGCGCTTGAAAACTATGACTTTGAAGTGATAGATGATTTGTCTAGCGTGGTTCCGCCGTAAACGAAAATATGTAATAATGTCAGCCTGGAAACCAAGAGTCTTGTATTGATCGCAAACCGCTGCTACTATGCGCTAAGCACACGATTTAATGGTAAAGCCTTCTTTCGAGCAACTAGTATACAGCTCCACCGACAATGATCCTACCTGTCTTACTCTGTAGCGCAGAATCCAGGGTAATGACACATGCGAAAAAAATAATTCACAAAATACTTGGACCCATCATCGTTCACGGTAAGATGATGTCAAGCGCGTTCAAAAGTCCGAATGCGCTGGCATGGACACGTTGTACGAATGGACGAAAATGCTCCAGCTCGATAGGTTTTGTCAATAGACTAGATGGGCGGCGCAGGAGGGGGCGACCAACACTTCGTTGGATGGAACAGGGAAAGGTGCTGTTATCTAAACTTGGCGTGACTAACTACATAAGGAGCATAAAAGACCGAAGCGCTTGGAATTATTTTCTATGTTCGACTACTGACCGATTAATTTCTGTTACTAATGTCAAATAATAAGAAGAAGAATTAGACAAAATACGACGGGAGTACTCAAAGTACAGCATTGGGGGACTGCCGATTTCCGAAACCCCCGTAAAAGTCTATAAGACTCCAATTCACGTAATTAAAAAGCTACATTTTCGTAGAGGAATTGCCACCTAGTGAGCCTCGTGTGGGCTGTCACCCTGCCATATACAGAAATTATGCTTGTTAACGACAGTTTTTATCTGAAAATGGACCCTTTCTCTGAATATATTTATTAGGCTTATAATTGGCTTATCTTCCAAATGTAACGAACATCATATGGAGTACAAATATCGTTGTCTTAGACATTACTTAAAGCTCCTGAGCCAGTTGGATCTTGATCCGGTGCAGAAGCAAGTCACGACTCTAAATTCGATAAGTTCAAGCCAGCGAAAGTTCTTATATCAGGATCTACTGCACACTTTAACTTACAGCTGGGATGAACTCGGACAATCTGAAGTTTATTGGACGTACGGGGGTTGGATAATCGTTTACCGAACCCGCCGTCTTGAATTTACAAACATATTGTTGATGAGTCGACATTAAAAGCTGACTCGATGATGCCTTAAAATAACAGTATCGAACACTCATTTTGATAATAAAATTTTAACATTTTGACGTGGCACTCTGTTGTTTATCATTTTTGGGTGATTTAGCGTCAGTGACTGAAAAATTAACAATATTTTGGAGAGATGCCGCTAAACCAACACAGCTACCACATGCTGGCAAAATCTACCCACACCAATTGAAAAACCTTTAATAAGATCCATGCGCCATATACTTGAGCACATTAGTAATACCTAGGACTTTCAAATAAACATCTTTTTTATTAAATTGTTTTGAATTGACATAAGAGTCATCCCAAGTAGATTGAAACTTTTTGCAATTAAAATCAATATACCAAAAACCATTCGATAAACGTTATACTCGTATTGTTAAAGCAAAGATTTATAACAAATTGTGAAATTTCTTAATTATATAACAATGACTTAGCATTACAAATCAACGTATTTGTCAAATCACATTCTCGTTAAAGGAATTGCTGGAAAAAATTCCTATTTTCGCCTAATCATTTTTCAATAAAGGAAATCTTTTGCTCCATTTGCAAACACGCAGACACTCACACTCCCAGTGTGGCGGCATTTGGCGGCTCTGGATATTTATTTCTTGTTCCGTAAATTAAATGATATCCTTGTTGCAGACAAAATACCACCAGTGACATTAATCAATCATCAATCATGACGCGTCGTCATATGTCCACTCCCACTCTATTCGCCGTCACAGCCACAAACGACATGAGTTGTTGTTATTTTCTCTACGACCAATACTTGTGAAAAATTAATATATTTTCTTTCGGTTTTTTTTCTATATTCGTGATATTTTGTTGTTACATAAGTTTGTAAGGACAAACAATGGTTTGAATGATATGGTAGTTAGTACAACACCCTCGTGACATGTTGTTTTCCATGACCATTACCGAAGACGACTAGCTTCCGTTTCCTGTTAAACCCACATGTTATGGTGACTGTTTTCTGAGGGGTCATCGATTATACTAACTCGCAGTAAGAGTTTCGTATTAAGGAGAATCCGTGATTTGCTCAAATGCTACACAACCAGTTTAGTCGGGGAGGAAAACGCCGACTTGCAACATATGAATGCCGGAATATCAAACAATAGAAATATTGTGGGTCAGACTATTGACGCTGTTGATGCGTTTGGGGGGTTTCCCCACCAAGCCTTGTTATTGCATGTCCAATCTATCAATAATTGTAATAGAAAATCCATTTGCTTAATTAAAATTACATGATATGTTAGAAATGGATATAATTCGTTGTCAACTTTAGTTAATGTTGGGATAAAATAATGTAATTTTTAGTCAAACTACAGTTCGGTCAAGTGGAAATAGTAATTATTGTTGGATTAAATTAAACAACAAACCGTGGAATTATAAAATAAATTACAATAATCGATTCATATCTTAATTAAAGGGGATTCGGAACCCACTTCGAATAGAGCTTTCCCGTACACCTGAACTATATTGGGAATATTTGTGTTTTTTTCCAAAATTGTCAGCTTCACCAAAAAAAAAATTATGATATACCTACCCCATTCCCATATACTTTACGTTAATGTACATATTAATATGCCACTCACTGTTAAAATATTTCTCTAAAATCTAAAATATACAATTTCTTGGACATATAATGTGACTGAGTCATCAAACATGCTTATGACAATTTTTTAATACCCAATCACCCTCTGTTCCATATGACATACAAAAAAATCTGTCCAAACACAGGTTAAACAAATTTTTGTCGCCTCATTGTGGCAACATATACGCTGTAAATTTGTGATGTGTTACTTGCGGTTGCATGTGACAACATCCATTAGCATTCGAACGCCCGTCTAAAACAAACGAAAGGAGCTTGTTGTCAGTAAAGTGACATCGCCTGTGATTGACATGGAATGACAAGTGTTTTTCAATGTTTGCATTAAATACTAATTGTGTCGTCAATTCATAATTTTTGGCTCATAATTATTTGACATATTTTACATGTTTACCTATTCCTGTCCCTAATTTTGGTGTCCAAAAAATGAATGTCGCAGCATTGAAAAATTTTCGTTAATTTGTCAACATAAAAATATTTATTTTTAAATTAAGATACGCAACTCTGGTTGTGGGTGTAGAAGATGTGCGTATTATGAGGTTGTATGTTTATGAAGAACATGTCAAATACAGTACAAGTCAACGAAATTTGTCTTATATTCAGGAAAAAGAACACAATTTCAAATGTATGAGATTTAGGAGAGCTTTTCGCATGTGAGAGTAATACCAAGCCTCTTTACTTATACTGACACAAGCGGACATAGAATTGAACGACGATCCCATTACCAGTTTGAGAAGAAGCTTTTACTAGATGACTGTCGTTGCAAGCGATATTTACGAAGTTACTGTCTTCAACAGTTAGGATGCTTTAGATCAAAAAATTGCAGACGGCTGTGACAAGTTTCGAATCCAGGTCAGCAGCATAATAGTTATATGATTCTAACGACCAAGATTTTTACTTACATAGCTGGCAATTCTTTGCAATCCTCTTGGACTATATACCGAACGTAGAAAAATATTATAAGCTCTCCGATCTTCTGCGCATCTTCTCCAGTTAGTCACACCAAATTCTGCAAGGTTCTCAGTAATCTGATCTTTTCAACGAAGTTTTAGTCGCACTCTTCTGCACCGTCCATCGAGTTCATTGTCGAAGTCTTTTCGTCCATGCGTATAAAATTATCTGTCACCTCTAAATTATAGTTGTCTACGTTCATGCACTTTCCCAAACGGGTAGATTCTTTGTTCGTTCAAACTCACCACCAGAAACTCACCATTAGACCTATTTTCGCTGATTCCTTCTGTATACCTGAGAAGGCTGCAGTCACATCCCGCAGTCTTCGACCGATGATGTCTACCTCATCAGCGTACGCGAAGGCTGCAGTCACATCCCACAGTTTTCGACCGATGATGTCTACGTCATCAGCGTACGCGAGTGGCATGTGCGGCCTTTGTTGAATATCATGACACTCGAGTTTACTAAAGCTTTCCTCATTATCATATCTATCACTATGTTGAAGAGGTTATACGATAGGCCGTCGCCATGTTTTAAGCCTAGTCTGGTATAGAATGGCTCCGTAGGGTCCTTGCCAATCTTCACTGAAGATTTCGTGTCAGTCAGCGTCATTTCAAAATGGCGTATCAGCCACACTGGAATACAAACTCAGCCACGACTTCGAGTAGTTTCTGCCGTATCGGGCTGTCGAAGGCAGCTTTATAGTCGATGAAAGGATGGTACGTATTGATGTGTTTCTCTTGGGTCTTTTCCAGGATTTGCGAAGTGTGAGTATCTGGTCAGCTGTTGATTTACCAGGTCTAAAGTCATGCTGATAAGGAATGATCAGTTTGGTTAACACTGGCTTTAGTCTTACACAAAGCACACTCGACAGGACCTTATATGCGATGGGTAAAATGCTGATCCCGCGGTAGTTGCAGCACACACTTGGATCACCTTATTTTAGCATAGGACATTTAACGCTTATATGCTAATCTTCGGGCATCCACTCGTTAAGCTAAACCGTGCATAGAAGCTGGTGCATGCTCGTTATCAGTTCCTCGGCATCGGACTTGAAGATCTCTGCCGGAAGTCCGTCGGCACCAGCTTCTTTATTAGTTTTCAGCTGCGATATTGCTCTTCTGACCACGGCTTGACTCAGTGGTGGACAATCTAGGCCGTAGTAGACAATTGGCGTGATACCTTCACGTGCGCTGCCTTCGGGAACCAGCAATTGCTGGAAGTGTTCTCTCCATATATGCATCTGTAAGCAGATTTCCATCCCTGACCTTAAAAAAGGTGAGCATATTACCGTAGCCTTTCGCTCTTACTTTCTGGTAAAATTTTCGGGCCTCACCTCTTTCCCTGTATCCCTGTATCGCTCTATATTTTCATTCTCCCGTTCCTTCATCTGACGTTTTTTTTTTGGCTTAAAAGCCTGTCTCGCTTGTTTTACTGTCTCCTTGTGCCGTTCCCCAACAGCCCGGGATACAATTGGCTGTAGCGTCGCCCTTTAAGCAGCATTGTGTTTCTCAGACGCTAATCGACATTCTTCATCGTACCAGGATTCGCCTGAACGCCGTTTTTCTTATCATAGCACGGTGGTTGCGGCGGTTGCCATGGAATGCGCAATATGCTGCCACTATGTATTGGGAACGCCAGAAGAAGAGGCGTTGTGTTGTAGTAGCTAGGAGAGCTGGTTGGAGTAGGCAGTGGTTATCTCTGGGGTTTGCAGCTTCGTGATGTCCAGCTTTCTTTGTGTTTGGTTAGGTGCGTTTTTGGGGAGTTCCGTTTGTTACTTTTTCTTTCTTGTGTTTTCATAGCCCGAAAAGGACCTGAAGACGGGTGTCTAGCCCAACCATCAGCGGTCGTCGCTCACTATCTGCCCAGGTGCCACCACGAAGGAGGTTGTGAGTCGGCTTGTGTCTACCAAATTGCTAACAGAATAACATTTCTCTGAAAAAGTAATTTCACTCAATGACACTTAACAAATTTGAAGCATAATTTTTGGACTTACATCGTAGCATATAAAACATATCATCATCCTGATGGTAAAAAGTTTTTAATGCTGTAAACGACTGCCATCTAGGTGTCATTTTTACATTTCAATACATTGTCGATATTAGGTTAAAAAGCGACCTCTTTTTGTTCACAAACAAATTAAGATTCTTACTAATAAAAATCTAGTTGGAAATTTTCGTAAGGGTTTAGAAGTTTCCAACAAGATGCAAATTTGGTTTGAATTTCTGTTACTTGTCGGTACATATAGTTGGAATACTGCGTAAACTGACCAACTCAAGTACTGGTGGTCATTTTCCGTTTTTATAAATTCTCTCTTTTTGTTATTAGAGATTGTATAAGGCAAATTTTATGTTAAATTGAATTTATCTCTTACGGCCCTATTCTAATAATTTGGTTACAAAAATTTGTCACTGTAAATTTGTTACAATTTTGAAACCAATTCTTGTTACGGGTATTCTGGCAATTTAGTAACAAGGAAAAGTTCACCTTGTGGTGAAATGTAAATTATTGACAATTCACAGCTTACTTTTGAATTTAAAAAACAAAAAACGAAAACACAATACAGAGAAAAGTAAACATATTTTAACTTTTTAGATATTTATACACATTTGACTGAGCTTAAGGAGACGACAAATACCCCAGTAAAGGGGACAGTCGAAAATGTTGGACAAATACTGTGTCATGGAGAATTCGTCACAGCCGTCCCACAGGTTTCTTGGCGGTTGTTCCCTTTCCACACATTTTGCCACTACATTTCCATAGCCGAAAGGGCTAAAAGTGTTTTACCCACGACTTCAATAATTTAAAATTTTTTTTTACATCTCAAAATATTATTCCGAAGAGCTGAAACTACCTTGTTACCTCCATTTTGGCAGGTAACAATTTTTGTAACAATTGTCACGGTAACAAGGATTCGGAATACAGATTTTTTGATTTTGTAACCAAAGTAGACTATCGTAACCGTGGTGACTATTGTAGCCACTTCAGAATAGACCGGTTAATGATCACAAGTGAAGTTGGTCATAGTATTTTGGGTGTACCGACGATTTCTAATGTCAGCTTTTTAGACGGCATTTGTCTTACTTGTTGACAATAGCCATCGTATTAAACGAACCAAGCAAAGAAATTTTGTCTGCGCTTCTAAAATTCAAGATAGCATTATAACGAATTCATCGAAAAGGTAAAAAATAAGGCAGGCAATTAACAGAGAAACTGATGTGTATGAAAGAAACCTTAAATTAAACCTCAACTAGATTACAAAGGAGGTGCTTAGCTTACATAAACCATGTACTCATATACAACATACTTGAGTTAATTAATTTTTACAACTATTGATTGTGACAAATCAATCATATACTGTTAAATTTTTTTCAACTTAGTAACGAAAAGAATTTACAGCAGTCCCGCAATGGCAACTCAAAATATATCAGCACCACCACCACAGTCTCCATAAAGATCAATTTTCCCACAACACTAAATCATCAATGTGATGATGATGACGATGATCAATCTATTGGAGGGGTTTGCGTTTGGGATATTCATCTGCAGCATGCTTATAAAATTCGTCCCCGCCGCCACAACAGCTACTCTCTCTCACTCTGCACAGGTACAAGTATGTTAGAATAAACGATCGGCCATAAAAGTGAAATATTGCTTGCGCTGGTGTTTGTTGGCTGGATGGATCAAGGCGTGCGTAATCGCGCAGTCTAAACCTCTCATGTAAACAACAATGGATACAATGTCGGCTAATATTTGATTTCTTTTGTACTCATCGTTGACCAAACGAGGAAAAAACTCACACAAATATATGACTGTTGCATCAATAACGGCGGCAGAAACACACCACTGTCCCATGATTTCAAACGTTAGGAAGCTGGCGACCATGTAAACATCAAACATTTTACATATGATACCAACATATAACAATGCCAAGATAATACTAAATAGTGTTGTTGGGCATTGGGGAGATCAAAGGAAGAGTCGTAACACAATTAATTAAATTTCAGTGTTTTTGATGGATTCGTTACACCTTAGAACAGACGTGTGATAAACGAGAAAAATTTAATGTACTACTCTGTTGTGTACTACTTCTGACTATTGGCAGGGCTTGTACAAAATAAGGCCATTCGATAAGGACTCTCTAAGCCCGACACACACTGCAACTATTGAGATTTATGAAGCATTCAAAGTCACATGTGTTTTTTTTGGGACTGAATGCGTGTTGCAGAGGTTGATTGGTGATTGTGATCCTTGTCACTCGTATGTTTGTGTTTTGATGTAGATGTCATCCATAAGTGACAATATGTTGGACAAAAGCATCTTTAAAATATTAAGTTTAATCTGGCGGCCTATGTGATCCTAAGTCAGACAGAAAAATTGTTACTTTTGGATTGTACATTTTTAATAAATAATGATAAAATTCATAATTAAAAACATAAAGCGAAATCATACACCCGGAAATGGGTAGTGTATATGAAACAACTTACCCTAATTTCAATATTTACTCTTTTAATTTAAAGAGCCAGATTATTCCGGCGCTATGAATACACTATGACACAAAATAAAACTTTTTGAAAAACACCCGAACGTGACTATTTAGGTTCGATAGTACAACTGGAGCTGAGTAAAATCCTAGCTCAGTTTGGCTAGATTGGCTACCAAATTTTTTTTTTGGCCCTCGTAACTTTTTGAAATCCCTTGGATCCCTTGAAAAAAGGTGACATCAGTTTATGGTCAACAGTGTGTACAGTTTTTAACCCAGTTCTCTTCTAAAGCAAAGTTGTAACTAATATTCCGCTTAAGAAATTGATATAATAAAATTTCCCAAAAAAATTAGACATACCTCGATTATTTACAAAAAACTTCGAAAAAAATTCTAATTTTTTCACTATTTTGAATATAAGTCGTAGGAGTCCAGATTTTTTGCATACTTTATTCAGTGAAATTGTAGTTTAGGTAACACCGAAAAACTTCTCCGAACAAACCCATGCAATCTGAACAAGTCTAGGGATATTAAATGGCTCTCAAAACACACTATCTACTTTAAGCAAATCAGTTTTTTAGGAGTTATGGGCCATTGTGCAAAGTTTTTACTTGCTATCTTCACCAAATACGTATTTATTGTATAACTGAACAACTTCTGTAAACAACCAATATGATCTGAATACTCCACCCCTTTAATCGTCACAAAGAAAATTAGGGTGTTCCTTATATTAATTGTATTAATTGCGATGTTGGTCATCTAGCTTCACCTTACATTTTTTTTTTTTGCTAGAATTGCGAATATATTGTGAACAATTTTGTATCGATAGTTAGGCATTAGGGTGTGCCACAATGAGGTTAAAGTTCGAATTTGTTCTCAAATCAGTTTATTGTCGCTGAGTATTTTTCTTTTGTATACACACTAAGTAGTAATAAGTCGTTCAATAGCTAAAGTGAAGACCTAAAATAGTATGTGTTTACTTTTGCCAGATCTCTTATAGACGCCGAGATATATGATGTAGAAATTGGGGTATTTTTGAAAAATATTATTACAAATTTTGAAATTGGATTCCGAAGTAGTTTTTAATGGGCAACTGTATATTTCAACTTTTTAAGGTTAATCAAGTTAAAATCTATATGTTCAAATAGTATATGTGAATATTATCAATATCTCGATCAATTCTCGAGATATCAGGCGTTAAAAACGCATTTTTGACTGTAGGCATAGCAATGTCTAATGAACTTTTGTTCCATCTGAATACCCATTGTGTCTACTTACCAATAACGATATATATGATAGAAATAAAAAACCCCTCAAAGGACCATTGGATATTAATGGAGTTGGTGACATTTGTAAGCAGACACAATGGATATTCAGGTAAAACAAAAGTTCAGTAGTCATTGCTATGCTTTTTAAACCCTTGATATCTCGAGAATGGATAGAGATATTGACAATATTCACATATACTATTTAAACATAAAGATTTGAGCTTGATTAAACTTAAAAAGTTGAAAAATATAATTGCCCATAATAATTTACTTCGGAATAAAATTTCAAAATTTTTAATAATTTTTTCAAAAATACCCCAAGTTCTACATCAAATATCTCGATGTCTATAAGAGATATAGTAAAAGCAAACACATACTATTTTAGGTCTTCACCACAGCTATTGAACGGCTTATTACTACTTAGTCTGTATACAAAAGAAAAATACTCAGCGACAATAAACTGATTTGAGAACAAATTCGAACTTTAACCTCATTGTGGCACACCCTAATGCCTAACTATCGATACAAAATTGTTCACAATATATTCGTAATTCTAGCAAAAACAAATGTAAGGTGAATCTAGATGACCAACATCGCAATTAATACATATTTTTAACTAAATTCGAAAAAATGCCATATAAGGAACACCCTAATTTTCTTTGTGACGATTAAAGGGGTGGAGTATTCAGATCATATTGGTTGTTTACAGAAGTTGTTCAGTTATACAATAAATACGTATTTGGTGAAGATAGCAAGTAAAAACTTTGCACAATGGCCCATAACTCCTAAAAAACTGATTTGCTTAAAGTAGATAGTGTGTTTTGAGAGCCATTTAATATCCCTAGACTTGTTCAGATTGCATGGGTTTGTTCAGAGAAGTTTTTCGGTGTTACCTAAACTACAATTTCACTGAATAGAGTATGCAAAAAATCTGGACTCCCTACGACTTATATTCAAAATAGTGAAAAAATTTGAATTTTTTTCGAAGTTTTTTGTAAATAAACGAGGTATGTCTAATTTTTTGGGAAATTTTATTATATCAATTTCTTAAGCGGACTATTAGTTACAACTTAGCTTAATAAGAGAATGAGCTAGATTGAAAACTGTACAAACTGTTGGCCAAAAACTGATGTCACCTTTTTTCAAGGGATCCAAGGGATTTTAAAAAGTTTCGAGGGCCAAAAAAAAATGTTGGTAGCCAATCTAGCCAAACTGAGCTAGGGTTTTACTCAGCTCCAGTTGTACTATCAAACCTATATAGTCACGTTCGGGTGTTTTTTCACTGTTGCACTGTGATATGGGCCCCAAATTAAAAAATGAAAAAAGCCCTACATTTGAGGTCCACGGTCCCCATCTTTTACAATTTAAATGAGCCCCAATAATGAACCAGGGCTACAATTTTTTTTGGGATTCAATTTCGTAAACATTAGTAGGCGCTTATTTTCATAATAAGGCTGCAATACGATGACATAAATGAAATTAATCCCCAAAGCGTTAAATGGGGCCCCAATATGAAAATGAAACATCATAATTATAAATCTGCTGTTCAAGCTAATATTTTGCTGGTGGTGTAATGATCTTATATGTACTGAAGAATGATTGCAAAATTAGATGGATCATCATAATATACGAGAATCATATTTTTTAAATTTTTTTCTTATGTGCATTGTAAATAATATTAAAAATAATAATAAATTGTTATTAAAAACGTGACTCTTTGTAACATACATATTGTTTTTAATTTTGAGAAAAAAAAAGTTATTAGGTTCTCTAATTTTAATTGGAGAGAATTATACCCTAATACTTCATTTACTAAAGCAAAAGTAAAAACTAAGGCGGCTCACTTAACATAAAAGAAGAAAATTTGTTCGTCGCTATAACATTTATTTAAAAAAAATGTATTAAATTACAATGAAACACGAAAATTTCGTAACTTACGAAGGAAGTAAAAGCAGCGCAGGCAAAAATGTATTGTTAAAATAAAAATCGCGCGATTTTTTTTAAAAATATTTTTTTTTTTAATTTTGCTTAATACAAAAATTTTGTAACCTTTAAAAAATTTATTTTTAAAAAAAAATCGAGCCATTTTTTGAAAAATTTTTGTTTGTTGACCAATTAATTTTAAAGCTTTTTAAATACATATATACACTAGTTTATAAGAATAATATGTGATGAAAGTAAAAGAGCCGCATGAAAAAATTTATTTTAAAAAAAGATAATGCTATTTTTTCTTAAAATAATTTATGTTTAATTTTGCCTAATTTTTGTTTGTTAAAAAAAGCGAGATATTTTCTTAAAACATATTTTTCGTTTTTAATTTTTGTTTGTGGATCAAATAATTTTAAAGCTTATTTCAAAACCAAATGAAGTAAACTTAAAAACAAAAATATTTCGTAATAAGGGTATGTGAAAAATAAAAATAAAACCTAAAATATAAAATCAAGTCAAAACTAAATGAAATTCGGCCCCAAAACTTGTTGGGACCTTCTCTCATTTTCCTATTTGGGGCACAATTTAAATAATTTGCATCCCACCCAAAAAAATGAAACAAGGCCCCAAAAAGCGAAAATAGGCTCCAAATTTCGTGTTGTTTTCTATACAAATCTTTGGGGCTCATTTTCCTGGGGCCCATATTCACTACGCCGATTATTCCAGTTCATTAACTTAGATATGGTTCACGCCAAATCGTAAACATCGCGACTTATATTGAGCTACAATATCGCAATTTGTATATTTCGAAATGTTGATAAAAAAATAAATAAATAGTTGATCCTTATGTAAAATTTATCGTCAAATTTCCATTTTTAGTGTTGTGAAAAAAGGTAGGTCCATTTTCTATTTATTTTCTCTGGTTTTAGTTCATCGATGTTGGCAACCTGTGACGAAAATAAAAGATAATAAAATTATTTCTTAAAAAAAACGATAGCAGTTTAAAAACCAATCATAAATCACGAAGTTATGGCACTTTAAAGTTGGATTTTTGTAAAAAAATGTTTAAGTTACCGTAGAAATTGATCCGGTTTCAGACATTTACATTGAGAGCAGATTTGAATTCAGCGTGAAATTTTACATTAAAATCAATTATTAAATGTCCCGGATACAGACACTTTTAAAATTTTGTGACATAGTGTAATTAAAGTATTTTTAATTAGTTATATTTATACCATTACCCTTAGGGATGAGGGTATATATCATTTGATACGACCCAAAAGTGAAACACAGACCCTAGGTTTCTTAGAACCAAATTCGATTCATGACTTTTTAAGTCATTTGAGCCATGTCCGTCTGTCTGTCTGGTGGCTGTCCGGCTGGTTCGCACGATAACTTTCGAAAGACGCAACCAAGTGTCTTGAAATTTTGCACGAGTTACTTACGGTATTGCAAATGGGCTACATGGCTCCGCCCCTTCTGGTACCTCCCATACAAATACATCATTCCGCCCACTTTAGAAATCGAGTTATAATATCAATACACCCAACGGGATCGTACCCAAATTCTGTACTTAGTAAAGCTATTACAAGATAAAGTTTTGGAAAAAAAATTGGAAGTCTAGCCACGCCCCTTCTGGTACCTCCCATACAAATTCACCTTTCCGCCCACTACATATCTAGAGTAATAGTATCAATAAATCCATCGCGCTCGTACCCTTATTCTTAATTTAGTAAAGCTGGCGGTATGCCATTAGGCCCCACGAAAATACACCCCAAATCAAAAATGAAATTATGCCCCAAAAAAAAAAAGGAAAGCAACAACACGAAATTTTATGATTTTTTGGGGCCTAATTTCATATTTTTATTGGGGTATATTTGCATAATGCAATTAGACCCCAAATGTCTATGTGACAATAGACTCCAACAATTATTTTGGGGCATAATTTCATAAAATAGTGGGGCCTATTTTCGCTTTTTTAGGGTCCAATTTCGTTTTAGGGTCATGCTTAATATTTTTGGGGTCTAATTTCGTTCGGCAAAATAAAAAAGCGTTTGTTTTTTTATTGAAAATAATATAGTTTATTACCTTTAAACTTATTTATATACTTGTATAACATCTTGCACGGAGCAAAAAATCGCGCGATTTTTTTAAATAATTTTACGACTGCGGCGCTTTTTACGGAACAAACAATTTACCATATGCATTAAAAAAAATTGCGTGATTTATATAAAATAATTTTACTTTTTTTTGGGGCAATTTTCATAATTGGTTTAGGTAAATTTTTATTTTTTAGTTTGGCCAACTTTTCATTTACATTTCTAATTTTTCGTAATTTTTGTTTGGGTTATATTTCTACCTCCGTTTTGGGGCCTATTTGCGTGTTGTGTTTTTATATACGAACTGCGATATTTATTTGAAAATTAGACCCCAAACACAAATATGAAAATATACCCCAATTTTATACAGAAAACAACAACACTATGTTTTGGGGCATATTTGCATTTTTTTGGGGTGTATTTGCATACTTTCAAATAACAACTACGAAATTAGGCCCCAATATATAAATTTTGGGGCCTTTTTTCATCTTATGTTTGGGGTATAATTTCCTGGGGTCTATTTTCATAATGTAATTAGACCCCAAATTTGGGGCCTAATTTCATTTTCACTTTGGGGTGTATTTTCGTGGCGCCTAATGTCATAGCGTCAGTAAAGCTATAGCAGGATACAGTTTTTGAGAAAAAAACTCAAGTCTACCACCGCCCCATCTAGTACCTCCCACACACATCTGGTACCGCCCACTTTAGAAATCGATTAATATTATTATTAGAACTACCGCGATCATGACCAAATTTTGTATTTAGTAAAGCTATAACAGGATAAAGTTTTGGAGAAAAGATCTGGATGTCTAGACACGCCCCTTCTGGTACCTCCCATACAAATGTACCACGCCGTCCACTTTAGAGATGGAGTAATAATATCAATATTCTCGACACGATTGTGCCCAAATTCTGTATTTGGTAAAGTTCAAGCAGGATAAAGTTTTGGAGAAAAAATCTGGAAGTCTAGACACGCCCCTTCTGGTACCTCCCATACAAATGTACCACTCCGCCCACTTTAGAAAAAGGGTAATAATATCAATACACTCGACATGATCGTGCCCAAATTTTGAATTAAGTTATGTTATAATAGGACAAAGTTTTGGAGAAAAATTTGGAAGTCTAGACACGCCCCTTCTGGTACCTCCCATACAAATGTACCACTCCGCCCACTTTAGGGATGTAGTAAAAATATCAATTTAGTAAAGCTATAACAGGATAAAGTTATTGAGAATAAATCTGGAAGCCTAGACACACCCTTCTCGTACCTCCCATACAAAGTACCACTCCGCCCACTTTAGAAATCGAGTTATAATATCAATATAATAGAAAATTATTTGTTTTACTGAGGGTAAGGGTATATGTAAGTCGGGTTGCCCGACTGAAACTTTCTAACTGGTTTTAATTACACATCGGTTAATTTCAATAACTCAAGACTTAAACAATATCTTATAGTGGGTGATGGTATTTATCAGTCAGTTTATCTGACTGAAATTTCTGTACTGGTTTTTTATACACTAAGATACAACTCATGGCGGGTCCAAATATTTTGCGAAGTATTTTTTTCTCGAAAGCGTCTGGAATAGTTTTATACGCTTGTGTCATTTCCAGGATTCTGCGATGTAGTCAGGTAGGATCAGTGTCTGATAGAGTTGGATCTTTGTTCGTCAAGAGAGAGCCTTGTCATTAAATCACTTGCTTAGTAGCAGCGGTTCACGATCAATATTCGTCTCTTGATTTCGAGACTGACAAAGTTTTAGTTACTAACGTTCACGCATCGTCCTTAACTAATAACTTGGGTTTGTACTCTTTTAACAGCAGACCCACTTCTGCTGATTGCTTCTCAATGCTGGAATAGGCCCCTTTAAAATCCCGCAGTCCTCAACCAATGATATCTATATCGTCGGCATACGCAAACAGTATGTGACTATTGTTAATGATCGTATCATTCGTTTTTACTGCAGTTAAGGAGACAGACTATCGCCTTGCCTAAAGCGTCTTAACTTAACTTAATTTCCCTTTACACCCCATGAAGAGGTATGGGATGCTTCTCGCGTTGTTGTGAATTAAAACGCTTTCTATTTTAGATTCGGCACAATCTTGCTTATCGACGAATGCGAACGTCACTGTTTGAGAAGCTTTTACTAGAAATTCCGATTATCTCGACACTTATACTGCGAAGTTGCTGGCGACAACATCAAGGAGGCTGGCAATTAAAGAAATGACTGGAGCCGGGAATCGAACCACTTATCTCCGGCCTTGTAGTTGCGTGTTCTAACCAAGTAGAAAATGGTTTTCACTGAAGACATCGCGTCAGTCAGTGTCATCTCGCGGATTCAGATCAACTTCGAGGGGATACCAAAATTAGTCAGACCATCTAATAATCTCTGTCGTATCGGACTGTAGAATGCAGCTTTGCTATCGATAAAGATGGTAAGTGTCTATATGAATTTTTTGGGTCTTCTCCGGAATTTGTTGTAGTGTGAATATCTGATCAGTCGTGGATTTACCAGGCCTAACGCCGCACTGATAAGGTCCAATTAGGGTCGCCAGAATGGGCTTTAGTTTTTCACATAACAAACTAGAAAGCACCTTACATGTGATGGGTAAAAGGCTTGTCTCGCGCTAACTGGTAGACGCCTGTATCGCCATTCTAAAGCATATGAAATAGAACACTAAGATTTTAATCATCAGGCATGCATTCCTTTAACAAAATTGTGTTTTTAAGCTTGCACGTTGCTAGCTCATCGCTCTGGACTTAAGAAGCTTTGCCGGCAGTCCACCGTCTTTAGCAGCTTTATTTGTTTTAAGCCGTGCTGATCTCGTTTTGGCTCGGTGGTGGGCAATATACTCCGTCTTCAATTATTTGCGTGATTTCGTCACTTATGCTGCCTTCGGCAAAGAGTAGAGAACGAAAGTGTTTCCTACATATATGCAGCAGCACACTATGTAATGGACCTGAGCAATATTTGGTCATAATGCTGGATAGTATTTATGGTGAATTTATGCAACTTTTGTAAGACTGTGGGAGCCTTATAATTTGCTAACTAGCTAACAGTCGGGTGGGGGGTTCGGTCTTACTCATTGCGTACTTATCCACTACAAGAAATATTAAAGACTCCTCTTTTTTTTATTAAAACAACAAAATAAACTACCCCGTATATGTAAGAAAAAAATGGAATTAACATCATTGAATCCATAGCTGTTAAATAATGATTACTAATCATAATCATTAGTAATTAGATTACAAATTTTTTAAAAGTAAAGTAATGACTAAAATACGATTATATTCGGTTTTAAACGATTACTAATTGATTACGATTACAAATAATCTAAAAATAATCGGGATTACCATGGATTACGAAAAAATAATTAAAAATAATCAAAAGTAATCAAAAAATAATTCGATTACTTTCAACGATTACTTTTGAAAATTTTTGATTATTTTCAAAATTACTTGCATTTATACTCATTGAATGTCAATAAACAATGGAGTGACGAACATTTTTTTTTAAAGTTTATTTCATTTTCTTGTTAGATTACACTATATGACAGTCTTTTGGAACTTGGGGAGTGACCTACTGCATGTTGTAGTTGTAGGTTTGGTCGAGTGCAACATTACCCTACTACCAAAGTATCCTAACAGCCTCAAAATTTTGACTTACGGTTCAAGAACATTTTTTCATATGTAAAACGCATATTTGATAGGAAAAAATTGTGATAAAATATTTAAACTATTTATGAAAAATTAAGCAGTTGATGAAAATTAACTGCAACATCAAAACAAAATATTTTTTTGACTGTTTGATTTTGTATGGATTAGGAAATTTGCTCTCTCATTTTGGCAGTATTTTTGTGAAATATAGCATTGTTCATCAGATAGAACCACTGGATGCGTCAAGTTTTGAAGTTTGTTTGAATACAATTTGAGGACTTTGTTATTCCATGCACCTTACCGCCCATCCAAAATGATATTCATTATGTTGATTCGTCATTTGATATTCGATCGAAACGGGTTGTAAATCGTTATTCATGGGTAATCGTGGGCTGCATTTTCGTTTTTAGACAATTTTGTTTATGAATTAAAAAACATAATTTAAAAGCTAAATTTTAATATTTTTACGATCTTTACGAATTTTAACAGAAATATGCATAATTAGAGTGAAACAAACGATTTAAGAAAATCAAAACCTAAAATTGACGTCGAAGTCGTGAGGCAAAATGTAGCCCTTCAATAACCATCAATAGTAATATACACTTGGTTTCGATGGGAGACTAAATGACAATACAGCATATTTATAATGAAGTACTTATCTAAATTGAAACAAACATTCCAAAATATAAAAATACTATTTCAGGGGTTCTTGGGTCCACGGATATAATTGTTTTTGGGCAAACTATCGGACTGGGGATTGAAAACATTAACTTTTTCGATAATATGCACATTGGTCAGGTCTGTGAAAATTTTGGGCTTAATATGAAGGAGACTTCCAAAAAGGTTTTTTAGCGTCGCTAATTTAAATTTTCGGACTAAATTTTTCAACATTTTTAGCATAAATTCAAAGGGAAAAATTAGGAAAATGGCAAAAAGTGGCGTTTTATCCTGGGTCATTTCGATAGAGATATCATCAAATTTTAACGTAGAGATAAGGATTTGCTGATGATAGGTGATTTAACACAAGTTTTAAGTACAAGAAATATCAGAAGTGATTTCTCTGCGTAATCAACAGTTTTGCAGTTATAAATAAATTTATAAAAAAAATTAAAAATTTGCCTAAGAAATTCATTAAAAAAATAATAAAAAAAAATCTAAAACGAAAAAAATTTCAAGTCTTACTACTTTAACGTAATGTCACATAACCTATGATCAACATAAGAGGGAGATCATGATAAAAAGTATGTCGCGTTTCGCTTTTTTTAATTTTTAACCCAAATTTTTTTATAACTACGAAACTGCCTATTGTATAGGGAAATTATATGCGTACAGATTAAGGGAATTGAAGTAGTCTTTTTTGAGTTATGCCCCCCAATCTTGGTTGTAGGGGCTATAAAACTTTAAGCCTAAAGCGGCAGGGGTTAACATACTCCAATCGTTCTCAAAATTTGGGAATTCTAAAATCAACAAAGACTTATCATTTTTGGAGGTTGGCTCCGACAAAAATCCAACATCGATTTTTTCGATCAGCCTAATGTACATCATATATATATTTATATAACCTTCGCGGTGTAAATAAAACACAAGGGCCTTTGATAAATGGTTTTTAAAAATAATGATATGGATTTGTTTATTCAATTTGTAGACCCTTCTACTCCGTTCAACAATTAAAATTATAATGAAAATTTACGACAAGCCGTATACAAAACAACAAAAGTTCAAATGCGATTTAACAAATTTCCAATTCATAAATAACACTAGTAAATAATAACAAGTAAAAACAACACCCTCACCCTACGGGTAGGAGATTATATATCATTTGATACGTCCCAAAAGTGTAACACATAGAAGGAGTCACTTTAGACCCTAGGTTTTTTGAAAAAAATTCGATTCATAACTTTTTAAGTCGTTTGAGCCACGTCCGTCTGTATGTCTGGCTGCCCGACTGGTACGCACGATAACTTTTAAAGGACGCAACCAAATGTTTTGTAAGTTTGCACGAGTTTATATTTCCCCAAAATTACTTACGGTATTGCAAATGGCCTACATGGCCACGCCCCTTCTGGTACCTCCAATACAAATACATCATTCCGCCCACTTTAGAAATCGAGTAAAAATAATAATACACCCAACGGGATCGTATCCAAATTCTGTATTTAATAAAGCTATAACAGGATAAAGTTTTTGAAAAAATAGAAAGTCTAGCCACTCCCCTTCTAGTACCTTTCATACAAATGTACCTTTCAGCCCACTTCAGAGATGAGTAATAATATTAATGTATTAGAAAATGTTATGTTTTATTGAGGATGAGGATATATGAAAGTCGGGTTTGCCGACTGAAACTTTCTTACTGGTTTATAAAAGCTAACGTTTATATATGAATTATTTGTTAAGATTTTTTTCCAATTTTTGAGAGTAATCAAAAATTTTCGGAAGTAATCGTTGAAAGTAGTCGGATTATTTTTTGATTACTTTTGATTATTTTCGATTATTTTTTCGTAATCTCCAGTAATCTTGATTATTTTTTGATTATTTGTAACCGTAATCAATTAGTAATAAAAATATTCTTAATAAGGAATTATGTAATTATTACGATTCTTTTAAAATGTAATGTAATTGATTACTAATCGTAATCAAAATTTAACAGGTATGATTGAATCTTATCGAAAAAATTGTGGATTTCCAGATTTTTTTGGAAAATCCAAGTCTCTTAACCCTCCCAACCATGTTCCTGTAGACTTATTATGCATTATATGGGAACCCTTTCATAACCGACCACTCGCTTTAACTTACATTAGGGAAACGCTTAATTTCCTTATTAGCAATTCATCTTAGTAATGATTATTTATTCCAAAAATTATTTAAATTATACATTATTAATAATATCTTTAAGTTTCAACATTTATATTAGATTTATAATTTTTATCTGTTTTTTTTTTAGAGAATGATTTCATAGGTTTAAACATAGAAAAAAAAAGCTATTGTTTTCAAACTGTCGTTTAAATTTTGGTTAACATTAAATTTTAACAGAGAGCGACAGTCAAGTTCGATTTAGATATATATATGTTATGTTCAAAGTGCTATTCTTTTGTGCATTCTTTGATCTTTAAATTTGTATTTACACATTTAAAACTCTCACTAATATTTATCACTCACCCGTGGTCAAGAGAGACGTTCGAAGAGGTACCTTTTCCAACGATGATGTCAAAAGCGTAATGTTGCTGTTAAAGTGTTTACAGAATCGATTTTGCAGAGATTTAAAAGTGTGATTTCATGTTTTGATTATAGGTATGCATGTAAAAGTAGCACCTGAAGAAAAATTTATATTTAATTATAGTTATATTATATATGAAAATGATAAATAAATTTTATAATGACCATGTTTGGTAAATTTAGCTTAAATTTTGTCCATAAATTTACAATTGTAGGATTTTAGATTAATTAAAACAAAATTACTCAATTAATTTATGGTATTCTTTCCATATTATTCTACACATTATAATTCAATTTGTTTTGTTTTTCTTTTCTTCTAGTTTTGTCAAAGGTGGTCACTATAACTTTTATTTTTTTTTCTATAAAATTCAATATTATATGGGGTCTACGTGTTACGAGATATGGTTTTTTTCAATCTGAGGTTATAGGCGGCCTCGTGGCGGTTGTCAGCGTCTAAGAGCTTAAGGGATTTCATAAGCCACAACCTCTGTGCCCTTTTGATAACCTTGGGCGATGACGTAATTTTCCAAACCAACCACACTGATCCGTCCTTATTTAACTCCAAATATTTGTATTTAGGCCAACCTGGCCCAAATCTCTGGGTGTAGTTGGTGGTTATGTGAACCTTGTTCCCAACTATCACACACTATTTTCTGTGCCCTCTTCCCAATGTAATTGTAGGATTTCTGAAGGTCAACAATTCGACGCGAGTACACTAAAACACCGGGAATTGGCTTTTAAATTTATTAATATTCATATTTTAACCACTAACCTTGCAAAAAATCTCTAACCTTGGCCCAAATCTCTGGGTGTAGTTGGTGGTTATGTGTCTGTGCCCTCTTTTTTTTTTTTTTTTTTTTTTTTTTTTTATTTCTTTTATTAGACAATTTTATAATAATTATACAATCAAATTTGTGCCTCAGCGCCTCTTGGGCATTATTGAGGCTAGTTGGTAACAAAAAAAAATCTCTTATTATTAAATTACTTTACAATTTTAAGTATTTGAATAATACAAAAATAAAAGTAAAAAGCAAAAATATAAAAAAAAAAAAAAAAATAATAATAATTAAATATAATTAATAATTAAAAAAAAATAAATACATTTTATTTACAATAACAGTATTTCATACAGTTACAATTAAAAAAGAAGTAATTCCAAATTTTGAAATAGATGTTCTTTTAATCTGCATTTAAAAATTGAAATAGTTTCTGAATCTTTAACAAACTGTGGCAAAATATTATATTCCTTGCTTCCCATATACTGTATTCGCTGCTTTGTTGTTTCCAAACGACAACGACATATGCTTAAATTGGCATGGTTTCGCGTGTTAAACGAGTGCGAAGTTCTATAAAACTTAATGGTATGATGACCAATGTTATTTATAGATTTGTACACATAAGTAAGTAACTGCATTTTATACAACCCGTAAATGGGTAACACTTTATATGAAAAATTTTGATACAACGATATCGTTGCACACCGGCGTGGAAGATTAAACACAACTTTTAAAGACTTATTTTGTAAAATTTGTAAAGATTTAATATCCAAATTCCTTTTATACGCATATGCTATAGGCAAATAATTAAAATGGCTCTGGATTAGTGTCTGAAAGATCAAATATTTCGTATTTACATTTAGTGTGTGCTTAAGTTTAAATAGAATGCCAATTGCAGGTGCTACTTTCGCCTTTAATTTTTCAATATGTAATTTCCAACTTATATTGTTTTGTAAATAAACACCTAAATATTTCAAAGAAGAAACCTCTGAAATAACTTTTCCGTCGATATAAATTGACAAACTGTCAGTTATCTGACTAGACTGAGGTCTAAATCTCTTCCCAATGTAATTGTAGGATTTCTGGAGGTCAACAATTCGACACGAGTACACTAAAACACCGAGAATTGGCTTTTAAATTTATTAAAATTCATATTTTTACCACTAACCTTGCAAATCCTTTTTTTTCTATTTTTAATATAAAATTACTGCGTAATTAATACTTTCAGTATTGATTAAGATCAATAATTCACTTTGATAACTAATTAAGCGATATTACTTGTTAACAGCTTGCCGGTGTAAAAGAAAGAAGATGGAATGTTAAACATTGAAATTCTATGAAGCCTTCGCTGATGCCATTTCAACCAAAGTTTATTGGAAGAAAAGTAGTGCTACATTTTCGAGATGGTATAAGAAAGAGAGAAATAAACAGAAGCAGAAATACACTCCAGTGTAGTTTCCCCCCCTCCGAGAAAACTACAAAGAGGTTTTTGTCTTGGATACTTGTTGGAGACTTATCTCTGTTAATTTGTTCTGTTCATTTTGGAATCACAATGCTAACATCAATGCTTCTTATATTGTGATACAATCGAGCCGTTTGGTATGGGGGAAACTATGTGAGTTGAAAACGGAAGGGCCTAGGTTCAAATCTCAATGCTATTGTTCTTGATTGTATTTTTTTTCTTTTTCTACAATTGTTTTAGTAAAGAAATTTTGTTGATTTAATTTGGTTTTTTATTTTTTTATTTTTTTTTTATTTTTTTTTTTTTATACTAATTGTGCAAAGAAGTAAATTCTGAATATGTTTGTTCGCAAAAATGGGAGAAAACGTCGTTACAACTATGAGTGTCCGAGGCCAGATTTCCAACCCTGTTCTTACATATGGGGATCGCAGGTCCGAAACCATTGCTTTATACTAGACACGCCGATTGACTCGACACTTAATACTGCGAAGTTGCTGTCAACAACATTCGAGGGGAGCCGACAAGAAAGAATCTTTTTTTTAAGATGACTGGAGCCAAGTTTGAACCTGCGATCTCCCGCATGGTGGTCGCGTGTTCTAACTACTATGCCACGGCCGGTCCTGGCTTCATCGCTATCCTTGGAAATATCGATATCCTGGCTCTATCCGCCTGAAGAGACGCTTTGTCTCCCTCTTCTTCTCGTTACATGCTCCAGCGTGATTGTTCATACCCAAGTACGGTTGTTACGGTAATGGTCTTAGAAAGCGCCATATGTTGCTACCGTGTGTTAGCAGTAAATGAAAGAGTTGGCCGGAATGGGCTTTAACTACACCGGTGGTATGTAGCCATGCGATATAAGCTTCAATAATGCTTGACAAACGCTGTCCGCCGATAACCAGGTGATCAAGATTGTTTCTTGTCTTTTGATCAGGAGGATTTCAAGGATGCCTTGTTTTTTGCCGACGCAAAGCTTACAAGTCTAAATCCAAACCGAGAGCATCTTCTATTTCTATTTTAGTATAACATCTTCCAGAACTATTTTTACGTCATGTGCAAGGCAGCGGTAGTATGTTTCCACCAGGAGCTCATCTTTCGTTTCGAAAAAAAAAAAAAATTCGTCATGATCGGGAAAGTGTGTATTCGGTCATTTCCAAGGTGAACCCCGGTGATTTCCTTTCTTCGCATTTTCTGTATGACGATGTTGCAAGCCTTATATTTGTCATGACCTTTATTATGTCAGCATTAGGGGCGTTTTTGTCTCTTCTTTTCTTTGGGTTTTCATAATAAATTGTGTATTTAATGGGAGTGGTTCTTATCTGGCACAATGGCCCAATAATTGCGGCAGATCCTAGTTTTATGGGGCTACCAATGCCACTAATTTGAGTTTCAGTAACTTCTGTTACCTACTCCCTAAGAGGCATCGTTGGTAACATGCCATTTAGGTAAGATTAAAAACACTGATCGGATATCCAGTGGTGCGGGAACATGTGATCTGTCGGACATTGTGGGCTGCTGAGATATCTTAGACCTCTGCAGAGAGAGTCTAATAATTCCCAAGTAAATAACGTTCAGAAAACTCAAGTCCCCCACTGGCTGATATGCATTCCTAAAAACATTTCCAAATATTACTTAATTCCAAACAAATTGGATACATTCTCAGCGAACTTCAAGATTCTAGTCATTAAAGTACCAAAATTGTATATAAAGAACTAAAAATTCTTAACATATTAATTAAAGTTTCAACCGGAGCGAATATCAAAGTTTAGCATAATCACCACGCATCAGTCAGATTTCTCTTTGCTTAAAACTGATGATGATATTCCTGTGTCGATCAACATACAACAAATGTTTTTCATGTTTACCACCTCATAAACTGTCTCCATGTCATCCATCAGATGACCAAACATTTTGGTTTCCTTGTGTCCTTTGTTGCAATATTGTGTTTATGTCTTCAATGCGGCAATTTGTGTTTTCCAAGAATCCTTTTGCGTGTTCACGCGTATCTTACATAATTTTTAGTTTTTCTTCTTTCTCTCTCTTTCTTTCGCTCCTGCTACTATTGATGCTGGTTTGCGGCCATTGCATGCTGAACAATGCGGCAATATCAGGCATTTATTTGTTGATGTTGTCATTGATCCTCTGCAAACAAAAAAATCTTTATTTTCATGTCATTTAGATGCGAAATTTTATCAACGTCATCGCTTGCGCTCGGCCATCATTTAGCTTGTTTGAGAAGATTCAGCCTCGTTCGTCATATTGTTGCATGAACGCGATATTTCGAACAATAAAGCAATATAACTTTTTTGTTGCATTTGCATACAGAAAATTAAATGCGATCCCATTTTTGTGTTGCATCTACGGCAAAAGGGACATTAGTTTAGTTTTGGTCATTTGGGTGTTCGGCTTTCGTGTCGTTTATCTTTTAGAGTTTTATTGTTGTTACTTAACATGCTAAGTTTACTGAACCAAAAGAGATATGAGTGATTATACTGCGATGTTTCGGAAGACCATGTGAATTTTGTTGTTTAGTTAACCTTCAGCTTTAGGAACAACATGTTGCGTTGTCACATTTGAAGCTTTTAAATATTTCTTCCTAATTAGTGGTGGACATATTCATTGTGGTAAAAGTAATACAAGTAGTTACATACAATCGTAATATAAAGCCTGTAGCACAAGGATATCATTTGGGAGACGCGCCATTGCCAACTCGTTGCCCCCAAATTTATTCTTTATACGTTAATGTAAAGACGTATAATATCGCAATTTACTTTGCAATTATATATATATAAAAAATTGATTTTGATCCATTATTTTGGAAAAAAAATTAACTCTCATATTCATATAGTACCCAGAGGACATTTTAAACTTTATACATGGTCGCCATTGCACACCCTCTCTAAGAACCATTATATTTTAAAAACTACTTGAGATGTCACGCTTTTCCGATTCCAATTATTACTCTCCAGTACAGTAGACGATGACGGATGCATTAAACCACTTCAGGCAACTCGAGTTAAATCAATGGCAAACTCCCAAAGTTGTGAAGTGTTGGTATGGGAAAAAGATTCGCCATGGAACAGCCAATGCAAATAATGAACGACGTCATTAACAAAATATGAAATAATGAAAACAAAAATAATTTGACGTAGCGTCACCAACCCCTAAGCATACAAAACAAAAATATATTCATTAATTCATTTGAATTAAAATATGGCAGGACATTTCACGACGGCAACAACGACGACAACAGCTTAACATTCATGAAATCCTCACCGGATATGCTAAATACACATCAGAGATGCCATTTTTTTAGCCTGGGAGATAGGCCGTCACACACTTTACTCGTGTACTCGTGCAACAACAAAAAAAAAAAAAACGACGTAGAGAATCACAAAGTTCAAATGTATGCATCAACAACTTGATGATTGTTTGCTTTCATTAAATGTAAGACTACGAATGTGAGTGGAGTACACCCAGTGTTCGGTCTCTTTCTATGTAGTGCACAGTATATAAGTATGTGGGTACATGGGCTTATATAGAGTGAATATGAACAAAGACATTGCCCCGTTGGAATATGTCAAAAGGATAAATATGCTGTACGCTGGAAAATGACGTATTTTTTTGCTTTTGTTATCAATGTGCACAACAACTCTTTGACGTTCATTCATTATCCACCACCAACACCACCACTGCTACCAACACTGCCACTTTGCACTGGGTGCCGAAGCCGTGGATGATCCTTGAGTCGTTTTAATGAAACGATTGGGCTACATACAGGGATCAAAAACACAGGGCTGTACTGCTATGGGTATACGGCAAAGGGCCCAAGGGTTGAGTTAGATTATGGACTCGCGAGCTCTGGACAAACAAGCTAACACGGTGATCTATTGATGCCTTGTGACTGTTCGATAAGGAAGAAGAAAGCGAAAAAAAAAATGTAAATACATATATCAATTAAAAGATAGACAAGAAACATATAAATAATTAAATGTGAAACCAGTAAGATGGTTTCAGTCGGAACAACCAACTTGCATATACCCTCACTCTCAGAAAAAACATAAAATTTCCTAGTATAGCTTTACAAAATACAGAATTTGGGCACGATCGTTATTTCTAAATGGGCGGAGGGGTACATTTGTATAGGAGGTACCAGAGGGGGCGTGGCAACACTACCAATTTGTTTTCCAAAGCTTTATCCTGTTTAGCGTAACAAAATACAGAATTTGGGCACGACCGCGTTGATTGTACTGATATTATTACTCCATCTCTGGGGGCGGAGTGGTACGTTTGTATGGGAGGTACCAGAAGGGCCGTGTCTAGACTTCCAAATTTTTTCTCAAAAACTTTATCCTGTTTGAGCTGTACTAAATACAGAATTTGGACAAGATCGCGTTAGGTATATTAATAATATTATTCGGTGGGCGATACAAGATGGGTATGGGAGGTACCAGATGGGCCGGGGCTGGACTTCCAAATTTTTCCAAAACTTTATCCTGTTATAGCTTTACTATATACAGAATTTGGGTACGTTCCCGTTGGGTATATTGATGTTATTAAATATTAACTCGTGCAAAATGTCAAAACATTTGGTTGCGTCTTTCGAAAGTTATAGTGCGTACAATCATCAAACTTCACCTTACAGTTCCTCACCAACTTTGTACCATCTACAATTAATTGCTTTTATTGCAGCTGGGCTATCCTTCTAGCATATATTCCACAACCCATCACATCCTTCAGCTTCAAAAACACAGCATTCATTATGTAGCTTCAAAGAAAGGCTTAACTGCAGGTCCTCGCCGTATACACCAGCTTCAGTGCCTTGTTCCATCTTTAATCCGTCAGAAATGACCGAAATGTTGTTATCATAAGGAATCCCGCCGCAATTCCGTTCTGATCTTTCTGGATTATCAAAGCCTACCATATGGAAATCCAGACGTTTCATTAAAAAAATCAGTAAGATGTGAATTAATGTGTGGACGTGTGTGTGTGGATTAATGCCATTCGCTAGGTTTCTTTTGTCTTATAACCCCTCGGACCGCAATGGCTTAGATGTACAAGTCCAGGGGCGGAAGGCCCAGAAATACACCCAAATACGATTGTGTTCAGCTCCTTCTATCCCCAGTACTCACCATTGCAGATATCCTTAGGACCTTGAGCTTGTAACTACGGGTAAAGAGAACCAATATCGTTGAGAGCTTCAGATCCACACCATTCAGTTTCAGTGGGCTCAGGACCTTGACCTTGTATCTACGGGTAAATAGAGCCAATTCCATTTCCTGAAGGTTCACCCCCCAAAACACGGGGGGGTGCCACAGACAAACACATCGATATATCATACTTTAATATCTGAATGTAAATACTAAATCTATGACAAATTTAAAAAGGTGACCCCTACGATCGGCAACAATGAATTTATAAAAGCATTTTTTGGATAGTTTTGCTGTATTTATCGAGATACTTTCTTCGCAAAAGTTTTATGGTTTTTTGCGAGCTATAAATTTCTATCATTAGGGTGGCACATTAGGGTGGTAGGAAATTAGATTTGGGGGTAAGTGCTAGAACGGTACACTAAGAGCAAAATAGAGCAATGAACCTAAGAGCAAAAATATCGACGAGACAAAAAAATCGCTATATCAAGCTTTAAGATCGGACTATTAATATGGAAGATATAACGAAAAAACTAAAAAGGCGACCCCTACGTTCGGCAAAAAAAAAAAAAAAATTTTTTTTTGAAATGTCCTTGGAACAATGTTTCATATTCGCTGGTGTATGGAGAACTTTTTTTTGTGTGCCTGTAAGGTGATACGGTCTATTGTACATCGTTGGTAGACATTTCTCACCTATCATGATGACCACGTCATCCGTTTATCACAAGAAACCATAGAAGAGAGGATAGAACTGTAAGCCTGTGGCGCTCCTCCAGTCGCTATCTTTTACATTCAGCTTTTACCAAGTTCTCAGTTGATGAAACTAGAACCAGACAGATTTAAGGCCCAACATGTTTCTAAGAATATTAAGCAAACACGTTACGTATTGCTGTTACTTTGCTGACTGCACTAATTTTATAGTCAGACATTGTGATACGAGAATTAAGGAAGCACTCAAGATCATTTACTTCAGTGTAAAAGAGAAGAATATTGATATTTCTATGCCATTGTGTGATAAATTCATTATTGTTGAAAATGTCATTCTGGTTAAAATGTTGTCAGTTGTCGACACGGTTTCTCAGCAATCCATCTAAATCATTACCGGTCGTGATGCATAAATGTTCTCCGGAGAGTTCCTTATTGCGCATGACGTTACATTGATGAAAGCCCTTTCCGAATCCAGGAAGGCAGTTAAAGTCAAGTCACCTTCTAACGGATGCTAAAAGACGTTCTTACATACATATCAAGCAATCTGTTCAAAACATTAAGCAAAAAGGATAAGAGGCCCAATGGTTTACAGTCTCAGAGGGTAAAGGAACCACCTTAACTTGCGTCCATTTTTCTGGAATACATCATAGCCGAATACAAACCTTGAAGATGTTCAGCAAAACCTATGTTATATCATGCACAGAGACCTACAGCATAATTCCTATTATACCATCCGGTCCAGACTATTCGTATAGCTCAGTGGTACTTGTAATCCACTTCACCTAGTCCTCATCCCCCATATTGTCCTCAAAATCTAAGTCCGTATAGTTAATCAATGTGGGTGGCCTTATTCTAACGACAGCTTTGTGAGATCTAAACAGCTTAGAAAGTCTGTATCTATTAGCAGCACCATATTTCAGCGCTGGAGTCAGTCCAGCGTCTGTTCTACGAATGAAACCCAAAACGTTCGGGTCCTTAGACAAAACCCTTCTATATCTGGCGGCATCATTGACATCGAAAATCCCTATTTCACCACACTGGCTGCAATATTTTGCCCGGATAGGTGAGAGGGCAACACTCAACAAAACAAAGGTCGAGAGCCTTAGTCAGGACATCCACTATTCTATTTACCACATTAATTAAACTGCAGATCCCCCAGAAATTTCACTGAGGCGGCAATTTGGGCCATGTGTAGTTATAGCCGCTTAATCTGGACGACGAAACAATTTTTTAGTTTTTAAAATGCAAATTATATTCGTCTCTTTCTTATCACAAAAATGAGGCCCTTCCTTTAGGTTAGCAGGCAAATCGAGATACGCCACAGTTGCGAACATGCCTCAGTGAATTGCAGGGGTGTGGCAGTTCTTTCATACATTTAATAATAATGTCCTTTAACTATGATGTTAAAGTGTATGTATATGTGCGTATATGGTGCTTTTGTGGTTGTTTGATGCTACTCATTATAAACAATTTTTGCATAATGAATGTTGTCATTGAAAAATCTACTCGGCCTTCGCGTGTTTGTGTGTGTGTTTGGGTGAGAGAAAGGGAATGGAAAGGATTTGTGTATATCAACCACCGCATCGCACAGAAATGATTAAAATTGAAGGAAAAGGGTGCCACATATACCCTGAAATTCACATGTCAATGACTGTTTTAATGAAAAAAACGTAAAAAAGCGGATGAAGGAACAACAACGACAAGAATCTCAGCAACAGGATTCATATTTCACACAGTAGCAGGAGCACTAGCAACAACGGATTATGAATTATGAAATCTGAACGCATTGAATGTCGTTCTCATAAAGATGCCGCCGTTGCCACTTCACTTTTACTACACATATATACACACACATACACACACTCAAGCACATACATTTACCCTAAGAATCTTTAGTAACTACTTAACATCAAAATTATTATGGAAAGACATCATCGAGCATCAGTTACCCCTTCTTGAGTGCTGCATTGCGTACTCGTATATTGGTTCAATTACAATGATACGTTGAAAGGCTTGACAGAGACTTCCATATGTATAGTTATCATTATTAGTAAGGGTAATTTTCAGATGTCGTTTTCGCTGTTCCTTCAAACATATCTCGTCAGGATAACAACTTATGACGTTTTTACATTTTCATAATTAGTATCACAGTTGTGTTATTATTCTACCCTTTGGCATCGTATTAAATGTCGCCGTTTGTGCAGTTGTAAGGGATTTGCGCAAATAGCCCATTGAATATGTCAAAAGCATGTCATTGGCTCTGTGATGTTGTTTTAGGATTTTAAAAAATATGGCGGTTTTCCGTTTTTGATATCGGTAGACAATCAGACGTCAAGCGGCATATTTTAAATAAGTAGACCACATGTGTTTGAGAGAAAATTAGAACAATTTGTTATTGAAGTAATAAACGTACTTCATGTGGTTTTTAAGATGTTATTAAAATGTGATTTGTTTAAGTATTGGCGTCATTACTTTATCATGCCGTTCATGGCTTAACATTAGTCTCTTTGTGTATTGATAGAATTAAGAGTTTTATCCGTTTCTCTTTTAACTACAGCTTATGCAAATAAAAAAGTAAAAACTGACAAAACTTTCGAGATGTAAAATTTTTAAATTGACATCAGTAAAATTTTATTCCATGGTCGTAAACGGATCGCTACGCCCATCACACGCACTTCATGTTTTCATGAAATCTTCTGTGACACTATGACAGATATGTGGTTCTATCTTACTGAGGGGGATAATGAATGTGTGTGGCAGATATGTCCTTAGTGAAAACCTCACCCATTGTTTCTTGTGAATTTTGTTCTCTCTATTATTCGACAGCAAAGCGCTGTCAAACGATTGGGGAAATCCCATTGCACAACACCTGACTGGATGCGCAGTTGGCAGCTCAGACACCACATACGAATGCTTATAAGTTGCCCATCAAAAATTTATTCAGAATCGATCAAATGATGACGACTATTGGCATGAAAAAAAACGTATACGAATGTACGAATGGATCGTGCAATGTAAAGACGATTATTGAACCATTTAAAATTAATCAGCTTTGCAAGGAATTCACTAACTATCAGATGCTTTTACTGGGTCTTAGTGAAACTAGGTGGCCTGAATGTGGTGAAACCAAACTGCGAATCATCTCATATTTCCCTAAGTTAATTTTAAATGCGATCTAGTGATGTTGATATGCTGTTGTCAAAACAACCGAAAAACTCACTCATAGTTTGATGTCCATCGTGTAGACACATTTATCGTATAGTGTCTCGACAACAACGAGGGGGCCGCATATGAACGAAATATGTAGGTGACCGGAGCCGGGAATCAAACCGCGGATGTCCCGCATGGTAGTCGCGTGTTTTAACCCCCACCGGCCTCGACCGGGCCCTGTACGCAATAAAAGAGGGGCAGATATTGGTAGCGGCTATCCATAAATTTGATGTCGCAAAGTATCAGAAGCTCAGTTAACCGAAATGTATCTTAGCTTATCCCAAATTGCAATCTAGGATCACAGAGAAGGCAATTGTCGCTACGAGGCCAGATGAGGTAAACAGCAGACAGCTGGAAGGCATTTCTTCTTCTCCTTCATCTTTAATGGCAGCAACAACAGAAATTTTTCAGTCAGTAGCTGAACGTAGAAAAGTATTCCCAACGCTTCGCTGCGTAGATAGTTCGTCACATCAAGCTTAGATAACAGCTCTTTAACATAGTCCATCCATCGGAGTTTTTGTCGCCCCCTCCTCCGCCTCCCATCAAGTTAATTGCCGAAGACTTTTCGTTTTTATCCATTCGTACAACGTGTCCAAGCCAGCGCATTCGGTCTATTTGAACGCACTTGACTACGTCGATGTCGTTGTACAGCTCATGATTCACTCGCCGTTAACGATGATGGATCCAAATATTTTGCTTAGTATTTTTCCCTCGAAAACTCCCAGAATAGATTGATCCGCCTGCGTGATTACCCAGGATTCTGCGCTGTAGAGTAAGACAGACAGGATCAGTGTCTGGTAGAGTTGGATTTTCGTTGGTCGAGAGAGGGCTTTATCATTAAAACGCTTGCTGGGCGCATAGTAGCAGCGATTTCCGATCAATACTCGTCTCTTGATTTCCAGGCTGGCATTATTATTTTTGTTAATGGCGGAGCCGAGATAGTCAAAATCATCTACCACTTCAAAGTTATAGTTGTCAACGTTCACGCAGAGTTCCAAACGATCTCAATGCTCGAAGAGCCGCAGTAACATTCCGCAGTCCTCGGCCAATGATAGCTATATTATCGGCATACGCGAGCACCATGTGGCTTATTTTAAAGATGGTGCTAGTCGTGTTTACTGCTGCCTTCCTCATGATCATATCCATTATGGTATTAAAGAGATCGCATGACAGATTGCTCTGTCTGAAGCCTTCCGTACGATCATCTCCATAATGATATTAAAAAGATCGCATGACAGATTGCCTTGTCTGAAGCCTCGTTTGGTAGAAAATGGCTCTGTTAGATTTGTGCCTATTTTCACTGAAGACTTCGTTCCAGTCAGTGTCATCCCGCATAGTCGTATCAGCTTCGCGGGGAACTCAGCCATACCGAACTGTCGAATGCAGCTTTGTAGTCGATAAACAGATGGTAGGTGTCGATCTGCATTGCTTGGGTCTTCTCCAGGATTTGTCGTAGTGTGAATATGTGGTCGATCGCGGATTTACCAGGTCTAAGGCCACACTGATAAGGTCCAATCAGGTTCACTGAAATCGGCTTTAGTCTTTCACATAAAACACTAGACAGGACCTTGTATGCGATGGGTAAATGGCTGATTACACGATAATTGAAACACACACTTGTATCGCCTTGTATAAGCACAGGACATAAAACACTCAGATTCCAATCATCGGGCATGCATTCCTTGAGCTAAATCGTGCTTATGAGCTGATGCATGCACGTTGCCAGCTCATCGCCGCCGGCTTTGAAAAGCTCTGCCGGTAGTCCATTGGCTCCCGCAACTATATTAATTTTAAGCCGTACAGTTGCCGTGCTGATCTCGTTTTGGCTCGGTGGTGGACAGTCTACTCCATCGTCGATGATTGGTGTGATTTCGTCACTTATGCTGCCTTCGGGAACGAGTAGAGATTGAAAGTGTTCCATCCATATTTGCAGCACACTCTGAGTGTCCGTGACCAGATTTCCGTCTCTATCGTTACAGATGGGAATTACAGTCCCAAAACCTTTGCTTTTAACTCTTTGGTAGAACTTTCAGGCCTCACCTCCATCCCTGTAGTTTTCGATATCCTGGCTCTCTCATTTCTTCCACATACACTTTTTCCGCCTGAACAGGCGTTTTATCTCCCTGCTTTTCTCATTATAACGCTCCGTCACCGCAAGCGTCGCCATTGGTTGCTGTTTTGCCCTGTATGCAGCATCCTTTTCCTCAGACATTTCGCGACATTCCTTATCGTACCAGTGATTGTCTGAGCATTGTTTTTCATAACCCAGTTCGGTCGTTGCGGCAGTGGTCATAGAATTCGCAATATGCTGCCACTGTATGTCGGGAACATCTGAATTAGGGCATTGGCTATCTCAGTGGTATGTAGCTTTGTGATGCATAGTTTCCTTTGCGTTTAGTTACGAGCGTACCTTGGCTGCAACTAGGTGGTGATGCGAGTAAATATTTGCACGCACCTCCATGACACTAGATGCATGCCTGCCATCTATTACCACATGATCAATTTGATATTTGGAGGGTTGATCGGGGATACCTTTGTGCTGGAATCTCGTTCCACTCACTACCACGTTCCTTTTCAATGCGAATCTAACCAGCCTAAACCCGTTGTGTTACATGTCGGTATCCAGGCTGAATTTACCGATCGATGGACCAAGAACATCTTCCCTTCCTATTTTTGCATTAAAGCCTCCCAGAACAATTTTAATGTCGTAGCCAGGGCAGCGATCGTATGTTTCCTCTAGGCGTTCGTAAAATGTATCTTTAATCTCATTGTCTTTATCTTCGGTCGGGACATGAGCACAAATCAGCGTGATGTAGAAATATCCGTTATAATGTGGATTGCAGCTATTTGATCACTAACAGGATTGAATCGCGAGACAAGATGTCTGAGTCTCTCGCCTACTACAAATCCACATCCTTATATATATAGGTTGTCAAAAAAGGCGGTATTTTTATTGAATTTTCAATTGTTCATAAAATTGGTTATAATAATGCGATTTAAGTCAAATATGCGCCGTTTTGTTCGATGACGAGTTCCCGACGAGATGCCAACTTCATAATGCCCCTCTTATAGAAGCTCGCTTCCCTATTGTCAAAAAACTCGGAGAGCCAATTTTCACAGGACTCTCTTGTGGCCAACTTCCGACTACCAAGCTCGTTCGCCATGGACAGAAATAGGTGGTAATCACTTGGTGCGAGATCCGGACTATACGGTGGATGCAAAAGAACCTCCCATCCGAGCTCCCGGAGCTTCTGGCGCGTCACCAAAAATGTGTGTGGGGCCTGGCGTTGTCCTGATGGAAGATAATTCGGCCTCTGTTGATCAAAGATGGCCTCTTCTTCATGAGTGCTGCATTCAAGCGGTCCAGTTGTTGGCAGTACAGGTCCGAATTGAGCGTTTGGCCATAGGGGAGCAGCTCATAGTGGATGATTCCCTGCCAATCCCACCAAACACACAGAAGAATCTTCCTGGCCGTCAATCCGGCTTCACCGCTTTTCGAACACGACCGTTTGCGCTTCACGTTGTCGTAAGTGACCCACTTTTCATCGCCAGTCAACATCCGCTTCAAAAACCGGTCGATTTTGTTGCGATTCGCATGCATCCATCCGGGCAAAAATGTTTTTTTGCGTCAAGTCGTGTGGCACCCATACATCGAGCTTCATTTTGAATCCAAGCTTCTTCAAATGGTTTATAACGGTTTGATGACTCATGCCCAGCTCTTGGCCGATGCTACGGCTGCTACTATGCCGGTCTCTTTCGATCAATTCAGCGATTTTATCGCAATTTTCGACGACAGGCCTTCCGGACCGTGGCGCATCTTCGATCACCTCTGCACCAGAACGAAAACGTTGAAACCATCGTGCGGTGGAAATGGAAACTGTATCGGGTCCATAAACTGCACAAATTTTATTGGCAGCATGAGATGAATTTTTGTCTTTATCGTAGTAGTACTGTAAAATATGCCGTATTTTCTCTTTATTTTGCTACATGTTTGCGACGCTATAACTCACGAACGACTAAAAACAAACAACAACAAAGCGCGTGAAAGAGCTTTCCAAAAAGCTCTAGCGTGAACCGATGCGACGAATACAACTAGAACTACGCGCTTGCAAAGACAAGCTTGCGGAAATACCGCAAGACTTTTTTGACAACCTTTATTTTGAGGACATCCGACAGTCGGATAGTGGCACCTTCTCTATAGAGAGTCCGGACGTTCTAGGTGCATATCCTTAAATCAAAAAAATAAAAAATATCACGAACACTGTTGCCCAGGTGCCACCACGAATAAGGTTGGGAGTCGGCTTGAAATGCAAGATTCACTTTACATCCCCAACGGCACCCAAGTGTTTTAGAGTGATCACAAATTAAGCTTCTTTTTTCGATTAGAAGCATAGTTTACAAGATAAACGCATTCTATGATTGCCGTTTAAAAATCCACCATTATCTCCATTCGGAAAAAACTTGGATGCAAAGGAACTCCGCCAAAAACCTATCAATTATCCAAAATCTATCTGTGCGCCATGTTTAAGTAGTATGTACTTTACCTTTTAAGACAACCAAAACTAATAATCTAAGAAAGTACATTTACGTCCTTATGCTCTTTGTGCCCCTCGAGAACCAATGTTCCAAATACCTCACCCATAACTTACTGATCTTTGCGTTACCTTAATAAAAATTACTGAAACTACCAAATCTTATTACGCTAGATCCTTCAAAGACCATTTATACATATTTATATGTAACATTCAATTAAAATAACCAACAATAATTGTTTGCAGACAATTTTGATTAATGGACACTTTGAAATGCCAAATCGTAATACAATATTGGCGTCAGCATCTCAACTACTACAGTCACAGCTATTGTCCTTTGAAACTCCGCAGACAGGCCTGAAGACACTGACTATTGTCAAAACTTAATGACTGTCATTATAACAGCCAATGGACCATGACAGGAAGTCAACAAACGTCTTTTGGATGAGAAAAGAATTAAAGGAAAACAAACGAACAAAACTAAAAAAAAAAATCATCAACAAATGCAACTGACAGTTCGTCACTGATCTAAAGAATAGCATCAAATTGTCTTCAACACAAATCAAATGTCCCACCAGAAAATTATAGGGTCCGAGGCCATTGCTTGTTGGCAAAGGCAATAAGATTTGAGGGTAAGACCAACATTAGGGAGAAACTTAGCTCACAGCCCTATCATTAGTGACACCAATGCTGCTTAGGTGTATGTGAGTGTTGGTCGGTATCAGCGTGTGTGCAAAGGGAGGTGAATTTAAAAACAATTGCCATCAGCCTCTAAAACATCATACATCATTCTTTTGTTGGGTACTGTAATCACTATAACGAAAGTTGTTTCGAGTGTGTTACGAAAATTGTGTCATTTAAGAGAACAACATGTGCATTTCATAAAGAATGGAAAAAACGAATCATTTTAAAGTCCTTTGTCATTGGAGTTTTTTGTTGTTCTATCATTCATTTCGTTTTTCGGTTGCACTGGTTGATGTTGACTTAAAGATTATGCCGCCTTCTGAAAAGAGATTAATGTACAGTGTCGATCAAAATGAATGAACTAAACTGAGAAAAATGCAGTATGATACTATTTATTACTGTAGCAACTTACGAGTTGCTATACATATATAATTGATTTTTGGATATTTTAAAATGAAATAAGTTTCCTTTACAAATCACTTTTATTGAATAAGAAGTGCATTTTTTTAATTTTTCTGAAATCGAAACTTATGCCTCTCAGTGTACCTACAGAGCATGTTCCCATCTTCACCCTAAACGCTCTTGTTGTACAAGATCTGCCAACTACAAATTCACAACTGTCGCTGCTGCTGCTGTTTACCTTTTTGTTCATACTTTGAAATTGTCAATCCAAAATGTCTGCCAGGTATGCGTGTGTCATTCCATTTAATCTAACCTGTTCGAATTTGGCTCAAAAACTCGGGGAAAAATAAATAAACAACAAAGGCCATTGAACATATTTTTTTTAATCCTGTTTTTCCATAACTAAGCAAATCATTTTGTTATTGTTGGTCTGTGTTATTGACTTTGATTTCGTTAAGGATCATCAAACTCAATTGTCATCTCGATTGTCCTTTTGCACATCAAGTGCTTGAAGGGCTGTTTAGTTGTCAAACTCAGTGTCCTTTCGGTTTCGCTTTCTTTATAGTGTTGATGTGATTGGTTTCGCATGTTGTTTTTTCTGCTTTCTTATGGGCCTTTGGCATAACTGATTTTCTGGCACTTTTGAAGTTGTTTTTATTGTTGCTTCAAGTACTATAGTCCCGATTGTGTGACAACAAGTGTTCCTTTGTCCACTTTCTTTTCATTCTTGTTGCTTTGCCCATTTCAAGTGCCTCCGCTTTGCTGTTTGTCATGCTGCGTTATTTATTCTCCTTTCTTTCACATTGATTCGGAATGTTTTTGCCTCCTTCTTGTGCGTGCGTATGCATTCCGTCAGGACATTGTGGTTTTAGTTGTCTTTCAATACATATTCTTATCTTAAGGTTTTGGTTCCAAATTTGCGGTCTCATAAATTTTCCTGTTCATGTTCAATATTTGTGTTCGTCCATTGGATATTTATGTTTTATGACTTTCCATTGTAATGTTTTGATTGCCCACTCAAGGATCCATTGTTCAAGTGCACAGCAAAATAAAAAAAAAACGAAACTAGTGATAACATGTTGTATGTGTTATCCTTTGACACTTGCTGTTCAACGAAAACAATTAACGCTCTCTGTTTGCCAAAATGAAGTGTTGAAATTATTTATTGTTATTCTAATGATTGGCATGTAATGATCGATGGAAGGTAGGAAATAAAATTGGATTCTAAGAGATTTCATAAACTTTAAGAGGGCGTTATGCGGAACACTAAACTAATATATGATTACAAAATATGGAACTATGTGAAATTATTAAATTTACATTTTTTTAAAGGTCCTCAAACAGATTGTGGCATAACGATTAGAACATTCGATTACAATGCGGCCCTTTTTTGATCGGTGGCCTTCTCGATGGTGTTGAAAGGTACATTTGTATGGGAGGTACCAGAAGGGGCGAGGCTAGACTTAAAATCTTGTTTTCCAAAACTTTATCCTGTTATAGCCTTACGAAATACAGAATTTGCGTACGATCCCGCAAAGATCCTTGATTTAAGGAAATGCATATGAAATGTCCGACCTGGATATCCCTTGATCTAAGTTCAAGAAACCAGACTGATCACGTGGTAATAGATAGCGTGTGATGCGCGGTGCAAACTTTGAGTCGGATTACCACCTAGTTTCGGCCAAAGTGCTCACGCGATTAAGTAGTGCTAAAAACGCTCGTAACCAATCGCAAAAAAGCTAGCCATCACGAAGCTACATACCACCGAGATAGCCACTCCAAACAAACAAACAATCCCCAAATTTAAAAAATTTAAATTTAAATTTTTTATTTCATTAGAGATTATTTCATAATTTGAAAACCCCAAATGAAGAATGAAATAATTCCCAAAGAAAAATGAAAAATGGCCCAAAAAAATTCGGAGTTATTTCATATGAAATAACACCCAAAAATGTATGAAAAAAATTTGGGGAATATTTCATTTCTCGTTTGGGCGTTATTTCATTTTTTATTCGGGGGTTGTTTCATTTTAAAGTTGTTGGCTTTAAGGGGTTATAATTATATAATTATATAAATATAGGCCTTTTACAAGAAAACTTTTAGCCTGTGAATATATGACTATATCTTTTGAATGTTTACAGATATATCCATTTATGTTCATACTAACGGATAAAAAATCAACAAAATGCAAAATTCGATTAGCACACATTATGAATGGAATTTGTTTTTTTTAAATTTGTAAGAGTTCTTCAAAAGGAAGAATTAAATAAAGTTTGATTTGCTTGTGAACACTGGAGGTGGTTGTGTAAAAGCCAAACGTAAAAGGCAAATTGTCTTCCGAACTGCAAAAATAGAGCAGGGCTACAATGATCTACTATCCACACGATTCATTTCAATAATTTTGCGACTGGTCCATATTGACTTCATGAAATCCTTGGTGAAACTGACTTTTATGAATTTTGGGCATAATTTCATTTTTGTTGCTGATGGGGTTTATTTCATTGGGGGTTATTTCATTTTCGTCATTGGGTGTTATTTCATATGAAATAACTCCCAAATATTGGGGGTTGTTTCGTTTTCGCTTTGGGGTTTATTTCATTTATTTTTGGATGTTATTTTTAGAAAAAATCACGCGATTTTTTTTAAAAATAATTTTTTGCCTGCGGCGCTTGCTGTTCATTCACAAATCACTCTTAAAAATATTATTCCTTTTTAAGTTCGTTCCATTTTGGTTTTATTACATGCTTTAAAACCATTTGGACAACAAACAAAAATTTACCAAAACATAAAAAAAAATTATTTTTAGAAAATATCGCGCGATTTTTTTTAAAAATAACTTTTTTTGCCTGCGGCGCTTTTACATTATTCACAAATTTTTTTTAAAATTATTATGCCTTTTTAAGTATGTTTCATTTTGGTTTTAATACAAGATTTAAAATTTTTTTTACAATATACAAAAATTTAGCAAAACATAAAATAAAATTATTTTTATAAAAAATCGCGCGATTTTTTTAAAAAGAAAATAACTATTTAACTATATTTTAACATAATGCAAATGCCAACACTTATCAACAACCAATTAGGTTACATTGCAAAACGATTCATTCCATTTCAATTTAATACATACTCATATATTTTTAAATTAATAATTTTATGACATTAAATTGATTTTCTTCATTTATGTTAAGTAAGCCGCTATATGTAACAAAGTGTCATATTTTTAGTACCAATTTGTTATTAATTTAAATATTATTTATGGAAATAAAATTTAAAAAATACGATTTTCTTAGATTGATATGAGTCCACATAAATTTGTACTCATTGTTCAGTTCAATTCAGATCATTACACCACAATCAAACAGCAGATTTATAATTATGATATTAAATATTCATACTGGGGCGCATTTTCATCTATGTCATCGTATTGCAGGCTAATTATGAAAATAAGCCCCAAATATTGTTTACGAAATTGAACCCCAATAAAATTGGGGCTCTGTTTCATAATTTCTTTGGGGCCCTGGTTCATTTTTTGGGGCTCATTTTCATTTAAAAAAATGGGGCCGATTTTCATTATGAACGTGGGCCCCAAATTTGGGGCTGATTTTCATTTTTTAATTTGGGGTCCAATTTCCTGAACCCCATATTCATAGCGCCATTATTACTACATCCCTAAAGTAGGCGGAAAGGTACATTTGTATGGGAGGTACCAGAAGGGGCGTGTCTAGACTTCCAATTTTTTCTCCAAAACTTTGTCCTGTTATAATATAACAAAATACAGAATTTGGACACGATCGTGTCTAGTGTTACCCTATTTCTAAGGTTGGCGGAGTGGTACATTTGTATGGGAGGTACCAGAAGGTGCGTGTCTAGACTTCCAGATTTTTTCTCCAAAACTTTATCCTGCTTGAACTTTGTCCTGTTATAATATAACAAAATACAGAATTTGGACACGATCGTGTCTAGTGTTACCCTATTTCTAAGGTTGGCGGAGTGGTACATTTGTATGGGAGGTACCAGAAGGTGCGTGTCTAGACTTCCAGATTTTTTCTCCAAAACTTTATCCTGCTTGAACTTTACCAAATTCAGAATTTGGGCACGATCGCGTTAGGTCTTTTAATAATATTATTCGATTTCTAAAGTGGGCGGTACCAGATGGGGCGTGGATGGACTTCAAATTTTTTTCTCCAAAACTTTATTCCGTTATTGCTTTACTAAAAATAGAATTTGGGTACGATCACGTTTGATTTATTGATATTATTTCTCCATCTCCATAGTGGGCGGAAAGGTAAGTTTGTATGGGAGGTACCAGAAGGGGCGTGGCTAGGCTTTCAAATTTTTTTCCAAAACTTTATCCTGTTATAGCTTTACTAAATACATAATTTGGGGACGATCCCGTAGGGTGTATTGATATTATTACTCGATTTCTAAAGTGGGCGGAATGATGTATTTGTATGGGAGGTACCAGAAGGGGCGGGGCCATGTAGCCCATTTACAATACCGTAAGTAGTTTAAGGAAAATAATAACTCGTGCAAAATTTTAAAACATTTGGTTGCGTCTTTCGAAAGTTATCGTGCGAACCAGCCGGACAGCCACCAGACAGACATACAGACAGACAGACAGACAGACGGACGGACATGGCTCAAACGACTTAAAAAGTCATGAATCGAATTTGGTTCAAAGGAACCTAGGGTCTGAAGTGACTCCTTCTATGTGTTACACTTTTGGGTCGTATCAAATGATATATACCCTCATCCCTAAGGGTGATGGTATAAAAAGAGAGAGCCAGGATATCAAAAATTACACAAATAGAGGCAAAAGCCCGAAAGTTCTACCAAGAGGTAAAAATGTTTTGGACAAGGGATCCCTATTGCAAGGACGGAGTCGGAAATCTGGTCACTGACATTCATAGTGTGCTGCAAATATGGAGGGAACACTTTCGATCTTCACTCTTTAGTAGAGTAGAGTAGATTGTTTACCACCGAGCCAAAACGAGTTTGGTATCCCCGTGAAGCTGATATGACTTTGCGGGATGACTTACACGAAGTCTTCAGTGAAAACAGGCACAAATCTAACACATCCATTTTTTACCATGCGATGCTTCAGACAAGGCGATAGTCTGTCATGCGATCTCTTTAATGTCATAATGGAGATGATCATGCGGAAGGCAGCAGTTAACACGACGAACAAAGATCCCATTCTACCAGACCCTGATCCTACCTGTCTTGCTCTAGTGCGCTGAATCCTGGGTAATTATATAAGCCAACAATTTATTCTGGGAGTCTTTGAGAGAAACGCACTTCGCAATGTATTTTGACTCATTATGGTTAATGGAGAATATCGTTGTTGTATGAACCATGAGCTGTATAACGACATCGACGTCGTTATGCATCGAATTGACCGAATGCCCTGGTGTAGGCACTAGGGGTGCGATTGTGCACGAGGTTTCGAATTCGATACGAACCACCCATCAAACGTTGGTCGTTTTAAGTGCATTTTATAAGTGAGCCCTCTTTAGGGATGAAGATAGGGGGTTGTTATATTCGGGAAAATTTACATAGAAGTTATCCCTCTAGAAGGCGTTATTGGAGCACCACGAGCTGACTTCATAAAAAAAATATGAAAATACCAAAAAAATTTATGGGAACCTGAAAAACTGTTGGGGTTGCACAAATAGTGAAGGTCGGTCATACATTTGACTCTTCCAGGGGCACGTTGGGGGCAGTTAGAGCGGTGGAAACAAAATTTATAAAAAAATATATTTTTTGTATGGTATGTTTAGGGAAAATGTTAGGAGGAAAAAATGACTGTGGGTCGCCCCCTCTGGGGGCGACTCCGGGACAGTTAGAAACGTATTAAAGGAGACGAGTTAGACCCCAAGTATCTTAAGACCAAATTCGTTTCAGGACTTTTTAAGACGATTGAGCTATTTCCGTCTGTCTGGCTGGCTGGCTGGTCAGCAGGATAACTCGAGTAATCCTTAAGGGATCGGTATTAAAATTTACCAGTATTAATATTTTTCAAAACGGACTTATGGGATTGTAAATGGGTTGAATAGCCGCACCCCTTCGTACCTCCCATACAAAATTACCTATTTTTAAAAAATAATATTTCTTCCATAACTTCCAAACAGACAACTGGAGGATGTTTGAATTTGTTCACTTTATTTATCTTGCAAAAGTAGACAAACCCTAAGAAAACCGAAACATTTGCCACACCCCTTCTGGTACCTCCGATACAAATGACCGAATTAACCCTCATAGTTTTACATACATATCTTTTTGGTTAGTAAACTGAATTCACTCAAATTTTGCGTATGATGTTCGCTTATGAAAATTTGAATTAGGAATGAATATGGACTATATCGGTTCACGCCTTCTGGTACCTCCCATACAAAATTACCTATTTTTGGAAAATTAATATTTCTCCCATAACTTCCAAACGGACACTTGGAGGCCAATGAAAATTGATCGGTAAATTTATCTTCTGATAGGATGCAAAACCTCAGAAAACCTAACTATTTGACACACCCCTGTTGGCACCTCCCATACAAATAACCGAACCCACCCTCATAGTCTCACATACATATCTTTTTTGTAAGTACACTGAATTCAGTAATAGTTTGCGTAAGGTGTACGGTTATAAAGATTTTAATCAGGAATGAATATGGATTATATCGGATCACCCCTTCTGGTACCTCCCATACAAAATGACTTTGTTTGAAAAATTAATTTTTCTCCTATAACTTCTAAACAGGCACCTGGGAGGATAATCAAATTATATATGAGATATTTCCCCTTTTACATACGTATCATTTTTGTATGTACGCTGAATTCAGACAAATTTTGCTAAGGTAAGCGACCTGTACCTTCGGTACAAATAGGTCAAATTTTGTATGTTTTTGCTCTACATGCAGACAAAAAATAATCCATAAGTAATTTTATTTTAAAAATCTATTAATTTCAATAACTAAAGACTTGAACAATATCTTACATTGGGTGATGGTATTTATCAGTCAGTTTACCTGACTGAAATTTCTGTACTTGTTTTGTCCAATTTTTTGAAAAAATTTTAAAAAAGAATTTGATAGCTTTGGACTACCTTTTGTGGGGATACGTCAAATGTCCGGTTATTCTGATAAGCCATAAGTTTAGAAGCCAACATTCGACGCACTATTGACGAAGTATCACCGAGTATGTGTTTTGTTATTGCAAGATATGGCATGACCCAACGTTTTGTATGACCGATTACCTCATACTCACATTCTTCCTGTACTTATGCTCAAAAGACTGCAGAACTTGAGACATTACTCTCGCACTATTGCAAGTGTTTCTATGCTATTATGTAAATGTCATTAAAAAATTTATAATAATATTAACATTTGCATAAATTTTGTCCCATCACCTTATGAGAAATGAAAACATTTCTCATATTTCATGATGTCACATCAAATTCCCACCGCATATTAATTTGAGTATTTTCTCTTTCGTTGGAATAGCGTAAATATTAAATTATTATCACCACTTTGCCAAGTTTCAAAACAACCAACCGTCGTCTCAGTTCTTTCCACCAGTTGCTATGATGACGCTTACAACCACTAAATATATCACCATGTGGTTGTTGTTTTATGGATATGAGCGACAAGTGTCTTCTTCTCGGTGACTACTATTATTATTATTAGCGTAAAGGGGGATCCGCTAAACAACTCTACTAATTTCATTTATATTAATCCATCCATTATTTTGTCTTTTGTTTTTTCTCCCCCTCCATGGTATTCTTCTTCATCATGACGACAATTTTCATTCATTCTGCGCAGGTTGTGTGAAAATAAATTTCCTCGCTTTTCTTTGTCAGCGTGTTTTGTTCGTGCTAGTTGTGTAAACACTTTATTTTCATATCCGTCAACATCGTTTTATCGTTGTTTTATGCTAATTTTTCGATTGTTCACTTTTAATAGTTTAATCATCGTTTTTAGTGTCTTCAAAGTTGCTCAGGTGGAACTGACTGTGGTCATCGTTATACATACATAGCTAAATTGTATTTAAACTGTATATGTATGTGTATTGGTATCTTGTTATTGTTTGTAGTGGTGTTACCACATTTCCGTTTCATTGATAAGTATCTTTGTGAACGGTTATGGTCGAGTGTTGTATTGCAGATGGTTGGTCTAGTTTTGTAACCTATGACATATAAAGGTTGGTTGGTTGCGTATTAAGTTAGTTAAAATTAAGTTTACTGTTTCAATTAGCGATCTATGTGTGTAGTCTGCATTTTTAGCGTAGCTTAATAAATTGTCAGTGATTAATTTAAAATGATTGAATTTATTCAATAAGTAATAATGCATACAAGTCAACATAATGATGTATGAATCATTCAGTAAGAGAACTCTTTTTAAGACATGTCTAAAAAGTGGGTAACTTAAAATACTTGCTTACTATGCTGACACTTCTTTGCAATCCTATTGGATTATATACAGCACGCAGAAAAATATTAAAAGCGTTTCTATCTTTTGCGCTTCTTCTCCAGTTAGTCACACAAAGTTCTGTAAGGTTCTCAGTAGCCTTGTCTTTCAAACGGAGTTTTGGTCGGCCCCTTCTGAGCCGTCCATCGATTTAATTGTCGAAGACTTTTCGAGCTGGAGCATTTTTGTCGATGCGTCCATCATGACCTAGCCAACGCAACCGCTGCACCTTAATGCGCCTGACCACTTCAATGTCAGTGTGCAGCTGATGATTCATATGACGTTGATACTCTCCGTTAACGATGCTGGGCCCATACTTTACAGGGTATTTTACTTTCAAATACTGCCAGAACCGATTCAGCCGCTTGTGGGGTAACCCAGGATTCTAGGCCATGCATCAAGACAGGTAGAACAAGTATCTGGTATAGCTGTATTTTTGTTCGTGTAGAGAGGGCTCTGTCATTGAATCGTTTACTTAGTCCGTAGTAGCATTTTACTTTACTATACTTTACTCGGAGTTATAGATGTCAACGTTGACGCAGTTTTCCAAACAAGCAGATTCTTTGTTCGTTGAAACTAATAACTTCGTTTTATGCTCTTTCATCATTATACCTATTTCCGCTGATTTCTTCTGTATATCTGAGAAGGCTGCAGCCACATCCCACAGTATTCAACCAATGATGTCTACATCATCCGCGTACGCGAGTAGCATGTAGCTTTTGTTGAATATCGTGCCACTCGTGATGACTGCAGCTTTCCTCATTATCATCTCCATCACTCTGTTGAAGAGGTCACACGATAGATCGTCGCCTTGTTTCAGGCCTCGGCTGGTATAGAATGGTCCTTGCCAATCTTCACTGAAGACTTCGTGTCAGATGGCGTCATTCCGCAAAGGGGATCCCAAACTCAGCCATGGCTTCGCGTAACTTCTGCCGTATCGGGCTGTCGATGGCAAAATATGGTACGTGTAGATCTGTTTCTCTTGGGTTTTTTCCAGGATTTGACGAAGTGTGAATATCTGGTCAGTTGAGAGATCAGGTTGGAGTAACCAGTGGCTACCTCTGGGGTTTGCAGCATCACGATGTCCAGCTTTTTTGCGTTTAGTTACGTGCTTTTTTTTTTACTCCGCTCAATCGTGTGTGGACTTTGCCTGCAACCAGGTAATGATCCGGCCCAATATTAGCACCACAAGCACGTCCATGATACTATATGCATGCCTGCCATCAATTACCACATGATCCATTTGATTTTTGGTGTTTTGATCGGGGGATAGCCAAGTTGCTTTGTGGATATCTTTGTGCTGGAATCTGGTTTTCACTCACTAACATGTTCCTTCCCGCTGCGAAGCTAACCAGTCTAAACCCGTTGTCTGACGTGTCGGTATGCAGGCTGAATTTACTGATCGATGGACCAAGAACATCTTCCCTTCCAGTTTTGCATTAAAGTCTCCCAAAACAATTTTAATGTCGTGGCCAGGGCAGCGGTCGTATGTTTCCTCGTGGTGCTCGTAAATTGCATCATTAATCTCATCGCCTTTATCTTCCGTCGGGGCATGAGCACAAATCAGCGTGATGTAGAATTATTTTGCCTTGATGCGAATTACAGCTATTCGATCACTAACAGGATTGAACCGCGAGACAAGGTGTCTGAGTCTCTCGCCAACTAGAAATCCACATCCAAATTTGTGCTTTTCGGCATGGCAGCTGTAATAGATGTGGCAATTTTTACGTCGCGAGCATCCTTTTTCTGTTCATATCAGCCTTAGATTTTCGAGGACATCCGCCAGTCAGATAGTGTCACCTTCTGTATAGAAAGTCCGGGTGCATATCCTTATATCATGTTACTTATTAAGTTTGCGGGAGTTTCATAGCCAGTAAAGGACCTGAGGGCGGGTGGCTAGCCGGACCATCAGGGTTCGTCGCTCACTATCTGTTGCTATTCATCGCAAGTTTTCGATTAGGGCAATGATTTTTTTGTTGCTTTACATCCCATGACTCTAACAAACAGGACCTTCAGTTAAACGACGATTCTGAAGGTTAGATTTTACCAGATAAATGCCAATTGATTTGGCTAATTTTGAGGAGACCGCCGATGAAAGAAATATCGATGGCATCAAAAAAACCTTTATTTTGGTTAAGTCTGTGCAAGAGAAGGCATGTTAATGTTACCTTTGTTGGATATCACTTTCTGCTTAAAAATGTCGCTAACTTTACCCAGTGAGTCGTTTGAGCTGCGACATGTTGCCTCATCTTGCTGAAACCATGATTGGTAATTAAAACCATTGAAATTCTTGAGATGTTCTGGGCTGCTTCGAGAATGTGTCTAGATTGTTCACAAACATACGCGTACTGTCACGTTTTTCGTTTTCGGAAACTCCTCCGATTCGCAGGATTGTGGTTGAATCATAGTTGAACTTGACTCATCGAACTCATCAATTTAATCGATAAATCTTCATTTCTATGCCGTCGTAATGACCTACACATTTCCGTTGCATTACAGTCAAATAATCGTTATTTCAATAACAATCGCGTACACAGTACTCCCTTTGTGATCCGCTGAATGACGCCGTGGTGCTAAATTTCCATTTGGCCACTCCGTCCCAACGCATGAGAGGCTAATTGGCACAGATACCTTTTGAAAGGTAAACGGACTTTCGGTACACTCTGTATTTAAAAAACTTAAATCTCAATAAAATTTTCCCCTTTAACATTTTTTTGCAGAATATTCAGTTCATCCCATCTTTAATAAATCTTTCAAAATCATGTTAATTTGCAATAATTCAATATATGGGACAATGCTGATAGTATACTATTTTACAATTTCCTCCGCACGCAACAGAATAATTTCGTGGACAAATATCTACAGACAATAACTCTTCAGAGAAAAGTGTTCATATATCCTTGAAAACACAGTGATATGTTGCTACATTAATCTTGTCTGCTCTACCATAGCCATTAAGCCGATTTAAGACAATTTCGGCGAAAACATTGGAAAAAATGAGCTTGTAACACGTTACCACACATTACAAAGGACATTCAATTGTAGTGTGCGTCCTGCTATTATTTGAACATGTAATACAACAAACGCTTTCGTCCTTGTTTATGTTGTTTTGCTATAAATAAAATATCACAGGAACAGACACGCAACATTGAGCATCAAGGATGCCGCGCAATACCACACCAAATGGAGATACATATAATGAAAATCTACGATATTTTTTTTACAAAATCATAATTTCCAATTGTACACAAAGAAAATGAATTGAAAAATGCAAAGCAAGAAAAAACAACAACCGAATGAATACTTCACCGCTCGAGTATTGAGAGTATCATGTTTTTACAAGGGTGTAATATCACATGTAACACATGCAGATTACAACACGGCGGCACAAACACTCACAGCAGCACACAGCAGATCCATCGGGGGAGATATCACTTAAATGGAAAATCGCGTTTTGTTGTAGAATCATTTGGCCTCTGCCCTCTCTCTGTTATGGTGCAAACGGTTCTGTTACAAAATCATAAAAAACGCAAATGTTCAGAGGAGAAAAAACGACACGAATAAATATATTGCAATATATATATAAGCAATGAAGTGATAAGGCCACAAGGGTACATTTCAATTTACAGTACCAGTCACTTTGTAGCAGAGCTGGGAAAGTTTGAGTGTTTGGGAGGGTGTGTATTCTATTTGTAGAATGTACTTGATGTTCATTTAGTAAAATATGGGGTCCAGAGCATTATATTTTTAGCTAGAAATTAATTAGTTAATTTAAGAGTGAAATTTTTGAAGTATGTATATCTTACTGTTCGGATTTCTTTGCTAATACTTAGAAAGATTTCTTGCTTTCGAAAGACTTTGATAATCGTGGGTTCAAACTGCGGTACAATTATCTATATATTTGAAAGGGGGTCTCCTCGATGATGTAAACAGCATCCGGGTACGAGGGCAACCCTGTTCCACGCATTCTGGCCTTAACACTCTGGTAAAATTTTCGGGCTTCCCCTTTACTTCGGAGCAACTCTGTGCACTCATCCTGTCTCTTCTTTAGCTCCTTCATTTTCCATCTAAAAGGACGAGTTGCCTCTCGTCACTTCTTGCTGTGCCGTTCACAAACAGCTCACGTTGCCAATGGCTGCAGTTTCGGCCTGTATGCAGCATTCGTCTCTCTTGTAGCATTGCGACATGCATCCTCGTAACAGGCATCTTCTTGAGACGGCTTTGAGTACCCAAGAACGATTCTCGCAGTCTGTTCTATGGAGTCGGCTATAAATTGCCACTGCGATGTAATATTATCAGGGGTTGGAGCATTCCGTAACAGTTGAGTATGGTGGTTGGAGTAGGCGTCCGATACCCCTGTGGTCCGCAGTTTCCCGATGTCTAGCTTTTGTTGTGCCTGGTTACGAACGTCTACGTGCTTAGCCTTGTGCGTACCTTAACTGCGGTAAGGAAGTGATTGAAGTGAATGTTCGCACCCCTGATCACTTGAACACTCGATACGTGCCTTCCATCGACTTCCACGTGATCTCTCTGATTCCTCGTCAATTGATCTGGAGATAACCATGTTGCCATATGAATATTTTTACGGTCAAATCTAGTGCTGCTAACTACCATATTTCTTGCCGCAGAGAAATCAATCAGTCTGATGACATTGTTCGACGTTTCGGTGGGTAGACTAAATTTTCCGATGGTATTTAGCATTAAAATCGCCTAGTAAAATTTTGATGTCATGGCTCTCGTAGAACTCGTCTTTGTCCTCATCGATTTTCTCTTCTGTCGGAGCATGGGCACAGGCTGCCAGGTACTACTCAATCTCCATCATAGGGTTTCATGGGTCTATCATTAACCTATATTATGATGAAGCAACTAGATTATCCGTTCAAGATTTGCCTGTATTCTGATGATTTATTCATTTTAATTGAGGTCCGTCTCGCTCTGTGTTGGAGCAGCGGTTCTTGGCCATGGTTGGTATTATCGGTCAATGGTCGGAACAAGTTAGTGCTGATGTCTCTAAGATGCTTTTGTGTTGCACAATTTAGCCTAGGCCATTAGTCTGTCTGTTGAATGGGTCGGAACTATTTCCCGCGTTTAAATGGGTTGAAAGGCAAGGCTGAAATAGGTTGGTCGTCGCTATCGGCCAGCTGAGACGAGTGCTTAGGAGCGACTGGCGTCTTAATAGACGATCTGACCGTACTGTTTATCAGGGACTTATTGTTTGTTATGACAGCATATACGTCTTCTGTGTGGTTCGTGGTAGTAAATAATGCTTTCGGATACCGTAAGGTCCTCTCATGTCAAATAGTGGTGTTATTTGCTAGTTTGTCAGTATGTCTAATGGTATCGATGGATACCCTGCAGGTTTTGATGGGTGCTACCCAGTGGGATCTTGTTCAGGTCCAGGAAAAGATATCCGCTCATGGGTTTGGACAGGCTTGTTAAGGGAATAGAGAGTAGTTTGAGTAAGGCTTAGCATAGGGAGCTCTGTGAAGAACGTGTCATGATGGGATGGCATTCCCGTAAGGATACGAGTGAGAACGGACTTAATACTTATAGGTTAGCTATATTTGAGCTCTGTCCGATCGCGCATCGTGCACATGTGGAAAACCTTCTGAAGACTGGTCGCACGTCTTAGATGATTGTCCCTTATATGAAGATATACAAGATCTCCTGGGGTTGGCGATAACTAGAGTAGGAAATAAGTGAAATACTAGTAAGTAGCGTTGGCTAGAGCAACGGAGTTTGCTTCCAGACCGTTGGCACGACATAGAGCTATTACGAGTTAGTTGTAGAAGCGGATTTACCGATCTTTACTGGTCAGGTCTTTCTGGTGTGGCTGAGATTGCAAGGCTGTTGGATCGACCGATCCCACAATTGCCTAATGACGGTTGTCTCCGCCTGCTGCGGCATAAAGTAGCAGACGTGGTAAGATATGCCTTACCTTGGCTAAAGGGGGGTATGTGACATACTGTCATACCCCATTTTGGTATTTTTTGGTTGGAAGGAATCCCATTGCAACACTCCCAGTGTGTTTACCACACTATGGGTAAGGTCTTCACTGCAAGACTCATGTAAACTCCTTAAGGACTCTGTACGCACGGTACTGGTTCGATTTGGATGAGTATTTCTTAAAATAATAAATTTGTTCTTAAATCGTCCCTAGTATTGCGTATTAGTTGTTCAGGTGGACGATTACGTACTTCACTAAGTGCTCCAAAAGTTTGGCAGGTATGTCGCGAATTTCGGAAATAAACTTCCACGACTTTGCCGTAGTACACTGAAGTTCTGTGCCATTTAAAAACACCCGGAACCCGTCAGGCATCTTCATGAACTTACTCTTACTTTATATTTTAAAATATATCAAATCGTACTTCTGCATTTACTGGCACACCAAAATTGAAAGATTTCTCACCTCTGTGCGCGATATCGCTTACACAGCCTCTCTCTAACCATATTGCAATTGCCGCGAATATTTTTGCAATAAAGTTGTCAGCCAGCCAGTCGGTTGGAAACGCAAAAAAAAATCACATAAAAAATATCACAATTTCTGTGTGTAATATGAAACATTGGCTTCCGTTACGCCCTCCCTCCCCCCACAAACAAATCCATTGAATAAAAAGCGGAAAACGGAAAAAGGATATGAAAACAACGACATTTTGATTGAGCTCATGAGACTGTATTGGATTGTAGGAAGGAAGAAATTGAAAAAAAAACGACGCATAAAACGCGAATGTAAATGATGAAATCGCGTATCTAACAAATACCATCAGTGGAAATTAAAATCAAGTGGGGTCATGTTCGAGCATTCTTCTTGACACAGCAGAAGCAACAAAGCTGACATTGATGATGTTGTTAACTAGACGGTTTTTTACGCTCCCCCCCCCCCCCTCCCCTTACTCTTAATCCAATTTGAGTCCCTGCTCCTGCTATGGTGGATGGATGTTTTTTTTATTGTTAACACGCGATTTGCCTGTTATTGGTGGCCTTTTTTGCGCTGTTTTTTTATTTGTATGTGTTTTTGTTGTTGTTCGATATTAGTAACAGCTTTTCTTTTGTTCTTTTGTTTTACAATTTATCACAAACAAGGACATTATCATTTGATTAAGCTCCAATAGAAATTGTCCAATTGTTGTGGGGAGTCTCCTGCTTTATCTGTGAAAGCCGTAAAAATTGCGGATTACAATCGCTAGATGTATTTTTTTGTTCATAGTATACATTTACAAGTTTAAGTATTATTATGGGGAACAGGCATAGTAGTTGATTTATTAAATTGACTTGTTGCCAAGTAGCAGAATTATTGCATGTTAGTACAACAGTGTCATTCTTATGTTAATTAAATTATATTTGTATATACATTTAAATAATTTTTATTCAAATGGAGCTAAATTGTATTCTTATTGCTTAATATAATATTATACATATTTGTAAACATCTGCCACCTACTAAAAATTTTGCTACACAAAACAAAACGTATAAGTCCATCAACAATTTTTTTCCATATAGAAATGCAAAAAAAACTGCATTCTTTGTTTTATTTTCTTTGTATTTTTGAGACAGGTAAACAGCTTTAATTTTTCCAACATTTCCCCAAAACTCACTATTAAAAGCTTTCACTTTCATTTCATATTCTTGAAATTTCTTTATTTCACATTGCGTGTCCTTATGCTATTTCATATCTTTAGAGTTGTTGCTACACTTTCTTCGGAAATTCTTTTTGTAGACTTTTTCAATTTGGCTAATTTGTTGAACTCTGCAGCCACCCCAGCTCGCCGAGGGGGAATATCACCAACCTTTATTGTTGCTTTCAAAGCTTAAGGGTATTTTTTTTTTTTAAGGAATTATTTGTTGAAATCTTAGACTTTCTTTCGAGTTTCTGTTGTTGTTTTTATAAAGTGTCTGTTATTGTGCTTTTTATGATTTTATTTGTCTTTTTACCCTAATGTTTTTATTTGACTCAAGATTATATCTTAATTTGCTTTATCAAGTATTTAAAATGTTTGCCTTTGTTTTCTTGGGTTTGTTTTTTTATATGGACTTATTATTTGTTAAATAAATCCTATTGAAGTGGAGGGAATGTAATAAGAAGAAACGTTGTGATTTTTAGTGATTTGGTTGGTGAATTGACTGGGTTTGAAACAATTAAAATGGACTAACTGGAATTGGTAACATTTATTTCTGATATTATTATTGGCACTTATTTAACAGTGGCCTTCAAAAAAATTCTTGGGTTCCACAAGTTTTCCGTAAATCTTGATATATATAATAATGGATATATCCTATGTTAATTTAGTGTGGTTATGTATTTCCCTAAAATGTTTACTAGCGATGTGATAAACTAGTAAGGTAACTATCTTCAGCTATGACGAAGCTCAGATATCCTACACCATTTGTAAAAATGGTGATAATATCGTTATTTGTACTGCAACTATAATATATTTTATCGCAGGGGCAGACCCCAAGAAGGGGCAATTTGTATAGGGGATTGGAGTAGTTTTTGACTGATCGGGCTTATATTAGAACTTAATATCTCTTTTTACGCCGTTGGGGATGTCAAGTGAATCTTGCACGCCTACTCACAACCTCCTTCGTTGTGACAGGACAACGATGTAAGTGATATTTTTTTATCTTGAATAGAGGCAGGTAGTAAATGACGAACCCTTATGGTTGGGCTAGCCACTCGCCTTCAGGACCTTTACTGGCTATGAAAACACGAAAATAAAAATATTAACAAACGGAACAACCCAAATGTTGACGAATCCCGAAATCATAATAAGGATCATGATTTAAGGATATGCACCTGGAACGTTCGGACTATCTATAGAGAAGGTGCCACTTTCCGACTGGCTGATGTCCCCAAAAATAAAAGGCTGACATCACCTCCGCCCAGGAGATGAAATAGACAGGACAAGGATGCTCGCGACGTTAACATTTCGTCATCTATTACAGCTGTCATGCGGACAAGCACGAAGTTGGATGTGGATTTGTAGTTGGCTAGAGACTCAGACATCTTGTCTGCGGTTCAATCCTGTTAGTGATCGAATATCCACAATCCGCATCAAGTCGAAATATATCTGTATCACGTTGATTTGTGCTGATGCCTCGACGGAAGATAAAGACGATGAAATGAAAGATGCATTTTACGAGCACCTAGAAGAAACATACATCAGCTGGCCTGGCCACGAAATAAAAATAGTTCTGGGAGATTTAAATGCTAAAAATAGGAAGGGAAGAGGTTCTTGGTCCATCGACCGGTGAATTCAGCCTGCATACCGACACTTCGCAGCGGGAAGGAACATTGTAGTGATTGGAAATATGTTCCAGCACAAAGATATCCACAAAGCAACTTGGCTATCCTCCAACTAAAACACCAGAAATCAAATTGATCATGTGGTAATTGATGGAAGGCATGTATTTAGTGTCATGAACGTGCGCGTGATCCGTGGTGCTAATATTGGATCATTTCCTGGTTGCAGCCAAGGTGCGCACAGGAGCAGAGCGAAAAACTCAGCTAAACACAATGCAAGCTGGACATTGAGAAGCTGCAAACACCAGAGATAGCCACTGCCTACTCCAACCAGCTCTCCTAACTACTACGACACAACGCCTCTACTTCTGACTTTCCTGATACACATTGGCAGCATATTGAGCATTCAATGGAAACCGCCGCAACAAGAGAACACTTCCAGCAACTTCTGGTTCCAGAGGGCAGTGCACGGGAAGGTATCACGCCAATTGTCGACGACGGCTTAGGTTGCCCACCACCAAGTCAAGCCGACGTAAGAAGAGCTATATCGCGGCTGAAAAATAATAAAGCAGCCGGTGCCAACGGACTTTCGGCAGAGCTCTTCAAGTCCGGAGACGAAGAGCTAATAACGAGCATGCACCAGCACCTACGCACGATTTGGCTTAACGCGTGCATACCCGATGATGGGAATCTAAGCGTATTATATCCTGTGCTGTTAAAAGGTGATCCAAATGTGTGCTACAACTACCGCGGGATCAGCGATTTACTTACTTAGCTGGTACTTCTACGCAATCCCAGTGGATTATATACCGCACGTAGAAAAATATTATAAGCGCCTCGATCTTTTGCGCTTCTTCTCCAGTTAGTCACACCGAGTTCTGTAAGTTCTCAGTAACCTGGTCTTTCCAACGGAGTTTAGGTCGCCCTCTTCTGCGCCGTCCATCGAGTTCATTGTCGAAGACTTTTCGAGCTGGAGCATTTTCGTCCATGCGTACTACATGACCTAGCCAACGCAACCGTTGCACCTTAATGCGCTTGACCACGTCAATGTCAGTGTACAGCTCGTACAGCTCATGATTCATACGACGCCGATACTCTCCGTTAACGATGATGGGTCCATATATTTTACGGAGTATTTTTCTCTCGAATACCGCCAGAACCGATTCATCCGATTGTGTCATAACCCAGGATTCTGAGCCATACATTAAGACAGGTAGAATTAGTATCTGGTATAGCTTGAGTTTTGTTCGTCGAGAGAGGGCTATGTCATTGAATCGCTTGCTTAGTCCGTAGTACCATTTATTTGCAAGCCGGATTCTTCTCCGGATTTCTAGGCTGACATTATTTGCTTTGTTGATGGCGGAGCCTAGGTAGACAAAATTATCTACCACCTCGAAATTATAGTTGTCAACGTTCACGCAGTTTCCCAAACGAGTAGATTCTTTGTTCGTTGAAACTAATAACTTCGTTTTGTCCTCGTTCACCGTTAGGCCCATTTTCGCTGATTCCTTCTGAATACCTGAGAAGGCTGCAGTCACATCCCGCAGTTTTCGACCGATAATATCTACGTCATCAGCGTACGCGAGTAGTATGTGGCTTTTGTTGAATATAGTGCTACTCGTGTTTACTGCAGCTTTTCTCATTATCAACTCCATCACAATGTTGAAGAGATCGCACGATAGGCCGTCGCCTTGTTTTAGGCCTCGTCTGGTATAGAATGGCTCCGTAAGGTCCTTGCCAATCTTCACTGAAGACTTCGTGTCAGTCAGCGTCATTCCGCAAAGACGTATCAGCTTCGCTGGAATACCAAACTCAGCCATGGCTTCAAGTAATTTCTGCCGTATCGGGCTGTCCAAGGCAGCTTTATGGTCGACAAAAAGATGGTACGTGTCGATCTGTTTCTCTTGGGTCTTTTCCAGGATTTGCCGAAGTGTGAAAATCTGGTCAGTTGTTGATTTTCCAGGTCTAAAGCCACACTGATAAGGCCCGATCAGGTTGGATAACACTGGCTTTAGTCTTTCACATAGCACACTCGACAGGACCTTATATGCGATGGGTAAAAGGCTGATCCCGCGGTAGTTGGAGCACACACTTGGATCACCTTTTTCAGCACAGGACATAATACGCTTACATTCCAATCATCGGGCATGCACTCTTTAAGCCAAACCGTGCGCAGGAGCTGGTGCATGCTCGTTATCAACTCCTCGCCACCGGACTTGAAGAGCTCTGCGGGCAGACCATCGGCACCGGCTGCTTTGTTGTTTTTCAGCCGCGATATTGCTCTTCTTACCTCGGCTTGACTTGGTGGTGGGCAATCTAAGCCGTCGTCGACAATTGGCGTGATAACTTCACGTGCGCTGCCTTCTGGGACCAGCAGTTGCTGGAAGTGTTCTCTCCATATGTGCAGCACACTCTGCGTATCCGTGACCAGATTTCCATCACTGTCCTTACAGGTGGGGAGGCCATTACCGTATCCATTTGCTCTTACTTTCTGGTAAAATTTTCGGGCCTCACCTCTATCCCTGTATCGCTCTATATCCTCGTTCTCCCGTTCCTTCATCTGACGTTTTTTCGCCTAAATAGCTGTCTCGGCCGTTTTACTTTCTCCTTATGCCGTTCCCTAACAGCACGGGTTACAATTGGCTGTAGCGTTGCCATATAAGCAGCATCCTGTTCCTCAGACGCTATGCGACATTCTACCAGACGCTATGCGTACCAGGATTCGTCTGAGCGCCGCTTTTCATATCCTAGCACGGTTGTTGCGGCGGTTGCCATGGAATGCGCAATATGCTGCCACTGTGTATCGGGAACGTCAGAAGTAGAGGCGTTGTGTCGTAAAAGTTGGGAGGGTTGGTCGGAGTAGGCAGTAGCTATCTCTGGGGTTTGCAGTTTCGCGATGTCCAGCTTTCTTTGTGTTTGGTTACGTGCGTTTTTCGCTCTGCTCAATCTTGTGCGAACCTTGGCTGCAACCAGGTAATGATCCGATCCAATATTAGCACCACGGATCACACGCACGTCCATGACACTAGATGCATGCCTGCCATCAATTACCACATGATCAATTTGATTTTTGGCCAAATATTTACACTTCGGCAAATCCTGGAAAATACCCAAGAGAAACAGATCGACGCTTACCATCGTCGACTATAAGGCTGCCTTCGACAGCCCGATACGCCAGAAATTACTCGAAGCCACGACTGAGTTCGGTATTCCATAGACAGGTTCACCGCATATCGTGTCCTTCATCTACTCCTGCGACGACGGGCATTTCCGAACATATCTCGAATTGATGTAGGCGTTCTCCATGTGTCACTCAATATCCCACGATACTGAATTTTTTCTTCGGCCTGAACTATGCTACAGTGATCCGGTAGCTTGATAGATAGTTGTAAATTCAACTCCATCGAAAAAATTCCACAGCCCACTTTATCCCTTCATTTCGAATTAATCATAGTAGGTGCTATCTGGGATGTTCCTCCTGAAACCTGTATCGAAGACAGGTTATGGCATGGTGTAATCCGTGTGATAGCTCACATTGATTGGGTCCAGAATTTTGGGACGGCCATAGTTCCTGTGCATCCATTCTTTTGTGGCATATAAACGCATTGCTGTGTTCGCTGCTATTTTCTTCGCCTCAATGTCCAATATGAGTCCGAAGTTTTTTTTTTCACTTTCGCTGTGTAATTGCGACTTCTTTTATTCTGGGTTTCGCAAATTGAGGGAATTTGTATCTAGCACCAGTTTGAATAGCACCAGTTCCGTTACTCGGGTTTACACCCAGTCCAGAGATATGACACCATTTTTGCAGAAGTTGCAGCGTGGATTCTATAAGCTCAAAGAGTGCAGCACGTTTTCTCGTTTTCTATCCAGGTAGACGACGAGTACGCATTCCCTTTTGTTCAGGGATCTTTCTATCAGACTGGTTATCGAATGTAAAGCAGTTTCCGTGGATTTACCCTACGTGTAGGCATGTTGAGGCTTGGATAGGGCTTCCGGATTAGGAGATGATCTGATATATACATCAATTATTCTCTCCATAGTTTTAATTTAGAAAGAAAATAACATAATCGATCAAAAATCATTGGCCTTAGCATTTATCAGTCAGTTTCCGTGACTGAAATTGCTGTGCTGGTTTCAATGGATTATGGTCGTCCGATTACAAAAATATTCGAATGTGTTTCACAGATTTAACTACAACTCAAGAACCATTTGCCCATTGCATCACTATAAATACCAAAAGTTTCTAAATTTAAATACACCAAGAACTGGTTAAAGTTTTTAAAAACGCTGAAGATGATATACGAAATATTAGGAAAAATAAATAAATTGAGAAAACCATTGGAAACAATCGAGTTTTTTTTCAAAAAGGACCTGATACATTTTACAAATATTCATAAAAATCCGAAAAATATAAAAAGTGTTAATTTCAGCACTTTGGTCGTGAAGTCAGTTCTGAATCCTTGATCCTGAATCTTGAATCTTGAATCCTTTCCTCATAAAGTCGATGTAGAAATTATGGTATTATTCCTAATCATTATTCCTTCTTGAGGGCACTCCAAATATTACTCATGTCACAAATTTTGTTAAAATTTTGTATATTAACCATATTTGTGGTAAAAATAACATATCAACTTTTTGGTGTTTTCATACAAATTTGTCTTTAATGTGAAATGTCTAATGAGTAATGCCCAATTCATTATATTGCACTTTTCGCAAACACAAGAAGAAAAAACTTAATGCTTAAGCAAAAGGAAGTTCCCGAATTTCCCAAAATTATGGAGGCGTTTAAAAACATACACAACTATGCACGTTAGCCCATACTCACACATACATAAGTATATTGTACTTAAATTAAGATTCACATCAAAAACTGGAACAACTTGACCAGCATCATGACAAACCCATTATTTAACCACAAAGTCAAACCAAACAACAACAAAAAATGGGAGAGACTTTGACGACTGGCGCACACAAAACTAAATGACAATCAAAAAAAAAAAAAAACATTTGACACGAACCTTAATGATTGAAACTTAATGTATACGTTTCTTGGTTGGCCGGTAGTTGTTTGATTGTCGCTCTGACTGGTTGACTGATATACGCAGATTTCCGCTTTTAAAACTAAGACAGACGGCGGACAGGGCACTTGCTGACAGTCAGTCAATGCTGTTGGCCCCGACTCTACATTTCTAATGGTAACATGCGGTGCCATTAACAAGTTTTTGTCTCAATCCACCACATTTTGTTTGTTGTGTTTTTTTTTTTTCGTTGGTGTGGTTGATCCAAAATGTGACCTAATGTCTCGCAGCCGCCAAAAGCCACAAGCCAAACTAGAAAATTATCAACCTGAATGAGAGAGAACAAAAACTAAAAATCGGATGCATGCAATAACACAAGAGCAGAGCACCGTGTTTTAATTAAAAGTCATTAAGTTGTAGAAATCTCCCAAGTCATACAAAGTATTTCAACAGTCCAGCACTTGGACCATAACCAATCATGGAAAGTATCAAATCACGCGTTGAAAAAAAAAAAAAAAATATCAAATCAACCTAAATCACAGCCAAAGTCGCCCAATTGTGAATGTGAATCTGAAGTCTGAGATGCCAACGACAATATAAATGATGCTGAGTGAATGAAATCTAATGAAAATGACGTTAAAAAAGCTCTTTATTGTATTTTAATTGTCCTGCATGCCAGTAGACTGACAACCAGGCATACGATCATATGAATGAACTTCGTAGCAGCTAATCACAATGACGAAAATACTAGAAGTTGGATTGCAACGGGTTTACTACAGTGTAGATCCAACATATTATGGCAGATCTAATAGAGTAAATTTCAGTGTATTGTCTTTTAAGTCATGGAATTTATTTTAACTAAAATTGTACTTTACAAGAAATGATTTTCCTAATCACAAATGATTGAATTAGAGGCAGCGGGATGCAAATGACAAAAAGTTTATTTCGAGTTATTCGTCCTCAATGTTTAAAATTCTAGTGTAAATACCGGTAATACTTGAGCTGTTTTTTGGCCAGGAATCAGCACTGGTAATAAAAATGGATCTCAAGGAATGCAACTCCACATTTATCGTAATTTTTTTCAATTTGTCACTTGCACACATTTGCTTCTAATCCCGTCAAATGTCTTTTTTACTCGAAGTATATTAACCAAATGGTGAAAATCATAATGTACCAATCAATGATACGGCCTAGACGTTTCATTATGTCGCCTTACCCTATAAAAACCAGTGCAGAAATTTAAGTCAGGTAATGTAGGGTTAAATTCCCGTTTTCTTAAGTTTCACCTATATTGGAGACATATTGTTATTCTAAAAATAGTTAAGTTTGTATGGGAGTTATCAGAATGGGTTGGTGGATATACGACTTCAACAATGTACTTGCAATATGTATTGGAGGTACCGGATCAGGGGTGACAGAGGTTTCGATAACCAGCCTCATTGAAAGATCCCTGAACTACAAGGAATACGCTCTCGCTGCCTTCCTGGTTATTGAGGGAGTTTTTAATAATGTTTAACCTGAATCTGTAATTGACTCAATGAAACAACTGAAGATTAACCCAGTGGTCATCGTCTAGTTGATGAACTACTTTAGGCGCATTGGATCCAGTCTGGGCGTGTCAAATATTTCCAAGGTGGCGGTTCGCGGTACTCCACAAGGAGGAGTACTCTCTCTACCACTATGGAATCTTTACATCAATACTCTCCTGAGGACGATGGAAAAAACGTGCTGCACAACCGTCGCATACGCGAATGACGTGGCACTAATAGTTACCGGCAAGGATTCTAAACTACTCTCTAAGCTTCTGGAATCTGTGCTGAAACTTCTATTAAAATGGTGTCATGACTGTGGACTGGGTGTTAACCCGATATAAACGGAACTGGTGCTATTCACACGGAACTAAAAAATCCCGCAATTTGCCAAACCCAGATTAAATGGAGTCGCACTTACACTCTCTGATAGTGCCAAATACCTTAGGCTAGTATTGGACCAGACCAGGATTAGCAAAGCGGCAACGGTCCTATACTGCTGCAAATGGGCGATCGGCCTCAACTGAGGAATTAGTCCCAAAAATATGAACTTGTTATACGGCTCAGTTATTAAACCCATCTTATTCTACGGATCGGCAGTCTGGTGGCCGGCGCTAGATAGAGCGTCCCAAAGGCTGAAATTCGAATGCATTATGAGACTGGTGGCAATCATGATAACAGGGGCACTTATAACTACTTCAACTCAGACACTGTTTACGATCCTTAACTGGTTATCCCGGACATTGAGCAGAGGAAATAGCAGCGAACAGCGTTCAGACGCCACAAAAGATGCTCAGGAACTATGGCCATGCCAAAATTCTGGACCTAATCAATTTGAGCTGGCACACGGATTACACCATACCAGAACCAGTCTTTGATCCGGGTTTTATAAGGAATATTCCGGGTAGGTCCTACTATGATGATAATGCCCTAAACTAAATCCTAATCCTAATTTTCACGGACGGTTCGAAATTGAAGGAAAGAGCAGGCCATGGAATCTTATCATAGGAGTTGAATTAACAACTATCAATCAGGCTACCGGAACACCGCAGCATAATTCAGACCGAAATAGCGGCCATTAGAATTGCCGTAGAGAAAATTCAGTATCGTGGGACATTGGGCGGCAATATTCACATTCTTTCTGATAGTAAAGCGGATAGCAGACCCTCGGATAACGTGTACAACACTTCGAGAAATGTTTGAGAATGCAGGTCGTCTCTTGAGAAGATAGCAAGACATTCGACGGTTCCTCTCATATGGGTTCCAGGACATGGTGACATATATGATAACCAAAGGGCCGCCACAACCGTGAACTCGGGCGAAGTTAACGATCTCATTGGAATCCCTCTCACAAGAGGGAAACAGCTAATTGCGGGGAAACTAAAGTTCATTGCTATGGAGAGATGGGTGAGAGAATCCACTTGCACAGCGACCAAACAGATTTGGTCTACAATTGATATACAGAGGAAACGATTTGTGCTGAACATGTCCAGAGTTCACCTGAGGAACATCATAACTGTAATAACCGGTCACTGGCCAGGTTAACACGCTAAGAGATTTAAATTACCCTACAACGATTTTTGTAGAAGCTGCAGTGATGAGAAAGAAGAGGATACCATGGAGCATCTTATATGTTACTGCTCTGCCTTTGGTGACCTGAGATATGAAAAGTTCGGTCATCGGACACTTCTAGACAATACCTGTCTATCAGTAGGCGATTTGTGAACATCCATGCCTTCATCAGATCAACGAAATTGCTGGATAACGACGTATTTGGTGCGAACATTTGAAAATGGTATCAGAACGTGACTCATACTAGAACCCATGGGAGCTGTGTTGAATGACTGCCGGATTAACTTAACTTGAGGGTTTGTCTATTATCAAAAGATTACTTAATTGATAAAATTTAAATAACCTCCAATTGTCCATTTGGAAGTTGTGTGAGAAATATTAATTTTGCAAATATAGGTCATTTTGTCGAATATGGTCTTAAGATGCTTGGGGTGATATTTATATCAAGTGATATATACAACCAGTAAAGAAATTTGGGTCAGGTAAACTGACTGATAAATACCCTCACCCATTGGGTGTATTGATATTATTTATCGATTTCTAAAGTGGGAAGAAATGGTACATTTGTATTGAATGTACCAAAAGGGGCTTGGCAAGACTTCCAGTGTTTTCTTCAAAACTTTGTCCTGTCATAGTTTTACTAATTATGTACAGAATTTTGGCACGATCACGTTGGATATAATTATATTATTACTCGACTTCTAAAGTGGCACCAGAAAGGACATGGCTCGACTTTCATTGTTTTTTCCAAACCATTATCCTGTTATAGCTTTGCTAATTATGTACAGAATTTTGGCATGTTATAATTATATTATTACTCGATATCTAAAGTGGGCGGAATAAGACATTTGTATGGTAGGTACCAAAAGAGGCGTGGCTATTTTTTCTCCAAAACTTTGTCCTGTTATAGCTTTACTAAATTACTCGGTTTATTCTGCTTTATCCTGCTATTGCTTTACTAAATTCAGAATTATTACTCGATTTTTAGAGTGGGCGGAATGGAACATTTGTATGGTAGGTACCAAAAGAGGCGTGGCCATGTACCCCATTTGCAATACCGTAAGTAGTTTTGGGGAATATATTTACCCATGCAAAGTTTCAAAACAATTGGTTGCGTTTTTCGAAAGTTATTATGCGTACCAGCCGGACAGACGGACATGGTTCAAACGACTTAAAAAGTCATGAATCGAATTTGGTTCAAAGAAACCTGGAGTCCAAAGTGACTTCTTCTATGTGCAACACTTTTGGGTCGTACCAAATAATATATACCCTCCTACACGTAGGGTGAGAGTATAAACATCCCTAAGGAATACAGTAGTCGAAATATGCGCTATCTTTTCTCAGCGCAATACTGTAACTATATAAACAGATCATTTAGGCATATTCGCTAAGTTATATTCCGCAAGACGACAACAACCTTTCAACTGGGAATAAAATCACATGTACAGAGGAAATCTGGCGTCATGCCACACAGCCTAACCCCAACAAATTTTAACATTCAAAACGTAGATCTACTGCATTTAGAATTCGTGGACTCAACCACAGAGAATCCTCTCTACTCTCTCACACACATGATGACATTACAGCAAACGAGATTAATTCGTCCAACTGTTCGTCTCACAACCATCTATCTTTGGGGTGGCGTGTTGTTTCCATGTGAAATGACAATTTTATTGGAATGTAATCGGACAACATGGACAAATGACAGCTGAACGCACGACAATTCCATTGGGCTGGATGCCTGTGTTATACTACGTTCAACCGGCTGTTGGTGGGGCTTCTAAAACCATATCACAACATGTCTTGTCGTCTTCTCAAATGAAAATTTCGTGACTAAATTGTAACGACTTTTTCCTGTTGCATTTCAATCTTCATCTTGCGGTCCGTCGTACGACCATTAATTTCAGTACAAAAGACACAAATCTTCAGTTTCAGTCTCTCGGCCTACTCTTGTCTCTGCATGATATTCTGTCACTGGAAGTAAAATGTTGGTACTGCGTCATATGGCTGTGTTGTTAATGATGATGACATTGGCAGTGAACTGCAGTAGTAAGATCGTACGATTGCAATTTAGTATCAGTTCGGTATGAATGAACACATATCATGAATGACTGAATTGTAGTGGAAAACTAATTCAAAAACCAGTTTGATGTTTTATGGACCAGTTGGCTGGAGCCGGTTGATTTTATAATGACTTGATTTGCAATTTAATTGTCTATTTTGTCCGTTAGTCGTACTACTAAAAGTTCACAACGACACAATGACATTTCGCTTTAAGAGATATTAATCTTAAGTTACGACTTGGATTTGTCACATAAATGAATGTCGGTAATTGGTATTACTCCCATGACAGTAGAATACATATTGAAATGATATGAATGCAGAAAGGAACTTTGTTAAAGCAAATGCAAATTTTATAACTGACATTTGATGTGTATGTTGATTGAAAGTTGTTAATAATTCAGCTTATCATATTCTTCTTATTATTTTTATTATTATCTGTTAGAATCAACAGAAATTTATCTATCAGTTGCTGCACGTAGAAAATAATTTCAAGCGCTTCGGTTTTTCGTTCTCTGTACAATACTATACTTTGTCACACCATGTTTAGATAACAGAACTTTTACATGGCCCATCCAACGTAGTTCTGGCCGCCCCCTCCTTCGCCGGCCATTGAGTTCATTGCCGAAGGAACTGAAGCATTTTCATCCATTCGTACGACATGGCTCAGACAGAGCGGTGGTTATCCGGATCATGGTTCATACGACAAAATATTTTGTGAAGTATTTTTCTCACGAAGACTCCGAGATTTGTAACTTTGTAATCGATAAACAGATGAAAAGCGTCGATCCACATTTATTGGGTCTTCTCCAGGATTTGACGTAACGCGAATATCTGGTCGGTCGTGGATTTACCAGTTCTAAAGCCATACTGATAAAGTTCAATCATTACCATTATGAAGGTGTTTAGTTTTTCTCATAACACACTCGACCGGACCTTGCTTGCGTTGGGTAAAAGGCTTATCCCGCGGTATTTGCTGCTTGACCACATTTGTTAAGTACTGGATATAGACGCACAGATTAAAATCATCGGACGTGGAGTCCTTTAACCTAATGATGTTTATAAGCTGGTGCATGCACGTTGTTAGGTCATCGCCGACATCTTCAAAAAGCTCCGTCGGCACTTCAATTGCCGTTCTGATTATGCCTTTTGATTCGGTGGTAGCAATATACAACTTCATCAATGAATGATTGGATTTCGTCACTTATACCGCCATCGGGAACGAGTGTACCCACCATATATGCAGTCCGTTATCGTAAGCACCCACGATTCGGCAGCACAACTCAACGTGTCAAATTAGCACCTGGTATAGCCGTTTCTTCGTATCCCGAGATAAGGTGGTGTTACTATAGTGCTGCCGAAGTCCGCAAAAACATCTATTGGCGAGCACTATTCTCCGCTTGATTTCTTGGCAGACATTATTTTTCCTGTTGGCGGAATATCCAAGGTAGTTAAACTAATCTACTACCCCAAGACAATATTTGTCAACGTTAACGGTGCGTCCCCATCGAAAGGACTCTTTGTTCGTCGAAATCAATTTTTTTTTTGTCATCGTTGGCCGCTAAACGCATTTTTGCTGAACCCTTTTCTAGTGATGAGAAAACTGCAGTAACATCCCGCATATTTCGGCCAATGATGTCTATATCATCGGCATAGGTTAGTGGCATGTGGCTCTTGTGGAATATGGTGCCAGAAAAGTTGACACCAGCCTTTCTCATCACCTTCTCCAGAACTAAATTAAACTAGCGGACCCGGCGGACTTCGTCTCGCCCCAATTTAATGCCTTCAAATAAACTAAGTAGAGTGTGCTATGATAAACAATGTTTTTCGATTAGTTTTCCGCCGCAAAAACAAACAACGAAGGCGGTTCACCAAAACACGAAAAGGCAACGTTCAGCTGACATCCCAACGATTGGGCTTGCAATATATTGATTTTCATTGCCAAGGTCAACCGAACGGGGAATTGTAATGGATGATCAGTCGGAATAATCAAAGATCGTAAGGTAAGGACTTCCTCTTCTTTGAATTCAGGAAATTCAGGATTTCTTCACCAAGAATTTTTCTATTTTTCTATTCGGGAAGTCATTTCGAAATAATTATCCGAAATTTGTCACAGTTACATCGTCCAAATTATCAAACCATACGATATTAAGCAAAATTTCGACGATAAAAAAAATAATTCTTCTCGAATTTTCCAAATTTTTTAAAAAAAAAAAATTATTTTTCCATTCGAAATGCCATTCCTAACAATTGCACATAAATCTCCATACAAAAAAAAACAATTTTCGATTTTTCAAATTTCCCGACTTTTCCGGAAGATTTTCCCAAAATTTTCTTTCAAATAAACCTTCTCCTGGCAATTACGAACAACTGAAAAAAAATGTCAGCAAAATCGGCACAGCCGTTCTCAATTGATGAATTACTATCACCCTGCCTGAGATCTCTTTTCGTTCTGAATGGTTCAGAATTATCCTTACCAATCTTAACCAAGAATTTAGTGTTTTTCAAGGTACATCTGCAAAGTCGAACCAGCTTTGCAGGAATACCAAACTCAATCATGGCTTCATATAGCCTATTCCTTATCGGAGAATCGAAGGCATCTTTGTAGTCGACAAAGAGGTGTTAGGTGTCGATCTGATTTTCGGGAGTTTTTTTCAGAATTTGTCGTAAGGTGAATATTTGATTCGTGGTAGATTTACCAGGTCTAAAGCCGCACTGATATGGTCCAATTAGTACGCAATTGGTAATTGGCTTATTTCACGGTAGGTAGACTGAGACTCCAATCCCCGGGCATGCTCTCCTCTAGCCAGATGTCCTTCAAGAGCTCATGCATGCTCCTAATCAGCTCATATCCGCCTGCCTTAACCAATTCAGCAGGGAGACCATCGGTTCCAGCCGCACACACGTATCTCGCTCTGGCTCGGAGGTGGACAGTTAATATCATCGTCATGAATTGGAGTGGTATCCGTATCCAGTAAATTATTGATTCCTAAATTCTCCATATCTTCAGAACGAGTCCGCCACTAGCTGGCCATCGCTGTCCCTTCAGGAGGGCAACCCTGGTTTACGTATTCTCGCCTTAACTCTCTAGTAGAATTTTCGGGCTTCCCATCTACTTCGAGCAACTCTATTCTATCATCTTGTAGCTTCTTTAGCTCCTTCTTTTTCCGTCTAAAAAGAAGAGTTGCCTTTCGTCTCTTCTCCCTGTGCTGTTCAAAAACAGCTTACGTTGTCATTGGCTGCATGCAGCATCCGTCTCTTTCTTGGCATTGCGACATTTATCATCATACCAGGCATCTTCTTACGACGGCTTTGAGTACCCAAGTACGTTTCTCGCAGTCCGTTCTATGGAGTCGGCTATATATTAAATATAAAATTCTCCATATCTTCAGAACGAGTCCGCCACTTCGAGCAACTCTATTCTATCATCTTGTAGCTTTTTTAGCTCCTTCTTTTTCCGTCTAAAAAGACGAGTTGCCTTTCGTCTCTTCTCCCTGTGCTGTTCAAAAACAGCTCACGTTGTCATTGGCTGCATGCAGCATCCGTCTCTTTCGTGGCATTGCATTTATCATCATACCAGGCATCTTCTTACGACGGCTTTGAGTACCCAAGTACGTTTTTCGCAGTCCGTTCTATGGAGTCGGCTATATATTGCCCCTGCGATGTAATATTATCAGGGGTTGGAGCATCCCGAAGCAGTTGAGTTAGCTGCCTGCATTCTAAAGCCTTTCTTGGTCATTTCTTCTGCCGCTGGGTAAACTTTCTCCTGGCACTCTTAGAATTCATCTTCAATGTCCTCTTCGTTGTCTTCTGAGGGGGCGTAGACATGGATTAGTCTAGTCTGATGTAAAAATATTTTGCCTTGATGCCGCTATTCGATCACTTACATGATTAAACCGCGACATTAGTTGTCGAATGTCTAAATGATGTCATCCGCCTTCCAAGTAGTCACATTATATAACTCTCGAATACAATCTAAAACCGTACTTTAAAACTGTTTTACAACTCGTTACAGAATTACAAAATATAAAAGTAAATCAAGAGAAATATTCAATGCTTACAAATCATTTTCTGTCTGAAAAAAGTTTAAGTAAATGTTTGGTGTCCATATATTTTGTATACGGCTTCATATACATATGCTGCTCATTTTCTTTGACCTATTCCGCAGCATGTTATACAAAATTCTCTAACGACTTTCCCAAGCAAACAACAAGGAAACTTTCATTAATCAAACAGTTTGAGTTCTATCCTTTTTTGTCCTCGAAATTTTGCAAAATCACAGGTAGATGATAATCTAAGCGCCACTGTGTGTTATCCTCTCTTTTATCCGGATACAAAGATCATACGACGATCATGAGATTTCACTTGCGTCTTTTTGAGCGTCATGTAAAATGTGTCAGCATTTTATGGACATTCAGTAGAGAACGGCAACTTCAACGCCTTGGTAATCGGGGCAAAAAGGATAATAGTAATTACCAACACACATGGGAACACACTCAAGACGCTGGTACACACTTGTCGGTGTCTTTTGATTTGGTCGATTGCGGCTTTTTAGTGTTTGATATCACGGGGAAATTTTCCCAGAATTTTCTTTATAACTAAGACAATTATGATATGGCAACATTGATGATCAATGATCGTGTTATTTTGACTGTTGCTAGATCGAACGACCACCTATGGTGTCATGATATTCATTATATTTATGCAGCCGAACGATTGGTTGCTTTCGTTGTCTTTTAGATTTTGCATTTGACCTGCGTAGAAACGATGAACTTCATACCATTTGGATGTGCTGCCTATTGTTGTTGTAACATGATCGGGCAAGTGTAACACTGGCGTCATCCATTGTTCGGGGGGTGTAATAATGTAATCGATCAATTGTTATAATTGTAATTATTTCATAAATTTGTACTACACCATTCTGTTTCATTGTATTGCAATCTATGTAAGCATAAAATTTGAGCATTTCATTGCATTATCCGTATAATTTAGTTATTCTTTTGAGGCTATAGCTGCGGTTGTTTTTGGAATGCATCATATGGTTTTATGCATTTCATGCCCCCTAAAATTTGGTTATATCATGAATTCACAAAAAATCGATTAATTATGGTTTCAAATGTTGTTTCAAACTTAAAATTGATGTAAGGATGCCCTACGTTGACTGACTTAATGGCGCCAATATATTTCTTAAATCATTAATATCATTCTTTCTCTGCATTGTTGCATTGGCATCCCATTAACTTTGAAGTTTGTGATTTTGTGTGTCTTAACCCTTCCAACGTTATTATTAAATGTCTCCACTTCGACAATTGAGCGAATGATGAATGTAATTTCATTTAAATCCGTCATTGTCAACTGAAAGTTTATGGCAAAGGCAACAGACGCTTGAACACTATGTGTGCTTGAATGGTCGATGTAAGAGCTGCAGCACAGTGGAGCAAAATTATGATAAAGGGAATAAATCAAAAACTTTTCACAACGGACATCTCAAGGTGTGATCGCATTGTTTGAAGATGGACAGGGCAGGGATGCTCGCGACTTAACAATTGTGACACCTATAACCACTGCCATGCGGAAAAGCACGAATTTATATGTGGGTATGTAAATGGCCAGAGACTCAGACATCTTGTCTCGCGGTTCACTCCTGTAATAGATCGAATGGCCACAATCCGCAACAAGGTACAATATGTCTACATCACTCTGATTTGTGTACATGTCCCTACGGAAGATAAAGACGATGGGATTAATGAAGCATTCTACGTGCGCCTAGAGGAAATTTTTTGGTCCATCGATCTGAAAATTCAGCCTACTTACCAACACGTGTTTAGGCTAGTTAGCTTCGCAGCGGCAAGAAACACGGAAGTGAGTAGAACCAGGTTTCAGCATAAAGATATTGGCTATCCTCCGATCAAAACACCTAAAATAAATTTAATCATGTGGTAAATGATAGAAGGCATGTGTACAATTCCGTGAGGATTCCTCTGTAAGTGGACTGTATTAATGGCGGTATTTCTCACAGATTTGTAAAAAATGGTGGATTTGCAAATGCCGACATGAAAGAAAATTAAGACACAGTTATGTTATTTCCACAAGTTTTATTTATAGTCAGTCTTACCGCTCGGTTCTTTATAGATAAAGTAAAAATGGAGATCGAAAACAAGAAGCGGTGGACTTATAATTATTTCCAAATTCAGCGAAACATTAATGTATTTTAATGGAAGTAAAGCTTTTAAGATGGCAACTCGTTATCTAACTTGGTTAAATATCTTCACAATTATACAGAGTTGGATAGAGTTGCCATTGATGAGATAAATAATTAATATATGTATTTTTAAATTCGAAATTCATTGTTGAGTATATTTAGTTGAACATAAATATATTTTGTTGAACACGGTTCAACAGCATGTATCTAGTGTCATGAGATTGGCTCAGATCATTATCTGGTTGCAGGTAAGATACGCGCAAGATTGTGCAGGTGAAAGACGCACGTAACCAATCACAAAGAAAGGTGGACTTTGCAAAGCTGCATACTCCAAAGGTAGCCACCAACTACTTAAACCACCTCTCCTAACTAAATACTACGACACAATGCCTGTTTTTAAGACTTTCCCGATACACAGTGGCAACACATAACGCATGGCAAACGCTGCAACAACCGTGCATGGGTATGAAAAACGGCTTAAACCCTCGTACGTTGAAGATATTGCATAGCGTCTGAGGAACAGGATTCTACTTAAACAACGCTACAGTCAATTGTAACCCGGGTTGTTAAGGAACGGCACAAGGAAACAGTATAACAGGTGAGGCAGCCATTGAAGAGAAAGAAATTTCAGATGAAGAAACGGTTCCTGATTCTGTCGTTCCTTCATCTGAAATTTCTTTTGGAGGTAAAAGAAAAAGGTTGCGGAATCTGGTTACAGATAAGCAGAGAGCGCTTCATATGTGGCAAGAACTCTTCCACCAATAGCTTGTTCCGGAAGGCAGCGCAAGTACAGGTTCCACACTTAGATTTTCCACCACTAAGTCAAACCGAAAGAAAGAAGAGCGATATCCTGTGCTGATGAAAGCTAATCTAAGTATGTGCTAACTCGGGATCACCCTTTTTCCCATCGCATGTAAGGTCCTGTCGAGCGTGCTATGTGAGAGATTAAAACCGGCAATCACTGGAAATATTTATACTACTTACTTAATTTCCCTTTACACCCCATGAATGAGGTATGGGATGCTTCTCGCGTTGTTGTGAATTAATACAACAAACGGCACCTACTTGTTTATCGACGAATGCGAATGTCACTGCTTGAGAAGCTTTTACTAGACATGCCGATTGACTCAACACTTATACTGCGAAGTCCACATCGAGGGCGGCCGGCAATGAAAGAAAATTGTTTTAGATGACTGGAGCCAGGATTTTACCCTGCATGGTAGTCGCGTGTTCTAACCATCATGCCACGGCCGGTCCAAATTTATAAAGTTTAATAAAGCGTGGGATATAAATTTAGTTTTGAAACAAACAACATTTCTCCTTATATTTTTTACTCACACACAAACAAATGTGTCAGTATAGGTGGGTGCTCGGCTGGACCAAAGCCAGCATTATCCAACCTGATCGGGCATTATAGGTGTGGTTTAAAACTTGTTAAATCATCAGTTGACCAGATATTCACACTACGGCAAATCCTGGAAAACACTCATGAAAAACAGATCGACACATACCATCCCATGGTAGACTCTAATGCTGCTTGCGACAGCGCGATACGGCAGAAATTAATCGAAGCCATGGCTGAGTTATGTATTTCAATGAAACTAATAGACTTTTGAGGAATGACCCTGACTGACACGAAGTTATCAATGAAAATTGCCAAGGACGTTACTAAGCCATTTTATACCAGACGAGGCCTAAGAAGAGGCGACAGCATATCGTTCAAACTCGTCATCATTTTAGTGGAGATGATAATGTGGATGTTACTGCAGCCTTTTTAGGTATACAGAAGGAATCAGCTTCAACAGGTCTAACGGTGAATGAGGAGAACACAAAGTAATTAGTTTCAACGAACAATGAATCTACTCGTTTGGGGCGCTACGTGGACGTTGACAACTACAACTTCGAAGCGGTAGATTATTTCATCTACCTCGGCTCCCTTATCAGCTAGTGATGGACCCGGATAACGTTCTGAAGATATGGAGAGATCACTTTAGAAATTTACTGGATACTGACACCACTACAGAAGACCCCGCTCCAATCCATGACGATGGTATTAACTGTCCACCTCCGAGCCAGAGCGAGATACGTATGGCCATCTCCCGCCTTAAAAACAACAAAGCTGCTGGAGCCGATGGTCTCCCTGCTGAATTGTTTAAGGCTGGCGGGGAGGAGCTGATTAGGAGCATACATCAGCTCATGGAGAACATCTGGCAAGAGGAGAGCATGCCCGGGGATTGGAGTCTCAGTCTGTTATGTCCCATATACAAGAAAGGAGATCGTAGTGAATGTAAGAACTATCGTGGAATAAGCCTTTTACCAATTGCGTACAAGGTCCTTTCAAGCATATTGTGTGAACGTCTAAAGCCAATTGTAGAAAAACTAATTGGACCATATCAGTGCGGCTTTAGACCTGGCAAATCTACGACGGATCAAATATTCACGTTACGACAAATCCTGGAAAAAACCCATGGAAAGCAGATCGACACCTACCACCTCTTTGTCGACTACAAAGCTGCCTTCGACTCTCCGATAAGGAATAGGCTTTATGAGGCTATGTCTGAGTTTGGTATTCCTGCAAAGCTAATCCGACTTTGCACATGTACCCTAGAAAACACCAAATCCCCGATTAAGATTGGTAAAGATCAGTCTGAACCATTCAACACGGAAAGAGGTCTCAGGCAGGGCGATAGCCTGTCCTGTACATGTTTTAATATAGTTATGGAGAAGGTGATGAGAAAGGCTGGTGTCAACATGTCTGGCACCATATTCCACAAAAGCCACATGCCACTAGCCTACGCCGATGATATAGATATCATTGGCCGAAATCTGCGGGACGTTACTGCAGTCTTCTCATCCCTAGAAAAGGAGTCGGCAAAAATGGGTTTAGCGGTCAACGAGGACAAAACAAAAATAATTATTTCGACGAACAAAGAGTCCTCTCGATGGGGACGCAGCGTCAACGTTGAAAATTATTGTTTTGAGGTAGTAGATGAGTTTACCTACCTCGGATCTTCCGTCAATAAGCAGCACTTTAGTAATACCACCTTATCTCGGAATACTAAGAAACAGCTTTACCAGGTGCTAATATTACCCGTTCTTTTGTATGCTGCCGAATCAAGGGTGCTTACGACAACGGACATACAAAACCTGGGAGTATTCGAGAGGAAAGTACTCCGAAAAATTTATGGACCTATCTGTGTCGACGGCGAGTTTCGCCATCGGATGAACCATGAGCTGTATGAGCTTTACCACGACATCGACGTAGCTAAAAGAGTCAGAATGCAACGACTACGATGGCTGGGTCATGTTGCCAGGATGGATGTAAATGCTCCAGCTAGAAAGGTGTTTGAAGGCGAACCTGAAGGACGGCGCAGAGCAGGGAGACCCAAACTCCGTTGGAAGGACCAAGTGGTAGGCGACGTGCCACCATCTGGTAGGACTAACTGGAGAACACACGCACAAGACCGAAGCGTGTGGAATTCTTTAGTACTTCAGGCCTCAAACTTATGAACCATGTTTGTAAGTTGTAATGGGCCACTTAAATAAGTAAGTATTATCCATGCTAGTGAACCGGCGTGGCATAGTGGTTAGAACACGCGACTACCATGCGGGAGATCGCAGGTTCAAACCTGGCTCCAGTCATCTTAAAAGAAAAAAAATAAATAAAATTTTCTTTCATTGTCGGCTCCCCTCGAATGTTGTTGACAGCAACTTCGCAGTATTAAGCGTCGATTCAATCGTCGTGTCTAGTAAGAGCTTCTCAAACAGTGACGTTCGCATTCGTCGATAAACAAGTAGGTGCCGTTAGTTGTGAATCTAAAAACAGAAAGCGTGTTAATTCACAACAACGCGAGAAGCTATCCCATACCTCATTCATGGGGTGCAAAGAGAAATTAAGTTTTTTTTATTATCCATGCTAGATGTAAATATTTCGACTGCCTTTAAACCATTACAACTTGTCACACTGTGCCTCATTCCAATAAACACTTCGCTGCCCTCAACCTTCCTAAAACAACACCAACTGCTGCTCCATTCAATCAAAATTTTGTTTCAAGAGTTGACATATAACAACAATATGTTTTGTTATTTGTTTCTGTCCCGTCTCCGTCTTGTTATTCTTTTACGCTTTTGTATAACTGGCGATGACGATGACGACGACGACGATGGCGCTCATGATGATGATGGCGATGGTGATGGTGATGACCTGAACATAATGTTACGCCATAACGTTTGACGTTCATATTTAAGATGATATCGGGGATCGGTTAATTGGTAAAACGTTTTGTTAAAGTGTTCATAAAATGTCATTTATTCGTCTCTTTTGTTATGTTGCTGTCGTATTCCATTTGTGTTGGCCGGCGTTGGAGACACAACGAACAAATGTCACTACTTTCTGTACCATTTGACATATGTCAGTTTAGTTCTCACACTTGTAATAGTAGCCATGAAGGTGGCGGATTGATTGAGTGTTCTAGTAATATGATTTAAGAAAGGTATTGTTGGTATTTATTTTGTACACGCTATTATAATGAAAGGGATGCAGGATAAAATATTGATAATCTGATAAAGTATACCCTTGAATTTGTAATGTCGTTGAGTTCTTGAATATGAGTTCTTGAATAGAAGTGATAAGGTAAAACGATTAAATTACTTCAAATTTGGTCAAACATAATTTCTTGGCAGTTGACTAAAAAAATTTACCAACAATTTTGTTTAAGCCCCACTTTTGTACAAGTTTATATTAATAAATTCCAAAAAAATCGGAAACGCTAATAATTTTATATTTTATTTTATTTATTTCAAATTCTTTCTTTTTTTGTCTCTCAAATACGTAAAACACCATTCCATTTAGCAATATTGCTATTTCCGTTACATTTCATAAAAACGCCGCCTTGACCCATTTTACTCCAATAAAAGGATTACGCCTTAATCCTAATGTAAATCCCAAATTAAAAACAAAAGGCTACAAAGGCACAAAACTCGGATATGCAAAATTCGAATTATGCTCAGCCAATTATAATATACAAACAAGTGCAACAACATTCAAGGTTTTTGCAAATTGTTACGGCTCAAGACAGCACGTACAAAAGGGCCACCATAGCTGATCTGTAACAGAAGCCGAGCATGGCGAAAATGGCAAAAATAGCATTCACAATGTGAACACGACACCATATAAGGTCAACCAACATAAGATAAGAAATTTGCAAAGTAGACAAACAACAATGACAACCGGCGTTACGAATGAATAATTATGAAAATAGATCACCAGCAGGAACAAAAAGGATTCCTGTCGTTACAACAATAGGACTGGGATCAACTTTTGTATGCTTAGCGCCATGCGCTACACGCTTAGGCCGCACAACGATGAGAAAACAACTGAAATTTGCACAGCAGGATATTTCGGCTGTTGGACAAAGCATATGCCTACGTTTAACGCCATCTGAAACAAAAACAGCAGAAAAAATGCACACTCTGTGCCGAAGAGGACAAAAGAACACAAGGAAGTTTAGTACAAAGATCTACTGCAGCGGAGAAAAGGACATGCAATTAATTACGAATAAGCCCTTCTTCGGCATTTGAACGGTGAGGTGAACAAGTGTTTTTTTCGGTCTTCCTGTAATTGAGCATCACTTGCAGGTTGTTTTCAGTTTTCAGCTAAGATTGATCGTTGTCACTGCTAGTAATTTGTAACTTTTTTGCTTAGTTCGAGCCACTGTATGGCAAATCGGGTAGGAGTGAGTTGGATTAAAATGCTGCCAGTGACCTTTAAACGTTAACACAGATCAGGTAGCTAACCGATCTTAGTCTTGTCAACTTATCAATTTTCACAGCAGCAATAGTTGATGAAAAATGTCAGAAGCCTAACAATTTCAAGGAATTCGTTGAGAGCATTAAAGGTGTTTTTCATTTCTGTGTTAACAAAATTTGTTGTAAAAAAGTAATTTGTCATTGATTTTTGTGCTGGTTGTGACAATTCTTGGATATGCAGTAAAAAGTTAATATTGCCCTGGGGAATCAAATTTTAAATAAGCGATGATTTGAAGAACCCAGTCTTCTATAAAATCGATGAAAAAATTGTTTGCAAAAAAACGTAAACAAACAGGATTCAACAGCACTTGCGGCTCATCAAACATTGACCGGCCATATACTTAGCTTCAACGACGTGAAAATACTGACGCAACACACCAATATTAAGAGAAAATATTCTCTGGAGATGTTTCACATTGTGGACACACCAAAAGAACGGAGCATGAATTACAAAATAGCCACGAAAGGATTAGCGAGAATTTGTAGTCACACAGTAATCGCAATAGGATAAGGGATGAGGGTATATAACATTTGATCAAGAAAAAGTTTAACGCATTAAAGGAGACGAGTTAGACCCAAAGTATCTTAAGACCAAATTCGTTTCAAGACATTTTAAGACGATTTAGCTATGTCCGTCTGTCTGACTGGATGGCTGGTGAGCAGGATAACTCGAGTAAACTTTAACGGATCGATATGAAAACTTACCAGTACTAATATTTTTCAAAATGAACTAATGGGATTGTAAATGGGTAAAATAGTCCCACCCCTTCTGGTACCTCCAATAAAAAAGTACCTATTTTTGGAAAATTAATATTTCTTTCATAACTTCCAAACGGACAAGAGGAGGATACTTTAATTTGGTCAGTTTAATTATCTTGTCTAGTAGACACACTTTAGGAAAACCGAAACCTTTGCCAAATCCCTTCGGTCCCATACAAATGACCGAATTGACCCTCATAGTTTTACATACATATCTTTTTTGTAAGTATACAGAATTAAGTCAAATTTGGAATAAGATGTGAGCGCATGAAAATTTGGCATTAATGTGGACTATATCGGTTGACCTCTTCTGGTACCTACATACAAAATGACCTATTTTTGGAAATAAATATTTCACCAATAACTTCTAAACTGGCACCTGGAGGATAATAACATTTGCCAGTTGATTTATATTGTATTAGGAGGCAAAATCTCAGAAAACCTATCTATATGATACACCCCTTCTGGTATCTCCTAGATAAATAAACGAAATTGCCCCTTTTACTTGAAAATTTAGTCAAATCTTTTCAAGGTAAGCGTTTAATAAACATTGATTTACGAAAAAAAATGCACCCGTTGTGCTATGGTAAATCCTATACAATTTGACAAATTTTTACAGAAGTCCTATCTACAACCGTTTACGCTCCACAAGCAGGCAAATAATAATACAACACAATACCTCAAGGTTTAAACAACATTTTATATTGGGTGATGGTATTTATCAGTCAGTTTATCTGAATGAAAGTTCTGTACTGGTTCTATAGTTCGGTAGTGACAGACAGATGGACTCATCGAAAAGAGGAAGTTTGCATGGGAGGTGGAAGTAGTTTTTGTCCGATTTTGCTCATCTTATAGCAGACATGTAGATAAAAGATACAGGGTGGCCCAAATGAGACCTAGTGATGTTAAAAACGTATAACTCTTGTAATAACGGTTTGTTGTTTAATTATTTATTTTTATGTGTTAAATACATTTTATGGAAATCGGTGCCGGTTTGGAATTTATGTGAGAAATATTATTTTTTCAAAAAAAGGTAATTTTGATAAGGGGTACCAAAAGGGTGAATCGATACAGACCTTTTTCATTTCTGACTCAAATTTTCTTATATCTTACGAAAAATTTGACTGAATTCAGTGTGCTTACAAAAAATGATATGTATGTAAGACTATGGGAGGTACCAGAGGGCTATGTCAAAGGTTTCGGTTTTCTACGATCGTTCGTTTGGAAGTTATGAGAGAAATATAATTTATCCGAAATAGGTAATTTTGTATGGGAGGTACCAGACCATTTACAATCCCATAAGTTCGTTTTGAAAAATATTAGTACTGGTAAATTTTCATACCGATCCGTTAAGGTTTACTCAAGTTATCCTGCTGACCAGCCATCCAGGCAGCCAGACAGACGGACATAGCTCAATCGTCTTAAAAAGTTCTGAAACGAATTTGGTCTTAAGATACTTGGGGTCTAACTCGTCTCCTTATCAAATGATATATACCCTCATCCCTAAGGGTGATGGTATAAAAATGATGTGATAGCTTCTATCCACTAAGCGGAGGACAATTTCTAAGATGTGCTAGAGCGGACAAATACTACATTTATCCCCCATTTTAACTCTCCCTTTTGGGGTTTAAAAATGCATAAAAATATTCCCTACTCATAAAATCAATCAAAGCTTAGTATTTTACATTTTAGTAGTACAAAAAAAAAATTAATGGTAAAAAATGGTTGTGGTCGGCTAATAGTATCGTCCACTTCTCATACAAATTTCCCTTTTTTATCGGTACAAAATTTAATAAAATACAGTTGTAGTACGAATAACTAGTTTTATCACCATTTCTACAAATGTTAAACGGTCAATTGTTTATAGTTTGTGATGCCTTTCTATAGATTTTCTAATGATATATTCAGTTTTCCTTTATTTCATATATAAATAAGCAATTTCAAACTTTCTTCCGTTAACCGCTTATCCTTAACAAATTTTCCATACTGTTCACATTTCATCACTTAAGTAATAATTTTCCCTTTAGTATCTATCACTGACGCAAAAGACAACTGACAGCAATCAAGTTTTGTTAAAGTCCCCACGTACGTTATCTTTATAATAGAAATGTTAGAGCGAAATGGACATTCCATCACTTGCAGATGGTAATTATCCTTTGACAGCTTTAAATTTACGATACATCTTTAAAAATTCCTTTGTTTCGCAATAGGTGCTTATTACTTATTGCACCTATGGCAGGCTAAAGGAGAAGCCTTTAAAAACTAAATTAAAATAGCACATGTGGCGTGAGTATGTCTGTGTGTGTGTGTGTGTGTCTGAAGCTGTCACTCTCGAGGCTACTTTCTAATTTCCAACTCTTTCAGCATCATCAAAATGCGCGCGACTGATGAATTATACACATTTAACTGAGATAAATTCTAATGACAACTGAGGTATCTGTGTGCCGCAATTTAAACTACCGCAGTGGCTTAGACCAAAGACTGAGGCTGTGGCTGTGGCTCCCTGAAGAGGTGTGTTGATGGCTTAAAAATTCACCATTATTAACACGCAATATAGTAATTTTGTGATTGGAGTATAGCTAAGAATAGACCAGTGGTAAATGATTATTATGGGGACACAAGAGAAACGACGCATCATCAATCGTACGTACGTAGTGGAAATCACAGGAAAGACAACAAAAGGGGGTTTGCGTGAAATAGTGACATACTAAGCTGTGTATGGACCGGATCATGATCCATGCAATTGATGGACTGCGAAGTTGTTTGAAATAAATCATAGTAGAGATGCAAATGTAAACTTAAGCTAGTATTTGAGTATAGAATAAATTATACAGGCGACGAAAGCATATTCCTGGTGGGAAGATCATTCTTGTCCGTATTGTGGAAGTAACTTCATGTTGCCTTTAAATGGATTAATGGTTAATCTATAACGGTTAAAGTTTTTTCAATGTGATCGATAAGTATATGATAAAGAATAGGTGATGTACAATTTAATTATCAAAAACATTTTAGCCGACTACAACATATATGCTCATATATGCGATATGTTGTCTAACAACTTGACTTTGTGATGCGACAGTTTACTTTTTTTTACTGACATTTGCCGATTGACTCGAGAAGACCACCGATGAAATAAATGTATGTGGCTATGCTAGGACTCGAACCTAGATCACACGCATGATAGTCGCACGTTCTTACTATGGTATCATGGTTGTTTTCATTTTATTTATTTAATTCTAATATTTTTGTATACGAGGTTGTTGAAAAATCGTCACCATTGTGATATCACACGCATTATAGTTGCACGTTCTTACTATGGTATCATGGTTGCTTTCATTTTATTAATTTAATTGTATTTTTTTTTGTCCACAAAGTTGTTAAAAAATCCTCATCATTGTAATACCATCATTATCAATTTAGGGTGATGAAATCGTTACACATTTCCAATGACAACCCGGTGACGATGACATCTTTGCTGTATTGATATGAAAATATCACACCTTTAATGGGATAAGGGCGTTGGGGAATATTAATCAGCATTTTTCAGCTCGGCCGCAATTTTCAATAAAAAATTACACTCATGTCTGTCATAATATTCTCAAATGAATATATGTTTCCTTACTTAGATAATAGCAAATAAAAAAGGCTCTTGAAAGGATATATTTGTTAAAAAAAAAGAAAAAAGAAAGTAAAAAAAATCATCTGCATGCATGACGAGTGCTATGGAAACAATGAGTGCGTGCTTTATGTAAAGCAAAGGTCCTTTTAGGTTGTTTTTTCTATCAAGGGAAATAAATGTGTAAGTAAGTGTGTTATTTATATATAAGAATAATCATATAGTATTCGTATACATATACATAGTTGAATATGTAAACATTATTACTGAATCTGGCTTGCCTTTGCCTTGTACATACAAATCCGGCTGCTTAAGATTAGATGATCCTTCATCCTATTGCATGTTGCAAGAGGTCTTGCACCCTTTATATGCGCTACTATTGAAAGCGGGTGACGGCTGTTGTTTCTATTGACGATGCTAAAACGTTGTTGACGACCATGATGATGTTGCTGTTGTTTATAATATTTTGTTATTATCCTTTATTCTTATTGTGCCAATTGTGAATTAATTTCTTCCCTTCTTTTTACTCACTCCTGCTTTGAAGTTACGTTAACGGCTACAGTGGGCAAATTGATATTTACATAGTTCACATATAATTGATAAAGAATGTTTCGTGACAGGACCAGTATCGGATTAGTTTTGAAACGTAAAGTAACGAAATTTACGTATATTAATTGTGCACTTCCTGCCCTGTCATAGCCAGTTCTTTGATCTGAATGGTATTCTTATGCCCTTACGCTGAGGGATATGGGTCACGAAAAAAAGTGTTACGCATTTAAGACGACGTGTTCGACAAAGTATCTTAACACTAAATTCGTTTCAGGATTTTTTAAGGTAGGCAGGATAACTTGCGTAAACCATAACTTACTTACTTAAAAAGACTTATAGCTTCTTATGTCGTTGTCAATTAACACGCTTTCTATTTGAAATTCACAACAAACGGCACCTACTTGCTTATCGACGAGTGCGAACGTCACTGTTTAAGAAGCTTTGAATAGACATGACGATTGACTCAACACTTATACTGCGATGTTGCTGTCGACAACTTCGAGGGAGCCAGCAATGAAAGAAAAATGTAGATGACTGGAGCCAGGAATCGAACCACGGATCTCCCACATGGTAGTCGCGTTATCTAACCACTATGCCTCTGCTGGTCCCAATTGCCTTAACATATCAATATGAAAATAGGTAGACTCTTTGTTCGTTAAAACAAATAACTTGGTGTTTTTCTTTTTAACCCACTAACCCACTTCTGCCGGCTACTTCTCAATACTTGAAAAGGCCGCAGTAACATCACGCAGTCCTCTGTCAAAGACATCTATATCATCGGTATATGCAAGCAGTATGTGCTTTTATTAAGATGGTACCAGTCGTGTTACTGCAGTCTTCTTCATAATCATTTCCATTAGGATGTTAAAGAAAATGTATAACAGATTATAGCCCATTCTGAATACTATCATGGTAGAAAATGGTTCTGTTAGATTTTTGCCTATTTTCTCTAAAGACTTAGTGTCAGTCAGTGTCATACCGCAAAGTCATATTTTCTTTGCGGGGATACCATATTCAACCATAGCATTAAATAGTTGCTGTCGTATGAGACTGCCGCCTGCAGCTTTGTAGTCGCTCAACAGATGGTTGATTTGTCGTGGTGTGAATATATGATCGGTCCTGGGTTAACCAGGTCCAACGCCACACTGATAGGGTCTAATCAGGCTCGTACTATAAACTGACCACAGTCACATAACACAGGACAGGACCTTGTATGCGGAAGGTGAAAGGTTGATCTCGCGATAGTTGGTACATACACTTAGATCACCTTAGTTAAGCACAGGACATAGAACACTCAGCTTCTAATCATCAAGCATACATTCCTTGTGCCATATCGTATTTTAGAGCTGGTGCATGCATGTTGCCAGCTCATTGCCGCCGGCCTTAAAAAGCTCTGCCGGCAGTCCATCGGCTAGAGCATGCGTTGCTATTGTCTGGAGTTTTGTCCTGTATGCAACATCCTTTTCCTCAGACATTTCGCGACATTCTTTATTGTACCAAGGCTTTTTACGGTCGCTGCGGCTTTGGTCATAGAATCTGCAATATTCTGCCACTGGGTGTCGAGAACATCAGAATTAGGGGGGTTTGTTCGAAGTAATTGACAGAGTTGGTTGGAAGAGGCATTGGCTATCTCTGTGGCACACAACTTTGTGATATCTAGATTCCTTTGCGTTTGGTAACGACTGTTTTTGCAATATTTAATCGCAAGCGTACCTTGGCTGTGACTAGGCAGTAATCCGAGTTAATGTTTGCACCGCACATTACATAACCTATAACCCTTCAGACATGCCTCCCATCGAATACCACGTGATCAATTTAGTTTCTTGTCTTTTGAACATATTTGATATCCAGGTTTCCTTGTGGATATATTTGTGCACGAATCTGCTTCCACTCACTACCTACGCTAAGCTAACCAGTTTGAGTCCGTTATCGGAAGTGTTGTGGTGTAAACTAAATTTTCCGACTGCTGAACCAAGAGCATCTTCCCTTCCTATTTTAGCATTAAAATCTCCCAGAACAATTTTAATGTCATGTGCAGGGCAGCGGTCATATATATCCTCCAGGCGCTCATAGAATGCTTCTTTGATGTCATCGTCTTTGTCTTCCGTCGGGGCGTGTACACAAATCAGCGTAATGTTGAAATATTTCGCCCGGATGTGAATGGTGGCTATTCCGTCACTTACAGGGTTAAATCGCGAGACCAGATGTCGAAGTCTCTTGTCGACTATAAATCCACATCCAAATTTGTATCTTGCTGCATGTCAGTTGTAAAAGATGTCACAGTTCTTTCGTTGTGAACATACGCTAATTGGATACATGCACCATCCCTGTAGAGAGTTCGGACGTTCCAAGTGCTTGTCCTTAAATCATGGTCCTTATAACGTTCATAATAGTTTTTGTATTAAAGGAGAGTGGCTAATTAGGCCACTGCGTCCGATCCTAGTTTCATGGGGCTGTCAACGCCACTAAGAGAGCCGTTTTGTTGAACTTCTACAGCCAACTCCCTAAGACCTATCGGCGGTGGCATGACATTTATATTCCTCAACATTGAGCCTTCTCATATATGCTATCATTGAAGGGATGTTCAGTGGGGAACACGTGATCTATCGGACGTTGTGAGCTGTTTGTGGACCTCCAAAAAGAAATACTGGTTATTCCCAATTGAATAGCTACCAGAAAACCCACATTTAAGTGCAAGTGATGGTGGTTCAAATTTTGGTATTTTATATATAAGCTCACTTTAAAAGGAGCCGCTGTTGCGGTACTGATTAAGTAGGTGGGTTGTGTGAATGCTAAGTAAATACGGATGATAGCAAGATCATCGGTCTAGGCAACTATCTCGTATTTCTCCATCTCTTATTCGTGATGCAGTTCATTTATTGAGGTTATCCATAGAAGTGAACCCTATACTGATCCCTCACCATTCAGCTCTGACCTATCTTTCCACCAAAAGCATCACAATTAGGTGATGTAATGATTATAGAGTGGAGAGTTGCCTCAGTTGATCTTCCTTTAGTGAAGGCATGCTGAGATTTTGGCAGTAAATTCTGTAGAAGATTACTTCGAACATATTTCTAATAACCTCTCAAGCTAAATACGAGAGACTGATCGGTTGAGTTTTTTTGTTTGACAAGAGATGTGCCAGCTTTCGGGATTAAAACCTCTTTGGTTTGCTTCCAAATATTGGGATTCACTTCGCCCCTGGAAACTTCGTCTAACCAACTCCTGATAGGTGTAAGAACTCTTGAAAATGCTCTGGAATTATACCGTCAGGTCCGTCTGATTTATAAGATTTGAGGCATTTGTTAGCGATTCTTTATTAGATAACATCCAAAAAAAAAAAACAACTATGCTGCATACAGTTTGACCCACTGTGAGACAGCGAGCGTCTGCGTTTTCTCACACTCACTTGTAACGTCCAACGTGGGTGCTGGCAACGAACGAATCAAAGCCTGGCAGTAGTAATCAATGTCCATACATACTTCATATATATGTACACAGATATTTTTTAATCTTCAGGACCTTTATTATTTACTTCTCATAAATAAGGAAGGGTCTTTGGCTGGGTATTGCAGCAAACGACGCACAAACAATACTCGCTCCTACTCCCATAACGTGATGCCATTGTTTAGAACGAACAAAAAATAAAGTGTAGTAGTAAGTATTTACTTCCCTTGTTTCATATTGTCCATTATGAAGTATATGTACTCATCACTCGTACTTATTATTACTATCCAGTTGCATCGGCAACATCTTTATTTACCGCTTCATGACTGACGATGGCGATGGGTCCTTGGGTTTTGCACTTTCCTTTGTAGTTTTAGCGCGTCGATTATAGCAACAACTCGGTAATGAAAGATGCCACCAACCAACCAAACATTGAGTCATCCTTTCAAACAGCCATGGATGGTTATGATGTCGATGGTTATGTTTTTCATTATCTTCAGCTTAGGATATTTGTTGTTTTCTGCACTGATGTTGTTATTATATAATAATTCTACGTTTTTTCTCATTTTGGTTGCAAAAACTATTATATCTGCTCCTTTTCATCCTGACGTTCGGTTATGAAAAACAACAACGCAAAATATGATCCTTGATGAGAATTTCGTTGGATTTTGCGATTTTCAGTTGGTACTACAGAAGTCATTGAGCTGTTGTTGTGTAATTGCTCTTGAAAAATATTGTATTTCCTGTTTAGTTTTAGTTGGTTTTGTTGTTATCTATACAAGAGTCGTATGATATCTCATCAAAACCTCAGAACAAAATATTGTGTAATCTTATAATTAAGTTATATAAAGATATGATACAATTCCCAAATTTCTAATCAAAGGGCGTATTATTATCTCATATTGTAAGTATAGTTTTCAACAAAAAAAAAAAAAATAGTTTTCTTCGCAATAGAAATATGGTTAAATTTATAAATTCTTAACAATTTTACAAAGCAGATTGCTTTGCGGTTTTATAATTAGTGCTATTCTAACATTCGATACTTTTGGGTGAAACTCAGCCATTGTTCTGAGTATTCCCCTTGGGTGGGTAAAAGACTTCTAAAATATACTGGTCCTATACTTACAGAATGAATATATCACTGATACTCCAAGACAGCTCATAATTTAAAATGAAAAAAAAAAAATCGTGACAAATATTGTAATGTATACTTTAGTGATCTCCAGGTGAAGTTTGGTTTTAATAGTGGCATTTCTAGAATCTTGACATCAAACTAGTAAAGGACTTGTAGTTTAAAAGAACTAATCTCTTCAGAGGTGTTTCAAAATGAAAACGTTTTGGATGTGTGCTGAGCCAAAATATTATTTGGCAAGTCTTCAAAAAATGCGCGATAAAGGGTGGTTCAGTAGTAAGGGCCAATGTTGAATGTGAACCACACCTAAACGTCAAGTTCTTTTCTGCATTTCATTTGACATTTCTCAATTTTTGACTAACTCAATTTGAAGCATGGAAAGATACTCAATCGAGCAACGCGTAAAAGCTATTCACGCTTATTATGAACCAGTACAGAAATTTCAGTCAGTTAAACTGACTGATAAATACCATCACCCAATATAATATATTGTTTAAGTCTTGAGTTATTGAAAATAATCGATTTGTAATTAAAACCAGTTAGAAAGTTTCAGTCGGGCAACCCGACTTACATTTACCCTTACCCTCAGTAAAACAAATAATTTTCTATTATATTGATATTATTACTCGATTTCTAAAGTGGGCGGAGTGGTACATTTGTATGGGAGGTATGAGAAGGGGTGTGGTTAGGCTTTCAGATTTATTCTCCATAACTTTATCCTGTTATAGCTTTACTAAATACAGAATTTGCGCACGATTGCGTTGGGTGTACTGATATTATTACTACATCCCAAATGTGGGCGGAAAGGTACATTTGTATGGGAGGTACCATAAGGGGCGTGTCTAGACTTCCAATTTTTTCTCCAAAACTTTGTCCTGTTATAATATAACAAAATACAGAATTTGGGCACGATCGTGTCGAGTGTATTGATATTATTACCCTATTTCTAAAGTGGGCGGAGTGGTGCATTTGTATGGGAGGTACCAGAAGGGGCGTGTCTAGACTTCCAGATTTTTTCTCCCAAACTTTATCCTGCATAAACTTTACCAAATACAGAATTTGGGCACGATCGCGTTAGGTCTTTTTATAATATTAATCGATTTCTAAAGTGGGCGGTACCAGATGTGTATGGGAGGTACCAGATGGGGCGTGAATAGACTTCCAATTTTTTTCTCTAAAACTTTATCTTGTTATAGCTTTACTCAAAATAGAATTTGGGTACGATCACGTTTAATTTATTGATATTATTTCTCGATCTCTATAGTGGGCGGAAAGGTAGATTTGTATGGGAGGTACCAGAAGGGGCGTGGCTAGGCTTTCAAAATTTTTTCCAAAACTTTATCCTGTTATAGCTTTACTAAATACAGAATTTGGGGACGATCCCTTAGGGTGTATTGATATTATTACTCGATTTCTAAAGTGGGCGGAATGATGTATTTGTATGGGAGGTACCAGAAGGGGCGGGGCCATGTAGCCCATTTGCAATACCGTAAGTAGTTTTGAGAAAATAATAACTCGTGCAAAATTTCAAAACATTTGGTTGCGTCTTTCGAAAGTTATCGTGCGAACCAGCCGGACAGCCACCCGACAGACAGACAGACAGACAGACAGACAGACAGACAGACGGACATGGCTCAAACGATTTAAAAAGTCATGAATCGAATTTGGTTCAAAGAAACCTAGGGTCTAAAGTGACTCCTTCTATGTGTTACACTTTTGGGTCGTATCAAATGATATATACCTTCATCCCTACGGGTGATGGTATAAAAAGGGGGTTCAAATTAAAATGCATATTGTGCACTTTGTGATTTTTTCGGTCAATTTAATCGTTCAAATGTGCATACAGTCGGAAAATCGTGTAAAAATTTGAGCAAACCGGATCTGCAAGAGATGTGAAAACACCAATGCATGCGCGTACAGCTCGTACTATATAAAATATTGCTGCTGTTCGCGATAGTGTGGCTGAAGAGGCGGCTACCTCAACTCCTAATCGTGCCCAGCAATTGCACTCCTCACGCTCGTCGTTGATGAACATTATGCATAAAGACTTGCATTTACACACTTACAAGGTGCAATTGACTCAAGAACTAAACCCTATTGACCATTTCAAACGTCGTCAATGGTCAGAATGGTGGCAAGAAATGGCAACAGTGTATGATAAATTTTCGAAGAAAATCATTTTCAGTGATGAGGCACATTGTCACCTATGTGGATTCGTCAATAAACACAATTGCCGCATTTGGACGAATGATAATCCAAGAGTGATTGTCGAAGAACCAATGCACCCACAAAGAGCGACTGTGTGCGGTTTAAGGGCTGGCGGCATCATCGAGCCGTATTTTTGCCAAAATAAGGCCGGTCAGGCCGTTACTGTGAATGGTGTTCGTTAGCGTAAGATGATAACGAACTTTTATGGTCCGAATTGGAAGATATGGATGTAGACGGTATGTGGTTTCAAAAGGACGGTGCCACTTGCCACACAGCTAACAAAACAATGGTTCTTTTGCGCGACAAATTCAATGGTTCAATTCAATGTTATCTCACGTGGTGGCGATGTCAATTGGCCGCCAAGATTTTGTGATTTGACACCGTTGGACTTTTTCCTTTGGGGTTATTTGGAAGGAGAGCTAATGGCTGAAATAATTCGGCACATTAACTGCATTGAAGCTCAATTATGCCTCAGCGTCATCAACAATTTGGACCATCGGATGGTGGTGTGCCGCAGAGGTCGCGGGGCCATTTGGCCGATATTTTGTTCCATACATAATTGAATCATACCATTATTATCATAATCAAAAGAAATGACAATAATTTCCTAAATAATTTGTGTTTTATTCATCGGCCCTTGAAATGTAACCACCTATTAACAATAAAGTTGGTAAATTATATAAAATTTAGTTTATGGAAAATCTGAATTTTAGTTATTTGATAGAATGAGATGAGAAAATCTTATTCTGAAAAAAATTTTTAACTGAAAATTGTTACCAGTAACACAATTAAAAACATGTACTATTAAATAAGATTTTCCTTAAGTTTCTCAAATCCATTACAAATTACTGGGTCAACTGGAGTTTGTATCAGAGTGGCATCTAAACTTTTATCGACTTGCATTCACTATAAGCACAGCTTATTGGTCTTGAGTTCTCTTATATTTGCAAATGTGCATATCAATTGTGTTTGTATTGCCCAAAAATCAAATATAGTTTAACTGCCACTGCCTCCGCCTCTCAAAATTCAACAAGATTTTCCCATTAGCTAAAAAGTATCGCCTGGAAGCTACAAACGGACATCTATATGATCATCATCATCATCTTTATATGGCCGTCACGTGAAATACCTCAAATGTAGCAAAACACACACACACCATATTTCTACTCTTATCGGCCATAGTTAAGCGTAGCTCTTAACAGTTGCCGCACGTTAGTTTCACGTGTTTTCATCATAGTCGTCGTCCCCCCCACCCCACATAACGAAGCGCACAAAAAGGCGTTGATTCTGTCCCAATGGGTGAAGAAACGCAGAAAAAAATACTACACCAAACACACAGGAAAGAAAAACATAGATAGTGAACGAACTGGAAGCGTACTGATGATATTGAATGGCATTACCATGTTGGACACTATAGTTTTTCATGTTGCACTATTGCTGTCAAGATTTCTATTTGTGATAAGGTGGCAGTAGTTGTTCCACAATGCCGGTGGTAACGCGCTGCTATTAAATTCTACGTTGTTGCAAGCGCACAGTCGCCTTCCATGCATACCACGAAAGGGGCCGAAAAAAAGCAGTACCGATGACGCCCAGCGTAAACGTAACACTCAACAAAATGCAAATGTTGCGTCAAGCGTTAAAGCGGATGACGAAGCTGCAATATCATCTCCTAGATGGTGCTGCTACATAGTAAGGACCAATTTTTCTGTTAATAAGATTTTGTTGTTTTCTACGGATGTAATCTATGGGTATCTACTAATTTGTATACAGGGTGAGCCATTTAAAATATTAAATTCTAACTACCGATTACTTTGAGCTGTAATTTTAGCCTTTGGCTTATTTTCTGTGGACATCTATTAATACATACTACTTTGAATTTTCTGATAGTTATTAACTTGGAATTGAACAGAATCTATTTTTGGAGGTCCCCAAGCAGCTTACGACGTCTGATAGATCACGTGTTCCCCGGGAAATCCACTGAACATCCGTTCCGCAACCATATGGCATGCTACCACCGATGCCAGAAGTTACTGAAGCTCTCTTAGTGGCTTCGGTAGCACCAAGAAACTAGGATCGGGCGCGAAGCCTAAAAAATCTACACTCGTTAAATAATAACAATTATTTAAACACGAAGAAAAGTACATACAAGAGTCCATCCAAATCTTGACGAGCGTCGCAAACGTTATATGGACCATGATTTAAGGACATGCATAGGTCCGAACTCTTTACAGTGATGGTGTCTCCATCCAGTTGGCTGTTGTCCTCGACATATACAAGGCTGCTATCACCGCCATACAGGAAATGCCGTTGTCCGGTTGAGGACAAAAGGACTATCTACAGGACATCTTCTACAGCTGACATGCAGAAAGACACGTATTTGAAAGTCGATTCATAGTCGACAAGAGATTTCGACATCTGGTCAAGCGGTTTAACCCTGTAAGTAACCGTATAGCAACTTTCCGCATCAAGGGTAAATATTTGTACTTCAAAAACCATATGTACTATAAAACGGCTATGGTCCATATTTGAGCAAAATCGGACAACTTTAAGCCGTGCCCCAAAGAGGTCAAATCTATATAAGAATATGAAAAAGATTTTGTCTTTATTTGCATTTTTTGTAGCCTATATACTCAAAAAGATTCGACACGACATCGAAATTTTCACAGAATATAGCTGAAATTTCGATGGTGAAAATAGGGTACTTTCTTTTTTGATATATCAAATGGGCGTGGACCCGCCCATGCGCCCTATTTATGAAACCGCAATATCTATTTCTTCAATCGACTTGGCAATTTGCGTAGATGCATTTGGCAGCAAAGTTCGTGATCCAATAAAAAATTGGCGGGATTGGATCAGTGGGGTGGTATAAAACTTCAAACATTAAAAGGCTGTATCTTATGGACTATAACAGGTATAAAACTGATATTTGGTATGTGTTGTTGGTACAGTATGAATTACAACCAGGGTGGTAGTGGGCTGAGCCACGCCCCATTTAAAAGGACTCGTTATAACAATAGTTAAATAATAGTATAATAATAGTTTGATCATCCTGAAAGTAAGGTAAATATATAACCAGGCTATTTGGAGTCAAGTTGGCAAAAAGGGCCGAGGCGCAGCCCACATACGTCAATATTTGACTTTTACATATTTACGAGAAAAAAATACAATTCCTTAATCGAAAATTAGTAAAAAAAAACCTAGGATTTACTGAGAAACAGACATTTGGTCTCTATGGGGCACGACAAATAGTTGTCCGATCTTACTCAAATTTCCTTTATGTATTTTTTACATCAAGTGTCACAATATTCCGGTCGGGCATTTTTATATTTCCGCAAAAAAAAAACGTCCATACATTTCGCTGCCGCCCTAGTGTGCACTGTACACGCCCCGACGGAAGACAACCCCAGCACATTAAAGAAACGTTCCACGAGCCCCTAGAGGAAATATATGACCGATGCCCTGTCCATGACACTAAAATTGTTCTGGGAATTTTAAATGCTAATATGAAAAGGAAAGAGGCTCTTGGTTCACAATAACACCGATAACGGATTCATACTGTTTAGCTTCGCCTTTGCAAGAAACATGTTAGTGAGTGGATCCAGATTTCCGCACAAAGATATTCACAAGCAACCTGGTAGATCGACTACTTACATTTGTTTATCGATTATTATGATTACAAAGATGCATTCAATAGTCCGATAGCTATGGTCCATGCTATGGTTTAGTTTGCCATCCTCACAAAGCTGATACGATTTTGAAGGGTGACTCTGACTGACATGAAGTCCTTAGTGAATATAGGCAAAAATCTGACGGAGCCGTTTTCTATCAAGTGCTCCTTTAAAAATGCGTTGTCTTGGACAAATTGGAGATTATCATACATAAGGCTGCAGTAAGCACGACTGGTACGAAGCAGTCGGCAGAAGTGAATCTGGTGATAAATGATGACAAAACCAAGTTGTTTGTTCAACGAGTAAGGAGTTTCTTTGAATTGGTTTTGTCTACTTTGGCTCCGCAGTAAACTAAGAAATAATGTCAACATGTAAATCAAGAGGCGACAGTTGGTCGCAAAACGCTGCTATTATGCGCTAAGCAGGCACTTCTATGACCTCTTTCGACGAAGACGTTTTACGAATGGATGAACATGTTCCAGCTCAAAAGACTTCGGCAATAAACTCGATGGGCGCTGGAAACTTTGTTGGATAGACCAGGTAAAATAGTTTATATTTAAACATTACATAAAACCAGTAAGAAAGTTTCAGTCGGGCAACCCGACTTACATATACCATCACCCTCAGTAAAACAAAAAAAATTCTGTTATATTGATATTATTTATCGATTTCTAAAGTGGGCCGAGTGGTACATTTGTATGGGAGGTACCAGAAGGGGCGTGTCTAGACTTCCAGTTTTTCTCTCGAAATCTGTATCCTGCTTGAACTTTACTAAATACAGAATTTGGGCACGATCGCGTTAGTTCTAATAATAATATCAATCGATTTCTAAAGTGGGTGGTATCAGATCAGTATAGGGCGTAGAAGAAGGGGCGTGGCTAAATTTCCAGTTTTATTCTCAAAAACTGTATTTACCAAATAAAGAATTAGGGTACGATCGCGTTGGATTTATTGCTATTACTACTCCATATCTAAAGTGGGCGGAAAAGTACATTTGTATGGGAGGTACCAAAAGGGGTGTGGCTAGACTTCCAATATTTTTTCGAAAACTTTATCCTGTTATAAATTAACAAAATGCATAATTTGGGCACGATCTTGTTGAGTGTATTGATATTATAGCTCCATCTCTAAAATAGGCGGAGTTGTACATTTGTATGGGAGGTACCAGAGGTACCAGAAGGGGCGTGGCTAGACTTTACATTTTTTTTTCCAAAACTTTATCCTGTTATAGCATTACTAAATATAGAATTTGGGAATGATTGAGTTTGATGTATTGATATTATTACTCGATTTCTAAAGTGGGCGGAATTGTACATTTGTATGGAAGGTACCAGAAGGGACGTGGCCATGTAGCCCATTTTCAATACCGTAAGTAGTTTTGGTGAAATATTAACTCCTGCAAAATTTCAAAACATTTGGTTGCGTCTTTCGAAAGTTATCGTGCGAACCAGCCGGACAGCAGACAGACGGACATACAGACAGACAGACAGACAGACAGACAGACGGACATGGCTCAAACGACTTAAAAAGTCATTAACTCGCCGCTTTAAGTATTTGCCGCTTTTAAATTTGCATAATTTCGTCATTTAACTACTTTACTATTTAACTACTTTATCTTAACTCCAGTGAATTCAGTTCTATTCAGTTCCAATGCTATCCCTTACTCATATACATATAACGCACAACTATGGCTTTGCTCTATTTTTTTTATGTGCAGCCACTGTTCATAGAAGTACTTGCTAAAAATTAGTTGCAATGGCAATGTGTATTGACTTTGCTACTTCTGATATTACTTCATACTTTTCGTGGCTTGGTTGGTTGGTTGGCCAAGAGGCCTTTTTCCTTCATGCAATATCGGTGTGGTTCAATACAAAAACTAAGCTATTTAAATGTTGTTATCGCTTCGCGGGATCTAACAAAAATGTCGTCACTTGTGTTATCATTTCGGTTTTGTTGCTGTTGTTAGTTGTACTTATCGTTTATGTGTTTAGATGGAATCACTTTGGATTCGTAAGCCGATAATGAGGAGGATAAGATTATATTAAGCGGAATTTTCTGGAATATCAATAGGTGGTCACTTGAATTATACTGAATAAAATGATAGTGGCAAATTACAATATGGCATCATTATGGTTGATGTATTTTTAAATTACATAATGATGCAAGATGCAAATTGCATAAGTGAATAAGTGGAAATGCATGGAAGGATTAATACGAAAGAATGCTATTCACCCAAAAATGTCTGTTGTGTTCCTGTTTGAGAAGTATTCAATCGGTGTGGAACCAAACGTGACATGAGGGTTAGAACTTTATTCTGTGGGTGACCAGCGCCATAGCCATATTACAGCCGTCAATATTTCATTAGTCGGCCCCATGACATTGTAGGCATCAACTTACGAGTGGTCGAATTGACAAAATTCTATCGCCATAAAAATTAACAAATAAGATTTTAACTAATGCTCTATGGACCGCTTTACTGGCTCTGGGTCAGATCAACAGGCGTGTACAACGAAACATTTTATATTGTCAGTGCAAACAAATATTTCAGTATTCATCCATGACCATGCTCATAACTAGAGTGTTCAAATACCTCCTTTTTTTAGAAACCCGGTTTCCGAGTTATTCGAAAAATTTATTTTTTAGAAAAATTGGTTTAAAAAAATGCATTTATTTAGTATGTAATATCAATACACCCAATGCGATCTTGCCCAAATCCTACATTTAGTAAAACTATAGCAGGACAAAGTTTTGGAGAAAAAACTGGAAGTCTATCTACGCCCCATGTGGTACCTCCCATACGCATCAGGTACCACCCACTTTAGAAATCGATTAATATTATTAATATAACCAACGCGATCGTGACCAAATTCTGTCTTTAGTAGGGCTCAAACAGGATAAAATTTTGGAGAGCCAATTTGGAAGCCTAGCCACGTACCTGCTGGTATCTCCCATGCAAATGCACCATTACGCCCACTTCAGAGATGGAGTAGTTATATTAATACACCCAACGTGATCGTGTCCAAATTCTGTATTTGGTAAAGTAGTAATATCAAAACACCCAACGTGATTGGGCCCAAATTCTGAAATTATTAAAGCTAAATCAGGATAAAGTTTTGAAGAAAAAAATATTAAGTCTATCCACACCCCTTCTGGTACCTTTCATACAAATGTATGTCGGCTTACCAGACTGAAACTTTCTTACTGTTTAAAATAGTATTTGATACAGAAAACACGCGCTCATTTATTGTGGAAGTATGGTTTATTGACAAATCAGTGTTTAGAAGGATGCTGAGCTTTTCTGTCCTTTTATTAAATCTATCGAAATAGTTGAAATCATCATATAGGCTTGTGTCATTGCAATTTGTTTTCACTGGTGGATTTTGGATGTTATTTATTGTCCTGTTTAAATCGTTGCAAAGACTACCATTAGGAGATTCCCCCATCTCACAATCTGAACTGTTACTAGACTCTGCCGTTGTTGGGGAAATTGCAGGATAAAGTTATTTAAAAGCTCGTTAGCAAATTCGGATCTTTCCCGCTTATGAGCTGATAACTCAGTCAGTTCGGAACCTATGTTGTATTTATTAACGCATTTGAAAAAAAAAAGATTTTTAGACCTTTCAAATGTCTGTCTGTTTTTGCCTCGAAATCGCAAACTTTTTAGGTTTTCTCACTATTTTTATGTTTGAAGAAATTTTTGGCCACTATATTACACTGGTTAAGTTATTAGAGGACCTCAATTTTCAAATTGCCTAAAAAAATGCACCTCGAGATCTCATTACCCTTAAGATTTATAAGTCCAAAAGAAATTACACATGTCCACGCCTAAGATTATTTTTGTTTATGACAATTTCTATACTTTTGTTGATTTACCTCCTTAAAAATTACGAAAAATAACTTTCCCTTGTTGAACTTCTGTCTTGATTTTAATATGAAATAAAACAGAATAACGACTTATTTGCATATGAGCGACAATATAAGGGTGGTTACGATGCGGCCATTAAAATCACTGTTTTCGTTTAAAAGTTAAAGGGGTTGTTATAAGTACACACACACCCATTGTTATATGACACTAATACAAAAATGCAAATCAACACACTAAGCTAGATGTGTGATTGTATGTGTAAGTACATGTTATTATTTTAATAGTTGTTAATAATGGACATTAAAATTCTATTTATTTGCATATGATGTAGTAATTCTGGTACATATATATATAATGCACATAACTATTATGGGGGGGGTAACAAAACCTACCCTAAGGGCGGTTTTGTTAAGAGGGCATTAGAGTTTGTAGTATATGAGTTACCACACTTGGTTCAAGTAAAGGGTGTACGTTAACGAGTGTGATAAAATGTTATGGAAGAAGATAACACAATCAGCTCATAAGATGATTTGGCTGACGGCATGCATGCCCGATGATTGGAATCTAAGTGTTCCAGACACAGATCCTATCTGTTTTACTCTGCAGCTCACAATCCCGGGTAATGTCACAAGCGGGTCAATATATTCTGGGAGTCTTCATCTTATATGGCAGAAAAAACAGAACTTTATCCATCAGAGAGGGCTTTGCCATTAAATCGCTTGTTTAGCGCATAGAAGTAGTCGTTTGCGCTCAATATTCATCTCTTGATTTCCAGGTTAACATTATTATTTTCGCTTATGGTGGAGCCAAGGTAGACAAAATCATCTATCACTTCAAAGTTATAGTTAACAACATATACGCAGCAGCGTCCTAAACTAGTAGACTCTTTGTTAAAACAAATAACTTGGTTTTCTCCTCATTTATCACCAGATACACTACTGCCGACTGCTTCTGAATGCTTCTTAATCATTGCACGGCCAATGATATCTATATCAACGGCATACGGCTGCAGCATGTGTCTTTTGTTAAAGATGGTACCATACTTTTAACTGCAGCCTTCCGCATGATCATCTCCATTACAATGTTAAAGAGATCGCATGACAGACCGCCTTGCTTAATCCTCGCTTGGTAGAAAATGGCTCAGTGAGAATTTTGGCAATTTTCACTAAAGACTTCGTGTCAGTCAGTGTCATCCCGCAAAGTCGAGCTTTGTGGGTATACCAAACTCAGCCGTACCATCTAACAATTTCTGTCGTATCGGACTGTCGAATGCAGCTTTGTAGTCGATGAACAGATGGTAGTTGTCGGTCTGCATTTCTTTGGCCTTTTCCAGGATATGTCGTAGTGTTAATATCTGGTTGATCGTGCATTTACCAGGTTTAAATCCATACTAATAAGGTCCAATCAGGTTCGCCAGAATGGACTTGTTTGTTTGGTTTGTTTGAAGTAATTGAGGGAATTAGTTGAACTAGGTATTGGCTATCTCGGTGGTATGCAAATTTGTGATGTCTAGCTTTCTTTGAGCTTAGTTTTAAGCATTTTTAGCATTACTTAAAAGCGTGCGTACCTTGGCTGCAACTAGATGGTGATCCGAGTCAGTATTTGCACGGCGTATCACACGCACGTACAAAAAGCTTGAGACATGCCTTCCATCAATTAACATGTGAACAATCTGGTTTTTTGTACTTTGATCGGGAGATATCCAGGTTGCCTTGTATTTCTCCAATCAAAGTTATGTTTCTTGCCGACGCGAAGTTAATCTGTCTAAATCCGTTATCGAATGTGTTGTTGTGTAGACTACATTTTCGGACAGCTGAACCAAGAGCATCTTTTTATCACTTAAATCTCCCAGAACAATTTCAATGTTATGTGCAGGGCAGCGGTCATATATCTGCATCTTTAATTCTCCTCGTCTTTGTCTTCCGTCGGGGTCTGTACACAAATCAGCGCCTATCGCCTTGATGCGGATAGCGGCTATTCGGTCACTTACAGGGTTAAACCGCGAGACCAGATGAAAAAGTCTCTTGCCGTCTATAAATCCTCATCCAAATTCGTGCCTTTCTACATCTCAGCTGTAAAAGACGTCACAGCTCTATTGTAGTGTGCATCCCTGTCCCGTCCATCGCATTTCCTGTATGGCGGTGATGTCAGAATTGTATTTGTCGAGGACATACGCCAGTTGGATAGAGTCACCATCTCTGTAGAGAGCTTGGACATTTAAAGTACACATCCGTAAATCATGGTCCTTATTACTTTTGCGGGGGTCTTAAACATTTGGGTGGTTTTTGTTTTTTTCTTTTCTTTAGGTTTTCATAATAATTAATTTTGTTTAAGCAGAGTGGCTTATTAGGCCACCGCTCACGATCCTAGTTTCTTGGGACTTCCAAAGCCACTAAGAGAGCCGTTGTGTTGAGAATTCAGTAACTTCTGTTACATACTTCCTAAGAAGCATCGGTGGAAGCATACCACTAAGGTTACTTAACATTGCCCAGGCTGTGAGCTGCTTGGGGACCTCCAAAGGAGATTCTGGTTATTCCCTGGTGAATAATTATTAGGAAAACTCGAATTAGAAAATACCTCATTCCCATTCCGGGAGACTTCGAGAGAAAATTTTTTTACAAAATAGTTGAACCCATCGTTAACGATGAGTTCTGTTTGAGAAGCTTTTGCAACACATGCCAATTAACTCGACACTATACTGCAAAGTTGGGTCGACAATATCGAGGGGGAACTTCAATGAAAGAAAAATTTTGATGACTGGAAGCAGGAATCGAACCCGGGATCACCCACATGATAGTCGCGTGCTCTAACCACCATGCCACTCTTTTAATGACTCCAATTTCTAAAATTAGTTTAAAATCTGTGAAAGAATTCAAGGACATCTCTTGGAACCTGAAAATTTAAATTTCATAGTAGGCATACCAATGTCGTCAAATCCATTGATTCCATCAATCTATGACTAAATCTAAAATTTAGTCAATGGCGGACAAAGGCTTCAAGAGAGGTCTTAGATTCTGAAAATTTAAATTTCATAGTAGGCATACCAAAGTCGGTATATCCATTGAATTCATCAATCTATGACTAAATCTACAGTTTGGTCAATGTCGGACAAAGGATTCAAGGACCTCTCTTAGTGTACATAATCAAAAAAAAATGACACCGAAAACGATGAGGCCGCTTTTTTCTATTGGAGATAACTCAACAATTCGCAAATTTCCGCAGCTGAAATTTACATCAAATAATCTGTAAATATTGGTAAACATTTTGCAACTAAAACTCTAAGTGAAATTTAAGTCTACACACGAGTTAGTACTAAAATAGGAACACATAATAAATTAATTTAATAAAATAGACACAGCATGCTGAGAAGTTTTTAATTCTTTTAAATAATAGTTAATACCTTTCTTTACAATATTTATTTCTTCCATTCTTTAAGCCATCTTTTTTAAAGAGGTTTTTACGTTTTATTTTGGACCTTCACTTAAAAGTTACTCAAGCTGCGAAACAAAATTGTTTTCATAGTCTGCCTTTTGCAGTTATTCTTAAAGAGGACAGGTGGAATAAAGCAAAACCAAAAGTAATTTGAAGAGCAAAATCCATTGTGGGATAGTGTTGCCACAGTATTACCCAGAATTTTGACTTAATTTTTTTTTTTTGTTGGCCAATGGGGACGACCACCGTACGCCGCCTTTAGTCTAATGAGTAATTTGAAGATATTCTCGAACTACAGTTACTTACTTACTTACTTAACTGGTACTTCTATGCAATCCCAGTGGATTATATACCGCATGTAGAAAAATATTATAAGCGCCTCGATCTTCTGCGCTTCTTCTCCAGTTAGTGACACCAAGTTCTGTTAGGCTCTCAGTAACCTGGTCTTTCCAACGGAGTTTTGGTCGCCCTCTTCTGCGCCGTCCATCGAGTTCATTGTCGAAGACTTTTCGAGCTGGAGCATTTTCGTTCATGCGTACAACATGACCTAGCCAACGCAACCGTTGCACCTTAATGCGCTTGACCACGTCAATGTCAGTGTACAGCTCGTACAGCTCATGATTCATACGACGCCGATACTCTCCGTTAACGATGATGGGCCCATATATTTTACGGAGTATTTTTCTCTCGAATACCGCCAGAACCGATTCATCTGCTTGTGTCATAACCCAGGATTCTGAGCCATACATTAAGACAGGTAGAACCAGTATCTGGTATAGCTGGAGTTTTGTTCGTCGAGAGAGGGCTCTGTCATTGAAACGCTTGCTTAGTCCGTAGTAGCATTTATTTGCAAGCAGGATTCTTCTCCGGATTTCTAGGCTGACATTATTTTCTTTGTCGATGGCGGAGCCTAGGTAGACAAAATTATCTACCACCTCGAAATTATAGTTGTCAACGTTCACGCAGTTTCCCAAACGAGTAGATTCTTTGTTCGTTGAAACCAATAACTTCGTTTTGTCCTCGTTCACCGTTAGGCCTATTTTCGCTGATTCCTTCTGTATACCCGAGAATGCTGCAGTCACATCCCGCAGTTTTCGACCGATGATGTCTACGTCATCAGCGTACGCGAGTAGCATGTGGCTTTTGTTGAATATAGTGCCACTCGTGTTTACTGCAGCTTTTCTCATTATCATCTCCATCACAATGTTGAAGAGATCGCACGATAGGCCGTCGCCTTGTTTTAGGCCTCGTCTGGTATAGAATGGCTCCGTAAGGTCCTTGCCAATCTTCACTGAAGACTTCGTGTCAGTCAGCGTCATTCCGCAAAGACGTATCAGCTTCGCTGGAATACCAAACTCAGCCATGGCTTCAAGTAATTTCTGCCGTATCGGGCTGTCGAAGGCAGCTTTATAGTCGACAAAAAGATGGTACGTGTCGATCTGTTTCTCTTGGGTCTTTTCCAGGATTTGCCGAAGTGTGAAAATCTGGTCAGTTGTTGATTTTCCAGGTCTAAAGCCACACTGATAAGGTCCGATCAGGTTGGATAACACTGGCTTTAGTCTTTCACATAGCACACTCGACAGGACCTTATATGCGATGGGTAAAAGGCTGATCCCGCGGTAGTTGGAGCACACACTTGGATCACCTTTTTTCAGCACAGGACATAATACGCTTACATTCCAATCGTCGGGCATGCACTCTTTAAGCCAAACCGTGCGCAAGAGCTGGTGCATGCTCGTTATCAACTCCTCGCCACCGGACTTGAAGAGCTCTGCGGGCAGACCGTCGGCACCGGCTGCTTTGTTGTTTTTCAGCCGCGATATTGCTCTTCTTACCTCGGCTTGACTTGGTGGTGGGCAATCTAAGCCGTCATCGACAATTGGCGTGATAACTTCACGTGCGCTGCCTTCTGGAACCAGCAGTTGCTGGAAGTGTTCTCTCCATATGTGCAGCACACTTTGCGTATCCGTGACCAGATTTCCATCACTGTCCTTACAGGTGGGGAGACCATTACCGTATCCATTTGCTCTTACTTTCTGGTAAAATTTTCGGGCCTCACCTCTATCCCTGTATCGCTCAATATCCTCGTTCTCCCGTTCCTTCATCTGACGTTTTTTTCGCCTAAATAGCTGTCTCGTCCGTTTTGCTTTCTCCTTATGCCGTTGCCTAACAGCACGGGTTGCAATTGGCTGTAGCGTTGCCATATAAGCAGCATCCTGTTCCTCAGACGCTATGCGACATTCTTCATCGTACCAGGATTCGTCTGAGCGCCGCTTTTCATATCTTTGCACGGTTGTTGCGGCGGTTGCCATGGAATGCGCAATATGCTGCCACTGTGTATCGGGAACGTCAGAAGTAGAGGCGTTGTGTCGTAAAAGTTGGGAGAGTTGGTCGGAGTAGGCAGTAGCTATCTCTGGGGTTTGCAGCTTCGCGATGTCCAGCTTTCTTTGTGTTTGGTTACGTTGCGTTTTTCGCTCTGCTCAATCTTGTGCGAACCTTGGCTGCAACCAGGTAATGATCCGAGCCAATATTAGCACCACGGATCACACGCACGTCCATGACACAAGATGCATGCCTGCCATCAATTACCACATGATCAATTTGATTTTTGGTGTTTTGATCGGGGGATAGCCAAGTTGCCTTGTGGATATCTTTGTGCTGGAATCTGGTTCCACTAACTACCATGTTCCTTCCCGCTGCGGAGCTAACCAGCCTAAACCCGTTGTCTGACGTGTCGGTATGCAGGCTGAATTTACCGATCGATGGACCAAGAACATCTTCCCTTCCTATTTTTGCATTAAAGTCTCCCAGAACAATTTTAATGTCGTGGCCAGGGCAGCGGTCATATGTTTCCTCTAGGCGCTCGTAAAATGCATCTTTAATCTCATCGTCTTTATCTTCCGTCGGGGCGTGTACACAAATCAGCGTGATGTAAAAATATTTCGCCCGGATGCGAATGGTGGCTATTCGGTCACTTACAGGGTTAAACCGCGAGACTAGGTGTCGAAGTCTCTTGCCGACTATGAAACCACATCCAAATTCGTGTCTTTCTGCATGGCAGCTGTAAAAGATGTCACCGTTCTTTCGTCGTGTGCATCCCTGTCCCGTCCATCTCATTTCCTGTATGGCGGTGATGTCAGCCTTGTATTTGTCGAGGACATCCGCCAGTTGGATGTCAGCCTTGTATTTGTCGAGAACATCCGCCAGTTGGATAGAGGCACCATCTCTGTAAAGAGTTCGGACATTCCAGGTGCATATCCTTAAATCATGGTCCTTATATCGTTTGCGGGGGTCGGGGTTGGGGGGGTTCTTGTTATATTTATTCTCCGTGTTTTCATAATAAATTTTGTTTAAGGAGAGTGGCTTATTAGGCCACCGCTCACGATCCTAGTTTCTTGGGGCTGCCAAAGCCACTAGGAGAGCCTGTGTTGAGCTTCAGTAACTTCTGTTACCTACTTCCTAAGACGCATCGGTGGTAGCATGCCGATTAGGTTACTCAGCGTTTCGCCTTCTAACTCTAGCTAACTTCTAAGCGATTGCTTTAAAGTCATTGCCCAGGGAATACTTGGTCTAAGACCGGAAGTAGTTAGCTGCTTGGACAGTGCCGCAAAGGAATCGATTCTGGTCACTCCCAAGTGAGTGACAATCAGTAACTTTCAGCCTCTGGGCAAAGTCCCATTCCCCTACAGTTACATCTACAAAAATTTGGTCTATGAGCTGGCAGAATATTTGGTCCGTATTTCTTGAAAAGTAAGACTCGCCGCCAATGGGGAGCGATATCACACTATGATAACGAACTTGTTGCTACCTGAAATTAAAGCCCAACATCACGGGCAACATTTAATTTCAACAAGACGGTGCTATAGGAAACACTGCGTTAATAAAACTTAATTGAGAAATCATTTCGGTGAGCACCAAGTTACGAATATCGGGCCTCTCAGCTGGCTGCTTAGACCGTGTGATATGACATATCTGGATTGTGATATGTTTTTACTAGCATATTCTGACCATCATGTCACATTTCACACATATGTATATTACATCATCCCAATGTTTCACCCACTTGCCTGCGTTGATAATAGCAACGTCATCATAAAGGACTCATTATTTAAAATTTTCAAATTAAATTATGCCCAATGTACGACATTGTCGAAAAACTTATAATTTTGTGGCTCACCCAGGGTGGATGGAGTAACATGATATGCAAACTTTACATATTCATTACAAACAACATTTGATGCGGTGTGATAGACACATTTTGACTCATTATAAATTTATACGCATAATTGGTCAACCAGAATTAATTACGGAATTTTTCTAATTAAACATCTTTTCACAAGGAAACCTTTTAAAAGGCCAAACATTCCCTGAAATCGAGCATTACTTTAATCAATAATTTGTAAATATCTTTAACAAAATTACCCAAAATTGTGTATGCCTTATTTAAGATGTTCTAATTAAACAGCTTTAAGCTTGTACAGCCTGCAAACTTTCTCTTTGCATTACAATTAGCAACATTTCATTTATGACTTTTTGTGTCTTGTTGCGATTGGGTTTCTGCATCAATGGCAAGATGCTCCCGGTAATAGGTCGCAGTCATCGTCTATTGTACACAACACGAATGAACCTGAGCAGTTAAGCAAACAATAATAAGAATATAAACCACCTTATTACCACCACCCATCATTTCTTTGGCATTGTGGGTGTAATGCTTAAGATGGAAAAATATGAACATTGTTTAAAATTCTATAGAGTTGTCTACAAAACTCCTCGGGTTGTTATGTTAGCGACAACAAAACAAAAAATACTGTATACCTTGTAGCAAAAAAGGGTAAAATTGTAAGCGTTTGTATATTGAGTTGATGCTGATAATAAAAATAATTTTGTACATAAAATTGTTGTTAATTGATTCTCCTGCTCTTTATTTATGGAAAACATAAATACATAGATATAAATGTGACTTTGAAACATGGCCGAAGCAGAAGTAACATGGGGCCTAAAGTGCGTTAATTATGGAATTGTCTCAAATTCGTATACCCTCACTGCAAAAGGACATCTGGAGGACATTTAGATTTTGCGAGTTTAATAATGTAATAGCAGACAAACTCTCAGAAAATCAAAGCCTTTTTCAAACCCCTTTTGGTACCACCCACACAAATGACCGGAATTGAATTTCACAGTACAAAATTTTTCCGCTCATTGATTTGGGACTCAATTCTGAGAACTGCACGTAAAAGTAGCCCCAAAAAGAAGAAGTTGTGCATCATTCGTTTTGTCAAGTTACATGCCAAAATGATGTGTTGTACTGTGTTTGGTACTAATATTATAAAATAAAGAGAAACAAACTGAAACCAAATAATTTTAAGAATAAAATTGTTACAAATCTTGTTTTTCTTTATATATTAGAAATTTTTAACATCACATTCTGATTTACAATAAAATATAACCTTACTTCTAGATATCAAGCGCCCCCTACAACATACTTCTGCATCCAACCCTAAAAATGTCATTTAACTTCGTTCGCCCTTAACCCTTTTAGTTCATCTCCATAAACATTCCAAACACGACAAGCCAGACAAAATGACGACAGCCACCAGAGTACGGAGTACACTTAAATGCTCAATATTTATATTCCATAACTTTGGGTTATTGTTCTTTGTGATTTTTGCTCAGTTTCAGTTGTTCATCTTGCGGTGGTAAACTAATTTCGTTCGTTTTTAGCCTAGACATACATATTTTTGCGTTCATTAAACTGTTTTGTTTGTGTTCCTTGAAAAACTTTGTCTATCCGAATGTCTACGGAATATTTTCCGGGTTCACTCATACACACACACACACACACACACTTTAGTTCACTCGTAAAGTTTATGTACTTAACTTCCAGCACCGAAATTACTCATTCTAGTCAGACTGCTCGGGAAAACATATAAAAGCTTGGTGGCCACAAAAAAAACAACAGCTACAAATATTTTGTATGTCTGCTCCAGTTAGTCAGTCAGACAGACAGTGAATTCGTTCGTCAGTTCGTCAGTCAATGACGAACCGTGAATTTTCCGGCAGTTAGTGTAAAAATTTCTATTGCAAATATTTTCATAATATCATAATTTATGTACAATGAGTTTCATATATACATGTGCAGATTGGCTATATCCGCATCTATGCAAATGTGTGTAGAACTTATGCTGTAATGTATTGGAGATACATAGACCATTTTATATACACACCTACATAGTAGATGTAACAGTTTACCACAATTTTCATTAGTCTCGAAAAGTGAAAGGGTTGTTGAAAATTATAAAAAAATTTGGCAGAATATTAAGTTATTTTTTGAAAAAGGAAATCAATAAATTTGGCATAGCATAATGGAAGTGCTTCAGAGATTAAAGAGTTGCATTATTATTAGGGATTTAACAAGTAATGGAGTTTGCACGTATTTTTTGCAATAAGCAAAAATGTTAAACTTTAGTAGTACAATAGAGAATGTTCCTTGTATACTGTATATGGAATATTATATAACATCGGTTTTCTTCTTCTTCTTAATTGGCAGCAGCAACAGAAAATCATTAGTACAACGTGTTGTATAGTTCGTAGTTCATTCGCCATTAACGATGATGGGTCCAAATATTTTACGAGGTATTTTTATACCATCACCCTTAGCGATGAGGGTATATATCATTTGATACGACCCAAAACTGTAACACACAGAAGGAGTCACTTTAGACAATAGGTTTCTTTGAACCAAATTCGATTCATGACTTTTTAAGTCGTTTGATCAATGTCCGTCTGTCTGGCTGTCCGGCTGGTGCGCATGATAACTTTCGAAAGACACAATCAAATGTTTTGAAATTTTGCAGGAGTTAATATTTCCCCAGGGACAGGGATGCACACCACGAAAGAACTGTGACATCTTTTACAGCTGCCATGCAGAAAGACACGAATTTGGATGTGGTTTCATAGTCGGCAAGAGACTTCGACACCTGGTCTCGCGGTTTAACCCTGTAAGTGACCGAATAGCCACCATTCGCATCCGGGCGAAATATTTTTACATCACGCTGATTTGTGTACACGCCCCGACGGAAGATAAAGACGATGAGATTAAAGATGCATTTTACGAGCGCCTAGAGGAAACATACGACCGCTGCCCTGGCCACGACATTGAAATTGTTCTGGGAGACTTTAATGCAAAAATAGGAAGGGAAGATGTTCTTGGTCCATCGATCGGTAAATTCAGCCTGCATACCGACACGTCAGACAACGGGTTTAGGCTGGTTAGCTTCGCAGCGGGAAGGAACATGGTAGTTAGTGGAACCAGATTCCAGCACAAAGATATCCACAAGGCAACTTGGCTATCCCCCGATCAAAACACCAAAAATCAAATTGATCATGTGGTAATTGATGGCAGGCATGCATCTAGTGTCATGGACGTGCGTGTGATCCGTGGTGCTAATATTGGCTCGGATCATTACCTGGTTGCAGGCAAGGTTCGCACAAGATTAAGCAGAGCGAAAAACGTACGTAACCAAACACAAAGAAAGCTGGACATCGCGAAGCTGCAAACCCCAGAGATAGCTACTGCCTACTCCGATCAACTCTCCCAACTTTTAGACACAACGCCTCTACTTCTGACGTTCCCGATACACAGTGGCAGCATATTGCGCATTCCATGGCAACCGCCGCAACAACCGTGCTAGGATATGAAAAGCGGCGCTCAGACGAATCCTGGTACGATGAAGAATGTCGCATAGCGTCTGAGGAACAGGATGCTGCTTATATGGCAACGCTACAGCCAATTGTAACCCGTGCTGTTAGGGAACGGCATAAGGAGAAAGTAAAACGGGCGAGACAGCTATTTAGGCGAAAAAAAAACGTCAGATGAAGGAACGGGAGAGCGAGGATATAGAGCGATACAGGTATAGAGGTGAGGCCCGAAAATTTTACCAGAAAGTAAGAGCAAATGGATACGGTAATGGCCTCCCCACCTGTAAGGACAGTGATGGAAATCTGGTCACGGATACGCAGAGTGTGCTGCACATATGGAGAGAACACTTCCAGCAACTGCTGGTTCCAGAAGGCAGCGCACGTGAAGTTATCACGCCAATTGTCGACGACGGCTTAGATTGCCCACCACCAAGACAAGCCGAGGTAAGAAGAGCAATATCGCGGCTGAAAAACAACAAAGCAGCCGGTGCCGACGGTCTGCCCGCAGAGCTCTTCAAGTCCGGTGGCGAGGAGTTGATAACGTGCATGCACCAGCTCCTGCGCACGGTTTGGCTTAAAGAGTGCATGCCCGACGATTGGAATGTAAGCGTATTATGTCCTGTGCTGAAAAAAGGTGATCCAAGTGTGTGCTCCAACTACCGCGGGATCAGCCTTTTACCCATCGCATATAAGGTCCTGTCGAGTGTGCTATGTGAAAGACTAAAGCCAGTGTTATCCAACGTGATCGGGCCTTATCAGTGTGGCTTTAGACCTGGAAAATCAACAACTGACCAGATTTTCACACTTCGGCAAATCCTGGAAAAGACCCAAGAGAAACAGATCGACACGTACCATCTTTTTGTCGACTATAAAGCTGCCTTCGACAGCCCGATACGGCAGAAATTACTTGAAGCCATGGCCGAGTTTGGTATTCCAGCGAAGCTGATACGTCTTTGCGGAATGACGCTGACTGACACGAAGTCTTCAGTGAAGATTGGCAAGGACCTTACGGAGCCATTCTATACCAGACGAGGCCTAAAACAAGGCGACGGCCTATCGTGCGATCTCTTCAACATTGTGATGGAGATGATAATGAGAAAAGCTGCAGTAAACACGAGTGGCACTATATTCAACAAAAGCCACATGCTACTCGCGTACGCTGATGACGTAGATATTATCGGTCGAAAACTGCGGGATGTGACTGCAGCCTTCTCAGGTATTCAGAAGGAATCAGCGAAAATGGGCCTAACGGTGAACGAGGACAAAACGAAGTTATTAGTTTCAACGAACAAAGAATCTACTCGTTTGGGAAACTGCGTGAACGTTGACAACTATAATTTCGAGGTGGTAGATAATTTTGTCTACCTAGGCTCCGCCATCAACAAAGCAAATAATGTCAGCCTAGAAATCCGGAGAAGAACCTGCTTGCAAATAAATGCTACTACGGACTAAGCAAGCGATTCAATGACAGAGCCCTCTCTCGACGAACAAAAATCCAGCTATACCAGATACTAATTCTACCTGTCTTAATGTATGGCTCAGTATCCTGGGTTATGACACAAGCGGATGAATCGGTTCTGGCGGTATTCGAGAGAAAAATACTCCGTAAAATATATGGGCCCATCATCGTTAACGGTGAGTATCGTATGAATCATGAGCTGTACGAGCTGTACACTGACATTGACGTGGTCAAACGCTTTAAGGTGCAACGGTTGCGTTGGCTAGGTCATGTTGTACGCATGGACGAAAATGCTCCAGCTCGAAAAGTCTTCGACAATGAACTCGATGGACGGCGCAGAAGAGGGCGACCTAAACTCCGTTGGAAAGACCAGGTTACTGAGAACCTTACAGAACTCGGTGTGACTAACTGGAGAAGAAGCGCAGAAGATCGAGGCGCTTATAATATTTTTCTACGTGCGGTATATAATCCACTGGGATTACATAGAAGTACAAGCTAAGTAAGTAATATTTCCCCAAAACTACTTATGGTATTGCAAATGGGCTACGTGGCCCCGCCCCTTCTGGTACCTCCCATACAAATCTACCATTCCGCTCACTTTAGAAATCGAGTAATAATATCAATACACCCAACGGGATCGTACCCAAATTCTGTACTCGGTAAAGCTATAACAGGATAAAGTTTTGGAAAAAGAATTGGAAGTCTAGCCACACCCCTTCTGGTACCTCCTATACAAATGCACCTTTCCGCCCACTTTAGTGATGGAGTAATAATATCAAATAATAGAACATTTTATGTTTTACTGAGGGTGAGGGTATATGTAAGTCAGGTTGCCCGACTGCAACTTTCTTACTGGTTCTCTCACAATTTTTCCCAGCAGAGATTTATCAGCTTGTGTCATTAGGTCACAGGTAGGATCAGAGTCTGATAGAGTTGGATCTTTGTTCTTGGAAAGAGCACTTTGCCATTAAATCCCTTGCTTAGAGCATAGTAGCAGCGTTTTGCGATCAATACTCGCCTCTTGCTTTCCATGCGGAGCCAATAAAGACGAAGTCATCTACCACTTCAAAGTTGTCAACGTTCACGCAGGGTCCCAGACGAGTGGACTCTTTGTTCGTTGAAACAAATAACTTGGTTTTGTCCTCATTTATCACCAGACCCACTTCCGCCGACTGCTTTTCAAAGCTCGTAAAGGCCGCAGTAATATACCGCAATTCACGACCAATGATATCTATATCATCGGCATACGCGCGCAGCATCTGACTTTTGTTATAGATGATATTATTCCTGTTTACTGCAGCCTTCCGCATGATCATCTCCATTACGTTGTTAAAAAGACCGCAAAACAGATTATCGCCTTGTCTAAAGCCTCGCTGGGTAAAAAAAGCTCTGTTAATTTTTGGCATTTTTTTACACATAACACACTAGACAGGACCTTGTATGCAACAGGTAAACGTCTGATCCCGCGATTATTGATACACACACTTGGATCGCCTTTCTTAAGCACAGAACATAGAACACTCAGATTCCAATCATCGGGCATGCATTCCTTGAGCCAAATCATGTTTATGAGCTGGTGCATGCACATTGCAAGCTCATCGCCTCTGGCTTTAAAAAACTTTGCCGGCAGTCCATCGGCTTCAGCAGCTTTGTTATTTTTAAGCCGTGCAATAGCCGTGCTGATCTCGTTTTGGTTCGGTGGTGGACAGTTTATTTCATCGTCGATGATTGGCGTGATTTCGTCGTTTATGCTGCCTTCGGGAACGAGCAGAGAACGAAGTAGTTCCCTCCATATTTGCAGCACCCTATGAATGTCAGTGTACAGATTTCCGTCTCCGTCTTTACTGGTGGGGATCCAAAACCGTTGCTATTTACCTTTCGGTAGTACTTTCGGGCTTCACCTCTATCCCGGTAATTTTCGATATCGTGGCTCACTCTTTTCTTTCAAAGACGCTTTTTCCGCCTGAAGAGGCGTGTCATCCCTTCCCTCTTCTCATTATTATGCTCGGTCCGTGCACGCGTCGCCAGTGGCTGCAGTTTTGCCCTGTATGCAGCATACATTTCTTCAGACATTTTGCCACATTCCTCATCGTACCAGGTCATGTCTGAGCGTGAGTTTTCATAACACAGTACGGACATTGCGGCAGTTGCCGTAGAATTCGCAAAATGCTGCCATTAGATGTCGCGGACATCAGAATTTAGGGGGTTGGTTCGAAGTTATTGAGAAAGTTGGTTGGAGTAGGCATTAACTATCTCGGTGGTATGCAGTTTTTTGATTTCTAGTTTCCTTAGCGTTTAGTTACGAGTGTTTTTAGCACTGCTTAGTCGCGTGCGTACCTTGACTACAACTAGGTTGTGATCCAAATCAATATTTGCACCGCGCATCACACACATGTCCATAACGCTTATGCCATGAATCCCATCAATTACCACGTGATCAATCTGGTTTCGTGTATTATGATTAGGGGATATCTAGGTTACTTAAAAAAACTTAATTTCCCTTAACACACCATGAATGAGATATGAGATAGCTTCTCGCATAGTTGTGAATTGACGCGCTTTCTATTTTTAGATTCACAAATAATGACACCTAATTATTTATCGACGAATGCGAACGTCATTCCTTGAGAAGCTTTTTACTAGATATGCCGATTGACTCGACACTTATATTGCGAAATTGCGGCAGACAACATAGAGGGCGCCCTCATTTAAAAAAAAAATGTAGAGGACTGTAGCCAGGAGTCGATCCGTGTTCTAAAAATTAAGACACGTAACCTGGAATTAACCTTGTGTTTATCTTCCACTCACTACCATGTTTCTTGCCGACGCGAAGCTAACTATTGTGCCGCCGTTGTCGGAGGTGTTGTTGTATAGACTGAATTTTCCGACTGCTGAACCATGGGCATCTTCCCTTCATATTTTAGCATTAAAATCTCCCAGAACAATATTAATGGCATGTGCAGGTTAGCGGTCATATATTTCCTCTGAATATATGGTTATTCCCAGGTGAATAACAATCAAAATACTCAAATTAGAAAATCCTCCATTTCCTGGAATTCAAATGGTTAAAACTGGAAGTATTTCCACTACGAGGTCTTACCAAAGTCATTTTTCTGGTACCGATATCTTCAACTCCTATTTCTAGATAGCTCCAGCTTGCTTAAAACTTTGTATGAGCTAATTTGTCACCAATGTGTCGAACAATTAGATTTATGAGAATAGTGGGAAACTAATGGACAAATCGTTATTAAATTCTTATTGTACTAAACATATTGATGAATAATCTTGAAGGCAAGAAAACTAACTGTTTTTCATAAACCGACAAGTTCTCAGAACAATGGTCTTTCCTTCGGAGTTTTGGTCGCCGTCTTCTGCAACGTCCATAGAAGTGGTAGCCGAAAACTTTTCGATCTTAATCATTTTCATCCATGCGTACAACATAACCTAGCCAACGTAACCGCTGTACCTTTATACGTTTGACCACGTCAATGCCAGTGTACCACTCATACAGCTCGAAATGTACATGACGTCAATAATCTTCGTTAATATTTTGCTCTTGAATACTGTCAGAACAGATTCATCCGCTTGTGTAATTTTCCAAGATTCTGCGCCATACATCTTGACAGGTAGAACCAATATCTGGTATAGCTGAATTTTTGTTCATCGAGAGAGGGTAATGCCATTAAATTGCCACCAGTCTCCAGTAGTAAAATCAAATAGCTCGATGTTGATCGTAGCTTCTCCACAAGGGTCCATCTGTGGCCCATTAAGTAAATCTAGTAAATTCCTTCTTTATATTCGAGAAGGTTGCAGTCACATCCTGCAGTTTTCGTCCGATTATGAAGATTACATGCAAAAAAAACTGCCTCTCATTAAGTATCTGTATGAGGTTAAATACGGTCAAACCAATTTTTCTTCAATAAGTACTATCTAACAAAGTAAATGTGTGATCAAAGGTAGGCACAACCACAAAACGAACTATTTCCACTTAAAATCCAAATTGTCTAATGTGCATAAGTTATTGGTTTTTTAATACAGGGTGCTTAATTTTTCAGTTCCAAAGAAATTGTTATTGAGCCACATTACCAAGTTTCAAATGCTTATAAACTGTCTCCGTTTTTCGATAACAATGCAATCACCCTTTATTTACAGAGTAACACGTGTTTACAATATAAATTACGCTGTCGATCTTGAAATATCGAAATAGCACTTTTAATCGAGTAAAAAAAAAATTATAATATTACATTGACATTTCTAGTCAACATGATCAGCTTACTTAGCAATCACTATAAAAGAGCAAAGCAAACTAGTTTATTTCACTACAACGCAGCAAACCTACAACATGCTTGCATTAAGTTCGCGGTCATTAGTATTTTCGTTTAGTTTGCTAGCAATAGTCACCCAACTTGGTTTCGCTTTTGAATTACGTAAGTGAATTAACATTTAGTCGTATTAAATATATGTAGTACTATTACTTTTGTTATAGCTTTTTGGGGCAGCTGCACTATTGAGGATGAAAAATGTCATCGGCAATATACAGAGAAATTCTTCGAAATGTACGGCAAAGGAATACCCGAATTGGATGTTGCCACAATGGATCCCATGAACTTGGGTAACATAACAATCAATGGGAATTCTAATGAGAATTTCAATCTCAAACTAACGATGTACGATGTTAAGTTACACAACTATCCTGACGTCAAGTGCTTAGGTGTTAAAGGTTTAACCAAAGATACCTCGAAACCTATGAAGATTGTGATCAAAATCATTTCGCCCCATTTAATTATGCGAACCCATTGTAAAGTTAATGGTAAACTTCTGATATTTAGTGTTGAAGGTGATACCGATTTAAATATAGATATTTATAATCTGACCACTATTATGACTGCGATATGTGTACCCTACACAAAGGATGACGACAAAGTTTACATCAAAGTTACGGAACTTAAACCCAAGATAAAGATTGAAAGGTATACATATAAGTTTAAGACATTTTTGTAAAATAATTTAACTTACTTTTTTGTAGCTTGAAGGTGAAATTTAGCAACTCGACTTTATTCAATGGCGATGAGGTTTTCATGAATACATTTGCCGACACAATCAACGACAACTGGAAGGTGCTGAGCGATGAGATATCACCACATTTGGAGGAATCTAATTCGAGAATCAGTATAGATATATTAAATAAGATTTTGGCTACAAAGTCCTATGATCATTTCTTTAAAGAGGAATAGTTTAATAAACGACTGACCACCGAAGGAGAAATAGATTTGTGCTTAATTGTTTTTTTACGTAACACTTTTCGCTGTTAAGACAAATTGGGCTGTTAAGTCATTGGAGAAGTCATAGACGATTAGCTTACTTCGCACTGTTGTTGACAACGGAAGGGAAAGTGATACGTGAATAAACAAATGTATTTATGACTCGTAAATAAATAATGCCAGAAATTATAGCAGTGATAGGATGGCATAGTTGTTAGAACACGTGACTACCATGTGGGAGATCCGTGGTTCGATTCCCTGTTCCAGTCATCTATATATTTTTTTCATTGCCGGCCCCCTCGACGTTATCGACAGCAAATTCGCACTATAAGTGTCGAGTTAATCGGCATGTCTCGTAAATGGCTTCTGAAACAGTGACGTCCGTATTCGTCGATAAACAAGTAGGTGCCGTTTGTTGTGAATCTAAAATAGAAACCGTGCTAATTCACAACAACGCGAGAAGCTATCTCATACCTCATTCATGGGGGGTAAAGGGAAATTAAGTTTTGTTGACTGTTGATGTTTTCAGTCGTCAAGAAACTGTCAGGAAGAGTAGGTCCGGCTATAATATATTTGCTTTAATGATCGAAAAGTTTACCAATTTTGAACATAATAAGAAGAAAGAGAAGAAAGAGGCTTATCAAGCGATATAATGACATAGCCGCCTATCGAGGAACTAAAATATAACTGTGACAGATACACTAATCGTAGCTATGTACCCTATAGCCCAAAACCTTGAATAAGCAGGTGAGGCTATTCTGAAAGATTTTCAGTAAATAATAATATTATGCAAATATTAGGACCCACCATTATTGAAAGTAGGGATGTAACGAATGTGCTTTAGCGAATGCGAATGCGAAAGCGAATATTGGAATATTTTTTTTTGCGAAAGCGAATGCGAATGCGAATACTTATTTTTGGTTTTTGCGAATGCGAATGCGAAAGCAAATATTCCAAAATTGTTTAGCGAATGTCAAAAAATGGTTTACGTAAACGAATAATTTAGTTTCATTCCTAATGTTTGCCTTTTCAAATAAAAATATGTCTTCCAGTTAAGTAATTAAACATAAAATATTTATTTCAAAGTAAAACAAAAATATAGGCGTAGCTAAGAACTGGCGTGCCAAAGGTACTATTATAACTTTTGGTATTTCGAGCTGTTTCGTTTCCACCACAATACAGGATCTTCTGAAATATGAATTTTTTTCCTTTATTGTATTCAGCATACAATTTTTTTTTTCATGAGAGACTGAAAACGTAACCACTTGCATGTCGGCCTCAGTCTCATTATTACTTGTATTAAAGAAATTTTTTTGCGAATGCGAAAGCGAATGCGAATATTGAAATATATATTTATACGAATGCGAATGCGAAAGCGAATGTACAAAATGATGCGAATAATTCGCATTCGCATATGCGAATGCGAACGTTCGTTACATCCCTAATTGAAAGAGAGGATGATCGCAGTTACTGAAGTTCTACACAACGGCTCACTCTCCTTACACAAAACCTCAAACATGAAGAAAAGATAAAACCAGTACAGAAATTTTAGTCAGATAAACCGACTGATAAATACCATCACCCAAGTCTTGTTTAAATCTTGAGTTATTGAAATTAACCGATATGTAATTAAAACCAGTTAGAAAGTTTCAGCCGGGCAACCCGACTTACATATACCCTTACCCTCAGTAAAACAAATAGTTTTCTATTATATTGATATTATTATTCGATTTCTAAAGTGGGCGGAGTGTTACATTTGTATGGGAGGTACGAGAAGGGGTGTGTCTAGGCTTCCAGATTTATTCTCCTTTATCCTGTTATAGCTTTACTAAATTCAGAATTTGGGCACGATTGCTTTGGGTGTCTTGATATTATTACTCCATCCCTAAAGTGGGCGGAAAGGTACATTTGTATGGGAGGTTCCAGAAGGGGCGTGTCTAGACTAGGGTACGATCTCGTTGGGTGTATTGTTATTATTACTCGATTTCTAAGGTGGGCGGAATGATGTATTTGTAAGGGAGGTGCCAGAAGGGGCGGGGCCATGTAGCCCATTTGCAATACCGTAAGTAGTTTTGAGGAAATAATAACTCGTGCAAAATTTCAAAACATTTGGTTACGTCTTTCGAAAGCTATCGTGCGAACCAGCCGGACAGACCGACAGACAGACGGACATGGCTCAAACGACCTAAAAAGTCATGAATCGAATTTGGTTCAAAGAAACCTAGGGTCTAAAGTGACTCCTTCTATGTGTTACACTTTTGGGTCGTTTCAAATGATATAAACTCTCATCCCTAAGGGTGATGGTATAATGAGAACCCACCGAAATGTTGACGACCTCTGCAACCGTTAAAAGGACCATAATTTACGGACATGCACCTGGAATGTCCGAAATCTCTACAGAGAAGGTGCCTTTATCCAACTGGCGGATGTCCTTGACAAACACAAGGCTGACATGACCGTCATACAAGAAAAGCGATGGACGGGACAGAGATGCACACGTCGAAAGAACTGTAACACATTTTCTAGCTGCCACGCAGAAAGACACGAATTTGAATGTGGATTCATAGTCGGCAAGAGACTTCGACATCTGGTCTCGCGGTTTAACCCTGTAAGTGACCGAATAGCCACTATTCGCATCAAGGCGAAATATTTTTACATTACGCTAATTTGTGTACACACCCCGACGGAAGACAAATATGAGGAAATTAAAGAAATTGAGAAATCTGCACAGCAACACCGCCGAAAATGGATTCAGAGTGGTTACTTTCGCGTCGGCAAGAAACATGGTTGTGAGTGGAACCAGATTCCCGCATAAAGATATCCACAAGGCAACCTGCATATCCCCTGATCAAAATACATAAAACCAGATTGATCACGTGGTAATTAACGAAAGGCACGTCCCAAGCTTTATGGGCGTGTGTGTAATGCGCGGTGCAAAAATTGACTCGGATCACCACCTATGCAGTGCTAAAAACGCTCGTTACCAAACGCAAAGCAAGCTAGATATAACAAAACTGCATACCACCGAGATAGCCAATGCCTACTCCAACCAACTCTCTCAATTACTTCGAACCGACCCCACTAATTCTGATGTTCCCAACTCCCAGTGGCAGCATATTGCGAATTATATGTCCACTGCCGCAACGACCGGACTGGGTTATGAAAAACCATGCTCAGAAAAGCTCGGGTAAGAGGTAGAGGGATAGGACACCCTCTTTAGGCGGAAAAAGCGTCTATGGATTAAAAGTGAGAGCCAGCATACCGAAATGTACAGGGGTAGAGGTGAAGCCCGAAAGTTCTACCAAAAGGTAAAAAGCAAAGGTTTTGGATCATGCATCCCCACCTGCATGGATGGAGACGGAAATCTGGTCACTGACGTTAAGAGTGTGCTGCATATATGGAGGAAACACTTTCAATTTCTACTCGTTCCTGAAGGCAGCATAAGTGATTAAATCACATCAATCATCAACGATTGAGTAGACTGACCACCACCGAGACAAAACGAGATCAGCAGGGCAATTGAATGGCTTAAAAACAACAAAGCTGTGGTAGCCGATAGACTGCCGGCAAACCGGCGGCGATGAGCTGGAAACATGCATGTACCAGCTCATCAATACGATTTGGCTCAAGGAATGCATGGATGTACCAATCAGCCTTTTACTTATCGCATACAAGGTCCTGTCTAGTGTGGTAAGTGAAAGACAAAAGCCAATTTAGGCGAACCTGATTGGACCTTACCAGTGTGGCTTTAGACCTGGTAAATCCACGACCTACAAGGTATTCACACTACGACAAATCCTGGAGATGACCCAAGAAATGCAGATCGACAACAACCATATGTTTATCGACTGTAATGTTGCATTCGACAGCCCGATACGACAGAAGGTATTAGATGCTATGGCTTTGTTTGGATACGTCGAATGAATCATGAGCTGTACAACGACATCGTCGAAGTCATGCGCCTTCAAATAGACCGAATGCGCTGGCTTGGACACGCTGTACGAATGTGCGAAAATGCTCCGGCTCGAAAATTCTTTGGCAATAAACTCGATCAGAAGCGCAGGAGTGAGCGACGAAAACTTGGATGCATGGACCAGGTAAAAGAGCTGTTATCTAAGCTCGGTGGGACGAACTTTTTTCGGAGTGCAAAAGACCGAAGCGCTTGGAATACTTTTATACGTGCGGCTACTAAATGATAAATTTCTGTTGTTACTGCCATTAAAGAAGAAAAAGTACAATTTATAGTACTTAACAGTGCAATTTATTGTACCAAATATTAAAATTTATTGTACCAAAAAGTACAGTTGTTGTACCAAATAGTACTGGAGACCATGATTATTTTTATTGTATCAAAAATTGCTTTCATTGTATAAACTAGTTCTGCTATTATACCAAAAAGCAAGGACTACATTTTGTTGCTCCTCTGGGTACAAAAAGGACACCACTAGTTGTCTCTCTGTACTATCAAAATAAGAAAAGGCTTACCTCAAAACATTCAAATGATTTACTAAATTCATTGACATAGCAGGTAGTCTATATTGTTTTGAGAGCAGAGAGCTTATTGTGAGCGAGAAGTGATCTTAGCTTGGTTTTTAAATACAAAACATAAATAATGTACGTTTTGTTTCTTCCCGTATTAATGAAAAACTGTTATTTTGGTCGCAAATGTCTTACAAGCATTGATCACTGCAGTAAGTCACTTGTTGTCTTAATAAGCAAACGCATTTGTGCAGGTCTCTTAAATCTATCTCTAAACAATATTATAAAATTGGTAAGGAAATTACATTAATATCGATACATTAATTTATATACCTTCGTAAGTTATTTGGCAAATGTTCTTAAAATTTACCCACAAACCTGAATCCTTTCTTGTTAGTTTTACTGCACCATGCCATGCACTTTTTCCCTCTCTTCTGTCCAGAAAATTATCCAACTAGTATAACAATAAGACAAAACCGCAACAAACAATGACGTAATCGTAAAACAATACTAATTATGTGGCAGATACAATATCAGTGGGTGTCCATTCCATACACGCAATAATCCCTAATGCCTTATGACAATATCCTCTTGTTGCAACACACCCACATTGAGACCACCTCTTTTTTCGTTGTTTTCTGTCTAGTCTTTGTCTAAATCAATTCTTTTGAAAATCCGGATTTTCATTGGAAAAGCGCCATGTTGTCTTTGTGCTATCTGGTTATGTCCCTTTTCGTTCAGATGACGCACGCACTTGCTGCTGTGCTTGTTGTCAAAATGCGTTAAAATGTCCTTTTCGAAGGTGTGCTAATACCAATATGAAAGAAAAAATCGTCCTGTGCGCCTTCCTTCATACAAAACTGAGCACAATACCTTTGGTGTGAGTCCTTCGAGTTCTTTGTTTTTTTCGGTTTTGTATAATTGTCTCTTTTTCATATTTTATTGTTATCTAATTAGTCGCATGTCATATTGTTGTCCTGTAACTGAGTGCGGTTGATCCCTTTGTTCACGATACGGAGTGTTTGGTAACTCTCACGGTGGAAGCAAGTGCAATGAGTCTTTTCTTTTCGTATGACTGTGTCTCTTTATCGATTTTAATTTCTTTGTTTTAATCTTTTTAGCTGCATTTGCCCTTTTGTCAATGGATTTGTCCGGTTGTCAACGCCTTTATGTGGTTTTTTAAATTTATGACAGTTTATCGTTTCTTTTTTTGAATTAGTTATGATTGCTAAACTCCATTGTGAGTTCTGTTTAACAAAGATAAGTGTAAAGATTTAGTCTTTTGTTGAAACTGCTAATATAGTGCGTCAATCTTACGCAAATTGTGTAGGTTACTATATTGTTTGACTGAGTAAATTACACTGAGTAAGAAATCAGGGGTGACTTGTACTTATTCCAAAATAATATTTGAAAATTAAAAACAAATGTTTTAAACAATAATAAATTGTTTATCCTTGTAAGAAATTTGCTTTTTTATTTGCGGTTACATTGATACACAACTAAAATTTACTGAAACGTTATAATAAATACGAAAAATTTTGGGTCGTCCGTTTCCGCGCCGTTCTACATTACTTCGATGCAAAAAACTTTTCGAGCTGATGTGGTTTCACTCATTTGCACATAATATGCCATACAACATACTCGCTATATTTGGAAACGCTTGACCACCTCGATGTCTTTCTACAGCTCATGATTCTATAATACTCTAAATAAATAGTTTTCTTTTCAAGATTACACAAACACATTCATCAGCTTGTCATTATCCAGGGTTATGTGCGTAGGCCAGGAGAACAGTAGAACAAGTGTCTAGTAAAGTTGGTTTTTTGTTTACGACGTAACTGATGTAGATAAAATCCTCTATCAGACTATATCCCTGTATGGCCCATATGGTACAATTTAGTGTTTACCCGCGTATTATCAGCTTCGGTGAGAGTAAGTGCTTGGTCCCGAGGAAATTGCATCGCCTTTCTCTAGCACGTGACATATTACTCTCAGATTTCAATCAGCGGCAATGTGCTAAATTGTTCTGCAATGAGCTGGTAACATGCTGTGCTGACCCTACCAGTACCTCCTATACAAATTAGCCATTTTACGAAAATTAATATTTTCCCAAAACTTTCTGAAAGAAACTCCACAAATCGTTGTTAAGAGTTTTCTTTCAAAATTTTGTATTCATAGGTAGGTTAGGGTAATTTGGCATCCGTGCTCAACACAGCTCACATGGGCCTAAGTATGAGTCCCGTTGCAATACCATTTTAAAATTTTCGCACCAAATATTCCTATTCTGTTTGATCAACGTCGCTATCAAGCCATTTCGATGCTCTGATGAAGGCATGGATGTTCCTTAGGGCAGTGACATAGAAAATGCTCCGTGGTCTTCTCTTCATTCTCATCATTGCAGCTGCTACAAAAGTCGTTGTAGGGAAGTTTCAACCTCATACAGCTATGATGTTTCCAGGTAGACTCTGGACAGATTCATCACAAATCGTGTTCGCAGTAAATCCATTATGGGCCAAATTTGTTTAGTCGCAGTGCAAGTGGGCTCACTCACTCATCTCTCCTTAGCAATGAGGTTCAGTTTCTTCACAATTAGCTTTTTCCTCATTGTGAGAGGGACACCAATGTGACCGTAAACTTTGCCCGGGTTGTGGTGTTCCTTGCCAATGTATCGGCTCTTTGGTTACCATATATGTCTCCATGTCCTGGAACCCATGTGAGGGTAACCATTGAATGTTTCGCTATCTTCTCAAGAGACGGCCGGCATCCTCGAACATTTCTCGAAGTGGTGTACACGTTCTCCAGACAGGATCAAAGACAGGTTCTGGTATGGTGTCATCCGTGTTACAGCTCAGATTGATAAGGTCTAGATTTTTGACATGGCCATAGTTCCTGTGCATCCATGCTTTTGTGGCGTCTAAACGCATTACGGTGTTCGCTGCTATTATCCTCGCCTCAATGTCCTGGGTAACCAGTTTAAGATCGTAAACAGTGCCTTAGTTGGAGTAGTTCTAAGTGCCCCTGTTATTATAATTGGCAGCAGTCTCATAATGCGTTCGAATTTCAATCTTTGGGATGCTCTATCTAGTGCCGCGCACTAGACTGCCGATCCGTAGAATAAGATGGGTATAATAACAAAGTAGTTCACGTTTTTGGGACCAATTCCCCAACTGAGGCCGATTAACCTTTTGCTAGTCTTGGCCTGAGTGTTCGGATTCCAATTCTGTTTACAGTCTAACATTAGCCCGAAGTATTTGGCACTATCAGAGAGTGTAAGTGCGACTCCATTTAATCTAGGTTTGGCAAATTGAAGAATTTTATGCCTTCGCGTGAATAGCACGAGTTTTTGTTTTACTTGGGCTTACGTCCAGTCCACAATTATAACACCATTTTAGCAGAAGCTCAGATAGTAGCTTAGGATCCTTGCCGGTAACTTTTAGTACCACGTCATTTGCTAATGCTGCAGCTGTGCAGCACATTCTTTCCATCGTCCTCAGGAAAGTGTTGATGTTGAGACCCCGTAGTACTGGAGAGAGTCTTTCTCCTTGTGGAGTACCGCGAACCACCACCTTGAAAATATTAGGCACGCCCGGACTGAATCAAATGCGCCAAAAATTTTACTAGTTTATAAACTAAGAAGATGACCAAGTAGTTAATCTCCAGTCGGTCCATTGAGTCAATTACACATACAGGGTTGACATTATTAAAAGCCCCCTCATCCAGGAAGGCGGCAAGTGCATATTCCTTGTAGGTCAGGGATCTTTCAATAAGACTGGCTATCGAATGTTAATCAGTTTTTGTGGATTTACTATTAATGTAGGCATACGTAGCCTTGGATAGGACTGCCGGTTTAAAAGATGATCTGATATATACATCAGTTATTCTCTCCATTGTTTTAAGTAAGAAGGAAGATAGGCTAATTGGTCTAAAAATCCTTGGATTTAGTATGGGATGCCCTACCCCGTTAAAGGATAAATACAATTTTGTAAATTGCCCATCTCGTTGGAATGTGCGACAGCTTCAGATAGGCTTTGAAGGTTGTCAGAAAAAGCTTCGATGTTCTTTTGTAGATCCGCGGTAATAATTCTATCGGGTCCCGGAAAGAGTGAAAACTTTTTATAGTTCACTGAACACGATGTTCAGTAATCGGTTTGTCGGAAATATCAAAGTTGTAACTGACCGAGTTTTCCATAAACTGGTAATCACTTTCCCGACAACCTGGGAAGTGTGCTTCTATCAGTACCTCCAGGCTGTTTCGAGGTTGTTGGTTGTCCATTTCCCATCAGGTCTTTGTATATGCGATGGTATTGTTTGATTCTAGGATAAAATCTTACGTAGCTGACTTGTTTCCGAAGAGCTTTCTACATTTCTGCAGAATTTTCTCCATGACTGTCTTTTGACCTTTTTAATCAGGTTCTTGAAGCTGTTAACTGAGGCCAGTTGACGTCTCTTTTCGCCTTGTTGAACAGTTACCTGCATTCCTTGCGTTTTGTCGCAATCTCTGCATTCCACCAGTGCATATTGGTCGGATCTGTGAAAAATTTGGCCTGAATATGAAGGTAATTTCCAGAGGGCATAACACATGGTACTAAAGGGGTTTGTGGGGCCACTGATTTCAAATCTGGATTCAAATTTTGAATAAACAAAATGGCGGAAGGGACGGTTTTTTATTTGGGAGGTACCATAAGGGGTGTGACAAATAGTTATGTTTTCCGAAGTTTTGCCTCCCGTCAGCCAATCTCTTCGACCAACAGTGCCGCCGCAGCCTGTAGTGCAAAAAAGCTAATTACCGCCCTCCACCCTGTATAACAAAGTTATGTTATAATTAAAGTTAATATATTTCACATAATTTTTGTAAGAAAATCCTTAAATCGTAGTCGTCTTCTTTTAATATTTTGTGTTCATATATGAAACTTAAAAACCCGTTACGTTTTTCCCTCCCATTAGAAATAATGATATCTTTTGATATTTTCGTGCGAATTTTTCCTTACTTCTCAGATGGTACAGTTAAAGATGCATTCGATACTTCCATACTACATGACCAAATGCCATCAGTTACAAGTTCACCCGACTGAAATTTCTTTACTGGTTGTAATCAACAAAATGTTGTGGATGCTGATGTTTTTGGTGTTGCATATTTTGTAGCATTTCAAGTTACATCTTAAAATTTTTCCCCTGTGATACTAGATGATACGATTTGCCTTTTCATGTACTTATTGCCATTGTTTTCGCATCATATTTTCTTTTCATATTTCATCATTGTTTGCACAATGTGCGTAATTATTATCATACGTAAAAAAAATTACAAAATATCCTAAGGTCTCCTAAGGGATTTAATGGTCTTTGTGTGGTCTACTAATCCATGTTTAGTCCGTTTATGTCAGCTGTTTAAGAAAATGTAATCCAATAACATACAATTTTCGTTTACTACCTGAAATAACAGACATGTAGTTGTTGTTTGTTGCTATCGCATATTTTTACTGTGACCCCAATATAAGAGTAACACGATGACCTCGCATAAATGATAAAAACGGGCATGAATATGTCCTAGAGACAGACATTAATGCATATAAATAAATAAATTACATATCGTTAAATATATCTTCACAAATTTGTCGCCTTCGTTGCACCACATTTTTTCACGTGGATTGCTCTAATTATTTTCTTAAGCCCTGTAAACAACCCATTCAGTCCTGTTTATGATCATTGTAACGCGTTTGTGGCATCCTTTTTTTTTTTGTTGCTATTTAGTGAGTGAACATCTTTATTTTTATGATATGGGAAATTTCCTGATGCTCTAGTTTTTCGTGCATCAGCTTCCAGTTCCTACCTGTTTTTTTGAGCATCGTGCTCTATATTAAAACCATAGTCTGTCATAAAACAATAAAAACAAAAAACTATATTTTATTATTATTTTACAAGCGGCTATTAATGTGTCGATTCAGGAATACGCCATTAATATTATTAGTTTCCTTAACTGTAATACAACAACAATACAGTTTTTGTGTGCTTATGTATGTATCTGAATGGCTGAAGTATCAGTCACTTTAATATAGAAAGGGTTAATACAGTTTGCCTAGTTATTCATTGCTTTTATTTACTCTGCTCTAATTTTAAATGAGTGTCTTTATCTTTTAGTTCTCATTTTTTTTCAATGACAGATTTCGTCGTCCTTTTTACAGTTTTTTCCCTTTATGACAGTTTGCTTTGTATTTCGAATAATGTGTCACTTGATGTCATTTTACCTGCCATTTTTTGTGTACAGCGATGCTCCCATTGTTATTTAGCGCTGTCTCCGATTTCATTCAAAGAAATTGTCATAAATTGAATTGAACTAGTTTTTGGTAATTCTATATCAAATAAATGCAAATTAAAAATGGTTTTCGTGAAATTTCTTTGAAATAACCATCAGGTTTTGTACAAATACCAAATACTTTTGTCAACATAGTATGTACAGGAAATAAATGACAAAAGCTCAGGCAAAGTTAAGCCACATTGATGGAATGCAGATATTTCGGCAAAACGCAGGGAATGCAGGAAACTATTCAACGAGGCGAAAAGAGATGGCGAATGGTACTTATATAAGTCTTCAGTTAACAGTTTCAAGGACCTGATCAGAAGGGTTAAAAGGCAGTCATGGATAAAGTTCTGTAGTAATGTAGAAAGGAAACTAGTCGGCTACGTAAGATCTTATCCTCCAATCCAACATTACCATCGTACAAAAGAAGACCAGATGGTACATGGACCACTAACAGCCTCGAAACTCTGGAAGTGCTGAAGCAGGCACACTTCTCAGGTTGTCGGGAAAGTTACTACCGGTTTATGGAAAAATCCCCAGGACCCGATGGAATAATTGATTCATATACAAGAACATGTCTTTAACCGGAAGTCCTATCCAAGGCTCAGCATACCTACAGGAGGGGTAAATACACGGAAACTGCTTTACATTCGATAACCAGCCTCATTGAAAGATCTCTGAAATACAAGGAATACGCTCTCGCTGCCTTCCTGGATATTGAGAGAGCTTTTAATAATGTCAAATCTGAATCTGTAATTGAGTCAACGGAACAACTGGAGATTAACCTAGTGGTCCTCGCCTTAGTTTATACACTACTAAAATTTATGCGCATTGGATCCAATCTGGCGAATCAAGGTGGCGGTTCGCGGTACTCTACAAGGAGGAGTACTCTTTCCACTACTATGGAATCTCAACATCAATACTCTCCTAAGGACGCTGGAACCGTCATATGCACAACCGTCGCATATGGCGATGACGTGGCACTAATGGTCACCTGCAAGGATCCTAATCTACTCTCTGAGCTTCTGGAATCTGCGCTGAAATTTCTTACAAAATGGTGTCACGACTGTGGACTGGGTATAAACCCGAGTAAAACGGAACTAGTGTCATTCACACGGAGAAACAAAATTCCTCAATTTTCCAAACCCGGATTAAATGGAGTCGCACTTACACTATCTGATAGTGCCAAATACCTTGGGCTAATATTGGACAGTAAACTGAATTGGAATCTGAACAGTCAGACCAGGATTACCAAAGCGGCAATTGTCCTATAGTGCTGCAAAAGGGTAATCGGCCTCGATTGGGGAGTTAGCCACAAAAATGTGAAATGGTTTAAACCCATCTTATCCTACGGATGCAGTCTGGTGGCCGGCCTTAGATAGAGCGTCCCAAAGGCTGAAATTCGAAAGTACAGTCGAAACTCTCTATAACGAACTCCTATATAACGAAATTTTTTTTATTGCGAAGCAATTATAAGAACACTGTGTTTTGGGGCTAGTTTGAGTGTATTATAATCTCTATATAACGAATTTCCCTATAGCGAATATTTCATTATAACGAAGCATTTTTGCGACCGTAACTTCAAAAGTGAAGCGTTTTCAATCTCCATCCGAAACTGATCAGTTCCGGATCCGACAAAACGGAATCCGTACCGCCGGATCCGAATCTGATCAGTTCCGGGTCCGACAAAACGGAATCCGCGCAGTCGGATCCGAAACTGATCAGTTCCGATACTGATCCGCATGGCACACTGGGTTATGGGTATTGTTATTGTTGCTTTCGCAAAGCACAAGCAAAATTGAAAGTGTATTTTGGGGAACCACCGAACTATGCAAGTGACAACTGAAATCATTACCATCCCTCACATTTCTTGCAGTCGCTAACAGTTTGCCTTCGCATATCGCGATCTGTAGTGTGTTAACTTCTCTAAATGTATCAGAAAATTATATAGAGGAAGAAAACTGGAAAAATGAACTTCAAACCAAAATACCTGACTACTACAAATAAAAAATTTAAAAGGAACAAAATTGTTTTTCTTTTCTATATAGCGAATTTTCTTTATAGCGAAGTAAATATCCAGTCCCTTGGAATTCGTTATAGAGAGTTTCGACTGTATTATGAGACTGGTGACAATCATGATAACAGGAGCATTAAGAACAATTCCAACTATGGCACTGTTTACGATCCTAAACTGGTTACTCCCGGATATTGAGGCAAGGAAAATAGCAGCGGACTATGGCCATGCCAAAATTCCGGACCTAATCAATGTGTTTTCTATCCGATCATACCACTGCAGCAGAGTTTAGGCCACATTAGCGGTCATTAGAATAGCTGTAGAGAAAATTCAGTATCGTGGGATATTGGGCGGCAATCTTCATATTCTTACTGATAGTAAATTGGATACCAGATCCATGAAGAACGTGTAACCCACTTCGAAAATTTTTTACCTTTACATGGGTTTAAGGACATGGGGAAATATATGGTAACCAAAGGGCCGATACATTGGCAACTGCCGCCGCAACCGTGTACTCGCCGAAGTATACGGTCTCATTGGGAGCCCTCTCACAAGGGGGAAACAGCTAATTGCGGGGTAACTGTACCTCACTGCTAATGAGGGATGATTGAGAGAGACCACTTGCACGGCGACCAAACAAATTTGGCCTACAATATATATACAGAGGACACGATTTGTGCTAAACCTGTCCAGAGCGCACCTGAGGAACATTATAGCTGTAATAACCGGTCACTGGCCAGTTGGTAAGCACGCTAAGAGGTTGAAACTATCCTAGAACGATTTTTGCAGAAGCTGCAATGATGAGGAAGAAGAAGAGACTACGGAGCATCTTCTATAACGCTGCCCTGCTTTTGGTGACCTGAGATATGAAAAGTTCAGTCATCGGACACTTCTAGACAAGACCTGTCTATCAGGAGGTGGTTTGCGGAACATCCATGCCTTCATCAGAGCATCGAAATGGCTTGATAGCGACGTTGACCGAACAGAATAGCAATATTTAGTGCGAAAATTTTAAAATGGCATCACAACGGGACATACTAGGACCCAAGTGAGCTGTGTTGAACGCGGCTGCCGAATTAACCTTATTTAACCTGTGATTTACACAAATATCTCATTTGCTTTAAAATATGTTTACCATTTCAATTAACATATAATTTTTACTGTGTATAAATTTTACTAAAATTTAGTATATCTATGTGCGTGTACGAAAAACTTTAGTCTAAATGTTATGAAAGTTAACTTATGCTTTAAAAGGATCAAAACAACAAATTTTCGGCCTCCAGCAAATCATGTCTGGGTGATGCCAAAAACACTTTCTTCATTTTGCAAATAATAACGAAAATTCCACAAACAATTTACAACCATTTACAGTCTTTGTTCTTCTTAAGTATTACAGATAACATGAACGTAATCAATATAAAATGTTTAAATACGATGTTATAGCTAACAACAAAAGCTTTAAGAGCTTAAAGTCTGTATGTCTGTGTCTGCTCAAGAACTCGTGTGAAAAATCACAAAAACAACTATGTACAATAGAAAAACTGGTTGGAAAATTCTAATGAAACTAAAGAGCTGAAATAGCAATGAGTTATGTACATAACTGCATATACATATACTGTTTGGGTATGTAAATGGACGTACAGTGTATATAACTTATGTACACATTCGTGATGAATCTTACATTACGGGGCTTTTCTGCTTCTGTTTTCGTGTATGCGAATATCTCTACGTATATGCACGAAAATGTACTGTTGATACCTATATGCAAGTATATAGTTTAAGTATACACAACAACGTCTGTTGAAGCCAATAAACTCTTTGAATATATTTTACGATTTAAGCGGCAAGCATCATACAAGTAGAGCAACAGCAATAATAATCCCAAATAAATTCCGCAGACAACCTTGCACCAAGGTAATGAGCCAGCTCACAAAAGAGTAGAACTTTTGAGGTATTGCACAATTCAGTGGCCTCCATTATCTGGAGCCGTCAGACAAATGAATCTTCACAATGTCTGAAAGCAATCGAATGAGATTCATATAAATTAATAACGATTGCAGATATTCCAGAAATTTGAAATATTATTCATAGTTTTATGGAATTGTTGTAGGAATAAATGAGTTTACTTGAACCATTAGCCAACTGCTAAAGGTTATACACCTTCCCATAAGGGTTACGAATGTATTAACACCGTTCAATGTAATAAATGCAGTTTGAATACCACGAATGTAATCTCGAAAATTGCATAATAACTTACACCCAAACAGAAAGCACATTTGGTTCATTCATTTCAACATAATTTTCAACATTTCCCATGAATTTTTTTTCCAAATTTTGAAATCCTTGTCAATATTTAAAACGTGAATGTTTGTCTGTTTGTGCCTCATTCACGTTTAAGCGATTGAACCGATTTCAATGAAATTTCTTAGTCAGTTAGTCTACTATATGAAAATTACTAAATACTACTAATTTTTTTTTTTAAGCTTCTGGCGTTTTTATGAAGTAGCACTCATTTTATTTTTAGACTCAGAACAAATGGCACCTCCTTGTTTATAGAAGAATGTGCACATCAGCTGCTTGAGAAGCTATTACTAGATATGTCGTATACTGCGAAGTAGCTATCGACAACATCGGGGGAGCCGTCAACAGAAATCGAACCATGGATCTTCCGCATGTTCTAACATTCATGCCAGCTGAGGTACAAATGACAATGTAGACGATCAGTGGGCGGAGGGGCTTGGAAAAACTGTATTTAAGGCCTAAAGAGATACAATCCTATCCTATCCTATTAATATTATAAATGTGAATGTCTGTCTGTTTGTTTGTTTGTTGCTCAATCACGCCTAAACGGCTTAACCGATTTCAATAAAATTTGGAAGAAAGTTAATGTATGGCAAAACTTTTTTTCGAGCTAGGAAGATATAATTTGATACACAGATAGTACTCGACAACACGAATATGAATATGCAGACGAAATTTTATATTTGGACCCAATGGGCGGAGTGGGCGCTAGTTTAGAGCTAGAGAGATGAAATTTGATACCCAAATAGTACTCGACAACACGAATATGAATATGCAGACGAAATTTTAGTTTTTGAACTAATGGCGCAGTGGGCGTAGCAAAATTTTTTTAGAGCTAGAGAGATAAAATTTGATACCCTGATAGTACTCGACAACGCGAATATGAATATGCAGACGAAATTTTAATTTTTGACCTAATGGGCGGAGTGGGCGTCGCAAAACTTTTTTAGAGCTAGAGAGATACAATTAGATACCCAGATAGTACTGGACAACGCGAATATGAATATGCAGACGAAATTTTATTTTTGGATACAATGGGCTTAGTGGGCGTGGAAATACATTATTTTAGAGCTAGAGATACAATCTGATACACATATAGTGCTCGGCAACATGAATATGAATATCCAGACAGAATTTTAATTTTGGGTCAATAGGCGGAGGGGGTGTGGAAAAACTGTATTTTAACCCTAGAGAAATCAAATTTGGTACATAGATAATACTCGGCTACACGAATATGAATATGCTGACGAAATTTAAATTTAGTATCAGTTGGCGGAGAGGGCGTGACCAAACGGTATTTTAGCTCCACAGAAATAAAATTCGGTATACAAATAGTACTCGACAATACGAATATGAATATACAGACGGAATTTAAATATTCGATCATTGAGAGAGTGGGCGAAGGGGGCGTGGCAAAACAGTATTTTAGTCCTCGAGAGATAAAATTTAATACACAGATAGCATTCGACAACACGAATATAAATATGCAAGAAAATTTTGAATTTTGGGTCAGTAGGAGGAGTGGACGTGGCAAAACTGTATTTAAGCCCTAGAGAGATAAAATTTAGCACGCAGATAGTACACTACAACACGAATATGAATATGTAGACGATATTTTAATTTTCCATTATTGTGAGAAGGGGGCGTGGCAAAACTGTATTTTAGTCCTAGAGATATAAAATGAAATATATAGGTAGTATTCGACTACACGCATATAAATAAACAAACGAAATTAATATTTTGGATCGGTAGGCGGAGAGGGAGTGGAAAACTGTATTTTATTCCTAGAGACACCTAGTTTGTACACGACAACCCGAATATGAATATGTAGATGGCATTTTGGACCAGTGGGCGGAGGGAGCGTGACAAAACTGTTTTAGCCCTAGAGCGATAATATTTGATATACAGATAATAAAAATTTATTAAGTGTACTAAAAGTACATTTATTGTACCAAAAAGTACAATTTAGTGTACCAAAAAGTGCTTTTATTGTACAAAAAAGTACAATTATTGTTAAAAAAAAACATTTAAGGTATCAAAGAGTACTTTATTGGTACCAAAAAGTAGATTTTATTGTATTGAAAGATAATTTTATTGTGCACAAAAAGAATAATTAATTTTATCACAGAGTACCTTAATTGTACCAAAAAATACTTTAAATTTACTAATAACACAATGCAACAAATTTTTGATCCCGGCTTCTAAATAGTTGATCCTTATGTAAAATTTCATGCTGAATTCAAATCTGCTCTCAGATATTTGGAAAGTAGAACAGTTTTTGAGATATGGTCAAATAGGTAGGTCTACTAAAATGCCATTTTATCTGGTTTTTGTCCACCGATGTCACCGAACTGTGACGAAAATAAAAGATAATAAAATTATTTCTTAAAAAAACAATAGTTGTTTAAAATCTAATTACAAATGACGAAGTTATGGCACTTAAAAGTTGGATTTTTGTTAAAATTTTGATGATTTTTCAAGTTTTCGATGCCTTTAATTAAGTTTGTTTCCGTGTTTCCGTAAAAATTGCTCCGGTTTCAAACTTTTGCGTGATAGAATAATATGTTACAAAAATTTTTTGCCCTTGGTCATCAAAATCGGAAATAAAATACTTCCGCATTTGCAGCATTTGGGGAAATAACCCAATTTTTTTTAGATATTCCTATGTGACTTGTTTAACAAAAAATGTAGAGTTATTTTTCGGAAAGCAAGCAAAACAACAATTACTACTACTCTCAAGAAGAGGTATGTGTACTTAATTATGAATGTAGCGTTTATTTTTCAACCGATTTTGATGACCAAGGGCAACAAATTTTTGTAACATATTATTCTTTCATGTAATGGTCTGAAACCGGAGCAAATTTTACGGAAACACGGAAAAAAACTTAATTAAAGGCAGCGAAAACTTGAAAAATCATTAAAATTTTTACAAAAATCTAACTTTAAAGTGCCATAACTTCGTAATTTATGATTGGATTTTAATCAACTATCATTTTGTTAATAAATAATTTTATTATCTTTTATTTTCGTCACAGTTCGGTGACATCGGTGAACAAAAACCAGAGAAAATTAAATTTTAGTAGAGCTACCATTTTTCAAAACACTAAAAATGGAAATTTGACCATATCTCAAAAACTGTTCTACTTTCCACATATCTGAGAGCAGATTTGAATTCAGCGTGGAATTTTACATTAAAATATATTATTAAATGTCCCGGATACAGAAACTTTTGAAATTTTGTGACATAGTGTAATTACTATTATTGCACCAAAAAGTTTTTTAATTGTGGCAAAAATTATGTTTACTGTACCAAAAAGTACTTTTATTTCTGTCAAAAAGTACTGTTATTGAAGCAAAGAGCAAGAATTGAAGAATTGTGTCAGTCAATCTTATGGATTATTTACACTGCGTCAATTTATTTTGTCAAAAATATTGGCAATATGTCGTCAGAAAAAGTTTGTCGAAAAAATTTAAAGGGAAATACTGACAATGATATCAGTACTATAAATGAGCCATGAATATTAGAGATGGGCACTCGGCACGTGATTGGCGTGAATCACGTGAATCACGCGTGATTCACGCGTGAATGTGAGTAAGTTGGAAATTTGCTCACGTGAGCGTGCATGAACGTGAGCATCAAAAATATCTTCGTGCATGAGCGTGCGTGAGTGCATACTTTGCGTGAATCACGCTACTCACGCTAATCACGCAAAGCAAAAAAATGCACTTAACACAGAACTGGTTATTTGCATTTGTCATTACATTGATAAAGATTTCAATTTTTATGTGAATGTTTTAGGAAATCGTGACTTTATTCTTTGTAATATTATAATATAAAATAATATATAATAAAATATAATAATATATTATAATAATATTACAATATATAATGTTTAATAATATTTGTATAGTAAAAATAATATATATAATAACAATATGTTACAGTCATTTGGAACTTGAGGAGTGACCTAGTGCATGTTGTTGGTCTGGTCGAGTACATGACCCTATATACCAAAGTTTAATTACGCCCCCAATATCTTGACTTACTCTCTTATTAATTTTTTCCATGAATGCTGCAACGACATGGCCGATAAATATAGTGAAAGGTCCCACTAAGGTTTTCTAACTTTAGAAAAGCGTTACGAAGTAAAATAAATGCCTACTATGCTCGCTGACTGCTGCTTGTATATTTTAGAAGACTGCAAGGATATTTAGCAGAAAATAAAGAAATAACATTATTAACTAATAGAAAATACATATTTGTTCTTCTTATTTTACATGTATTAAGCTCTTCAAGTATCGGTTATTGTCTTTAAAAAAAAAATGTTGGATCTAATAAGGTTTTCATAACATATATGCAAAATGAATTTTAATGCAACATAAGGAAAGGAGAAAAAAAATTCAAATTACTAAAAAACTGTGCCTGATGAAAAAAATCTGATAACATATTTGAAATCAAGATATTTATAACTATAGGAATCACAATTCAGATACCCAAAAAAATGGAAAATATTTTCTTTATTTTATTAAGATAGCTTTAATAGATTTTAACTTTTTAAAATCCTTTCAAAGATTGCTCAAAGTCCACCAATTTGCTCAGAAGAAATGTGTAAACCAAAAGTCATAACTAAATTTAAAACATCTATCCCATGCAGTTCGGCTGCAAGTGAATAGGGTATTTTCTACTTCAGAAAAAATATTAGAAGAAAAAAAGTCGTTTAAGTGAAGAAAATGTTGCTAAAAATTTCATTTTTACACAAAAATTCTTATATATTTTATTTTGATGTTATGTATTCATAAGTTCTTTAATTTTTTTATTTCCATATTAGACTATAATATTTTTAAAACTTAAAATGTATTATATAACAGAACATAACACAGTGCAACAGTGAAAAAAACAAGTCCTTGACAGTATAGGTTCGATTATACGATCGAAGGGTAATAATATGAGTTTTGCGCACAAATATTATAAAAAATGTATTCCAAAAATTTTACTTATTTCTGCATATTTTTTAATAAAATTGAGGAAGAAATTATTTTTTTTTACTTTTTGCAATATTACTTTGAAGGAGTCCAAATTTTTCACTAACAATGTTCGACAAATTTTAGCCACGGTAACGTTGAACGACTTTCGTGAACATATTATTACAATCCGATCCTTACCTAGTGATGGCAATAAAAAAAGAATAATCGATTAATTAATCATATGATTAATCTAAACGACAAATAATTAATCGTGATTAATTGGAAACAATTAATCGATTAATCGATAATTCGATATTTTCACCTAAAATTAAAAATTATCATAAATAAACCAGTAAGAAAGTTTCAGTCGGGCAACCCGACTTACATACACCATCACCCCCAGTAAAACAAAACAATTTCTGTTATATTGTTATTATTACCCGATTTCTAAAGTGGGCGGAGTGGTACATTTGTATGGGAGGTACCAGAAGAGGCGTGTCTAGACTTCCAGTTTTTCTCGCGAAAACTGTATCCTGCTTGAACTTTACTAAATACAGAATTTGGGCACGATCGCGTTAGTTCTATTAATAATATTAATCGATTCCTAAAGTGGGCGGTACCAGATCAGTATGGGGCGTACCAGAAGGGGCGTGACTAAATTTTCAGTTTTTTTTTCTCAAAAACTGTATCCTGCTATAGATTTACTAAATAAAGAATTAGGGTACGATCGCGTTGGATTTATTGATATTAGAGGTGGGCGTGATTCACAAATACAGTGTGTTCACGATGGAATCACGTGGAATCACATGTGAATGTGCAAAATTAAAAAATTTTCACACGTGAGTGTGAGTGAATGTGCAACAGCCTCTGCGTGAGCGTGAGTGAGTGTGAAAATGTTGTTCGTGAACGTGTTCACAAGAATTCACGACAAATAATATATTTGTTTTACTCTAATTCAGATTTTTTTGGCAACACTATTTTTATGATTAGTCTGGTAACCCTTACACAGCAGCCACACATGAGTTGATTAGTCGATGGTGGTGTAATGGGTAGCGTGCGCGAGTGTTATTCATTAGATTGTGGGTTCGAATCCCGGTCAGACCACTTTACATTTCTTTCGACGACGGTCACCTAGCTTAGTGCCGGCGACACTATCGAGTTAGCCATGAAAAAGCTTCTCAATTCCGTTCGGAACCGGTGTAAAACTGTAGGTCCCAATCAGTGTGTCTAAAAAATAGAAAGCGCACAGCTTATTGATTGCGAGAAGCTCTCCCCTATCCCTCCATGGGATGTAATGGGAAAAAATTTGTATTTTATTTGTAGTTACTTAAATAACAGACTTCCGATAATTTTGCCACGTTTTGCTTTCAATAGCATTATTTGTCAGTTGGAATTTTATATTTTCTCTATTTTCTGCTTTTTTTTCTTGTCGTGAATTTTCGTGAATATTCGTGAATACGTGAATGTGAAAAAATATCTTCGTGAGCTTTCGTGAAAGTTCAAAAATGGTTCGTGATCACACGTGATTGTGAAAAATTAAAAAATTTTCACACGTGAGTGTGAGTGAATGTACAACAACATGTTCGTGAGTGTGCGTGAGTGTGCAAAAATGTATTCACGAATCCCACCTCTAATTGATATTACTACTCCATATCTAAAGTGGGCGGAAAAGTACATTTGTATTTGAGGTACCACAAGGGGCATGGCTAGACTTCCAATATTTTTTCCAAAACTTTATCATGTTATAACTTAACAAAATACATAAATTGGGCACGATCGTGTCGAGTATATTGATATTATAACTCCATCTCTAAAGTGGGCGGAGTGGTACATTTGCATGGGAGGTTCCAGATGGGGCGTGTCTAGACTTCCAGATTTTTTCTCCAAAACTTTATCCTACTTGAACTTTACTAAATACAGAATGTGGGCACGATCGCGTTAGTTCTATTAATAATGTTAATAGATTTCTAATGTGGGCGGTACCAGATGTGTATGGGAGGTACCAGATGGGGCGTGAACAGACTTCCAGTTTTTTTTCTCAAAAACTGTATCCTGCTATAAAATAAAAAATTTGGGTACGATCGCCTAGGATTTATTGATATTACTACTCCATATCTAAAGTGGGCGGAAAGTACATTTGTATGGGATGTACCAGAAGGGGTGTGGCTAGACTTCCAATATTTTTTCCAAAACTTTATCCTGTTATAACTTAACAAAATGCATAATTTGGGCACGATCGTGTTGAGTGTATTGATATTATAACTCCATCTCTAAAATAGGCGGAGTTGTACATTTGTATGGGAGGTACCAGAAGGGGCGGGGCTAGACTTTAAAATTTTTTTCCAAAACTTTATCCTGCTATAGCATTACTAAATATAGAATTTGGGAATGATTGAGTTCGATGTATTGATATTATTACTCGATTTCTAAAGTGGGCGGAATTGTACATTTGTATGGAAGGTACCAGAAGGGGCGTGGCCATGTAGCCCATTTTCAATACCGCAATACCGTATTTTTAGGGAAATATTAACTCGTGCAAAATTTCAAAACATTTGGTTGCGTCTTTCGAAAGTTATCGTGCGAACCAGCCGGACAGCAGACAGACAGACGGACATGGCTCAAACGACTAATAAAAGTCATGAATCGAATTTGGTTCAAAGAAACATAGGGTCTTAAGTCACTCCTTCTATGTGTTACACTTTTGGGTCGTATCAAATGATATATACCCTCATCCCTAAGGTATAATAATTTAATTAATTACAATATTTTCTGTTTATTCAATTTAATAAAAAAGAATTTATTTGTTTAGTACAGAATTTAAAAATAGGAGCTTTGATAGCCGTTTCGTGGTTAATCTGTTCCGTTTAACCGTTACTATTGCACCCGCTTTGGAAAAAAGCCGCTCTGATGGTACAGTTGTACGAATCAAAAAGCTATATTTTTGTGCAAGAGAGTACAGCTTAGGGTAGACCTATTTCATTTCTTCCCATGCGTCTGTTACATTGCGCTTTAATTCTAGTACTGGAGCATTGACAAAGAAGCTTAGTACATCTTGAGGAAGTGTTGAGTCATTGTCCTTCCATCTTCGCCCATAAATAAAATTCAGCATCAGCATCCCCAGCAGAAGACGTTTCACTGCCGCTCTAAATGCTGTTAATAATAGAGTTCTAAGTCTTTCGTCGTCAGACTTCAAAGCTCAATGAATACATTTGGCGGCTGGCGACGAATCTTTTTTGTTCCTGGATATGTATCGATTATTATTTGGAATAATCGGTTAATGCAATTAATCGAAGGAGAATTCACGATACAATTAAATCGTTAATTGAAAGAAAATAATCGATTATTAACAATTTTTCGATTAATCGTGCCATCACTATCCTTACCCTTAATTGCTCATAAAGACTACTATGAGACCGGTTTTTCGTACCTTTCCGCACATATAAGGCAGTAATGTGGTTGAATATCAAAAGATTTCAAATTTCTCAGTGGATTTGGAAAAAAGAGACTATTGTCTTTCCATCGATATATATATTTATATTGGTGTCTCGTTATATCGTTCTGTTTTGCCTCGAAATTGCAAATTTTTTTTTAACAATTTTTAGTTTGAAGAAGTTTGTAGCAACTATTTTCTAAGGACACCCTAATGTTTACTATTTTATTCACAAAATACATGCTTTCGTGAGTGAAACGCATACCTGTTTGTCAAAATCGGTTACCAAATAGTTAAGTTATTCATCGAGAATCTTTTGGGGTCCATTAAAAAAAATGGTCAACAATTTCGCCAAACTGAGTATATGGTTTTATTTCCCTTCTATAGTCTAATCGAACCTATACTGTCAAGTTCTTGTATTTATTTTGCAAAAAGTCTTCATTTGTTGCATAGTGTAATTATAGAAACATAACAATAACATTTTTTTACTTTTTATTTGGCATGATTGTCGTGATTCACGCTCACGTGAACGTGCATGAGTACAAAATTTACTCACGTGAGCGTGCGTGAACGTGAGTAGCGAACAAATTTTTGAGCGTGAGTGTGCGTGATTGACAATTTCAATCACGTGAGCGTGCATGAACGTGAGTCAAATTTACTCACGTGCCCATCTCTAATGAATATATACATGTTTTTAGGGCTATATTAGGTAATATTTGTATACAGATAGTAATTGGTGCTATAGATATGAATTTGCTGACGTATGTTTTAATATAGGTTACGGGGACGTTGTTAGTTTGATCAGGTTAAGGAGTAACTTGGGATAACGAATAGTTTACAGAGCGTACAAGAACGACACTTAAGCTCAGCCCTTTAAGTAGGCATGCCAAATATATTATAGGTATTCGACAATTAAGCAATAGCGAAGCATTGCCGGGTCCACTAGTTTAATATATAAATATTGCTCGGCAATACAAATAAACATTTACAGAATATTTTTTTAATAGGTCAGTGGACGGAATGGTAGTGCCCAAACGGTATTTTAGCTCTAAAGAGATAGAATTTTTTACACAGATGGTACTCGGCGCAACAGATATGAATATGTAGACTAAATTGTCTTCCCCATCAGCGAGCGATTGGGGAAGTGGCAAACGAGATTTTCGGATTTAAGAGATACAATTTGCAATGGAGATAGTACTTAGCACAACAAATATTAAATTTTTGTTCTGCATAATATTTATTTTGGATCAGTGGATGAATTGGTTTTCACCATAGTAGTAATCTGCACTTAAGGTATGAATATGCAAATGAGCTTTTCATGATCGGTAAGTAGTCATAGAGGTACAACATTTTACACAATAAAACATTGTTGGTTTGACCAGGATAAGGAGTTACTTGGGGTAACGAATTTTTTAAATTTTTTTGCCATAATGGTACAAAACTGTGACGTTGGGAATGCAACGTGAAAATTTAATCTGAAGCCAATAATTACACACAACCTTCATGTGGTGGTCACCTGGGCAACGTTGTTTTATGATATTTTGCAATCACCAGCAGCGGCAGATAGTGAGCAATAGTTGTGCTAGCCACCTCGCCTTCAATGCTGTAAGTGATCGAATAGCCACAATCCGTATCAAGGCGATATATTTCTACATCACGCTGATTTGTGCACATGCCACTATGCATGATAAAGACGGTGTCTGAAAACGGGTTTCGGCTGCGGCAAGGGTCATGGTAGCCAGGGCAACTTGACTATCTCCCGATCAAAGTACCAAAAATCGAATTGATCATTTGGTAATCGATGAAAGGCATGGGCGTGCGCGTGGTCCGGGTTTCCAACATTGACCCTGGTCATTGCCTGGTTGCAACAATGCAGAGCGAAAAATACACGAGATAGCCTCTGCCTAAGTACAACCAGCTTTCCCAAGTACTACGACAAAAGTCCCCTTCTTCTGACGTTCTGATGCACAGTGCTCATACCATGACTACCATCGCAACAACCATGTCTGGATATGAAAAACGGCGCTCAGACAAATCCTGGTAAGATGAAGAAGGTCGCATAGCATTTGAGGAACAGGATGCTGCTTACAGGGCAACGTTACAGCCAATTGTACTGCGGGCTCTTAGGGAACGGCACAAGGAGACAGTAAAAGAGGCCATAAACTTTTTTATCGAACATAACTTCAGATGAAGTAACGAGAGAACGAGGAGCAGAAAAAGAGCAGGACGAGGAAAGAGCACTATCGCGGTGGAAAAATAATTAAGCAGCCGGTGACGAATGGGGAATGGGGAATGGGACTTTGCTCAGAGGTGGAAAGTTACTGATTGTTACTCACTTGGGAGTGACCAGAATCGATTCCTTTGTGGCACTGTCCAAGCAGCTAACTACTTCCGGTCTTAGACCAAGTATTCCCCGGGCAATGACTTCAAAGCAACCGCTTAGAAGTTAGCTAAAGTTAGAAGGCATTACAACCATGTATCCTGAATGGTTAAAGAGACGTCTCAGGAAAGTAGGCTTGAACCGCTATAGCATGGTTGCATCGTGGGATTGGACGTGCAGATAGCAGCCGTATTACCAATCTAGGAGACGAAGGTTAGCAACCCACATCTTCCGAAAACTAAATTGCGAAAATCCATAGCGTCTGTTCGGCTTCCTGGTCAGCGTCTGCCTCAGAATGAGCGGCTGAAATGTTTCCTGGCAGTAGGAATAAAATGCAGAACCTGGTGGGCTGGGCTTGCCACCCGCCACCAGTATAATGGCAGTGAATAAAATGAGAAATAAGAGAAAAAGAAACCCCCAAAATGTTGACGACCACCGCAAACGTTTTAAGGACCATGATTTGAGAATATGCACTTGGAATGTTAGAACTCTTTACCGACCAGGTGCCTCTATTCAACTGGCGGATGTCCTCGAAGAGTATAAGGCTGACATTACTGCTATACAGGAAATTAGGTGGACTGGATATGGATGCTCGCGGATGAGGATGTGTGACGTGTACTACAGCTGCCACGCGGAAAAGCATGAGTTTGGTTGTGGATTTGTGGTCGGCAAGAGACTACGACACCTGGTCTCTAGGTTTACTCCTGTCAGTGAACGAATCGCCACCATAAGACTTAAGGCAACATTTTTCTACATCACGCTGATATGTGCTCATGCTCCGACGGAGGAGAAAAGTGACGAGGTCAAAGACGAATTCTACGCCCAACTTGAAGAAACATATGACCGTAGCCCGGGCCATGATGTTAAAATCGTGCTGGGAGATTTTAATGCCAAAGAAGGCCGGGAGAATGTCTTTAGCCCAACAGTCGGAAAATTTAGTCTGCATACTGACACATCGCCAAACGGAATCAGACTGATTGATTTCTCTGCAGCAAGGAACATGGTAATTAGCAGCACACGATTTGACCACAAAAACATTCACAAAGCAACGTGGATATCTCCCGATCAAGTAACGAGAAACCAAATTGATCACGTTGTAATCGATGGATGGCACGCGTCAAGTGTCTTAGACGTACGAGTGATCAGAGGTGCGAACATCAACTCGGATCACCACCTCACTGCAGTGAAGGTGCGTACTAGGCTAAGCAGAGCGAAAACCCTGCGCAACCAGGCACAGAGAAAGATAGACACCGCTAAACTGCAGACCGCGGAGATAGCCAACGCCTATTCTAAACAAATCACTCAACTTCTTCTTGATGCTCCAACTCCCGAAAATACTAGCGCGCAATGGCAACATATTGCCCACTCGATGGATAGGACTGCGCGGTCCGTACTGGGGTATGTGAAGCCCTTTAACGATAATGCCTGGTACGATGACGAATGCCGCGATGCCACCCGGAAACAGGATGCTGCATACAGGGCCAAACTGCAGCCAATGGCAACGCGAGCTGTTCATGAAAAGTATAGGGAGAAGAGGCGGGAGGCGACTCGACTCTTCAGGCGAAAAAAACGAGAGCTTAAGGAGCGGAATAATGTGTGTATTGAAGATTACAGGAACAGAGGTGAAGCCCGAAAATTCTATCAGAAGATAAAAGAAAAGGTACATGGAACAGGTCTTCCCTCCTGTAAAGACAAGGATGGTCATCTCGTTACTGACTCCGAGAGCGTACTGAGAATATATAAAGATCACTTCTGCAGCCTATTGATGTGTGAAAACTTGACGGAAGAAGATAACATCGAGTGTCCACCTCCGAGCCAAGCTGAGATAACAACTGCCATATCCCGCCTAAAGAACAACAAGGCCGCTGGGGCTGATGGTCTTCCAGCTGAGTTGTTTAAGGCGGGTGGAGATGAGCTTGTTTTAAGCATGCAACAGCTCATAGAGAACATTTGGCTTCAGGAGAGCATGCCAGAGGATTGGAATCTCAGTGTGCTATGTCCAATCTACAAAAAAGGTGACCGTAGTGAGTGTAAAAACTATCGTGGAATTAGCCTCTTACCGATTGCGTATAAGGTCCTGTCTAGCATACTGTGTGAACGTCTAAAGCCAATTGTGGAAAACCTGATTGGACCTTATCAGTGCGGCTTTAGACCAGGCAAATCCACGACGGATCAGATATTTAGACTACGGCAGATTCTTGAGAAAACCCATGAGAAGCAAATCGACACTTACCACCTCTTTGTCGATTACAAAGCTGCCTTCGATAGTCCCATCAGGCATCGACTATACGAAGCCATGTCTGAGTTCGGTATTCCTGCGAAGATATTTCGTCTCTGCCTGTGTACCTTTCCGAATACCAAATCCTCTGTTCGGATTGGCAAGGATCTATCTGTACCATTCGATACGACGAGAGGTCTTAGACAGGGTGACGGTTTGTCATGTATGCTGTTCAACATAGTGATGGAGAAGTTGAAGAGACCCATGAAAGGAATGCGTTTTGTGACGATAGAGGAAATAAAACCCGGAGAGCACAAGGCAATTCTAACATGTATATATCAGAAGTGCTATGAGGATGAAAAAAAAAACGATGGCAGGTGTGTATTATATATGAGAGGGAATACTTTGAAGGGGACAAAATAGAAATTAATGAATATATTGTTTTTTGAGAAAAATTTATTTTCACCTTTTCTATTGAACAAACCACCCCAGCAGCAAAAAATGGGGCTTTGCATTCTTGCAGGCCTGCAAACGCAGTCAGAAGCCCTACCCTTCAAATGCAGACTTCATTTCAAATTAACATAGTGCATCATAAGCAGGCAAGACCTGCACATTCCCTTTCTCATTGAAGGCGTTTCAGTAGGCATGCCTAGTATGTCCTGCTTGCCTAGTATGTCCTAAAAACAAGGGCCTTCTTTGAGGCATTGCTACTGCAAACCAGCTTGCAGGAATGCAAAAGAGCTTTTATAGAAGAACTGCAATAAAAAAAAAACATATGCGAATTATTTCCATATTAAATGATTTCGTACTTTTTATTAATTTTAATACAATATTTTTGTTACAATTTGTAATAACTACTTTATTGTTTAATTTTTATTTTTTCAGCTGCAGGAATCGAACTCGCGACCTCAGTACTCATAGTTGGGCATGCTACCTACTCGATTATCACACGATATAGTTGTTGTACGACAAATAGCATACATAAACAACAGCATCTGTCTTAAGTTCCCTTAAGAGGCCTGTCAGCAGGTCAAATTGGAGAAGTGACGAGTGCACGGCTTATAGGCCTGTTTAAGGGAAGAAAGTTTGCATGCCCTTTGTGCACATTTATGGAATTTTTGTGGGGTACACAGTAGGGCTGCTCACAGGCCAGTTTTAAAAAGGGAAAACGTAATGTCTTCCGGATCTTTTTTCACCCTAGCAAGAGGCTTCTTTGCAGGTCTCGTTTTAGAAGCGAAATGTGCATGGGTATTAAATTTTTGGTTAGGCTTAGTGAAGGACTAATTATAGCCTGAATATATCCCTGGAAAAGGAATGCGTATTTGAATGTCTACAAACTGCCTTTGAAGGCATATTTGCAGGCATATTTTTACAATGCCTTGTCTTTTCCGCTGCTGCGTCGTATATCATTTGATACAACCCAAAAGTTGAACACAAAGAAGGAGTCACTTTAGACTATAGGTTTCTTATAAATCTTACAAATCCGATTCATAACTTGTTATGTCATTTGAGTCATGTGCGTCTGTCTGGCTGTCCAGCTGGTAAGCACTATAACTTTCGAAAGACTTTACCAATTAAAAAATCTTCTTCCTTTGGGTTTGGTTAAGGAAATGGAACTGATTCTACTATTTAGAACAAAAAGTAAACAATTTTGTAATTTTTTTTCAAATTTACCATTAATTTGAACGATTTAATTGCATTTAACTGCAATATGAGTGATCAGGCCAAAAATGGGCGGGATTAGATAAGTAAAACCATTGCATTAAATCTTTTAAACGCAATATCTGGAGAACTGTGGCGCTATAGCGCGCTATTGAAACATTAGTGGAAGTATCTTTCATATCGAATATCAGCAGAAGTACAGCAGTGAGAGTCCCAACACTTGGGGTTTATTTGTCACTAATATGCGTAATTTGTCGAATTATTGGAATTGGTGGAAATTGAACACGTGACACTTTTCAAATCGATGAACCATTTGTAAATAAATTGCTACAGTACGAAACATCTTTATGAACAATGTTGGATGCAGATCGAAGTCGGCCATATTATCTTAATATTAAATCCACCACAAACTGAGAAGTGCATTAAATGTTTATAGCGCATATACGAATGTTTGGTCTACTTATAAATAGATTTTAAATTTTTATATATTTTTCCATCCAAATAATTTTTATTGTTTTTGCAATACCATAATTTAATATATTAAGGAACAAGTTGCTATGTACTATTTATTTTATTTTAAATAATTAAATACATCGTTTTTGTTTATATGAATATAACTTAACTTAATTTTCATGTGTTGAATTTATATATTCCTAATAACTTTTCATATTTCCAATTCATTTTTCATGATTTCAATATACTCATGTGATACGACGAAACCCACCAGCAATATTAATGATATTTTAATAAAATTCAAATTCGAATTTCATAAATAATAATACTGCCGATATCATTAACCTTTATGTGCTCGGGATTGTAAACTTACGTGGACGGTCGGATGACTACAAATGTAGCAAACATGGATTTTTTAGTAATAAATACATATTTGCTTCAAAATTTGTGGTTAATTTATTTTGTTTTAAGACAAAATAATACATCTTACTATAAAACGAAATAGTTCTGGAAAACTAACATCTTTTAGCATGTCTGTATGTAGAAAAATGGATAACGCACACCAGGATTGGACTAGGTGAATTGGATTTATGTATGTCATTAGTAACATCAGAAAAGCTTCCAAAGTTGTAAATTCAGGACAGTAATCATATTTCAGATGTATAGCCCAACATTTTTGGAATGTAAATGCGTTGTTCCATTAGGGACATGAAAAGCTATTATGGCCAGCTCCGCCGGAAGTATCGCTTCATGCTTTTGTCTTGAATATGGATATGACTTTACAAATATAAATATATAAAGACTAATACGTTTATATCAAGCATATTGTAGAACATCTAATATGTATTTTGAATTGTTTTTCGAAACTACAGACTTTGTTAGAAAGACACTTGAAAGTATTATAATTGACCGTCCATTTTCTGTATCGCACCTTGCTGCTTTGGTGGTACGGTCTAAGTAAATATAGTTCGGCTTTATTGCTGTCTAGTCAAACTGATCATGTATGGTAATTGTCAAACCAAGAGGCGTCCCGTCTCCATACTCTTCTCATTATATTGTTCCGCCACAGCACTAAATTCACTAATTTGTATGTTAGAAGGGGTGGGTTGTTCTGACGCTTTGTCTACTATTATAAGATTGATATAGTGATCTCATTTATATGGGAGGTAACCGAAGGAGTGTGGCAAATGTTTCGGCATTCTGAGGATTTGCCTACTATATCAAGATAATTCAACTGACCAAAATAAAAAATAGGTAAAATTGTATGGGAGGTATCAGAAAGGATAGCTTCATTTGGACATTGTAGCACAGCTATAATATACATCGTTTAAACTGCACAATAGATTTTATCCCCATCGATTGATTTATTTACACTTGCTAGCAAAAGTTCAACGAACGCTTTCAGTTCTATATAGGTTAGATACCTGATTTCATATCGTCTGCTTTGCAGTATTGCAGTATATAGTTCATTATTCGACATTTGGAATAATTTTATGATTTTTTATACTTTGCAACCATTGCACCATTACGCTGGCGTGTAATGGCCTCATGCTCTGCAACCAAGTCGTTCTGAACATCTTATAATTTAGCTACGTCGTTCTCTTGCGGTCTTCTCCAAGATCGTACCTAGCAAGTATAATTTCGTATTTCGCGTTAATTCTTAAGAACTGATTGTGAAGAAACAAAATCAATACTAAAAGCACACGTTTCAACAAACGTTAAACAAAAAAAATTGATTTCAGTTGAAAATAAAGTGAATTTCCATACATTTTATATGGTGACTACATTTGTAGTCAGCCGGCCAGGGGATGGTCATTTTAAAATTATGATGTGGAGGCAGCATAAGTATTTTTTATTATTGGTTTTATAAGTTAAATCTGGTAAAAACACTTTTTTAGGAAGCTACTGAAAATTTCGTACAATTCCCTTTTGTAACAAAAAAGTTACAAGACTTACATTTCAAAATTACTACAAATGTAGTCATCCGAGCACATAAAGGTTAAAAATCACATCAAAGTCTTAAAGAAAATCTAAATCAAATGTAACGATATTATCGACATCACAACAATAAAGACTGGAGGGCTTTAAATATTTATCTAAACCGGAACAATAGAAGTGAGCAAACGAAAATGATTAATTATAACCAAATCTTGAAGAACAAAAAAAATCAAACTATGTATAAGTAAACTATTAGACAACATTCAAAAGGAAAAACACATTGCCGCATAAAAGACACTTCAAATGATATCGAATGATTAATGAATGGTCACAAACACTGCAATTGTTTATGGTAGTATGTACCAACATACATATTTAGAAGCAGGAATGACACTAAATATATTTATTAAAATGAACTATTGAAATAATAAAAATAATTTGCCATAAAGCTCTTAAAGTATTAGTGATGGTATGCATGCCAACAGTAGCACACTGCGTGGCACTATCGACATGAAGTAGATCATAGCTATGATGATGATGATGATGACGATGATGCTGTAAATGCGACTTATTATGGCATTTAAGTGGTTTAATTAAACTTTAGATTTTTGCCACTGAAGAGCAGTTTTTTCTTATTTTCAATGACGTTGTTGTTGGTAAGCTTTGTATTTGTTTTTTTTTGTGCTGTCGCAGTCAAGCAGACAACTTGAAAAAGTTAATGTCTATACATTTGTAAGTACAACTTTTTGTTTACAACATTTTCAGGCAGCATTAGCTGCTGTATTAACTGAACTGAACTACTACAAGTGAAAATGAAAAAGCCACAAAACATTTCTCTACATCAATCGCATTTCAAATGGTCTGTCGATGTTTAGAATATCACCATAAAACACTCAATTGCGTCTCTCATCATACCAAGTTTTTAGTAATTATTTTTTCAGGTGATGATAATTTACTAAAATACTTATGAGTGGGGAAGTGTTTCACTTGATTGGACTACAAGTTTTATAAGTACAGTAGACCGAGTTGAGATGTATGGAGAATCAATTTTGAAAAGTTTTGTTTTAGGAAACTTTTTTTTGATAATTTTTTTTAAAAAAAACTTATAGTATTGCACAGCTAGAGCACAACTGATACCAGAAATGAAATCCTTACACCAGATTTACCGTAATATGTTATATTCATGCCTTTAGTTCCTTCAAGGAACGTAGGGCCTGAGATTTACCGTAAAATGTACGTTAAAAATTCCCGAAATATTGGTGTGAAATTACGGCGGGACTCCTTTTAGTGACACCATTTTGGTCTTAATTGACAGATTGAAGATAGAACAAGGCACAGGAGCTGGTGTGTAAAACGACTGCCTGCAACTGAACCCGCAAGGGTGTTTCTTCGGAAGCATTTGGGGAGTATCGCCACCACGGACCTGAGAGAACCACCAGTATACCTCTTTCTGGCTCTGCGGTGGTGAAAAGAGGTAGTAGGGAGGTATTATCTTTACGAGCTCCGACCAAGGAGTCTAAAGATGGTACCACGTGCGGCTGGGGGCCCAAAGTAGCGTTAAAACTACTTACTCACCGAATGGGTATGGAACAGTGTTCTGTGCCTCGTGGGGGTTGTTGGTTAAAACTCAAAGTTACGCTAGTAGACTAAGAGTTTGATTTTCGAGAGAAATGGAGCTGGGTGTCCCTTGACACCATTCGAGTCTTGCATCTCTCATTGCGCATCAAACACTATCTTGGTCGAAAACATAACTAAGAATTTTAGATAGATTCAAGCACTTAACAAGTGTGTGCATAATACCGCAGTAAAGCCTGCACTTTTCGACGGCGACTTTCTAATATCCAAGGGGAGGATATAATTGTTTGTATCTTCTTTGAGCTACAGACAGAAATCAAATCATGTCTAATCTCAATTTATATGTTGTAATTGTCCGATTGGTAAAATGCTTGTATTTCTTTGAAATACAAGTGGTAAAAAGGTATTGTTGGAAACTGGCCTGACGGAGTGTTAACTCACTCGCTGACGGCAGTGGAAGGAATGCTGGTATCGATGGAAGCTAGCCTGGGGGAGTGTTGATTCACTCGCCGACGGTAGCGGAAGGGATACAGGTCTGTGTATTTTTGATGTTTTTATCCCAGAGTGGATTTAAATTGAAGATATGTCAGATGTAGACCGGCCGGATGGAAAACCTCGGTTCCTAGCAGATGACGGCGAGGGCGCACTTATGGCGTGAAGGATGGAGAAAAGACATGATTTGATTGAAACAACAAGTGCATGTACTTGCACATGTGACTTAAAGTAGCAAATAATTAGGAGTGGGGGCCAAATCGGACGGAGTGCAAGACTTGAGCTTGTACTTGTCAGTCAATATGATGCCCTCACAAAAAAAAATACAAACGGTTTGAACATTCTTTTTGGATAGAAGAATTAGATCCGGGCCTTAACAGCGGCCTAGTAGTATGTTCCAGTGGGGTTGAGCCCACCGTGGAGTTAAGACCTCACGGGCAGGTATTCACGTAAAGCCAAAGGACATCTGCCTGCAAATAAATAGCCTACCTACCTACTTCATTGTGAGTGATGTCCGATTTGTTATCGATAACCCGGATTTTAGCTTTGAGCTATGTCTGGGCTTCATAATAACCGGGCATGGATCCCTAAGTGCATTTCTCCATAAACTGAGTTTGTGTGACAGGGCCAGTTGTGATTGTGGTGCCAACAGTGAGGATTGGATGCATGTTTTGTGCGAATGTCCGCTGTACGCGGTGACCCATAGAACTATAGAAGTATTAGATAGGCTCCGACCCTCAACCAAAGTTATGCCCAAACACATAACTTGGAATCTGGTACCTGTTTTGCCAGGGGCGCTGGTCTACGCATCGTATTCACCCGTGTGCAAAGAGCGCCGTGAAATTAAGCCCTAACGGGCAGGCATCCACGTTAAACCATGGACATCTGCCTGTAACTAAGCCTTTATTCTGGGCTACATAATGAATGCAGTGTTTTTCAGGTTGAGGTACTGGCCATTCAGAAAACCGCTTAGGCTATAATGGGATGTGGAATCGATACTACTAAGGGGATAACCCACCTTGTGGATAGCCAAGTTGCAATAAAAGCTATCAATTCTACATACATGTTGTAGCTCAAAGTTGGTAAGGAACTGTAAGAAGAAGTTGGATAGACTAAAGCCTCTAGAAACCAGCCTGTGTTAGGTTTCAGGACTTATTGGCTAGATGTGGAAAATAGCCAGCAGTCGTTGGATCTCCAGAGCCGGCTGTGTTACTGCTAGATTGCTGCGATTGAATGTAGTAGATCCCTGGGACCGACCAGGGCATAGTGATTAAAACACGCGACTACCATGCGGGAGATCCCAGATTCAAATCTTGGTTCCAGTCATCTGCATTTTTCTTTCATTGTCGGCCCCCTCGATATTGTCGACAGCAACGTCGCAGTATAAGTGTCAAGTCAATCGGCAGGTCTAGTAAAAAGCTTATCAAAACAGTGACGCCCGCATTAAACAAATGGGTGCCGTTAGTTGTAAATCTAATACTAGAAAGCTATCCCATACCTCTTTCATGGGGTGTAAAGGGAAATTAAGTTAAGTTTAAGATCTGAATATATGGTTAGCCCGTGAAGGAGAAATTTAAGATTGACCTGTGGTATTCTAACTGGCCACTGCATCCAGCATCTAACTGGCAAATGCGATAAAACCATACCGCACTACTGTCATGTGTGTGAGGACGAAGAAGAGTTCGAGACAATGGGACATCTTCTTCCCGCTCAAGCCCGTAGGAGGCTGAAGTACTTAGGACACTTGCATAGGTGACCTCAGAAAGTTATTAAATAAGCTCCATGCGGTGTTTTGCAAGGTTACATTTCTGCAATGGGTTACCCATGATATTCACATCTTTCTCTATATACAGTCGAAACTCTCTATAGCGAATTCCAAGGGACTGGGTATTTACTTCGCTATAAAGAAAATTCGTTATATAGAAAAGAAGAACAATTTTGTTGCTTTTAACATTTTTTATATGTAGTAGTCAGTTATTTTGGTTTGAAGAACATTTTTTCACTTTTCTTCTTCAATATAATTTTCAAATACATTTGGAGAAGTAAGAACAGTATTTGTACGTTGGTTTTCATTTCCAAATAGGTACGGAAACCTTCAACTGATGAAGAAAGTTGTCCATATGTGGGTAACGGTTTCACAATATCGGCAGATTCTTCTTCGTAGTCATCTGAATCTGTTAAGATATGTATGTAAATAATAACGAAAAATTATTAAAATAAATTCGTTATATGGAGATTGAAAACGCTTCAATCTTGAAGTTACGGTCGCAAAAATGCTTCGTTATAAGGAAATATTTGCTATAGGGAAATTCGTTATATGGAGATTATAATACACTCAAAGTAGACCCAAAACACAGTGTTCTTATAATTGCTTCGCAATAAAGAAAACTTCGTTATATAGCAGTTCGTTATAGAGAGTTTCGACTGTATATAAGTAGTCGAGTGGGTACATTTTTTTCTCGATCAAGCGATTATCAATATCGTAATCTACGATTAATTCTAAGAAAATTTTCCCCTAGAGCGTTCGAATATGTGACCGACCCCCAGTCATTTTTCCGTCCTAACATTTTTTCTAAACATACTTAGCGGCCATCTTTACCTTTAAAATTAAAATGTGTTCCCATCGCTTTGACTGCTCTAAGAGGAGCCAAATGTATAACCGTCCCCCAGTATTACGCAACCCCAACAGTTTTTCAGGACATATCTACCTTCTATCTTCAACCCTTAAGGTGGTCCTCACCATCTTTTTATACCCTCACCCTACGTGTAGGAGAATATATATCATTGGATACGACCCAAAAGTGTAACATATAGAAGGAGTCACTTTAGACCCTAAGTTTCTTAAAACCAAATTCGATTCGTGACTTTTTAAGTCGTTTGAGCTGTGTCTGTCCGTCTGTCTGTCCGGCTGGTATGCACGACGCAACCAAATGTTTTTTTAATTTTGCACTAGTTAATATTTCTTCAAGACTACTTATGGCATTGCATACAAATACATCATTCCACCCACTTTAGAAAACGAGTAATAATGTCAATACATCCAACTCGATCGTGTCCAAATTCTGTATTTAGTAAAACTATGACATGAAAAAGTTTTGAGAAAAAATTGGAGGTTTAGCGACGCCCCTTATGGTGCCTCCCATACAAATATATCACTCCGCCCACTTTAGAAATCGAGTAATAATGTCAATATACTAGAAAATTTTATGTTTTATTGATGGTGAGGGTATAAGTTGGGTTTCCTGACTGAAACTTTCTTACTGGGTTTTTATAATTATTTTATGAAATCAGCTCCTGCCGCTCCCATGGTATCTCCTAGAGGGGTAAAATATATGACCGACCTCCACTAGGATTTCCCTTCTAAAATATTTCTCAAACATACCTACCCCCTACTTCTGATATATTACTGACAACTCTGTTGAATTATATCAAATTATCTCGAAGGACACGCTCACCTCTCATATATCCTGAAATGGATGAAACTTATATTTTCCAAAATTGTTGTTTGTATTGCACAAAATTTAGCTCGATTTGTTTGTGATATATTACTGATAACTACATATGTTTAATTATATCAAATTATCTCTATAGACACGCCCATCTCCCATATATCCTGAAATGGAAAAAACATATATTTTTCAAAATTTTTGTGCGTATTTAACCAAACTTGCCTCAATTTGCCAATTTAACAACTGTGGTGAATTTTATCAAATTATCTCGAAGGACACGCCCACATCTCATATATCCTGAATGGAAAAAACTAATATTTTCCAAACTGAGATACATTCACTTAACTGCGAATAAAAGCAAAACGCGATAATCGATTTTCATGATCTATGTCTCATTTTGTTCATAGATTATGTGGCATAACGAGAAAGTAGTAAGACTTGATTTGTTTTTTCCTTTTTGGATTTTGTAAAAATTTTAAAATGAACTTTGTATGCAATTTTTTTTTCATAAATTTGTTTATAACTGCGGAACAGTTGATTATGCAGCAAAATCATATATGATTATAGTAATTTTAATTCTTAATTTCGGATTTTCGTTCCATCAAAATTGGACTATTCGTTCTTGAGTTATGCCCCCAAACTGGGCTAAAGGAGCTGAATGCTTAAAACCTAAAGCAGCACGGTTTAACATATTCAAATCGTGCTTAAACTTTGCCTATCCTGAAATCAGCAAAGAATTATGATTTTGGGGATTTTTGAATTTTTTTTTCCCATATAACCCGATCTCCGTAGTGTGGACCAACAAATTCTAATAACTGAATAAGAGCAAACTTGACACCTTATACAGAGTACAAATCCTCTACAAAATATGTTGTGTGCGAACATTTCTATTGAATTTCCTAGAATACCAAAAGCCATGGTTTTTGGCCTTAATAAGCCATAAGAGTTTTTCCAATTACATCTCTCATTTTATATCCATATATAATAATTTTAAACCTTTCATTCACCATTTCCAGACGGTCCATCATCACTTTAATTCATTAATTTGCCACTCATCTACTTATTTCTGCCTGGCCCAACGTATTCCAAAAATAGTTAAATTTCCATCGCAATTGCAGGATCCTTAAAGTTCTTAAATTTAAATTAACCTCACATCTTTAACAAGAACGTTAGGCAGCCACCAAAACGTCTCCTCTCTCCAACTGCTAGATACCTACAGCATATTTATATATTAGATATGCATGTTTCCAAGTACATACACACATTTCCCCCACATCACTGTAATAACCCAAACAATCTAGAGCACTTCCTTTTTCTTCCTCCCTCTTGTGTTTATATCCTTGTGCTGTAAAAAAAAACATCTTTTACAGCAAACACACAAAAGGGGACGTCACAAAATTTTCGGTCATGTGTATGAGTGTGGAGTGTCCATACAAAAAAAAATAAAACCAACACAAAAAATAAATGTTCTTTCCTTATTCAACCTTCTATTACGAGCGTATACCACACAGCCCAAATCGACACACACACACACCCGTAAGAGAAAATGATATTTTCCTACTCTGTCGCACATTGTCATCAAATATGCTTTGCTTGGGTATCTATGGCTGTTTGTGTGTGGGCATGGACGCTGTATGCAGGGAGGGAGTATTAAGAATGTTGTTGTTGTACAAAGAGCTCACTGGACCATATAACCATATATGGTTGACATGCGACAGACGATTACAACGACTTCGGTGACGACGACGACGATGAACGACAACGGTAAAGATGGAGACCTTTTTCTGGTGACCGTAACGTTTGTGTCGTTTCATGGATACTGGGGCTGGTGCTGCTGCCGTTGTCGTTGCCTTACCCGCTGCTACTGCAGTTGAAGCAACTTAAATGGACGGCAACAGCAACAACAAAATATTGCTCTCTTTGCGTAAACATATATCTCTCCTTAATGCGCAGCTCCCCATTTGGGGCAAAAACAATATTTCTCTGCCACTCTCTCTCGCTCTCCGTCTCTCGGAGTCTAATTTTCAAAGAGATAGCATACACACATGTACACACATTGCTTATGGGATTCGTGTGGAGTCTGCTCTTCGTCCCCACAAATCGGTTTTGTGTTTACATAGCAAAGCCTTGCCAAGTGTCGTTCGTTTGTCCCCAATTGATGTCTTTGCGTGTGACAGAGTTAAAGCATTAACTTTGCCGACCAACGCAGCAGCACCCAGCCCTCTCACGGTGAATTTCTGCGGGTGTGTTTGCGTGTGTTGCTGTGTGTGGGTAAAGCTTAAGCTGTGTATACACGAATGAAATGGCAATTTTCGAAATTGTCGTTTTTATCCACCCAACAAATGCAATACGTCCCCTACAACCCACACCAACACATGCACACATGCTCAAACAACCATAGGGCCCTCTGTGGGCTTATTACGTTGGCGCTTTTTTTTGTTATCCTATTTTATAACTGCATTATCATGTTTTGTTGTCGCTGCTACAACTGCTGCTTTACTGAGTTTTTTTCTTCTTATATATTACAACAACACAAATGTCATTCATTTCGATGTCTCTGTCCCAGTAATATGGCTCTCTCACTCTTTCCGGTGGCCGGGACAATGCTACGCTTTCCTCTTGTGGCACATAGCTGAGCTATGTGCTGTTGTGTGTTTATTTTGGTAGTTTACACTTTAGATTTTCATTGTGACATTCTCTATATACAGAGACATAAATAGGTACATATGTATGTAAAACTGTACATAGAATGTATTTAGGTGTATGTGCGTGTGTCATTGTATCCCAATATACTATTGCTGTGGAGGGGGCGATGCCGTTGTAGTTTTCTTCATACATATTTGGATTTGAAACATTCTATGTCGATTTTATGTTGCTATGGTGTGGTCCAAAAGAATTGGCTGGTTACAGTTGACTGAGTTTCTCTATTTATTTGCTTTGCGTTTGTCAACCAATAACGTTACAGCATTTGGTGACAGCATTGGGGGAGAAATGAAAGCGGTTAAGACTTTTGATGCGGAAAAGTTGAGAGCAGGGCTAGTTATTAGTATTGAAAAATTTAACTATTTTTATATATGACTAGCTTTCCCGGCTCGCGTTGCTTCACCCTATCATCTTAAGAATTAAGCAGTACAGGTAAACTGCAAAATAACGCACACCCCCCTAAAAGTATGAATTTGAAAATATACTTTACTTTATACCTCTAATTCTATAGGAAACATGCCCACATACGATTAAATCTTTAGCCGTTTTGAACCAGTTTTATCCCATTTTGGCCTTTTTACCCCTAAATGTTCGAAATTCTAAAAACTCCATCTGGCGGCTATTTCATTCTATAGGGAACAATTCTATACACATTTTCGTAACTATGCCTTCAGTCATTTGGCAAGTTCAACACATAAAGAATGAATTTCGAACAATTACTTAACATCGCACAACTAACACATTCACTTCAATTTTTTCGGCTATACCTTTAGCCGTTTAATTAAAATTGACAGTTATCATTTTTTGCGATTATAGCATAAGTCGATTGATCTCGGTGATGGTGTAAGTTTAATTCATTATTGGTAATTTTTATCCCTAAAAGTACGAATTTCCTAAAACCTATTCTTAGCGGACATTTACTCGAACAGAGGAACAACCACCCCAAATTTCAAAATGTGGTTGATTAAATGTTACGTATAAGTTATTGTGTCAATTTGTTTAGAGATTATTTTACCCACGGGTCTTAATGATGTTCTTGTTTGCCGGACTATAAATGTTAGGTGCTAAGCGAAGTTGATAATAAAGATACTTTTTTATTTTTGGAATTCCTGAAGATGGAATTCTCCAAGACTTTCTAAATATCGAAAAAAAAATTAGTAAAACCCAATCCCCGAGTACTACACTGATTCTGAGTCTATCGTCTAAAGAAGTTTTGCTGTGCTCCGCTTATTCTTAGAAAATATTAAATGCCTTAAGTCTCCTACAGTACAACTTACTTCGTACCAGCTAGCCTGGTCACCATTAGTACATTGCTCATAGTTCTGTTTGGGAGCCAGATTGAATTCAACAATCCATTGCTCTATTTCATAATGGGATATTTGCTGAAACGGTTCTATTTCTTGAAGCAAATTAGCAATTGATTGAATATTAAATGCCTCGTCCACTAGATGCAAGCGTAACTCTGAAATAGGTATGATAACTTCATTATCACAGTTTCAGAAATGATGAGTGAATTGAAGACACATCAAGGGTTTCCCCTGCATGAGCTAAATAACATAAGGAGCGGACCATTCTTCTTCTCCTTCTTTAAAGGAAGCAACAACATAAGTTTTTCTATCAGTAGCCGTACGTAGAAAAGTATTGCAAGCGCTTCGGTCTTTTGCGCTCCGTAAATAGTTCGTCACACCAAGTTTAGTTAACAGCTCTTTCAGCTGGTCCATCCATCGGAGTTTTGGTCGCCCCCTCCTGTGCCGCCCTTCAAGTTTATTGCCGAAGGCTTTTTGAACCGGAGCGTTTCGTCCATTCGTACAAAGTGTCCAAGCCAGCGGATTCGGTCTATTTGAACGCGCTTGACTACGTCGATGTCGTTATACAGCTCATACAACTCATGATTCATTCGACGACGGTACTCGCCATTAACGATGATGAGTCCAAATATTTTGCGTAGTATTTTTCTCTCGAAGACTCCTAGAATAGACTGATCCGCTTGTGTCATTACCCAGGATTCTGCGCTGTAGAGCAAGGCAGGCTGGATCAGTGTCTGGTAGAGTTGGATCTTCGTTCGTTGAGAGAGGCCTTTATTATTAAACACTTGCTCAGCGCACAGTAGCAGCGGTTTGCGATTAATACTCGTCTCTTGATTTTCAGGCTGACAGGCTGCTTTTTGTTTATGGCGGAGCCAAGGTAGACAAAATCATCTACCACTTCAAAGTTATGGTTGTCAACGGTCACGCAGCGTCCCAGACGAGTGGACTCTTTGTTCGTTGAAACAAATAACGTGATTTTGTCCTCATTTATGACCAGATCCACTTCCGCCAAATGCGTTTCAATGCTCGAAAAGCCAGCAATAACATCAGTCAACAATTTCTGTCGTATCGGACTGTCGAATGCAGCTTTGTAGTCGATGAACAGATGGTAGGTGCCGATTTGCATTTCTTGGGTCTTCTCCAGGATTTGTCGCAGGATATTTCTTATTTTGTAGTTTTCTCGAAAAGTTTAAATATTTTAAAGATTATGTTCATATTAAAAAATTTAGGTTTTAATGAAACTTTGCTTAATATGTATGTTGTATTCTAAATTATGACTAAAACACAGTGCGTTACGGACCCACACAATTTTCCACAGCAACTTGAAGTATCTACGAAAATTTGTGAAATTTAGCGAAATTTTTTATGTGATCAGTATTTTCTTTTTTGTAAAATAAATAAAACATGTTGGGGTTTTATAACCAGATTACTTCACATTTAAAATTATTTTACCTTTTTTGTTACTTCAATCTAAATGTGCGTTGCGGACACGCATTGTTTTATGGATAACACAGAGCGACAAAAAAAAACAATAGCGAGGAAATTATAGTATTTTTCTGGTAGGTGCTGTTGAGCACTACAAGAATCTGACTTTCAAATTTCACAAAACCCCCAAAATCTTGAGATACGGGTATAAAACCGGTTTTTCGTACTTTTACACACTTATAAGCCAATAACTCGGATAAATATGGACCGATTTAAAGTTTCTCAGCGGGTTTGGAAAGAAGAGACTTTCCAACTATATATATACATAGTTTGTTGTTTTGTATAGTTCAACAAATTCATTATATGATAAAATAAACAAAAAGTTAAAAATAAAGCAATTTTTTACTATGAAATCGTCCATCCTTCCGCTGGAAATACTCATATATTAAATATTTGAACTAAATTTCGTTTAGCTGTAAAATTGGTAATTGTCGCAAAAAATAACATATTTCCAACAACTTCAGTAATAAACTGTATTCATCTCAAATACAGAAAAGATCTGTGTGAAATGGATTATGCGATAGCTGGCAGGGTGGATAGCAATTTAGACAGTTGCCCAATTATACCACCAGCACCTTTGCTATGACTTCTCCACCAACATTGCAGACCTTAAGTTTTAAAAGCTCCATGAAACAATTGAGAATCCAAGAGTAACCAGTCGTCTGTGCGCTTTCATTTTTATTTATTTTCATGAAAAACACCAAACGTTTATTTGTGTACTCTAAATATACTGTCTATCGAAATATTTTTGAACTGGACCTCGTTTGCGATGAATTTTATTTATTTCTGCCTTTTACGTCATTAGTAGTTTTAAAAAAGGGCAAAAACCAGAAAACGTTTGAAGCAAACGAGCTATAAAAGTTTTTTTTTCGTGTAGGATATACTAAAGCCCATTCTAGCCAACGTGGTTGGACCTAAACAGTGTGACTTTAGATCTTGTAAATCCACGACTGACCCGATTTTCACATTACGACAAATCCTGCAGAATATCCAAGAAAAGCAGATCTACACCTACCATCTATTTATCGATTAAAAAACTGAATTTGACAGTCCGATACAACAAAAATTATTATATGTTATTGCTAAGCTTGGTATCTCAGCGAAGCATCTTTGCGGGATGGCACTGACTGATACGAAGTCTTTAGTGAAAGATGGCAAAAACCTCAAAAAATCATATTCTGCCAAGCGAGGCTTTAGACAAGGCGATAGTCTGTCAGTCAGTAAACACAACTGGTACAATCTTTAATAAGAGTTTTATGATGCTCGTGTATGCCTATGATAAACATATCACTGGCAGAGGACTGCGGAATGTTACTGCGGTCTTTTCAAGCATTGGGAAGCAGTTGGCAGAAATGGGTCTGTTTCAGCGAATGATGATTAGTTGGGATGCTGCGTGAACGTTGGCAACTATAACTTTGATGATGGTAGAAGGAAGATTTTGTCTGCTTTGGCTCCGCCGTAAACAAAAATAACAATGTCAGCCTAGAAATCAAGGCACGAGTATCGATAGCAAACTGCTGCTTCTATTCGCTATGCAAGCGATTTAATGCCAAAGCCATCTTTTGACGAAACAAGTTTTAACTCTTCCTTAGACTGGCAATGACATAAGCGAATCAACCTATTCTGGGAGTCTTTAAGCGAAAAATATTTCGCAAAATATGTAGACCCGAGTACCGTCGTCGATTGAATCATGAGCTGTATAACGAGATCGACGTAGTCAAGCGCGTTCAACAAAAGCGAATGCGCTGGCTATGATGCGTATTTTGTACGTGCGGCTACTGATTCATCAATTTATGTTGCTGCTGCTAAATAAGAAGACTACATGACGGTATTGTGCTCTCTCTGTTCATGTATACAGAGATAGATACCAAAGGTAGTACTTGCAAATAAAAACATATTATTTTAAAATCTAAGGCGATTCAAATGTTATTGCCCTACAACTTGGACTTATGTGGAGTTATACTAACTATTGCTGATAGTAGGATCAGAAAAATAAGCAACAACAGAAAAGTATGGTATGTGCATAAGACTTAAGTTCTTGGACAGGAAAATGTGAAGCATTTACCACTTGTAAAATCTGGAGAAGTTAATGCTATTATTTAATTGCTTTTGAACTTAGGTCTGAATCAAATGGCTAGCGAGGAGTCCAGGCATTTGATATATTATATGTGCCGACATTCATTTATAGTGCATATAGTCGGAAAACATGTTAAAAGAAAAAACAAATGTGAAAACATCTTGCTATAACTAACACAATGTATATCCGTTTGCATCTCATGAATAAGATATGGCAGTCTCTCTCGATTTTGCGTAAGTTATTTGACTTACACAATGGGACCTATTTCTTAGCAACGAATCTGAAGGCCAGCTTTTGAGAAGCTATTACTAGGCTTGCCGATCAAAGATATGCAGATGGCTGTGACAGCTCTTAAACCAAAGTCCAATCGTAATAATCTCCTGTTCTGACCATCATTGAACAGTTAGCCTCAAGTATTTTTTCCACTCATAAACATTTTTCAACTCAAATTCTTTAGATAACAAATTCGTTAGTAACAATATTTATTTTATTACATTTCTATTGATATTTTTCCACACCGTCGTTATTGTATTTACTTCTCATGTGTGGCAGTTATGATTTGGTTATAATTCCGACGGGAAAATGCCATTATCAGCCGTCTATAGCAAATCGTATTTGTTAAGCGTACATATACATACGTATTTTGTACGCTTTTAGTATCGAAGAGTAAAAGCAAATGCACAAATATGTAATATATTTTATTTATATATAATATTTTTTATATACAAGTATTCAAGCGAAACCTCCATAGTTTAATTTACTTTAAATGATTAATTTAATAATCGAAATACAAGGCAAAAAAAATGAAAACAAAAAATCATCCACGTTACTAACACCCAAAGAGATAAAGAGCATCTGAGCTGAAAAATAAATGTGTATGGTATGGAAAAGTAACTCTATCACACTGCTGTTGGCCACAGAGTAAAATTTCCATCAAATGAGAATTACACTCAAACAACTGCATTACCGACCCAACGATTCATTCATACGCGACTCTTGAAACCAAGTTTCCCCCGATTGTGAACTGCTTTGCCACCATGCCATAACAATGAGCACTCGTGGAGTCTCTTAAGAGAACCTGGCCGAATGTAATCCAAAGAGTTCTTCTGGTGTGTCATTCAAAATATAAAGTCAATTTTTTGTTATGCCTCACAAACGACGGGAGGGAAACCCATCTTGCTGCTGTGAGTAATGTCACTCCAAAAAAAAATTGGCTACCACTACAGTGGCACGGGCAATGGCAATAACAAATCATAGGCAAGAGGGTAGGCACAAACCTAAGAGATAAAACCATACTCACTCACACAGCTAGGGGGTAGCCTAAGGAACTCGTACCGATACTATGGAAGCAAGAGTTGCATGAACTGTTGTGGAATAAGAGGGCCGAAAAAAGGTAAACACTGAAATGTGTGATGTGATGATGAGGAGAATGAAGATGACGATGGTGATGGTACATTATGGTGCTAAAGGCAAAAGAGACAAATACTGAACATACGCACTCACAGCGATACACACACACACACACGCTGCTCTGCAGTATCTATGAAACGTGCTGGTGTATAATGAATACGAGTGTGTATGTATGTGGCATATTGTCGCTGCTGTGCGCTTAGAGCCGAAGTTGCTTGTCACTCGCTGGAGACATTTGTGGGCAGTTGCGTTGAACTTGTCGTCTTGTGCGTATCTTGTGAATTCAAAAGATACGGAATACGGATACGAAAAAAAAAGAAGAAAAACCAAACAAACGACAGTACTTCTAACCAAAAGAAGTAGAAAAAAGAGTACTCTTTAAATTATACGGATACCACCACGTTCTATGAGATACTCTTATTTTCTCATCATCTCAGCTAAAGTGTCAACGGATGGTTGAACAAAAAAAAAAAAAGAACAAGAACAATTTAATAGTATTTGTGTTGTTGGACTACTACACAACCACCACCATCAGCACCATTAATACAACAACTTCACCATCCTCATCATCATTTCATTGAGCTCTTGCATATCGGTGTGGACGACTTAACATTCAGTGTCACCCACGACATCACAAGAAGTGGACATATAACAGAGGACGATTTGTATCGCTCTCTTTTTTCGGATTTTTGCTTGACAATTACAAAATTGTGAAGTGAGTCAAACGTACAAAAAAAAAACAAGATAAACGTTTTGAACAACAACAAAAACAGTTAGTGCTTATGATAATGAAAAAGAAAGACTACAATTTAGTAAATCTTAAAAAACATTAACACAGTTTGAAATAATGACAACTAAAAATTATTGAAAACAAAAAACAGTGAAAACAAACTTTTGTGAAACTTTTACCAAAACTTTTTTAATACCTCGCTCGCGGATTGTATGCTGACAATAGATTTGTATTAATGCAGATTTTATAGAACTTCCAACAAAATGTAAGTATTGGTTAAAAATAATGTATGGATTAATTTATGATATAACATTGCCGACGGCCGTAGGGAATTGCATATGCGAATTAAACGACCGACGGCTTTTGACAAATGAAGAGAAAAAAAATGTTTTTTGTTTAAAAAAAATAGTGAAACAATGATTTTTTTTTAGGATATATACATTTATGTTTAATACAGGAATTAGAAAATTTAATTTGTGCAAAAAATTTAAAAGTTTACATTTTTAATATCACAAAGGACTTGAATACATAGTTGAAAAATTTTCACTATACAATAAAAGTTACTTTGAGAAAATTTGTGTTTATTACTCGCAGTTGAAATCTGAAATAAGCAATTATTTGTGTGTGTGTTTTTTAAAAACTTAATTTCCTTCGTAAAATAGATTCGATTTTGAATAAAATATTTGAATATTTTTAATTTAATATTGGTTAAATGTCTGCACCGTTATGACAATAGTTGATAAGACCGTGCCCTTTTTTGAAAAATGGTTTCTTGATATGCCTATTAGGACTTTTGAAACAAGGTGACAAAAGTTGATATGTCTGATACAAGTGTTAGTTTATTAAATTGCTCTATAAAACCTAATATGCCCTTATGTTTTTATGACGTTACAAAACTTTGAATCGGCTTCCTGTAAAATTATGAAATTTGGACATATCAACTTTTACCATAATACTTTTCATTTTTTGGTACAATATTATACAAGTTATCTATAATACTTTTTGATACAATGTCTCCAAAACAAATACCTTTACAGGTCTACCTGCGGATATAGGTGCAGGCATATGTTATGTACTGAGAACTTCAATAGATTAGTGGTATATATTATTGATACACATATCTGTTGCATAGGAAACGAACCATTTGTTTGACCTAATAAGGTTCAAAATTTAAATCTATGAATGATGATAAAATATGAAATCTAAATTGCATAACAATCTAAAATTCTCAACTTTATGTCATATCTATAAAAGTATAGTGTGTGCTTTCTGATCAAAATGTTATTTTTCTAAATGAAAATTTTCATTAATACAATGTATGTCTACATCAAAAATTTTGTTGTTGTTTAAAAATTCCCACTTTATTTAACACTTTCTCATAGTCTAAAACATGTTGGTCATAACTAAGACATACCAACATCAACCATCTACCATACTTTGACTTACACAAAAAAAACTCTAAATCATTAAACAAAATCTACCGCATCAGTTAGATATTTTATGAACCCATTAGAAAGATACACTAAACAAAAGAACAGCATGTTTTCTCTCTTCTAACAAATCACTAGTCCACATAAACTTTACAGCTAACAAATAAGAAACTAAGGAATGCTTAAAGCCATTAACAAAACAAAAAATGTCATAAAGTATACGTGAAATTGTGAGCGTAGTGGTAAACCCCTCCTTAGCAGACTCCAAACAGAGTTAGACATAAATCGCATACATGTCCCCATGTACGTATGTGTAATTACATTTTGTAACCCACAAAACACGACTCTTGACATTTGTTTAATAATGTCTTTGAAAATCGCCTCGCTATTTTTTTTTTGCCATTGTCTATGGCATCGGGGGGAATGGACAACACTCTTCACAGATTGTTGACACTTTCAGAAGTGGTACAGAGGGGACATATATGTATGTATATACTCTTATATATGTATGTATGTATGACAACGAAAAAATACGTTAACAAAAATCTACGTTTTTTGTTTTGTGAAATTTTTAATTTGACAAATGATTGACATGCTAAGTATTTGAATTGTTGACTTCTTTATTGAAAATGGTGTTTTTTTTTCGTTGGTGGTTTTGTTAACTCTTGCATATGATATATGCGATTGCTTGTGCTGCTGCTGTTGTTGTTGTTGATCTTGTCTTTGCTTTAGTCATTTCCACTTTGGTTTCAAGAGATTTGCTGCCTGTGATTTAGTGATTTCATATTCCAAGACTTTTGACCTTGGTACTTAAGCTTGAAATTAATATTTCCCCCCCTTTTTAAAGTTTTTAAAAATTTGTTACAGTTTTGGTGTGTTGTTGTTGTTGCTGTGATTTTCTCACATTTTAATTATTAATTAATTTTGAAATTTTTGTTGACTGAAATTAGTTTAAAAATGCCTTCCTTGTTTCAGCTAAAGTGGCTACATCTTGAGCGCTATTAAGATTTATGTTTTGAGTTTTTATAAAAAGGGAAATTTATGATTTATTTCGAAAATTTAGTAGATGGTTATAAAAATGTGTATAACTAAAAAAAATATATGAGCTTTTGTTAGTATTTCAATTCAGTAGTCTATATAATACGACCAGCAGTGACATACTGGCTAGAACACGCGACTACCATGCGGTTAGATTCCCGGCTCCAGTCATCTTCATTTTTCTTTCATTGCCGGCCCCCTCGATGTTGCTGACAGCAACTTTGCTGTATAGTGTCTAGTCAATCGGCTTGTCTAGCAAAAGCTTCTCAAACAGTGACGTTCACATTCGTAGATAAACAGTAGGTGCCGTTTGTTGAGAATCTAAAGCAGAAAGCGTGTAAATTCACAACAACGCAAGAAGCTATCCCATACCTATCCCATTCATTGAGTGTAATGGGAAATAAATATTGTTTTAGGAGAAACTTTCCACATTGGTTTGGAACTTTGTAGAAGAGAAATACTAAAAGCATAAAAATGTCTGTGTGTTGGTTATAGAATCATCCCAGTGGCAAAAGGAAGGACATTGAAGGCCTTATATAACGACTATTACATTCCCACTTTCATTCCGAAAAACATAGGGTATCATTCAATCGCCGCTTCCTACAAGAAGTCCTTCAAATTATTCAGGTTTATTGAGAATTCATCGGTTGTTTATACCCTCACCCTAGGGGTAGGAGGGTATATATCATTTGATACGAACCGAAAATGAAACACGTGGAAGGAGTCACTGTAGCTCCTAGGTTTCTTTGAACCAAATTCGATTCATGTCTTTTTGTGAGCAATGTCCGTCTGTCTGTCTGGCTGTCCGGCTGGCTGAACACGATAATTTTCGAAAGACGCAACCAATTGTTTTTAATTTCTGCACGAGTTGATATTTTCCCAAAACCACTTACGGTATTGAAAATGGGCTACATGGCCACGCCCCTTCTGGTAACTCCCATACAAACACTCCGCCCACTTTATACATTTTTTGTTTTACTGAGGGTGAGGGTATATGTGAGTCGGTTTTCCAAACTGAAACTTTCTTACTGGTTTTAGATATGTTTCACTTTTATATATATTTCTTTACTTAACACTTTTTTTGTTCCAACGACAGTAAGCCTTGCTGGAGTTTGAACCCACTACCTCGCTATTGTTGGTCTGCCACGCTACTATCTAGTCTATGTTGATGCATTCAAATTGTGTGGCTGAAGCTAAATGTAAACTTAAAAAAAAACTTAATTTCCCTTTGCACCCCATGAATGAGGTATGGGATCGCTTCTCGCGTTGTTGTGAATGAACACGCTTCCTATTTTTAGATTCACAACTAACGGCACCTACTTGTTTATCGACGAATGCGAACGTCACTGTTTGAGAAGCTCTTACTAGACACGCCGATTGACTCGACACTTAATACTGCGAAGTTGCTGTCAACAACATTCGAGGAGAGCCGGCAATGAAAGGTTTTTTTCTTCTTCTTTTTTAAGATGACTGGAGCCAGGAGTTGAACCTGTGATCTCCCGCATGGTAGTCGCGTGTTCTAACCACTATGCCACGGCCGGATCTGTTTCTGTAAACTCTGTAAACAGTTTTAAGAAAAACACACAAACACCTTCCTCTGCATAAATTCTATGTGTATACATTTTCAAAATTCCTTCTCATAGAAAGGAGGCGGAATGTGTACAAACATGGAATATCGGAATAACAAATCATCGAAGACCTTGAATCTCCATTCTTAAAGAAGGACGTCTTTATATGTCTCTGACAAATGGTGGAAACATTATCTGGGAATATTTCAGAAGGAAATCGTAGGATCCTTTTCCTATGATTGTTTTCATTCACAAAAACAGGTGCCTTTCACTACACCACTGACGATCGTTAACCGCTCTGCTCAAGTTAGTTTAATGTATTTCCTAAACAGTTGGATTCCTTTAAATAGTCATTAAAATCTTTCTTAATAACTCATTACAAACATCAACACAACAAGAAAGCCCCCCCATCAAATGTCGTAAATAATAAATCAACAAACCTAACGTACATACTTACATACATACATAGAATAGCAAAGAGGTGGTAGCGGTAACAATCATGCTTAGATTTTACCATAAAGATACAATAACGCATAGTAGCTGTGTGGACCTTTTGCCTGACATGTAGAGCTGTGGCTTTACATCACAACAATTAAAATTTACATGCTGACATGACGGGAGATATCAGCCGTAATGGAAGGAAAAACTATAAGTAGTTACATACAGCAGGAGTACCAGGAGTATTTGAGAAGATGAGCCCAACATAACTCTACTACTACTACACGCCGGTCAAAATCAATATAAATGTTAATGATTAACTACTGATTGTAAACGATAATAAATCATTAAAGAGTCACAAGACAAGACGACAAGACACAAAATGATAGCAACAAAAAAAAAGAGTTGACTTTAAGCCTTTTCCCATTGCCCTGTGGAACAGTTACAGAATCCCTACCATGTTGTCATTAAAGGTGACAAAACGACCGTCTCACACACTGCAAACAGATCTTCAAGCCACTGTAGATACAATTCAGTGACGGCTATAAACCAACATTTTGACGTGATTTTGAGGTTCTTGGCATTTACGATCGATTTAAGATTTTCTTATTTTACACTCTCCATTCTTTTTTTTCGGATTTACTCAAACTCTAACTGAATTTTATAACTTTTAATTTAATTACTGTTTACCGCAACAGTTGCCGAACAAACACCGGTACACTGTTCAGGTTTTTACGATCGACCCGATGAAATTTTAAAGATTGGAATAAAAGAAGAAGAAAATACACCACCAACAAAATTGTCATTAAATCTCACAGATCGTCACATCAAACAGGAAATCTCTGCAATGTGTGAACTTTCGATGTGACTGACTGACTGAGTCAACAGAGAAAATAAAATCAGACAAAACAGAAAACAAATCATAAATCGAACTGTCTTGAGGCTTATTCACATGCGAGGAGATTCATCTTTATGTGACTCTGTGTCGGATGTATTGAATCTTTTCATAGCAACACGATAGTTTTTTTTTCGTTTTTTTAATAACTATAATTATTGCGGCGGAGTATGCTGGCAAAGAGAGCGCGAGGTTTAGTAGGAAAACTTGTTTCGTTGTGTTTGTTGTGTTTTTTTTACATCTATCTCCCAAGCAATGACAATCAATATATCAAGAGGAAAATAGTATATAATTACAACATTGTGAAGAAAACAATCATAAAAGAAACGACAATCTTAACATACGGCTACAAAAAAAAAAACAAGGCTGAGAGCTGTGGACACGAAACATCAAATGACCAGACCCTGATTTCTCGGTCAAGATTTTAAGATTGTCCCAGCAACAGCAGCAGCAGCAACAGCAGTCAACACGATCATTAAATGTCTAAACCAATTTAATGGATGTTAAGTTAACACAACAAAACACAGCCTTAAGGTAGGGTAGCGGTTTGGTTTAGGTCAATCTGTTGTATCAATGACTTCCAGAAGACAGTGATATACATTTTGTATTGCAAAGCTTAAAATTATGTTCTCGTTCTATTTATTAACGTTGCAAAATGATGTAATTTCTAATCCCATAAAACTGCTAATAATTCCTAATGCCATTTAATTATAGCCTTACCTGGGGGGGTTAAAAACGACAAAACAAGTCTTTCTAAACAGTTTAATAATAATTTTGTTAACACAAATGTACTTAAAAACGTCAATCAAGCTTAAAGTGACAGCGATAAACTACGTGTATGACGAAAATTAACTGCATTTATAATTGAAGTTAGAGAGTTCAATAAAAACAACAATGTTTTATAAAAAAAAGACACTGATCTAAAAAAAAGGTTTACTATTTGATGGTAAAATAATCGGTATACACTTCCAATGGATAGTAGAGGTTTCTAAATTGTCTAAAAAACGACATATTTTGAGTTACACACTTTTTATACCAGTGTTAGGCATCCCATAGCCTCGTGAGGCTGGTAATATTCGTCTGTTTCACACGTATGCAAAGCTGTGTTCTATCAAACGCAAGAAGTATATATATTTTGTATAAGAATTTAAATACTTTGTGTTCAACACTTTTTAGATATGTGTTAGGCATCTAATAGCCTCGCGAGGCTGGCAATAATCGTATTTTTCACACGTATGCGAATTTTTGATTGATTCAAAGCAGTCAGTATATTGTCAGTCTCTGGTTTTGAGTGTTGTTAAAGCAGTACCACGCACCCTTGCTTCACATTCACATACAGAAACCGTGGGTACGGTTGTGCCTGACACTGTTAAAGATTCACACAATTATATTTATATGTGCTTAATTTTATTATTATGGCTTGTGTTCATAATAAAACTACATATTTGGTTTTGTCCACCTAATAAATATAATCCCATAATATTTTCCTTACATTTACCGAGGTACTTTCTCATATAGCTCTATTTTTATATTAAGTTTCTGTAATCATACCTTTTCCCATATACTAATCGATTTTTCTTTATTCTCTCCTCTCTTACAGATATTTTACGTTATAAACTCATCGTCTATCACATTTCATAATCCTCGCAATGGAACATTTAATGACTGCCTTTATGCCACCCTCTTACCTGCTGGGTCATCCTCCAGCCTCGGCTTTATCTTCGTCTTCGGCCACCACTTCACCGGCCACATCACCCACAATCAACGGTAACTCTTCGCTATCTAAACCCAAACGTTGGGGTTCTCCTCCCGTCAATATGGGTGGACAATTCATTAATCCTGCCACTGGCAAAAAGAGGGTGCAATGCTCGATCTGCTTTAAAACGTTTTGTGACAAGGGAGCTTTGAAAATTCACTTTTCCGCCGTACATTTACGTGAAATGCACAAGTGCACTGTGGAGGGCTGCAATATGGTCTTCTCATCGCGTCGCTCTCGCAACAGACACAGTGCTAATCCTAATCCTAAGTTGCACTCTCCGCATATTAGACGCAAGATTTCGCCTCATGATGGTCGCACAGCTCAACAGTTTCCCGTATTTCCCATCGGCCCTGCTGGTTTAATGTCCGCTGGTCCGGCTTTACCAGCTTTTCCTGGCTTGATGCCCGGCTCTGGTGGTTTCAGTTCTCATCCTTCAGCTATGTTTGGTGACTTCCCCGCTCATTCGGCCATGCCTAATTTCCATCACATGCTCGCCGGCCAAGAGAGACTCTTGGGTGTTACGCACAACTATCACTCTAGTGGTGCTTCCAATGCCTCCGATAATGATGATGATGACGGTTATGTTTTGGATGTTCAGGGCTCTAGTGCTAGTCAAGGTAGTCACAGTGATGTCGATGATTATTGTCGTGAAGTTGATGATGAAGACCAAGACGAGGACGATGAATTGATTTCAGTGTCGATAGAGGAAGAACCTAAATCCATGTCTTTGCATTCAGAGGACTCGAATGAACCTTTAGACTTTAGTTTAAACAAACGATCGGTGGACTTAAATGAACGTCTGTCAGCCAGTCCATCTGCCTCTGCACCAAAGCCTTCCAACAGTTTCTCCATGGACAGTTTGCTGGGTAAACGCAAACGTTCCTGCAGTGGGTCGGAAATGTCCTGCGGTAACCAATCACCGGTCACCATTAAAATGGAGCAAGATGAAGAAGACAACAGCTGCCTCGATCTCTCTGCCTCTCAGCCCAGTAAAAAACCCCAAGTTGTGTCTTCCCCCGCTACCTCACCATTGACCGCCGAAGAGCAACATCTTAGACTATTGCAATCGCAAATGTTTGCTGCCGCAGCCGCTGCTGCAGCTGCTCAAAGCCAAAGCCAGGAGTCACCGGAAAACGGCAATACCGATGCTGGTAATCCTCCTCCCATGTGGAATTTATTGTCCGAGGTATACCGCTCCATGCTCATGAACAACAACAATTTAAAAACAGAACAACAGCAGCAGCAGCAACAGCAACCCTACAATGAAATGTCTTCGAACGCCATTTCGGTGTAAAATGCACCGCCAAAGTTGTAGACTCCAATCCCAAACTCGCTTTAGGTTGTTACCTCAAACTTAGAATCACAAAAACATAAATGTTAACTTGTTGTAAAACCTCAAAATTATAATACTAACTTCTGTAAATATGTAAAACAATGGAACCCAAAAAAAAAACATATTAAAATATTTAATGATAAATGTAAATATTATAATTATAATACATTGATGTAAGCGAATAAATCATCATTTTACCTACAAAAGTATTCAGCAATATTTTACATGCGTACATGTTTTTATGTTTCCCTCTTTCAAAACAAAAAGTTCTCAGCCTTTGTGCAATACTTTGTAAATTTGTTTTCTTCCTCTTTACTCATCTCGTTTAGTCATTTTATTTACTAAGTTAATCTTAAATTAAATATTTTATTTATAATTTTCTCCCTAGGGTTTATCTGTTTGCAAAAGTATACGTTTATTTATAACTCATATTAATTTGATATTATTATTACCACTATACTTTAATTTTCATTTGCTGTCTGTATTGTCCATACAAAATTTAAAAATTTAGAAATTTAAATTCTCTACTCTCTTTTTGTGAAAAAGTGTAACATATCTACCCCTTCTCTTAGTTACGAAAAAATTAAATTTTGTTTATTAGTTTTTAGACAAAAACAAAAACTAATAATAATAATAATAAATATCTATAATTGCTACAAAGAAAAAAACAAAAACAGCAACAACAAATGCAAATGAGTTTTTAGTATAAATTAGTATTAAAAATGCTTTATTATTATTATTATGAAATGGAGAGAAACAAATAATTTTAGCCAATTTTATAAATTAATGAAAACAAGAAAGAAATTGTTTACAACATTAAAACATACACACAAAAAAAAACATGAAATCAAATAAATTATGAAAATGCATTCATTGAAAACATTAAATTATTAGCAGTGTTTTAATTTCGCTTTTACTTCGGTTGCGGGTAATTAAGCTTACGGGGGTAATGGCTGGTGGTTTTTGAGCGGTGTGTCATGGCAAGGTAAGGGGGGATATTTTCAAAAGATTGCACAACTAACTTTTGGTAAATAATTTGTAGTATGTGATTAAACAGTAATAGGACTTTTTGACGTTGCACTAGCCGAAATAGATGAATGTTGGTTGATATTACCTACTAAGACAATTTCTTTATCCCCATGAAGAACTCCGGCGCACCGTAAAATATTTAGGGAAAGGTAGCTTAAAATAGGCAGAAAGAAACCTCTCCTACTTCTTAAACTATTATTTACTTACTTACTTAGCTGGCACTTCTTTGCAATCCCACTGGATTATATACCGCACGTAGAAAAATTTTATAAACGCCTCGATCTTCTGCGCTTCTTCTCCAGTTAGTCACACCAAGTTATGTAAGGTTCTCATTAACCTGGTCTTTCCAACGGAGTTTAGGTCGCTCTCTTCTGTACCATCCATCAAGCTCATTGTCGAAGACTTTTCGAGCTGAAATATTTTCGTCCATGCGTACAACATGACATAGCCAACGCAACTGTTGCACCTTAATGCGTCTGACCACGTCAATGTCAGTGTACAGCCCGTACAGCTCATGATTCATACGACGCCGATACTCTCCGTTAACGATGGTGGGCCCATATATTTTACGGAGTATTTTTCTCTCGAATACTGCCAGAACCGATTCATCCGCTTGTGTCATAACCCAGTATTCTGAACTATCCATTAAGACAGGTAGAACCAGTATCGGGAATAGCTGGATTTTTGTTCGTCGAGAGAGGGCTCTGTCCTTGAATCGCTTGCTTAGTCCGTAGTTGCATTTATTACCAAGCAGGATTCTTCTCCGCATTTCTAGGCTGACATTATTTGCTTTGTTGATGGCGGAGCCTAGGTAGATAAAATTGTCTACCACCTCGAAATTATAGTTGTCAACGTTCACGCAGTTTCCCAAACGAGTAGATTCTTTTTTCGTGGAAACTAAAAACTTCGTTTTGTCCTCATCCACCGTTAGACCCATTTTCGCTGATTCCTTCTGTATGCCTGAGAAGGCTGGAGTCACATCCCGCATTTTCGGCCGATGATGTCTACGTCATCAGCGTACGCGAGTAGCATGTGGCTTTTGTTGAATATCATGCCACTCATGTTTACTGCAGCTTTCCTCATTACCATCTCCATCACTATGTTGAAGAGGTCACTGGCCTTGTTTTAGGCCTCGTCTGGTACAGAATGGCTCCGTAAGGTCCTTGCTAATCTTCACTCAAGACTTCGTGTCAGTCAGCGTCATTCCGAAAAGGCGTATCAGCTTCGAAGGAATTCCAAACTCAGCCATGGATTCGAGTAATTTCAGCCGTATCGGGCTGTCGCAAGCAGCTTTATAGTCGACGAAAAGATGGTACGTGTCAATCTGTTTCTCTTGGGTCTTTTCCAGGATTTGCCGAAGTGTGAATTGCTGGTCAGTTCTTGATTTACCAGGTCTAAAGCCACACTGATAAGGTCCGATCAGGTTGGAGAGGGCTCCACGAAAAGCCCCCCAATGAAATAACGCCCAGGAAATAATCCCCAATGAAATAAACCCCAAAAAATAGGAAATAACACCCAAAAACAGTGAATGAAATAACATCCAAAAATAAATGAAATTAACCCCAAAGCGTAAACGAAACAACCCCCAATATTTGGGAGTTATTTCATATGAAATAACACCCAATGATGAAAATGAAATAACCCCCAATGAAATAAACCCCATCAGCAACAAAAATGAAATTATGCCCAAAATTCATAAAAGCGTCAGTTTCACTAAGAATTTCATGAAGTCAATATGGACCAACAGCAAAGCCGCAAAATTATTGAAATGAATCGTGTGGATCGTAGATCGTTGTAGCCCTGCTCTACTTTTGCAGTTCGGAAGACAATTTGCTTTTTACTTTTGGCCTTTACACAACCACCTTCAGTGTTCGCAAGCAAATCAAACTCTCTGATTTTATTGAATTCTTCCTTTTGAAGAACTCTTACAAATTTAAAAAAAATTCCATTCTTAGATATCAGTTCGTTGATTTTCTATCCGTCAATATGAACACAAATGGAAATATCTGTAAACATTCAAAAGTTATTGTAATATATTCACATGCTAAAAGTTTTCTTGTAAAAGGCCTTTTTTTTTGTATACATAATTATATAATTATAACCCCTAAAAACCAACAGCTTTAAAAATGAAATAACCCCCGAATAAAAAATGAAATAACACCCAAATTATTCACGATATGAAACAATCCCCAAATTTAAAAAATTGGTTGGGTGTTATTTCATTGGAGATTATTTCATAATTTGAAAACCCCAAATGAGGAATGAAAATGAAAAACGGCCCAAAAAAAATTGGGAGTTATTTCATATGAAATACACCCAAAAATGTATGAAAATAATTTGGGGAATATTTCATTTCTCGTTTGGGCGTTATTTCATTGGGGGGCTTTTCGTGGAGCCTTGGAGAGCACTGGCTTTAGTCGTTAATATAGCACACCCGACAGGACCTTATATGCGATGGGTAAAAAGCTGATCCCGCGGAAGTTTGAGAACACACTTGGATCACATTTTTTCAGCACAGGACATAATACGCTTAGATTCCAATCGTCGGGCATGCACTCTTTAAGCCAAACCGTGCGTAGGAGCTGATGCATGCTCGTTATCAGCTCCTCGCCACCGGACTTGAAGAGCTCTGCGGGCAGACCGTCGGCACCGGCTGCATTAATATTTTTCAGCCGCGATATTGCTCTTCTTACCTCGGCTTGACTTGGTCGTCAAGCCGTCGTCGACAATTGGCGTGATACCTTCACGTGCTCTGCCTTCTGGAACCAGCAGTTGCTGGAAGTGTTCTCTCCATATATGCAGCACACTCTGAGTATCTGTAACCACAATTCCATCCTTGTCCTTATAGGAGGGGAGCCCGTAGCCTTTTGCTTTTACTTTCTGGTAAAATTTTCGGGCCTCACCTCTATCCCTGTATCGCTCTATATCCTCGTTCTTCCGTTCCTTTATTTCACGTTTTTTTTTTCGCTTAAAGAGGGAACGTCAGAAGTGGAGGCGTTGTGTCGTAGTAATTGGGAGAGCTGGTTGGAGTAGACAGGGGCTATCTCTAGGGTTTGCAGCTTCGCGATGTCCAGCTTTCTTTGTGTTTGGTTACGAGCGTTTTTTGCTCTGCTCAATCTTGTGCGCACCTTGGCTGCAACCAGGTAATGATCCGAGCCAATATTTGCACTACGGATCACACTCACGTCCATGAAACTAGATGCATGTCTGCCATCAATTACCACATGATCAATTTGATTTTTGGTGTTTTGATCGGGAGACAGCTAAGTTGCCTTGTAGATATCTTTGTGCTGGAATCTGGTTCCACTCACTACCATGTTCCTTTCCGCTGCAAAGCTAACCAGCCTAAACCCGTTGTCTGGCGTGTCGGTATGAAGGCTGCACTTACCGATCGATGCACCAAGAACATCTTCACTTCCTATTTTTGCATTAAAGTCTCTCAGAACAATTTTAATGTCGTGGTCAGGGCAGCGGTCGTATGTTTCCTCTCGGCGCTCGTAAAATGCATTTTTAATCTCATCGTATTTATCTTCCGTCGTGAAATATTTCGCCTTGGTGCGGATTGTGGCTATTCGATCACTAACAGGATTGAATTGCGAGACAAGATGTCTGAATCTCTCGCCAACTACAAATCCACATCCAAATTCGTGCTTTCGGCATGGCTGATGTAATAGATGTCGCAATTTTTATGTCGAGAACATCCTTGTCTTGTCCATCTCATCTCCTGGATGGCGATGATGTCAGCCTTATATTTTTTAGGGACATCCGCCAGTCGGATAGTGGCACCTTCTCTGTAGAGAGTCCGCTACGTGCGGCTACAGATGGAAAAATGTCTGTTGTTGCTGCCATTAAAGAAGATGAAGAGTAATATATAGGAGGGAGCGAGGTTCTGTTCCGATTTTTAGGACACTTCAGAAATTGCTTAATTTTATTACAGACGCCGCGACAGGCGTGTGGGCAGGTGGGGATACCTGCTTCAAAACTTTTATTTTTAAACTTTGAACGATCGGTCTTCACCTCTGTCCCTGCACTATTTGATATCGCGGTTACCTATTTTCTTCCATAGACTTTTATCTCTCCTTAAGATGTGATTCGTTTTGCAGTTTTGTTTTGTATGCAGCATCCATTTCCTCAGACAATATGCGACATTCTTCATCGTAGCGTGTTTTTTTTATCCTTATAGAATGGTGAATATGTTGTCACTGTGTGTTGGGAACATCAGAATTAAAGGCGTTTGGTGTAGGCATTGACTATCTCGGTGGTATGCCGCTTTTTCGATGTCCAGTTTTCTTTGCGTTTGGTAACGAGCATTTTTATCAATACTTAATAGCGTGCGTACCTTGGCTCCAACTAGGTGGTGGTCCGAGACTACATTTGCACTGCGCATCACACGCACGACCATAATGCATGCCAAATGATTTCCATAGATTACCATGTGATCAATCTGGTCTCCTAGTAACGCGAAGCTAAACAGTCTGAATCCATTATTAGATATGTTGTTGCTGGTTTGAGCTCATCTAAAATACTTGGCTTGTTGGCGTAATATAAGGACTTCAGTTATACCCCCAGAGAAAGTAATCGCGGGGTGTCAAACTCGCCATGACCTTTCCAAATCATGAATAATTTTCTATTTACAATATACTAAGTAATGTCATTGCATAGTAATATTATTTTTCTTTTTAAGACCAACAAAGAATTCGTCAGAACTCAACTATTGGTCATCGCTTAAGACAATCCAGACTGCTTCCTAAAATATGTTACAATACAGACGTCGCAATAAATTAGAAAAAGAAATCATTCAATAAAGACATACATATTGCTATTGCGTTGTGTTGTGCTGTGTTTTTTTTTGCAACTGTCAGAGAACGACGAATTATTGACCCATTTTTCATAATTTTTTCCCTCTATCGCCAAAAGGAAAGAACCTCACACAATCACATGTTTGTGTGGTCATATTTTCCAATTGTCAATCAACCATTAAAACTCAAGACTGTGAAATATCAAACACAAGCACCACAATTACAAAACGATATAAAATTAGATCAACCGACCATACATTTAAACAAACTATTGTACTTATACATATACTACAAATATCCAAGACCTCATCCAATAACACAATCCAACAATCGGATCGCAGTCGACATAGATGTGTAGAATACACACTGTACATGCTTAGTGATATTGTAATGGGGTTTTCTTGATCGGCCACCACCAATTTCAAATTAATGTAAAGTGTTGAGATTTTCTTAAAATTGTATTCATTTGAAAATTTCTGTATTGTATTAGAGAATAGAAATGTGAATCGAAGTGAATTGACGGAACGACACCGAATGAAAAACTGGACGTGTGTAAATAGAGCAGAAAAGTATAAACTTTATAAAAGTTTCCGTATTAAGTACTATTACGATGAAAAAAATATGCATTGAATACTATATTGCGGTACAAAGTATTTTATATAGATTCGTATTAAGTAATGTCCACTGTCAAAATATTACTAAGATTGGTAGCAATTTACATAAGTAGCCATGATAAGTAGCCATGATAAAGTTCAAGAAGCTGCGTACTTACATTGTTTCGTGACTGTTCCATAAACTCTTCCCCATATAATATTTACGAATAACCTATGTTCAATACGGTTGCTATAACATGAAATATTTTGAAATAAAGAAAAAAACCATAGATAAATAAAGAGGTAAAATAAAATAAAAACAATCGCGAAGAATGTGTACACATGTCGCTTCATTTTCTTGGCTGCACATACACGTATGTATGTACTTGTATAAGTGATTTATCCATGTGCTTCATTGTTATTTTCGTGGTGGCCATGTGTTTTATATATTAAAGATTTCAATATATTTCACTTGACATTTGAATGTGATAGAATCAACAATAGCAGCTAGAAAAAAAAACCTCTGTGTGATATATAAATTTTGTTAATTGTGGCATATGACTAATTTCTTGAATTCGATTTGTTTCCAATAATTATTTTGAATGCAATAGTTTTTTTGTGAGGAAATATAGGTACCTGCAATTTAAAGACGTAGTAGGTTTAATGATGTTAATAAAATCATAGTAGATGTAAAAATTGGCTTCTTTACTATGATGTTTTAAGTCAAGTTTTAAAGGCAGTTTATTTGAAGTCAGGTCAGAGTTTTGCTTTTCTATGAAGCTGATACACCTTTATGGAATAACTCTAAACGACAATAAGTGTTTTTAAAAATTGGCTCGGTCACTACCAATTCAATCAATACCAGACGAGGCCTTCAACTGCCTATACTGTAGTTTGTTCAATATACTTATGAGGCACGATATTTAAAGCAGCTACCACATATTTGCGTAAACTGTGACATCTGACGTCGGGAGTGTGACGCAAGGTAAAGCTTCTGATCGGTTTAACTTGGCAAACCCAGAGTGATCCTTGCCAATTGCACTTCAAGTCTACTTACAGAGCTCCGTATTCGTGGTTCTACTGCGGACGGAGTACTTGCCTGGAAACGTGCTTCTGACACCCGTCAGAGCACGGCTAACTGTGAGGGGCGAAACCTAAAACCCAGGCACGTCAGTTCAGAGTGATCGGTACCCTGGTCAGCGTCTGACCCAGAATGGGCGGCAGTAATAAAATCCTGGCAGGAGGAGAAAACTGCGACGTGGTGCGCTGGGCTTGCAATCCGCCACTGACGTTTAAACTATTGCAATGAAAATAAGTAAGAAATCAATAAAATGGATGTTTCACAATGTTGACGACCCCGCAAGCAAATTAAGGACCATGATTTGAGGATATGCACCTGAAATGGTAGAACACTGTATAGACCAGGTGCCTCCATCCAATAGGCGGAAGTCCTCGAAGAATACTAGGCTGACTAAACCGCTTTACAGGAAATCCGGTGGATGGGACACGGGTGCTCGCGCTTGAAGACGTGCGATATCTACTATAGTATAGCTACCATATAGCCACCATAAGAGTCAAAATAAAGTTTTTCCACATAACACTTATAAAGGGTGTCCCAACAAGAACGCAATTTTTAAATCTGTTTTACTAAAATGGTGAAAGTTTTGCGGCTACAGTTCGCAAATTGCGATCAATTTGGGGTCACAATAATGCTCCAAAAGAGTCAACTGTAAAGTGATTAATGGATAAATTTGTCGAAACTGGGTCTGTTAGTGATGTAAAGACAACAACGCGACATCGACCAGGTCGATCGACCGAAAATGTCGCAGCTGTACTTGATTTATGAAAATAATGCAGGTCAAGCGCAAACAATCAATGGTGTTCGGTATCGTGAAATGATAACCAGTTTTTTCTTGCCTCGAATTGAAGAAATGAATGTGGAGGGCATGTGGTTCCAACAAGACGGTGCCACATGTCATACAGCCAGAGAAACAATTCAATTGCTGCATCAGTCATTTCCCGGTCGTGTTATTTTGCGTTTTGGAGATCAGAATTGGCCGCCTAGATCGTGCGACTTAACACCATTAGATTTTTTTCTTTGGGGTTTTTTGAAATCGATGCCGACGACGACTCATGCCTTAAAAGAGGAAATTGGACGCTGCATTAATGAAATACCGCAGCATTTACGCGAAATGGTCATTGAAAATTTCATTAAAAGATCGCGTGCATGCCAGCAAAGCCGCGGCGACCATCTGCACGATATATTGTTCCATACATAACCTCATTCTGTCTACTTTACGGTATAATAAAGTTTCACGATTTTTTTTAAATATCTGTGTTTTATTTAAAATTTAAATATTGCGCTCTTGTTGGGACACCCATTATGTGCCCATGCTCCGACAAAAGAGAAAAGCGATTAGGACAAGAGCCAAGAAAATGTATATGACCGTAGCCCCAGCCATGACATTAAAATTGTACTAGGCGATTTGAATGCTTAAATAGGCAGGGAGACCGCATTTGAGTCTACCATCGGAAAATTCAGTCTGCACACCGAAACGTCGAACAATGGCATCAGACTAATTGATTTCTCTGCGGCAAGAAATATGGTAGTAAGCAGCATTAGATTTGACCATTCAAATATTCATAAGGCAAACATGGTTTTCTCCAGATCAATTGAAGAGGAATCAGATAGACCACGTCGTATTCGATGAAAGGCATGCATTAGGTGTTCTGGACATATGAGTGATCAGGAGTCAAACATTGACAAAGATCACTATCTTACTGCAGTAAAGGTACCCACAAGTCCCATGGCGAAAAACGTAGGAAACCAGGCACAACCAAAGCTGGATATCGCTAAACTGCGGACAGCAGTGGTAGCGGACGCCTACTCCAACAACCTAACTCAACTGCTAGGGAATGCTCCAACCCTTGATAATATTACCGCGAAGTGGCAATATATAACCGACTCCATAGAACGGACTGCGAGAAGCGTACTTGGCTACTCAAAGCCGTCTCAAGAAGATGACTGGTTCGATGATGAATGTCGCAATGCCACGAGGGATATGGATCTTGCATACAGGTCGAAACTGCAGCCCATGACAAAGCGAGCTGTGAACGGCAGAGAGAGAAGAGCCGAGAGGCAACTAGTCTTTTTAGACGGAAAAAGAAGGAGCTAAAGAAGAGACAGGATGAGTGCACAGAGTTGCTCCGAAGTAGAGGCAGCAGAAAAATTCTACAAGAGAGTTAAGCCGAGAATGAGTGGGAAAGCGTTGCCCTCCTGCATCGAGGGACAGCTAGTCACGAACCCGGATAAAGTTCTGAAGATATGGAGAGATTATTTCAAACATTAGATGGATACGGACACCACCTCAGAAGACCCCGCTCCTATATGACGGTGGTATTAACTGTCCACCTCCGAGCCTGAGCGAGATACGTGTGGCAAGATCCTGCCTTAAAAACAACAAAGCGGCTGCAGCCGTTGTTCTCCCTGCTGAATTGATTAAGGCAGGCGGGGAGGAGCTGATTAGGAGCATGCATCATCTCGTGGAGAACATCTGGCTAGGGGAGAGCATGCCCGGGGATTGCAGTTTCAGTCTGTTATGTAAGAACTACCGTGGAATAAGCCTATTACCAACTGCGTACAAGGTCCTTTCCAGCATATTGTGTGAACGTCTAAAGCCAATTGTAGAAAACTAATTGAACCATATCTGTGCGGCAATAGGCCTAGTAAATCTATGACGGATAAAATATTCACCTTACGACAAATCCTGAAAAATACTCATAAATAGCAGATCGACACCTACTATCTCTTTGTCGACTCCAATGTTGTCTTCGACTCTCCGATAAGGAATAGGCTATATGAGACCATGTCTGAGTTTGATATTCCTGCAAAGCTGATTCGACTTTGCAGATGTACCTTGGAAACACCAAATCCTCGGTTAAGAAAGGTAAGGATTACTCTAAACCATTCAACACAGAAAGACATCTCAGGCAGGGTGCTAGCCTGTCCTGTACACTATTTAATATAGGTGATAAGAAAGGCTGGTGTCAACATGTCTGACACCATGTTCCACAAGAGTCACATGCCACTAGCCTATGCCGATGATATAGACATCATTGGCCGAAATCTGCGGGATGTTACTGCAGTTTTCTCATCACTAGAAAAGGAGTCAGCAAAAATGGGTTTAGCGGTAAACGAGGACAAAACAAAAATAATGATTTCGACGAACAAAGGGTCCGCTCGATGGGGATGCACCGTGAACGTTGGCAATTATTGTTTTGAAGTAGTAATTGAATTTACCTACTTCGGAAGGACCAAGGGTTAGCGTAGGAGTAAGAGGAGAACGTCCGCAGAAGATTGAAGCATATGGAATTGTTTAATACTTCCGGCCTCACATTTTTATGAACCAAGTTTGCAAGTTTTGAGGCTCCTACAGTCACGATTGGGGGGCATAACTCAAGAACGACTAGTCAAATTTAGTTGACATTTTTATTTTTTTATTATTATACAGAAATCATAGTATACAATGCATACAAGGCAAAACTGCAGCCAATGGCGACGCGTGCGGTGACGGAGCGTTATAATGAGAAGAGGAGGGGGATAAAACGCCTGTTCATGCGAAAAAAGCGTCTGTGGATGAAAAGAGAGAGTCAGGATATCGAAAATTGAGCCCCGAAAGTTCTACTAAAGGGTTTACAGCACAGGTTTTAGAACATGGATCCCCACCTGTAAGGACAGAGACGGAAATCTGGTCACGGACACTCAGAGTGTGCTGCAAATATGGAAAGAGCACTCTCGATCTCTACTCGTTCCCGAAGGCGAAATCACACCAATCATGGACGACAGAGTAGATTGTCCACCACCGAGCCAAAACGAGATCAACACGGCTATTGCACGGCTTAAAAATAATGAAGCTGCGGTAGCCGATGGACTATCGGTAGAGCTTTTTAAAGCCGGCGGCGATGAACTGGTAACATGCATGCACCAGCTCATAAACACGATTTGGCTCATGGAATGCATGCATGCTGATGACTGGAATCTGAGTTTCTATGTCCCGTGCTTAAGAAAGGCGATCCAACTGTGTGTACCATAATGCCCATTCTGGCGAACCTGATTAGACCTTATCAGTGTGGCTTTACACCTGGTAAATCCACGACCGACCAGATATTTACACTACGACAAATCCAAGAAATGCAGATCGCACCTACCATCTGTTCATCGATTACAAAGCAGCATTCGACAGTCCGATACGACAGAAAATGGAATGGTACCATCTTCAACAAAAGTCACATACTGCTCGCGTATGCCGATGATATAGATATTATTGGGCGTGGATTGCGGGATGTTACTGCGGCTTTTCCGAGCGTTGAAAATCAGTCGGCAGAAGAGGGCCTGGTGATAAATGAGGACGCTGCGTGAACGTTGACAACTATAACTTTGAAATGGTTGATGATTTTGTCTACCTTTGCTCCGCCATAAACAAAAGTGTTAATGTCAGCCTGGAAATCAAAAGACGAGTATTGATCGCAAACCGCTGCTACTATGCACTAAGCATGCGATTAATAACAAAGCGAGCTCTCGAAGAACCAAGATCCAACTCTACCAGACTCTTATCCTACCTGTTTTGCTCTACAGAGCAGAATCCTGGGTAATGACACAAGCGGATCAATCTATTCTGGGAGTCTTTGAGAGAAAAATACTTTGCAAAATATTTGGACTCATCATCGTTAACGGCGAGTATCGTCGTCGAATGAACCACGAGCTTTATGAGCTGTACAATGATATCGACGTAGCCAAGCGCGTTGAAATGGACAGAATGCTCTGGCTTGGACACGTTGTACAAATGGATAAAATTGTTCCGTTGGATGGACCAGGTGAAAGAGCTGTTATCTACTCTTGGTGTGACTAACTATCTACGGAGCGCAAAAGACCGATGCTCGTGGAATTCTATGTGCGGCTACTGATAGATGAATTTCTGTTTCTGCTGCCAATTAAGAAGAAGAGTGAAGAGAATAAAGGAATTTTTTTATTCTAAAATTTCGGAAATTCGTTTCAGTAAAATGGACTAACCGTTCTTGAGTTATGTGTCCTAAACATGGCTACAGGAGCTTAAAAACTTTAAGCTCCCAGCGACACGGGTTAACATACTCCAATCGCGCTTAAACTTTGGATATCCTAAAATCTGCAATGACTTATCGTTTTTGGGGGATGGCACCGATAAAATTCTAAAATTTTGTGGACTCAATTGTAAATCATTACAGTTTTACTATAGACATTTCCTGCAGACACTACTTTTTAAAAATTAACTGTATTTAAATACTGAAATATAGGACAGAAAACATGTTTGCGACTTTCTATTAAAACACTCAAACATTGATTAACTTGCTTTTACACAAAAATCAGAAAAATAAACCCTAATAATAAACAGGTGTTTCGCATAGTTTTTTGTGTTACAAATCAAATTATCCACAAGCGGCATCAGTAGAAGGTGTTGTTATCCAAAACGTGACTGCTACTCGCAAAGGATTAATTCGTTTCCTAATAATTCATTAATTTATTATTACACGGAAATTCTATAAAATGTCTTGCTATCAACTGAGCGACGATATTGCTCGTGAACGTAAAGTGCCTTAAGTAGTTTGAATTTATCTAAAGTTGACACAGTTCCGGGAAAATCTTCTTAGATCTTCCAAGTCTCCGTTGTTAAGTGCATCCATTACGAAACAATTAAACAAAATTAAAGTATAAGAATGTTTCAAATTCATGTTGGACATTTTTCAAACAAGCCGCCAAAGTTTTATAGGCCTTTAATGAAATCATAGTATAACGTCGCTAGAATCGTATTTTATTTTTTGGTAAGACTATTAAGGCATGAGCATAACAATGAATCTCTAACATACATACATTTATGACACTAAATGACCAAATAAACATGGGTCGGGGTGAAAAGTGCCATCGATGATATCAAATTGGTGTCTAAGAACTTGGACATGCATGCAGCAGGAGCGGCAACAGACGAGACAATAGTAGCAGTAGTAGTAGTGGCTAATTAAACACCGAGTAAAACTCACGTACTTGTTCGTTGGACATCATTAGAAGTGTCATAAAACTACAACAAGAAGATAGTCTGAGAAGACCATTCCAAATTGCCCGACGGATGGAGTGGAGCATCGTCAGCTAGAAATGCGCTTAAGAAAAAAAAGCCGCTTTTGATGTCTCTCCTCTGACAAGAAAATCCATTTGGAAAAATGCCGCTTAAATGCTAAACGTATTTAACCCTTCAATCAGTCGATTCATCAGAGACAGACAGATACTAATCTACCCATCAGCACATAAAACTTAAGGCCACATCGGGCGACATGTTGTGCAAACATGCTACTGGATTTTCGATTTTAACAACGACAATAGCAATAACATAACAACCATTCTACACATTTCTTATCGCAACCGACATTGCGAGATAGGAAAACTCACACCAAACTATGAAAATTATGTACGGGCAACGATGTTAGATGGACAGACCGATGCAGCATGCATATGATGAAAAGGATCAATTTCCAATGAAAACATTGACAAGCGTAATTAACACATTTTCATGTTGCCTCAGCCATCAGCAGAAACCCAACGCGCATACGACCACTACTCGTCAGTGCTATTTCATATCTTTTAAAGTTGTTATTGCTTTCTCTACGTTGACAATTAGTCCTTGATCGGCGTGTGAAGTTGTGTGAGTCAGTGCAGTGAGAGCGCGCGTTGCTTTCGTATTTGTTTGATGTAATTTTTATCACTTTGTCGGTAGATTTTGAAGCGTCAAAAGAAAATATTATCTCTGTGTGTAAGAAATAAACATTTTCCGAATAGAAACCCTTAAAAAAAATTGGTAAAAGCAAAAGAATTTCAAAAATGTGTTAATTAAGGTTTACGAGGTTAGGCAGTTAGGCAGCAATATGTTTGACATAGATGTATTTCTTATGTTAAATATTATATGTCAAGAAATATTAATTTAGTATACTATTCCATTTCTATGGTAAATGAAAGAATTTGTAAGGAGTAGGATAACTACACGCGGGAGATCCATGGTTCGATTCCCGGCTCCAATCATCTACAGTTTTCGTTCATTGCCGGCCCCCTCGATGTTGTCGACAGCAACTTCGCAGTATAAGTGTCGAGATAATCGGCATGTCTAGTAAAAAGTTTCTCGTATACATTCGTCGATAAACAAGTAGGTGCCGTTTGTTGTGAATCTAAAATAGAAAGCGTCTTAATTCACAACAACGCGAGAAGCAGCCCATACCTCATTCATGTGGTGTTAACGGAAATTAAGTTTATTTTTAAGGATAACTACACATACACACAAAATAAAATTGAAACCGAATCTAAAGTCCATTTCTCCCCAACACATCAGGATTTTGACACAACTTCAAAAACAGCAAACTTTGGGGTCAAATTTCAACGTTTTTTAGAATCTGAAAAAAAAACGTTAAATACACTTCGTTAGAATGCCACCATGTCTTTTTTATAAAATGTAAACTCCCACTATTGTAGATGACGGTTGGTAAATTTTTTAATGTCAGGCAATCTGTTACACTGCAGCCTTGTAAAACGGGACAAAGCATTCATAATACTACAAAAATTCCATTACTTTTTACCCCATAGTATACATTGTCACAATTATCAACAATTATATGTAACTTTTTGAAATACCTTTGCCTTAATAGATATTAGCCTTAATCCTCCACAGAATTTCTATCCACACGCACACACACACATACTCGTCAATCTCACATACCATTTTGGATTTGCAAACTCCTTGCAGTGCAACCAGACATAATTCATTCATACTAATGCCTGCTCCCAGATACAGAACAAGCTCGGAACACCGCCACCACACCAACACCAGAGTCTCTCAGGCTGACTGCTGCACCTCACCGCAAACAGTTAATCATGAAAAGTGGCAGAGAACATGAGGCAAGGTGTACAGATCCATGGATGTACACCACCAACCACAACAACTCCATACAGCCAGCCGCTCCATACATCGTAACTATTGTACATAATTTTTATGAATATGTTTGGAATGGAAAAAAGGTAAAGTCGGTTACTTGTTTGTCAGGGAAAACACTTTATAAATCATGTTACAACAAGCAGCCGTCTTTAATACAACATTGCAAAAAGGTCCAACACGAGAGTGTAGGTACAAGTGGGGGCCAAACCAACAAAAAAAAAAAAACACGAAAATACAAAAACAAAAGGAGACCAACAAAGCTTACCGGCAATATGCAAAGTTTTTGTCTTAAAAAGGGGTACACCAACAAAGCCACTAAAACAGATTCTAGAACACAGCACAACATAGCCAGCGTTAGCAACATCAGGCAAAGCTGCAGCTGTATCAGCGCTAGAAATAAATGCAATGGCAACCGCAGATATCAATAAAGCTCAATATAATTTTGGTGTGTGCGTATTTAATATCAGCCTATCATTATACCCAGTTAATCCATAGATATGATACATTGTTGAGTTTTAGCGGTTGCCAATTGAAAGGATGTGATAAACGTTATCGCTGTAGATGAAAATGATAAAAAATCAGTCGGCATCAAGACGAGGAAATTTAACTAGTCTTATTTTCAGTATAGAAGTAAAAGCGGAAATTATTTAATTACAAATAGACATCGGATATATGAAACAGGCGAGTTTTTTGTAAAACTGTTTACTATTTATGTATTACTAGCTTTCCGGGCTCGTGTTGCTCCACCCGTACTTACAATGAATCTTCTTAAGAATTTAATCAATGCATATAAAATGAAAACGCTTCATAAGACGAACAGACACCACATTTATGTGATTGTAGCTTCAACCCATTGGTCTGAGTGATTTAACCGCTTTAATACCTTTATATCCCTAAAAGTTCGAATTTCAAAAGATACATTCGTATCGCACAACTGAAAGGGACAGGTACTCGCTCTAATGCTATATACGATTATAGCTTTAGCATGCTCTTATACGATTATAGCTTTAGCTATTTGGTCTGGGTGATGGTACCAGTGTTATCCTCTTTCAGTATTTTTGCTCCCAAATGTTCAAATTTCTAAAAACCTTTAGCTTTAGGCATTTGTGTGAGGGATAGTATGATTTATATCCCATTTTCGGTATTTTTACACCTAAAGAACGAATTTCGAAAAATTACTTCATATCGCACAACTAAAAGATTCACTTAAATTTTTCCGACTATACCGGTAGCAGTTTAGTACCAGTTTTATCATCTTTCGCCAATTTTTACACCAAAAAAGTTCGGATTTCGAAAACCTTCCTTACTTCAATCTAATTCAACAGGGAGCAACCCCATTTCAATTATCATGACAATATATTTCTGTGTAAAAGAATAGAAAAGATATATCCTTTTACCCAGAAATTTCGGATAGCGAAAAACCTCCAATCTACTTTGATAGTAACCTTGCCCATATCAATTTTCGCGATTATAGCTTTAGAGTAACAAAAAATCCAAATTTCATTCATTCCAATTAGTTAGTCAAGTTATTTTAAATATATAGAATATAAAGTTCTAATTACAGTCGTTCTATTAATATGACCGACATAACAATTTTTTCAAAGGGAGCGTGGCACCGCCCATTTCCCAGGGAGAAGTACCATTTACATATGTAGCAAATATCATCATCATATGACGGATTGAAATTTTGGTTTGTATGGCCGGTGCCACGCCCCTTTGTCATATTTTGTTTTCATGTAGCCTATGATAAAGGCTCTACGGATAGTACTACACAGTGCAAATTTCATTGCAATTGGTTCTATTTTCTAGCGAGACGTAATCCTCCTGAGGATAAGGTGTTCGCTAGGATACACCGACAGGTACGGATTATCTTTGCAGGAATATTAAACTCAGACATGGCCTTGTATAGTCGATGCCTGATGGGACTATCGACGGCACTTTTGTGAGCGACAAAGAGGTGTTAATTGTCAATTTGCTTCTCTGTGGTTGTCTCTTAGAATAAAGCCACTCTGATATGGCTTTATATGTTCACACAATATGCCAGAGAGGTTCTTATACGCAATCGGTAAGGGGCTAATTCCACCGTAGTTTTTACCTTTTTTTGGAAAGGACCCAGCACACTTAGTTTGCGTGACCCAAACATAAATTTGCAATTTTCACAACAGCAAATGTCATGCTCTTCCACATCCATCTACCATATCTCTTTTCGAAAGACTTCCATGGTAGTACGACTGTTAAACAGAAAAGAAAACTCTTCCGATTTCTCTCGACGGCTTCTTTATGGTCGTTCCTGTTGGCAGCACACTCAGATTAGAGTCCTTGGACATGCTTTCCTGAAGCCAAATGTTCGAAACAAGGTAATTTTCATCTACCTCAAACAACACAGCTGGAAGACCATCAACTGAGCGGCTTTGTTGTTCTTTAGGCAAAACAATATGGAAGTTTTGCTCTCAGCCGATGTTATCGTCCCGGATTGTTGCAGAGTCTTCTGTAATTGAGTTTTCGGAGATCAGGAAGCCACTGAAGTGATATTTACATATTCTCAGTATGCCCTCGGAGTCAGTAACGAGATGACCATCCTTGCCTTTACAGGAATGAAGACGTGTTTCATGTACCTTTCCATTTATTTACTGGAAATGTTTTCCGGCTTCACCTTTATTCCGTATGCTTTAATGCATACACTATTCCGCTCTTAAAGCTCTCGTTTTTTACGTCTGAAGAGACGACAGCTCACGTTGCCATTGACAGCAGTTTGGCCATGTATGCAGCTTCTTGTTCCCGAGTGGCATAGCGGCATTCGTCATCGTATCTGAGGGCTTAACATAACCAATTACGGTCTGCGAAGTATTTTCCATCTTTTAAGCAATACCCCAGCTTTTAAAATACCCATTACGTAATCGCTGATATCAGCTATATTCAGTAGCTATCAGTGATGATTAACTCGCATATATTCCTCCTTAAATTTAGTTTTGGAGTGTCATAGGTCGTTAAATAGGTGCGCTCGCTTACAAAGTAAGCGACGATGGCATTAAGTGTCATTTCATTTTCTGTTATGTTATAAGCGAGCTTGATAACACGCTTGATTACGAAGTTAGAGACGATGTCACAAGGTGATACTTCAATAGCAAGTTATAATAAGTGGACGATATTTTTTAGTTTACACACGCATGACATTCTAAGTCCTTGATCGCTCTCTTACAATGTCATACTGATTTTTTTGATTACTAAATATGTACTTCGTTTCATTTACCGTTGGGTAATTGTGAGTTATTTGGAACATGGGTTGGCTATCTCCATGATCAGCACTTTAACGATGTCCAGCTATCTATGATCTGGGAGTTGACAGTCCAATGATTCACCTTATTAGGGTGCTTCTGCTGAAAAGTACCGTCAGAGCTAAATGGGTAAGGGTCCCAACTGCAAGGAACGTTAACAGAGGGATACCTTAGGGAGAAGTACTGTCCCCACTTTTATGGTTACCTTAGTACCACATACTTGCCTACGACGATTTTTAAAAACCTCAATTTACTAAGCGTTTCTTCAAACCGCCTTCTTAATTTAGTATGAAACTGAACGACTACACCTGACTATCGATAAACTTACTGAAACCCGAACTAAGAATGTTTACTCGAAAAATATAAAAAACCAAAATTTTAAATATCGCCACTAAACGCTTTACAACTGCAGTTTATAGACAAAATCAAGTATCTAATGATTACACAAGGGAACAAAATTGAACTTTTTGAGTGTTGTTTGGAATTCGACAGCTGTTTTTTACTAATTTGGGGTCGCTGATTTCAAATCTAATCTCCATTTTTCTCCATCAGCTCGAATTTTTAAGTTACAGGTACTAATCGTATTTTCGACTTTTTTCCAAAAAATTATAGTTCAAAAAATCATAATTTTTTTTTCACAAGCCGGATTTTAAAATTTTTTTCTTTTTTTTAAGATATCGTTGTTACCTTTGAAAAAATCAATTTTTTTAATATTACAAAAAAAAAATGACTGAGTAACGGCTGTTTTATTCAAAAAAAAAAAAAAAATTACACAAAAAATTACACATTTTAATTTTCTTCACGCTGAAAGTTAATCGGTTGGGGGCAAATTGTTATTTTTATTCGCTTTATTAAATATCATATTAAGATAGCTTTCTAAAACATGTATGTACATAATAATCGATTGAAAATTGAATGAGTTATGCTAAGTTCGGTGATAACAGATTTTTCGCAATTTTTTGTTTCTACCCAAAAAAAATTAAAATTTTGTATTTTTAAAAATCATGACAAATTTGCAAATTTATTTATAGTTTAATTTATAGTTTTGCCTCCTATTACAATATTAATTAACAGACCAAATTTAATTAATCGGCAGGTTTCAATTTGGAAGTTAAGGAAGAAATATTAATTTTCCAAAAATAGGTAATTTTGTATGGGAGGTAAGAAGGGGTGATCCGATATAGTGCAAATTCATTCCTGATTGATATTTTCATAACCGTAAAACTTCCGCATAGTTTGACTGAATTCAGTGTACTTACAAAAAATATATGTATATAGAACTATTGGGGTGAGTTCGGTCATTTGTATGGGAGGTACCAGAAGGGGTATGGCAATGCTTTCGGTTTTTCTAGGGTTTGTCTACTTTTGCAAGATAAATAAACTGACCAAATTTCAATATCCTCCGGTAGTCTGTTTGGCAGCTATCGAAGATATATTAATTATCCAAAAATAGGTAATTTTGTATGGGAGGTACCAGAAGGGGTGGGGCTATTCCGCCCATTTACAATCCCATAAGTTCGTTTCGAAAAATATTAATACTGATAAATTTTCATAACGATTCGTTAAAGTTTGCTCGAGTTACACTTTCACAAACACACTATATTAAACTAAATGTTTTAAGACAAACACTGTGATTTGTGTTGCATTATTTTTTTTTATGAATTTTTAAAAAACAAAATTTTTTTTTTTTTGTAAATTTTTTGTTTTATTTTTTAAAACTACAACGATATCTCTGAAACTACTAAGCCAAATTAAAAACAATGTAGGCACGGATTAAAGATAATTTTGTTGACGAGTTTAAGTTTTTTTTTGTAATTGAATATGGTGAACCGTTTTCAAGTTATTTAAATACTTGTAGTGGAAGTGCCTTAGTTATGGACATAACGGTATATCGCGAAAAGTCGAGCTGATACAAAAAAACCAAGTGCAGATTTGGATTCAGCGTCCCAAATTACCTTTAAAACAATATTCAGTTCTTAAACAACAAATACCTTGTTCCCTTGTGTTATCGTAGACAGGAATCTGGCTTGAAAATCAAATGTGGGGGAGAAGGAAAAAAGTCAGCTACTGCTCTTCACTGCTGTTATATAGGTCTATAGGAAGCGCTGGGGAATGTCTCCAAAATTCACTATGTGGAGTTAAGCGCCAAAAGTTAGTGTCACCACCTTTCGAAAAATCTGCATCTACACATTCAGCGAAGCTGCTATTAAATCCCTAGAAGTCAAGTTTGATACATCCCTGACGGTGAGAAAATATCATTCATCGCTACGGGTGATGTCTGAGTATTTTAACATGGGGCATCTGGGTCCAGGGTCACAACGACATTCCGAGCAATTGCTCAGCGGATGAGTTTGCTAGACGGGGTACAATGGAACAGATTCTTCCTGCCCCTGCCGTTCCAATTTGTAAACAAGCCGCAAGAGAACAAAAAGAAAAAACACATTCTTTAATACTGCTTAAAGATGATAAAGCAACCACGAAACACTTACTTCTGGACTGTCCAGCTTTAGACGGACTAAAAACAGGAAATACCTGAAAGACTGATCAGCAAATGCAAAGAAAATGCGTACTGGCTAGAGAGCTAGTTAGTATTTACTATTACGGAAATAAGAGATATCACAATGGATTTCATTAGCCTAAGTCTGCTAGACAGTGTGCTGTGTTGCAACCTATCTAACCTCACTGAACCTGACGCTACATTTTACACCTTGTATGTAATCATTCTCATATGTTTTCAAAATTCTATATTTTAAATCTGCTGCTATGATTTTAACTGTCTATATTTCGATATTGAAGAAATTTAAAAAAATTAAGTTCTACTTATCTGCCAAAATTACTTGAAAATGTAGCTATCCAACTATAGTAAGCAAACGCACATAGTACCCTACATTATTTTTTTCATATTCCCCTCCGCATTGCCCTTAGTTTAAGCTTTGATAGCCAACTTGAGCAAAAATCAATGCAGCATCATAATTCACTTAATGCAATTGCAAAGTAGTTGAAATCAAACGAGGATATACAAGAAAACAAGCGTATGCAAAGGCTGAAGCACGAGTGGCCTCTGGCTAAAGCCGCCACCACAGACAAAGGCCCAAACGAGGACTCTCCTCTGCGTATGGCCACAGAGATGCTGCTGATCCAAAGCTGGTATATGTTTGCTGCCGCCGACGAGGCTGTTGTTCTGTGTTAGTTGTACTTTTGTTGGGGTTTATTGACGATTTTGAAAATCAAAGCAAAAAAGTTTTTCTTTTTGATGCTTTATTGTGCGAGTATACATACAATGGCAACATATGTACATGTACACCGATTTTATTTTATTTTACTGGCCTCCGCTAACGAACATAAAAGCACACACACACACAAAAGGAATCATTTGCAAATGAGGCGTACGTAAATGAGTTTGCTTTTAGCATAATATGCTGGAAGTAGAAGTGTTTTTCTGTTGATTTTGTTGTTTTTGTTTCTACTACAGCCGCTGTTTGTGATTCAACGCTCTGAATGGGCAAAAAGGAACGTTTGTAGTTTTTTTTTGCCCAGTTAGAGGTAAATAAAAAATCAATTTTCTACGTTTGATTAAATTCTTTTGAATGACTAAAGCTATTTAGCTAATTTGAAAATATCTCTCCCCCTTCCCCAACTACGTAATGGCAACCAAACCACCACCACCATAACCATTTTAACTTCATCGTCCTCGTTTTTTTGTTAGCTTGTTGGCACTACTACATCCGAAATTCATTGGCGTTCGACCCAACCACCACCCACTCACTTACTCACTCAGTCGCTAGTTTAAGGCATGAATGATGATGATTGTTGGCTAAAGTTTCCGCTTGGAATCACTAAACTGCACCTGTGGCTAAATGGGTTAAAAGCGTTTCGCTTGTGCGGAGCTTCTGTATTTTTAAACGTTTCGTTTGATTATTTTTCCTATTTGGATATTTGTGTGTATTTGTTCAATGGGTTATAGATGCTTTGATAAAGTGGCAAAGTTTAAATGTCAACCTGCGTGTAGCAGATCCTCCCCTGTGGATTTGACTTGCCTTTCGGGTGCACTCTGTAACTACTTGGTTAAATACACAATTTCATTAACTTCAACGACATTACTTAACCCTTTTAGAAAACATTTCCAATCGTCCCTTAAGGAATCTGCTAAATAGGTAATTGTGTAGCAGCGATGCCCTACAGTAGGTGATTAGGCAGTAACATCGGAGATGGTACTGAGAAAAACTTTGAATCATAATCACTTCATTTGTTACCCCGAGGGTTGAGGGTATATGTCATTTAATACTAGAAAATTTGTAATGCATTAAAAAAACGTTTAAGACCCCAAGTTACTTAAGACCAAATTCTTTTCATTACTTTTTAAGGTGATTGATGTCCGTCAAACGACTTAAAAAGTCTAGAATCGAATTTGGTTCAAAGAAACCTAGGGTCTAAAGTGACTCCTTCTATGTGTTACACTTTTGGGTCGTATCAAATGATATATACCCTCCAACCAGTCGGGTGAGGGTATAAAAATACAATCGAATTTCATCACCAGCTGAAATTTCTGCAATCACCAACTTTTCTTCATTATTGCTAAAGTGTGTTCAAAATGTCTTCTATTGCCCAACGCATATCCTTTCTCAACTGATAGCCTCTACCCATTTGTATAGACTATTTGCAATATTGTTGTGCAAATAAATACAATTAACGTAAGTAAATAAAACGTAACCAAACCCCGGCAAAAAAAAAATGCCAACCAAAAAAAACCTGTTAAAATACCTAATAAACCTTGCCACAAACTGTTGTATTATTATCCTTATGGTTGTTCCTGCTGTAGTTAAGTAAATGACACAATATCATTTGTGTAATACCAAATCCGAAACCATCATCAACCAACCCTTTTTCATTCGGTTGTGTGTTTGCACTGTACCATAACTTCAAACGTTTTATGTGTACGTACGTACGTACATCCTTTCTACGCCGTCATCGTTGGCGGCATTAACAAATATTTGAGTATTAATAAAATAAAGATTTCTTTACAGTTATTTAACCTATAGCTCTTTATGTCATTTGTTACAAAGAACACTTATACTAAATAAACAAAAGTTGTTGTTAGGGGAGTACCAAATTTAAGTATGAGATGGGTGAAATGAGTGTTTTAAGCACCAAATGATACAAGTATCAGTTGATGTTTCATAATAGGACGGGTGGCTGAGTGTTTTTGTTTTTAAAAATGGACATGTATTTGATGTAGATTAGCAAGGTATTGCATTGAAATATATATGTATATAGGCAACAATTGGTTTGATGTAGGCTAGCTCAATATTTCAAATAAAGATTTTCCACCCATAGCGTTTATTGCATTTTCATCTATTCGTAGAACTTTGGTGTATTTGAACGCACTTGCCTACGTCGATGATGTTATACAGCTTATGGTTCATTCGACGACGGTACTCAGCGTTAGCGATATTGGGTACATATATTATTCGAAATATTTTTATCTCGAATACTCCCAGAATGGATTGATCCGCTTGTGTCATCTCCCAGGATACTGCGCTGTAGAGACAGGTAGAATCAGTGTCAGGTAGTGTTGGATTTTTGTTCGTCGAGAGATGGCTTTGTCATTAAATTGTTTCTTAGCGCATAGTATCAGCATTTTGCAACCAATAGTTGACTCTTGATTTTCAGGGTAATATTTTTATTTTTGTTTACAGCGGAGCCTTAAAAGACTTAATTTCCTTCCCGGGAATCGAACCACGGATCTCCCGCATGGTAGTCGCGTGTTCTAACTACTATGCCACGGCCGGTCGCGGTTATGGCGGAGCCTAGGTAAGGAAAATCATCTACTACCTCAAACTAATAGTTGTCATGGTAGTAAAACCTTAAACTGCAATTTGCTCCATTACGTCAGAATTTTATTTTACAATGGTTTGAAATTTGATATTTTTGGTCAAAGGTCAGTTTAATTACTGAGGTCAAATGATATCGTTTAATATTGGTTTGGTTCACACTCGGAGAATATTTCTATCGAAGATTCTTACCCTCCCTCCCAGCTAGAGGGTTGCGAGTGTTCAGAGGAAATATTTCCCGGAAAATTTTAATATAGGTCTCCGAAGACATGAACTATCCCAAATGTACGTATTTTTACACATGATTTTTATAACCTTCACCACGCGCATGAACAGAGTGAAGGGTATTTTAATTTTGTTCTTCCATTTGTAACGCCCATAAGGAGGCGTGGTAGGTATGACAATATATAATAATGATCAGCATCGAAATCTGAGTCGATTTAAAGGTGACCTTCTGTCCGTCCGTCTGTCCCCGCAGTTTAAGAGATATCTAGCTGAAATTTGGAATGCAAGCTTCTATCCTCAAATCGGAGGTTAAGTTCTAAGATGAGCCCGATCGGTCAAAAACTAATTTTGTATATGAGCTTCCCTACACTAAGCGGAGGTTGAATAGTAAGATGAGACCGATCGGTAAAAAAAAACTACTAAAATCCCTCTTTTTGGGGGTCCCCGCGATTACAGCAGTAATTTAAGAGCTATCAAGCAGAAATATTGTACGCAAGCTTTGCTGCCCTATATGGAGGTTGAGTTCTAAAATGAACCCGATCGGTCAAAAACTACTCCCACTTCCCATACAAATTCCCCCTTTTTGGGGTCTATCCATACGATTACAGCTGTAGTTTAAGGGCAATCAAGCTGAAATATTGTATGCAAAATTCCCTACTCTAAGCGGAGGTTGAGTATTAAGATGAGATCGATCGGTCAAAAACTACTCTCACCTCCCATACAAAATCCCTCTTTTTTTTGTCTGTTCCTACGATTGCAGCCGTATTTTAAGAGGTATATAGCTGACATTTTGTACGCAAGATTCAATCTTTAAGCGGAGGCTACTTTCTAAGATAATCAATGTCGGTCTAAAACTACTCCCATCTCCCATTCAAACTCTACCTCTTTGGGGTGTCCGCCTATCTGCCCCCGCGATTACAGCCGTAGGTTAGGAAATATCGACCTAAAATTTGGTATGCAAGCTTTAATTCTATAATAGGAGCTTACGTTGTAATATGAGCAATATCGGACGAATACTCCTCGCCCACCTTCCATATAAACTCCCCCTTTTTCGTGGTGTCCGTCTGTATGTCTCTGTAGTTTAAGAGCTTTCGGGCTGAAATTTGGTATGTAAGCTTCTGTCCAGAAGCAGAGGTTAAGTTCTAAGATAAGCAAGATCGGATTTTAACTACCCCCACATCCCACACAAATTCCCATTTTTGGGGAGTTACAAAATGCATAAAAATATGCTCCAACTCATAAACTTATCGGTAAATCGAATAAAATCGATAAAAATTTTTGACCAAAAATGGATGTGTGAAGCTAAAAGTAACGTCAACTTCTCGCAAACCTCCCTGGTTTGTGTTACAAAGTTTAATAAAATATATTTGTAGTGCAAATAACCAGTTTTATCACCATTTTTACAAATGGTGAATGGTATCTGAGCTTCGGCATAGCCGAAGATAACCGCCTTACTAGTTCATATTCTTTGATTCGACCTTTGACGAAAAATATCAAATTTCAAACCACTGTAAAAAAAATTGTGACGTAGTGGAGCAAAATGAAGTTTAAGGTTTTGTTAGTGAGGTCAAATGCTATCGTTTGATATTGGTTTCATTCATCCCCAAGACAATGACCCTCAATTTGTTGCATAGTGTAATCTACGACATCGTCGTTGATGATTGACGTGATTTCGCCACTTATGCTGTCTTCCGAAACAAGCAGAGTACGAAAGTGGGTGCCGTGGCATAACACCCACTGACACAAACTTCAACAATTTTTTGGGACTTATGTCCGGACAACTTCCCGTACTTAATACCCAATTTCATTGGGGACGCGTCTGCCCACCCCCACTTCGTCAACTTCATCAAGCTTTTTCATTACTTTTAGTAGCAAATAAGTGTGGGTGATATGTCCGTTTTAATAGTTGGGGCTTATATCCGCTATGCTTCCCGGACATAATCCGCCACGCCCTGCGGACATAAGCCCCAAAATCGTTTTGGGAATTATAACTGGGCACCACGAAAGTGTTCCCTCCATATTTGCAGAACACACTGCGTTTCCATTTGGCGAAGCCTGTTCCAAAACTTTTGCTTTTAAGCTTAAGGTAAAACTTATGGGCTTCACCTCTATCCCTGTACTATTCGATATCATGGATCTCTCTCTTTCATTACATAGACGATTTTTCCGCCTGATGAGGCATTTCGTCTCCTTTGTCTTCTCATTATATTGTTCCATCACAGCACGCGTTACCATTGGTTGCATTTTTGTCTTGTATGTAACATCCATTTTCTCCGACAATACGCTTGTCTGTTCGTTTTTCATAACGCAATATGGTTGTTGTAGAAGTGTTCTTTGAATTCCCAATATGCTGTCACTGTCTGTTCGGAACATCATAATTAGGGGGGTTGGTATGCAGTAATTGAGAGAGTTGGTTGAAGTAGGCATTGGCTATCTCGGTGGTATGTAGCTTTGAGCTGTCTAGCTTCCTTTATGTTTGGTGACGAGCTTTTTGTTCACTAAGTTATTGGGTGGGTACCTTTGCATTAACTAGTTGGAGATTCGAGTCCCTGCGCATCGCTTGCACATTTGGGACATGCCTTCCAACGATTACCACGTGATCAATCTGGTTTCTTGTCTTTGGATCAGGAGATATCGTAGTTGCATTATGCGGGAATCTGGTTCCACACACTTTTATGTTTCTTACCGACGCGAAGCTTATCTGTCTGAATTCCTTATCGGTTGTGTTGTTGTGTATACTAAATTTTTGGTCTGTTGAATTAAGGGCATCTTCTCTTCATAGTTTAGCACTAAACTCACTCAAAATAATTTCAATGTCATAGGCAGAGCATTGATCGTATAATCACGTGCAGGATTAAACCGAGATACCAGATGTCGAAGTCTTTTGCCGAAGTCTCCGGCAGCTGGAAAATATGTAACAGTTCTATCGCCGTGTGCATCGTTGACCCGTCCATTGCATTTCCTGTGTGAAGGTGTTGCCAACCTTGTTTCAAGTCGAGGACACCCGACAATTGGTAGCATGCCATTTAGGTTGCTCTACATTGCGCCAGCTCACATTTGCTACCACTCATCGGATGTTAATGGGGAACACTTGATCTATCGGACGTTGTGAGATTCTTGGGGACCTCCAAAGAACGATTCTAATTATTCCCAAGGAAGTAACGATCGAAAAGCTAAATTAGAAAATCCCTCATCGCCCAGTAATGTAATATATGAAGAATATGGTTAAATCTGCGAAGGACAAATTGTTTATTGCATTGCAGCTTCAACACTAAATTATAATTATGGTCTTCTACATATGTACGTACCTAACGTTTACACACTTTTATGCAGTTGCTTTTGGGCTTACACACACACACACTCACATATTCCCATACAGCATCACATTCACTTACGAACCTGGAACTTGTTCCTTCTTTTAACGGCCATATTCAAAACTATATATATTTTGCGTTAACGAACTATTTAGCATTAACCTCTATAATTAACAGCTTCGTTAACTGCCAGTTAGTCGACAATTTCATATTTGATTAGTAAAATGCTTTATTTTCTTCAACATTATCACGTTTAGTTGGCAGTTTTCCATCGCCTTTTCAGCCAGTTTAATACCTTCTGGAGTCAGTCGTTAGCCATTTATACTTTAGTGCAGCGCATTTCAGTTACTGCATTCCTACGGGAAATTCTCAAAGCTGAACTTCATGCATAAGTCGTCAGTCATTTCGTCTTGTAACTGAATGGTGACGAGTTATAACTTTATGAGGTACCAAAATGTATGGCTGAGCGAAGAAAATCATTGAAGTCACTCATTGAGGAGAATAACATAGCGCTGTGACTGAAAAGGCGCTAATCATAGTTTGAGCTGTTGGAATGTGTAGTTTTAGTTCATGCCATTACTTCTAAGCACGGTGGTACATCTAAGAAGTTTTTTTTTATGAAAATATAATTAACCAAAGAGAATATTTGGTAAGAAATGTTAATAAAGTTAGGATGTCTAAAGTAGGCTAGCTATGCAGTTTAAAAAGATGAGACGCAAAATTAATTAAATTATAAAAATTAAGGATTCGAGGTAAAATTATGATTTCTTAAATAATCTTATTCCATAATTTGTCTTATCTCTGCTTTAGGTGTCAGCCTCTAAGTAATTTTGTTTTTAATAAGTTGTCGCATGACACAAAAGCTTACACCAATGACCTCTACTACTGTTAATTAGCACATTAATTAACACAATTCTCAACATATTGAAATGTTGACCAGGTATAACTTTGAGCATGTAATTATATTTAAACAAACTCCATTAAATACATAGGTAGTCGAAACCTATTCTGAGTTAGTTCGCACAGCTATCTACCAGCATTTTTTTACGACTTGTCCATGACCCCACAGCAAACATCCATCGGTATGAATATTGTGCCCCACTGTTGACGCCCCTTTGCACGAAAGGCAACGAAATGCTCGAAAAAAGTTCACATAAGTTTATGTATTTAAGATGTAACTTTTTTTTGCCATCAAGCATACGCAGTTTTTGTGATGCATGCTGCACACTCGGCGGGCCATATGCAACAAGGTGTTGTGCACAGTCCAGCGTTTTGTTGTCCCGTTGTCGGTTGTAAAGCTCATTTACTTGTGTAATTTATCTTAAGCTTGTTTTAGTTTTAACACTTTTTTCTGATCATATTTTCTGGTGGTTTTTGTAGTTCTTACTTCCCATCATCTCAATAATTTATAATGCATATATGTTACACTCATATGAGTACCTTTGGAAGTATCTCGTAGAGAAACAACGACAACGTACAAAAAAAAAGAAGAATACACAGATCTCTTGTGAAGATTCATTGAAGCATTTATTAACTTTTTATTTTAAACAGTCATCCATCCATCCGTCCATGGTTTGGCTTTGCATTGCAGTCACCGCCGTCCGCTGTTGTCGTCCGTCATTCATTCGATACCAGGCATTCGTCGCTTTTGTCTTCTAGACAATGCTAATTAGTTTCTGTTGTGCAGTTTGGCATCGTGTCATTTGTACATTTGGTTGTTGCCATTGTGGACTTTTGTTTGACTACAAATACTGGAGCTTTGTCTTATTGCATTGTTTGTTTGTTTGTTGGTAGGTAAAACGCATCTTATTTGTTGGCTAAGTTAACGAGTTAAAGAGGCGTAAATTGGTATTTTTTTACTGGACAAGATTGGTGCATTGTCAGTAAATTAGTTAATTTTTTGTTGTTGTTGTTGTTGGTGTTTTAGAAGACAACCATTTTGTTATATTTAATTTGGCTGTGTTCATAATGTCATTGGTTTTGTTGTACTAGAGCTTTTTCATTTTAAATGCCAATTTATTAATCTTAGTAAAACGTTGTTGAGTCTTCTACGAAAGAAGGAAGTAGGGGTGTGGCTTGCTGTATACAAGTCATTAGGAGAATGTTAAAGGAGCAGAAATCGAAAAAAGGATATAGATAGAAACGATTATTCTGAATCGATCGTTTAGCTTAGGTGGCAATTAAATTGGACTTATCATGGAATAGTGAGCGACGAACCCTGATGGTTGGGCTAGCCACTCGCCTTCAGGTCCTTTACTGGCTACGAGAAAAAAAGTAAGAAATGGAACCCCACAAATGTTGACTACCACCTTAAACGTAATAAGGATTATGATTTAAGGATATGCACCTGGAACGTCTAGATACTCTACAGAGAAGCTGCCACTATCCGACTGGCGGATGCCCTATAAAAATATATGGCTGACATCACCGCCATCCAGGAAATGAGATGGACAGGACAAGGATGCTCGCGACAGCTGCCATGCCGAAAATCACGAATTAGGATGAGGATTTGTAGTTGGCGAGAGACTCGACGTCTTGTCTCGCGGTTCAATCCTGTTAGTGATCGAATAGCCACAACCCGCATTAAGGCGAAGTATTTCTACATCACGCTGATTTGTAATCATGTCCCGACGGAAGATAAAGACGATGAGATTAAAGATGCAATTTACGAGCGCCTAGTGAAAACATACGACCGCTGCCCTGGTCACGACATTAAAATTGTTCTGGGAGACTTTAATCCATAAACAGGAAGGAAAGATGTTCTTGGTCCATCGATTGGTATACCTGCATACCGACACGTCAGACAGCGGGTTTATGCTGGTTAGCTTCGCAGCGAGAAGAACCATGGTAGTGAGTAGAAACAGATTCCTGCACAAAGATATCCACAAGGCAACTTGGCTATCCCCCCGTTCAGAACATCAAAAATCAAATTGATCATGTGGTAATTGATGGCAGCCATGTATCTAGTGTCATGGACGTGCGTGTGATCCGTTTTGCTAATATTGGCTCGGATCATTACCTGGTTGCAGCAAAGGTGCGCACAAGATTGAGCAGAGCGAAAAACGAACGTAACCAAACACAAAGAAAGCTAGACATCGCGAAGCTGCAAATCTCAGAGATAGCCACTGCCTACTTCAACCAGCTCTCCCAACTTCTATCACACAATGCATCAACTTCTGACGTTCCCAAAACACAGTGGCAGCATATTGCGCAATCCATGGCAACAGACGCAACAACCGTGCTAGGATATGAAAAGCGGAGCTCAGACGAATCCTGGTACGATGAAGAATGTCGCATAGCGTCTGAGGAACAGGATGCTGCTTATAGGGCAACGCTACAGCCAATTGTAACCCGTGCTGTTAGGGAACGGCATAAGGAGAAAGCAAAACTGGCGACATAGCTATTTAGGCGAAAAAAACGTCAGATGCAGGAACGGGAGAACGAGGATATAGAGCAATATAGGGATAGAAGTTAGGCCCGAAAATTTTACCAGAAAGTAAGAGCAAATGGATACGGTAATGGGCTCCCCACCTGTAAGGACAATGATGGAAATCTGGTCACGAATACGCAGAGTGTGCTGCACACATGGAGAGAACACTTCCAGCAACTGCTGGTTCCAGAAGGCAGCGCACGTGAAGTTATCACGCCAATTGTTGACGACGGCTTAGATTGCCCACCACCAAGTCAAGCCGAGGTAAGAAGAGCAATAAAACAACAAAGCAGCCGGTGCCGACGGTCTGCCCGCAGAGCTCTTCAAGTCCGGTGGCGAGGAACTGATAACGAGCATGCACCAGCTCCTGCGCACGGTTTGGCTTAAAGAGTGCATGCCCGACGATTGGAATCAAAGCGTATTATGTCCTGTGCTGAAAAAAGGTGATCCAAGTGTGTGCTCCAAAAACCACGGGTGTGCTATGTAAAAGACTTAAGCCAGTGTTATCCAATCTGATCGGTCCATATGAGTGTGGCTTTAGACATGGTAAATTAACAACTGTCCTGATATTCACACTTCGTCAAATCCTGGAAAAGACCCAAGAGAAACAGATCGATACGTACCATCTTTTCGTCGACTATAAAGCTGCCTTCGACAGCACGATACGGCAGAAATTACTCAAAGCCATGGCTGAGTTTGGTAGTCAAAAGAAGCTGATACGCTTTTGCGGAATGACGCAAACTGACACGAAGTCTTCAGTGAAGATTGGCAAAGACCTTACGGAGCCATTCTACACCAGAAGGGGCCTAAAACAAGGCGACTTTCTATTGTGTGACCTTATACCTCAACATCCTCAACATAGTGATGGAGTCGATCGATCGGTAAGTCATAGCTCAGCTTCTCAAAACTGACCTTCAAAATGGTTGTTATTCTGTAAGCAACCTTTAAGTAAGTCTGAACAAATTTATAAAAATGTTATAATCATCTTTCGCCTGTCCGGCTAACGTTAAACAGATACTGCACAATCTTCTATACTATGCAAGTTGAAACATTAATTATATGAGGACAAAAGTAATTTATAAAAATTTGAATTATAAAAAAAACCTTGCATAAAAAGATTGTGCTTCTTCGTTGGCGATCCTCCCAGAAGATCTCTAATCTTGAATGGTTTATTTGTGGGAGTAATTTCGATATGCCACATGATCTTATTATAGAACATCTGCACAAGGTTTATATATCACCTGTCTGCACCTATTTAACGATTCCTTTTGTGGTGTTAATACATCTTTCGACTGTTCATAACTCAATAAACATTCAAATACATATCCATTTATGTCTTAAGATTAACATGGCTACACGTCTGTCCAGAGCACACGGAGAATAATGCCAATAATTTCAGATTTACAAAAACAAAACTACATGCATATAAACATATATACTTTTATACTAAAGCCGGTATTTTGGATTAAAACTCAGCTTCACCATGAGCTTCACATCCAGAAACAAACAACACAACAGCAACAAAACAAAATCATACATTATAATGATCATCGGGTATTCAAAGTGCATTTTTCATGCAACACCTACGCCAACCTTTCGGCGGCAATTTTCATATGATGATTTCTTGCCAATGCCCCATTTGCCGCTACGTCTGCTAAGGCCGATGATGAAGAGCATAGGATGATGGTTATTATGTATGACGGCATGTAAGTCTCTTTTGCAGAGTTACTTTGCCTTACGCTGATTCATTTACTTTTCTTGTCCGTCCGTCCATTCGTCTGCAGTATGAACATAATGTTAATGATTTTTTGCTCTGTGTTGTGCAGCCTTTAAAGCTAAATTTTGTTAAAGCTATTTGCATTAAAGTGTTAAAAGGTTAATAAGTTAACAAACATTTTAAAATGCTACCGCAACCGTTTGCAGAAATTTAAGTTTGGATTTTGAGTCTTGTTGATAAGAATTTTTTTTTAAGGAATGCCATTTATAAAGATGAAAAATTCCAATGTGGAAATGAAAGTATTTGGGAAACAAGTGTAAGGCAGTCAAGCTAGTGTGCGTGTGGAATATGTCTATGACCTACATCATGTAGAAAGCAGCCAGGGTCTTTGTGCTCTTGAAATCGCCCGATAATGTCAGGAGAAATCTTAGGTCTAATCGGGGCAAATTCCAGTGGTAGAAAAAGTGTTGGAAAGGATAATGGTACATTTGCTGAATCATAAAGTTGCTGACGACATGTGCCTTTGGCAATATGGAAGCAGAGTGCAGAAATGCAAATAGTTCAGTGGTAGGAAATGAAATGAGTGGAATGTGAGTAAGGTGATAAAGAAACGAATTTTGCTTCCAGACCGTTAGACCGACGAAGAGCTATTTCGAAATAGTTTTAGAAGCGGGCCCTCCGACCTTGACATGACAGGTCTTTTCGGTGTATCTGAGGATTGTAAGGTCCGGATCGTGCCGATACCAAAATCTTGTTCTGCCCGCTGCGGGGTACCAATCACTGAACTGCAAGGATTTAATACTGGAAGTAGTTTAAATACGAGGTCTCACCAAAGGCCTTTTCTGGTGGATGATGGTTTGAACACGCGACTATCATGCGGGAGATCCATGGTTCGAGTCCCCAGTTTACATTTTCTTTCATTGGCGGCCTCTTCGATGTTGTCTTCAGCAACTTCGCAGTATAGTGTCGAGTCAATCGGTAAAAGCTTCTCAAACAGTGACGTTCGCTTTCGTCTAGAAACAATTAAAATTAGAAAGCGTGTTAGTTTAGAATAATGCGAGAAGCTGTCCCATACCTAATTCATGAGGTGTAAAGGGAAATTATGTTTTTAAGGGTGATCTTCGATATTTAAGAGAAAGGTCCCTATTTCGAGCTCTTGCTCATCTGTATCTTATTGATCTCACAAAGGACCTAGCCTAACAATGGCGTAGTAGAGGTTCACCGTCGTCAAAGGGAAATGGGTATAGAACTACCCAGCCTCCTACCGGCGAGAGTACTACATCCTCGTAATGTAGTATCAGCCGTTTCACGTGCTTAGGGTATTGATGTGATGCGTTCCCTTTTTGTGAAAGGCAAACAATCCTGTAAAATATGGTTCATAAAATCACAAATTGGCAGCAACTTCACAACGAAACAACTCCCACCAGTGAGTGTGACCGGTTGTGTAGGGATCAGGAGTCCAGGGTCTCAGGACCCACCTGACCCGTGGTGTAGGCCCCCTCGTGAGGGCACCATGCGAACTGCGTTTGATACCGAAATCGCTGGTAGAGTCTTTGGGCACGAATATGGAGTTGCATTGCAAACGGGTGCTACAGCTCGTTCGATAAGCAGAGGTGGTAAGATAGGCCTCACCTTGACTATACTGTCATACCCAATTTGGTAACTTCTGGCTGAAAGAAACAGCCGACATCTGCAGTAGATTGTCTTAAAATTGTCGACTTTTATTCCAAAATAGCTAAAGCTGGCTCTATGAAAAATGCCCCAAATGCAAAATGCCCAAAAAAAAACCAAAAATTACCCAAAATAAAATTGGGCGGAAAAAAATAAAAAATACCCAAAACTCAAGAACGAAATTTTCCCCAAAAATTATGAAAAATAACCCACAAAATTTATGAAAAACATTCCAAAATAATATGCTTCTAAACAAATCTAGCATTATTATCAGTTTCTATACTCTCTCTTTAGCTTTATTAAAAGACGAATGCGGTGGGGGCACGCCCCCCGCAAGTTTTGGTCACCCCCTCCTTCACCGTCCCTTCGAGTTTATTACCGAAAACTTTTCGATCCGAAATTTTGCCCATTCGTAGAATGTGTCCAAGCCAGCGTATTTGAACGCGCTTGACTATGTCGATGTCGTTGTACAGCTCATGATTCATTCGACGACGGTACTCGCCGTGTAACCAGGTGGTGATCCGAGTCAATATTCGCCAGGTCATAAAGCTTGAGATATGCCTTCCATCAATTACCACGTGATCAATCTGGTTTCTTGTATTTTGATAAAGGGATATCCAGGTTGCCTTGTGGATATCTTTATGCGGGAATCTCCGTTATCGGATGTGATGTTATGCAGACTGAATTTGCCGACTGCCTAACCAAAAGTATCTTCGCTTTCTATTTTAGCATTAAAATCTCCCCGAACAATTTTAATGTCATATGCAGGGCAGCGGTCATGTCCTTTAATGTCCTCATCTTTGTTTTCCGTCGGGGCGTTTACACAAATTCGCGTAATGTAAAAATATTTCGCCTTAATACGAATGGTGGCTATACGGTCACTTACTGGGTTAAACCGCGAGATCAAATGGCGAAGTATCTTACCGACTATGAATCCACATCCAAATTCGTGTCTTTCTGCATGGCAGCTATAAAAGAGTGGCAGCCATCGCATTTCCTGTATGGCAGTGATGTCAGCCTTTTATTTGTCGAGGACATCCGCCAGTTGGATAGAGGCACCCTCACTGTATAGAGTTCGGACATTCCAGGTGCATATCCGTAAATTATGGTCCTTATAACGTTTGCGAGGGTCGTCAACATTTGGAGGGGTTCTTGCTTTTTCGTTTCTTTGGGTATTGTCCGGACAATACCCAACAATAATAATTGGTTTTGTTTAAGGAGAGTGGCTTATTAGACCACCGCGCCCGATCCTAGTTTCTTGGGACTGCCAAAGCCACTAAGACAGCCATTGTGTTGAACTTCAGTAACTTATGTTACCTACTTCCTAAGAAGCATCGGTGGTAGCATGCCATTAATTTGCAAACATTTGCTACCACTGAACGGATGTTCAATGGCATTGTCCGGTGAATTTTTGATCTCTCGGAAGTTGTGAACGACTTGGGGACCTCCAAGAGAGATTCTGGTTATTCCCTGATGAATAACAATCAAAATACTCAATTAGAAAATCTTCCATTCCCCTTTAAACAAGTATTCATTAATGAATGTCACACACTCAATCTGCTCTGATACTGTTTGAGTAGCTTTCTAATATTTCAGAGATTTATTTTTCTTTTGGGCATTTCTAATGTATCGAAGCTGAGGAATATTAGCATTCTAATGCACATTCGATTCTATACTACAGACATTTTGCATAACTTTAACTAACATCTTGTGATAAACAAGACACATCATTCAAAGACAATTGAAATTGTCAAGCTGTGAAACCCTTTTCTGTTTCACTGAAAACCATGACAATATCAATTTTAAACAAAATCAACTTCCTATGCCACTCAAACATGTCACATCAGCAATTTTGACAATGACTGAGCCGATGATGATTATTATCATAATCATTTTTATCGTTTTGCCTTGAAAAGACAGCGAAAAAGACACTTTCAAGTGTTTCGGATATTGAATATATTCATAAATGTATTCATAGAAGTGCAAACGAGTACTGTGTTTTTTTCTTCATCAACACACAGACATATTCGCCCTCTTCATGTTACAGATTAGGCAAGTCAAACATGCATTTAAATTCTATTTAGTTTAAAGATATTCAACACAAATTTATATAATCTTGTAATAAAAAAAAATTACAAATTAAATAGATCCCATGGGCAAAAGAACACAATTGAAAATGTCTCCTTTGACATAAAGGATAATTTTTTTCTTCCGTTTGGTGATGATGCTGATGCCTGTGGTTGTTACCCTCTCCGACAGACACTTGAAACATCACAACCCGCGCAGACACTCACATGTGCCATCAGTGTCGTTTTGTATGTTCATTCATATGAGAAAATGTAGTTTTTGACAAAAGGACGTGTATCATTTGGGTGGTTTCATGTTGTAGTTGCTGCTATTGTGGAGAATATTAATATAACCGCTGTGTGTACTGTGCATCCACCAATTTCCATATATTTTGTTGGATTAACATAAAAAAAAATGTTATACTTTTTGTTAGTATTTTGCGGTTAAACACTACTTTGCGGTGTATTTATGCCACTGAGACCTCTATATGTGTAGGATGGTACTTGAAGTTGGGTCATTGGTTTAGTGTTCAAAACTGATATTTCAAAAATCTTTGTTTGATATGTAATTCAGGGTGATTTTTGGATGTGCTTGCCGCTTTGGTAAAAACCATCTCATATTGCACTCGGCGATCTATTGATCCGTTGTTATTGTCCAATAAAGAAGGAGAAAGAAAATTAAACAAGGAGTATAGAAATATAATGTTCTAGTAGTATATCTACTGAAAGAAGAGCCATTCAAGTCCGGTGGCAATGTGCTCATACGGAGCTTGCACCAGCTCCTATGTACGGTTTAGCTTAATCAGTTCATGCCAGATGATTGCGAGCTTAGCTAATTTTATTATATCCTGTGCTGGAAACAGCTGAACCAATTGTGTTATTTAAACTACCACGGCCGTTGCCTTTTAACTATCGCATATAAGATCATGTCCTGTTCAGTGTTTTATATTATACTAAAGCTAGTACTGTCCAACCTGATCGAACCAAATCAGTGTGTTTACACCTGCTAAATCAACAACTGACCTGGAACACACCCAAGAAATGACGATCGACACATATTATCTTTTTGAAAGCCTGATACGGCAGTAATAACTCGTAGTCCTGCGAAGCTGACCCTGACCTGACCGACGCGAAGTCCTCTGGGAAGATTGGCAAGTACAATACTGAGCCATTTTCTACCAGACGATGTCTAAGACAAGGCGACATCATATCATGCGATCTTTTCAACATATTGGTAAAGATGATAATGAGTAAAGCTGCAGTGAACACTAGTGGCAAAATATTCGAAAACTGCGATATTTGGCTGCAGCATTTGTTTTTGAATTATAGCTAATTATTTTCAAAAATGTTCCTTTATGCCAGTTTCCATTAAAATACAAAAAACTAAAGCTAGTAGTTTTGATTTGTCACAGATTAGGCAACTAGTGAGAGATCCTAATATTGTCGAATCAATGACTGAAGTCAAATCCAAAGCTTGGAATTCATTTTTTTTTTTGGTTTTGGGTAATTTCCTAAGTAAAAATAAATCTGACGACCATGTCGAGCTTAACCGAAAACCCAACTCTAGCTTGTCGAAAATCTATTTAACCCCTATGCAAAGTAAAAAATAATTAAAAACAAAATTTTGTATGAAACCATCATTGTAACTCAAAAAACTAAGGATACAGTTCGATTCCTCGCGTCCGAATTAAGGTAAAACTGTCGAGTCCGGCCTTGTCTTCGAAAATTGTTGTCAAAAACTATCACAGTATTATAGCTGCAGAACGAAGTATGCCGGGAAATTTTAAATAATTTTCCCTTTTTGACATAACCGCTTTACAGAAAATCCGGCGGACGGGACAAGGGTGCTCGACATCTACTATAGTGGCCATGCGGATAAGCACTAGTTTGGATGTAGATTTGTGATTGGCAAGAGATTGCGACAACTAGTCTCACGGTTCAACCTGAGAGCCATGACATCGAAATTGTACAAGGCGATTTTAATGCTAAAATAGAGACCGCATTTGAGCCTACCATCGCATCGAGGGTTCTGGACGTACGAGTGATCAGAGGTGCGAACATTGACTCCGACCACTACCTTTCCGCAGTTAAGGTATGCACAAGCCCAAGCATGGCGAAAACCCGTAACCAGGCACAACGAAAGCTAGACACCGGTACACTGCGGACCACATAGGTAGCGGACGCCTATTCCAACCGACTAACACAACTGCTACGGAATGTTCCAATCCCTGACAATATTACCTCGCAGTGACAATATATAGCCATCTCCATAAAACGGACTGCGAGAAGCGTACTTGGGTGCTCAAAGCAGTCTTAAGAAGATGACTGGTAAGATGATGAATGTCGCAATGCCATGAAAGAGACGGATGCTGCATGAAGGGCGAAACTGCAGCCAATGGCAACGCGAGCTGTTCGTGAACGGCACAGGGAGAAGATACGAGAGACGGAAAAAGAAGGAGGCTCTTGAAGAACATCTAGCTAGAGGAGAGCATGCCCGGGAATTGAAGTCTCAGTCTGTTTTGTCCCATATACAAGAAAGGAGATCGTAGTGAGTATAAGAACCACCGTGGAATTAGACTATTACCAATTACGTACAAAGTCCTTTCGAGCACATTGTGTGAAAGTTTAAAGCCAATTTAAGATAAACTAATTGGACCTTATCAGTGCGGCTTTAGACCTGGTAAATTTGCAACGGATCAAATATTCACTTTACGAGAAATCCTGGAAAAAAACTCATGAAAAGCAGATCGACAACTACCACCTCTTTGTCTACTACAAAGCTGCCATCGACTCTCCGATAAGGAATAGGCTGTCTGAGTTTGGTATTCCTGCAAAACTAATTCGACTTTGCAGATGTTCCTTGGAATACACCAAATCCTCGTTAAGGATTGGTAAGGTCTCAAAGAGGTCTCAGGCAGGGCGATAGCTTGTTTTTGACCCCTATTTAATATAGTTATGGAGGAGGTAATGGGAATGGCTGGTGTCAACCAACCTGGCACTATATTCCACAAGAGTCACATGCCACTAACCTATGCCGATGATATTGACATCGTTGGTCGAAAGCCCGCAGAATGTTACTGCAGCTTTCTCATCGCAAGAAATGGAGTCAGCCAAAGTGGGTTTATCGGTCAACGAGGACAAATTTCGACATTTCGACCTCTCGATGGGGATACACCGTCAACGTTGAAAATTATTTTTTTGAGGTAGAAGATAAGTTTACCTACCTCGGATCTTCCGTCCCCAAGAAAAACAGTGTCAGCCAAGAAATAAAGCGTAGAATAGTGCTAGCCAATGGATGCGTTTACGGACTCAGGCAGCACTTTAGTAACACCACCTTTATTCGGAAAACAAAGAAACAGCTGTAGCAGGAGTTCATTTTTCCGGTTCTGTTGTAGGCCGCCGAATCGTGGGTGTTTACGACAACGGACATACAAAACCTAGGAAAAGTACTCTGAAAAATATGTGGACCTATCTGTGTTGACGGCGTGTTTCGCCATCGGATGAACCATGATCATTTCGCCACATTATCTACATAGCTAAAATAGCCACAATCCAACAACTACGATGGCTGGGACATGTTCCCAGGATAAATGCTCCAGCGAGTAAGGTGTTTAAAGGCGAACCTGAAGGACGACGCAGAGCAGGGAGACCCAAACTTCGTTGGAAGGACCAAGTGGTAGGCGACGTAACGCCATCTAGTAGGATTAACTGAAGAAAGCACGCAGAAGACCGAAGCGTGTGAAATTCATTAATACTTCAGGCCTCTAATTTATGAACTACGTTTGTAAGTTGTAATGGGCCACTTAAGTAAGTAAGTAAGTAATAGTGATAACAACATTTCGTATAGTACCGGTCAACTGAGAAACATAAAACTCTATCGAAAATTGAAATGTTTCACAACATTGTTGGCATAAACGTACATGCATATAACATTCCCATCCACTTTATTCGCTCCTGCTACAAACAAGGATATCATACGTACGTATCTCTGGAGTATATGTATCTTTTTGCAGGATGACGTTTTTTTTTCCGCCATCTACCATCTACACTGTGTGTGGTTGCGTAAAAAATTGGATTATAAAATTCTATGAGAGCAGCAACACATTTTATGGCACGTTGTTGTTGTTGTTGCCGTCGTTTCCCAGTACAGTTTATTTTTTGCTTTACCAAAAAGGACGTATTCACAACAGTCATGCACACCGTCTATTATATCAGAAGGCTTTTTTCCCATGCCAGAGTCCTATGTTACTGTATTTCTTTTTACCGATATTTCGTTATGGTTTTCTTCCGAAGAGTTTGCACTTAACTTTTGACATTTCTTTAGAATTAGAATTATTGTGGCGGTGCAAAATGTCAAAATTATTTGATCATATTCACAGCTATTGCAACATTTTTGACAGTTGTACGAATTTGGAATTCATGTTTCTTCTCATTTGGGTGTTTGTGTCATTTATATAAATATCAAATATAAATTTTGGCAATGTCATATACAATTTGAAAGAACGCAATTTTTTATGTGCTGCGGCTCTTTGAAGTGATACACGCGCATGCTAGTAGGTGTCATGTGGTGTTGTATAGGAAATAAGATACAAAAAATTGCAATAATGGCACTGTTAGAATGTTAAAAGTTGGCATATTATAGGTATTCTCGAGTTAACGTGAAAATAATATGTCATTCTTCTTCTTCTTCTTTACTGGCAGCAACAACAGAAATTCATCTATCAGTAGCCGCACGTAGAAAACCATTCCAAGCGTTTCGGTCTTTTGCGCTCCGTAGATAGTTCGTCATACCAAGCTTACTTAACATTTCCGTCACCTGGTCTATCCATCGGAGTTTTGGTCGCCCCCTCCTGCGCCGCCCATCGAGTTTATTGCCGAAGACTTTTCGAGCCGGAGCGTTATCGTCCATTCGTACAACGTGTCCAAGCCATCGCATTCGGTCTATTTGAACGCGCTTGACCACGTCGCTGTCGTTGTACAGCTCATACAGCTCATGATTCATTCGACGACGGTACTCGCCGTTCACGATGATGGGTCCAAATATTTTGCGGAGTATTTTTCTCTCGAAGACTCCCAGAATAGATTGATCCGCTTGTGTCATTACCCACGATTCTGCGCTGTAGAGCAAGACAGGTAGGATCAGAGTCTGGTAGAGCTGGATCTTTGTTTTTCGAGAGAGCGCTTTGTCGTTAAATCGCTTGCTTAGCGCATAGTAGCAGCGGTTTGCGATCAATACTCGTCTTTTGATTTCGAGGCTGACAATATTATTTTTGTTTATGGCGGAGCCAAGGTAGACAAAATCATCTACCACTTCAAAATTATAGTTGTCAACGTTCACGCAGCGTCCCAGACGAGTGGACTCTTTGTTCGTTGAAACAAATAACTTGGTCTTGTCCTCGTTTATTACCAGACCCACTTCAGCCGAATGCTTTTCAATGCTCGAAAAAGCCGCAGTAACATCTCGCAATCCACGTCCAATAATATCGATATCATCAGCATACGCGAGCAACATGTGGCTTTTGTTAAATATGGTGCCATTCCTGTTTACTGCTGCTTTCCGCATGATCATCTCCATTACGATGTTAAAGAGATCGCAGGACAGACTATCGCCTTGTCTAAAGCCTCGCTTGGTAGAAAATGGCTCTGACAGATTTTTGCCAATTTTCACTGAAGACTTCGTGTCAGTCAGTGTCATCCCGCAGAGTCGAATTAGTTTTGCGGGGATACCAAACTCAGCCATAGCATCCAACAATTTCTGTCGTATCGGACTGTCAAATGCAGCTTTGTAATCGATGAACAGATGGTAGGTATCGATCTGCATTTCTTGGGGGTTCTCCAGGATTTGTCGTAGCGTGAATATCTGGTCGGTGGTGGATTTACCAGGTCTAAAGCCACACTGATAAGGTCCAATCAGGTTCGCCAGGAGGGGCTTTAGTCTTTCACATAACACACTAGACAGGACCTTGTATGCGATGGGTAAAAGGCTAATCCCGCGATAGTTGGTACACACACTAGGATCGCCTTTCTTAAGCACGGGACATAGGACACTCAGATTCCAATCATCGGGCATGCATTCCCTGAGCCAAATCGTGTTTATGAGCTGGTGCATGCATGTTACTAGGTCATCGCCGCCGGCTTTAAAAAGCTCTGCCGGCAGTCCATCGGCTCCCGCAGCTTTATTATTTTTAAGCCGGGCAATTGCCGTGCTGATCTCGTTTTGGCTCGGTGGTGGACAATCTACTCCATCGTCGATGATTGGTGCGATTCCGTCACTTATGCTGCCTTCGGGAACGAGAAGAGATTGAAAGTGTTCCCTCCATATTTGCAGCACACTCTGAGTGTCCGTGACCAAATTTCCGTCTCTGTCATTACAGGTGGGGATCCCTGTTCCAAAACCTTTACTTTTTACCTTTTGGTAGAACTTTCGGGCCTCACCTCTATCCCTGTAGTTTTCGATATCCTGGCTCTCTCTTTTCTTCCACAGACCCTTTTTCCGTCTGAACAGGCGTTTCATCTCCCTCCTTTTCTCTTTATAACGCTTCATCACCGCACGCGTCACCATTGGCTGCAGTTTTGCCTTGTATGCAGCATCCATTTCCTCAGACATTTCGCGACATTCGTCATCGTACCAGGGCTTGTCTGAGCGAGGTTTTTCATAACCCAGTACGGTTGTTGCGGCAGTGGTCATAGAATTCGCAATACGCTGCCACTGCATGTCGGGAACTTCAGAACTAGGGGGATTTGTATGGAGTAATTGAGAGAGTTGGTTGGGGTAGGCATTGGCTATCTCAGTGGTCTGCAGCTTTGTGATGTCTAGCTTCCTTTGCGTTTGATTAAGAGTGTTTTTAGCTCTACTTAATCGTGTGCGTACCTTGGCTGCAACTAGGTAGTGATCCGAGTCGATATTTGCACCGCGCATCACACGCACGTCCATAACGCTTGAGACATGCCTTCCATCAATTACCACGTGATCAATCTGATTTCTTATATTTTGATCGGGAGATATCCAGGTTGCCTTGTGGATATCTTTATGCGGGAATCTGGTTCCACTCACAACCATGTTTCTTGCCGACGCGAAACTTACCAGTCTGAATCCGTTATCGGAGGTGTTGTTGTGTAGACTGAATTTTCCGACTGCTGAACCAAGAGCATCTTCCCTTCCTATTTTAGCATTAAAATCTCTCAGAACAATTTTAATGTCATGTCATTATATCCTCCAGGCGCTCATAGAATGCATCTTTGATGTCATCGTCTTTGTCTTCCGTCGGGGCGTGTACACAAATCAGCGTAATGTTAAAATATTTCGCCCGGATGCGAATGGCGGCTATACGGTCATTTACAGAGTTGAACCGCGAGACCAGGTGTCGAAGTCTCTTGCCGACTATGAAACCACATCCAAATTCGTGTCTTTCTGCATGGCAGCTGTAAAAGATGTCACAGTTCTTCCGTCGTGTGCATCCCTGTCCCGTCCATCTCATTTCCTGTATGGCGGTGATGTCAGCCTTGTATTTGTCGAGGACATCCGCCAGTTGGATAGAGGCACCATCTCTGTATAGAGTTCGGACATTCCAGGTGCATATCCTTAAATCATGGTCCTTATATCGTTTGCGGGGGTCGTCAACATTTGGGGGTTCTTGTTTTTCGTTTTCTTCGTGTTTTCATAATAAATTTTTGTTTAAGGAGAGTGGCTTATTAGGCCACCGCTCCCGATCTTAGTTTCTTGGGGCTGCCAAAGCCACTAAGAGAGCCTGTGTTGAGTTTCAGTAACTTCTGTTACCTAGTTCCTAGCATGCCGATTAAGTTACTCAACATTTCGCCTTCTAACTCTAGCTAACTTCAAAGCGGTTGCTTTAAAGTCATTGCCCAGGGAATACTTGGTCTAAGACCGGAAGTAGTTAGCTGCTGGGACAGTGCCACAAAGGAATCGATTCTGGTCACTCCCAAGTGAGTGACAATCAGTAACTTTCTACCTCTGGGCAAAGTCCCATTCCCCAAATAATATGTCATACTTGATCTAAAAGAGGTAGGGGCGACATTTATTTTTTTTTTTAGGAATTGAAAATAATGTCGATGTATACATCGTCGGTGTCGTGCAAAAATATCTCAAGTGCACCCTTTTTGTGAAATGGACTTAATGATCCAAAAATGTCACCAAATTAAAGTCTGTGCCCTGTAAAAAATCCGATGTCTTTTTAAAGTAGTTGTGTACTTATTGTATCAAAACATTGGCGGCTATAAACTTTAAATCATCAATAACTCAGAAAAACAAAAAAGTGAACTTGACACCTTTTTGCAGGATAACGACGATATAAACAATAACTAAAAACTTAAGTTTGTTAGTCTTCACGTTATTTCACCTATTTAAAAAATATTAACCCACATCTGGCACCTCCGTGTATTTTTATGCAATTTCAAATGAATTATCTACCCGAGTGATATAACAATTCATGTGACTACCTTTTTCTAATATTTCTCTCGATTTTATTGCCTTCCGTTTTTTATGGAACTTTTCGATGAAAAATCAAATTGTTTTTCATTCCTAAGAAAACATTTGTCTCAACACTTCTGCTGGAAAAATACCAAAAACCAAATGCATTCGTGAATGGGGTAAAACATGAACATGAAATCAAAGAAATTAAAATAAACAAAATAACCTACAAAACATACATACAACATCAACAACAACAAATGGTAAAAAAAAAACGCACATGGATAAAAAGAAAAACTGAAGACGCTGTTGTCAGAAGGGGAGTAAAAGACATAAAGTGTGAATGAACATTTAAGAAGTGATAATAAAATGAACAGAAGCCAAAAGGATTTTGTTGAATTAGATAAACAAAAAATGATCACGGCAATTGAAATGGGAATATATGAAGCAAGAACAACAACAACAAAATAGTGCCGTAAACGTCAACTATTTCTGTAAAGCTAACAGATCGGTCGTGTAGACATACTAAAATAACAATAACAACAACGGTCATAAAATACAATAGACGATAAGAAATTGTAAGCCATTAATAGGCCGAGAACAGAAGGTGAGTATTAAATGGTTTGAATATTTCGAAATACAGTGTGCTGTGTTTTGGCTCTCTCAAGAAAATGCACACCTTTTTCTCTTTCTTACTTTGCTGGATCTAGGGATTTGGTATTTTACGCTCCGTATGTAGTTCTTTACACTAAGTTTGGATAACAACTCTTTTACCTGCACCATCCAACAAAGTTATGGGCGCTACATCAAGCAGGAGCTCGTCGAGTCTTTTGCCGTAGACTGTGAAACTGCAAATTTTTTATACATTCAGCACAATCGTTCAATTCCAAAATTTTACAAAGTCCACCTTTTTCTTGACAACTATAGGATTAATTTTTTATGACGACTAGAGTAAATCTCAACTGATTCAAATGAAATTTTACCTATGATAATATTTTCACCGGAGGGTCTACATTTTTCATTCATTGCCGGCCCCCTCGATGTTGTAGACAGCACCTTTGCAGTATAATGTCGAGTCAATCGTCATGTCTAGTAAAAATTTGTTGTGAATGTTAAATAGAAATTGCGTTAATTCACAACAACGCGAGAAGCTTTCCCATACCACATTCATGGGGTGTATAGGGAAATTGAGTTAAGTAATATAGCTTCGAACCTGAATCTGACGTGGAGTAGTCGTGGCTAGGGTGTTCAAAATCGAAACCGAAAAACCGTAAATCGGTTTTTTTATTTAAAACCGTATGCCGGTTTTTTCAAAAATGCAATTTTCGAACAACCGGTTTAACCGAGTTTTTTCCTTCGGGTACTCGGTTTTTTTAAAATTGCTTTGTAACAACTCTAAAAGGAGTTATTGAAAAAGTATAAGCTTTAAAATTGAATTTGAAATTAATTTAGAAAACACTTTTCACATTTTGTAAATGAGAATATTTTTAGAAGCTTTTTAAAGTTTTAAAATTTAATTTCAAATTAATTTAGAAAAATCATTTTACGACGATGATAGTGACGATGATGAATGCGGTGAAATAGTGGAAGTTTTAAAAGCAGGCGTCGTGCAATAAAGCCAAATGGCTTTATTACCAGCATGGTGGTGCAATAACACCATATTAAATTTCCGATCAAAGTAGAAATAATGCCATACCAATGAAAAATGCGACTAAAAGTAATGAAAAATCGTTATGATGTAGTTGAAGTGGGGGAGGCGTGCCCGCGCTTTGTCAATAAATCCTACTTCCACAATTAGTGAGCGCGTTTTTTCTGTATCAAGCTTTATAAAAACGAAACTGTTTAATAAAAAAATACAAAATTAAAAATATTTCAAAAATGTAGTCCTTTCCAAAAATACTACTTTAAAAAATAAAATGAAAGAGATTCCAAAAATTCATTAAAAGTGTAAAAAAAAAATTCATTTATTTAAACCAAACTATTTTTTTTATATTTATTTTAACTTTTTAGGAAAAAACCGAAAATAAACCGGTTAAACCGGTTTTCTTTCAAATGCTGTATTCGAAATCCGATTTTTCTAAAAAATCAATTTTTCGAATAACTCGGAAACCGGGTTTTTTAAAAAAGGAGGTATTTGAACACTCTAGTCGTGGCCGGACATGGTACGGACATAAGCCCCAATGGGGTTTATTAAGCTTTTTCATTACTTTAAGTCGCAAAATTAGTTTGGGTGTTATGTCCGTTATATTTGTTTTGGCTTATGTCCGCTATGCCCCGCGGACATAATCCCAAATGCAAATTAAGGGTTATGTCCGGAGTGCGTGGCGGACATAGGCCCCAAAATCTTTTTAGGGATTATGTCCGAAAAAACATAAAATTTGCTTAACAAAATACAGAGTTTGGGCACGATCACGTTGGGTGTATTTATATTATTACTAGCTGTCCCGGCAGACTTCATCCTGCCTTCAAGTTATTGTAAAAGATGTTAAGTAAAGTTGAAATCTAATAACGATTGGTTAATTACATAGACCTCTGAAATATTTCAATTTGAAGTGCGAGATTTTTCCGGAAAAATTTTTTACTTTATATACCTAAAAGATTATTATATTTAACTAGCTGGCCCGGCAGACTTCGTCCTGCCTCCAAGTTATTGTAAAAGATGTTAAGTAAAGTTGAAATCTAATAACGATTGGTTATTACATTGACCTCTGAAATATTTCAATTTAAAGGGCGAGATTTTTCCGCACAAAATTTGTACTTTATATACCTAATAGATTATTATATATTATTGTAAGAATTGCTAAAATGGATCAGCAGTGTCGTCCATGATTTGATAAAAACTTACTTATTGATAGGCATATATTTGAAAACCAATTTTTTAAGCCGATTGACTGACATATAACTTTCTGCGTTGGTGTACTGGGTGATTGTATCTTTAGGTGTTTGGTCTGAGCCGTGATAGCACTTTGCCCCTTTTTTTATTCCACGATAGCACTCTGTTCCTTTTTGGGTTAAAAAAGGGGCAAAGTGCTATCATGTACGAATTTTCAAAAATCCCTTCATTTGACTCAACAACCCTATAAACCATTTGGTCTGGGTGATAGCAACAGTTTTTCCCATTTTCGGGTTAGTCCCCTAAAAGTTTGATATGCCGAAAACCACTTTGTGAAGCTCTTTAATTTTGTAGGAAGTGCGCCAATACAAATGTTCGACATTCTACCTTAAGCCGTTTTGTGGTCTGGGTGACCATCTATAGTCCATCACCAACTTTCACTGACATTTAGGTACAAATTCGTTAAACCGTTTTCGCAATTAGTGGTAACACAAAATGTACATCCATTTTTATATACGGACCTCAATAATTTTGATGTTTTAAAGATGTTTATATATAATGTTATCACTGGTGACTAAAAGACATTCCAAAAATTAAGAGTATCATAATCTATATACCGGCAATTGAATAAAAACATACATCCAACATGTCCAAAAATACATTTTAAGTTTTCGATATAATTTCGAAATAATTTAACTCCAGCCAACTCAACAGCTGGTCCATTTATACAGAAACCCACCCAAACGCCACCTACCGGTTCCATTTGTACGTACAATTTTTTCTGATGATCAAACAAACATACATTCTGAATTTCAGGTAAATTGGTCTATTTGTTCAAATTTTGATTATAAACCCACCCCAGCGCCACCTACCGGGCGCTGGTGGACCACCCTTAACATTTAGGGGGGTGACAAATAGATGTTGGCCGATTCTCAGACCTACTCGATATGCTCACAAAATTTAATGAGGATCGGTCGAGCCGTTTCGGAAGAGTTGAATCTCGCACCCCTTGACACAAGAATTTTATATATCAGATTCAAGTTCGAAAGCGGGCGGAATTTGGGCACGATCGCGTGGATATATTGTTATAACTACTTAATTTCTAAAAATAAATACGAAGATGCTAAGACAACCGACATCCGTATGCCTGAGCTGCAAGCATCTATTTAGGAACAGCATCATAAACTCATGTTGCAGTATGCCCCAAAAACTCGGAAGGTGTGATGGTGAGAGTGTCCTGCCTTAGGAAGATTTAATAGGTGGAACCAGGTTTCTTCCCCGTGGGATGAGGACATGGGGGATACGATCATCGTGTGTTGTGACATGAAAAGTGACGGCGGAAAAAATTTGTTTAACCTGCCAAAATGCCACTGTCTGTCGCCCCATCAACCTTGACGGATCCGGCCACTACCAATGGGTGTAACCTGAGAGGTGAGGTCGAAATCGGTAAAATCAAGGGGGAAGAGAAAATAAGGCGAATTAACTGGCAGGAAAAGGAAGCGGTGTTAAAAGCTGAAGGACCGTTCCGCGTGTTGGCGGAAGGTCTCAGTGCCGTAATGCTGCCCTGCTCTCTGAGTAGGATAAGAGTCTAATTCAGAAACACAAGGAACACGTCAGTAAGTTTCAAAAGAAATATCCTGATGCCAGGTTTCTTAGTAAGTTTACTAAGGAGCTTCTTCTATTACGGAATTGCTTCTCTTTACCCTCCACACCATTCAGTTTTAACCCACCGAAACTGAATGGTGAGGAACCGTTTTCTGAGGGTTTACCCCCTTTAGAAGTACTAAGGTGTTGTTCTCGATTATAACCTAAATTGGTCAAGGAATATCGAGGAGAGGTTGAAGAGTGGTGGCACTGCCCTTTATGCGTGCCTGAACAATATGACTGTATACTGCGGTAATTCAGTCATTTGATACTGCAATAGGGATTACTGGGGCTAGAAGGAGTACACTGCAAGCGGCTTTAGATGTGTTTTTATGCCATCAGCCCCTAGACTCGTACGTCAAGATGATTGGCTTCAATCCAACGATGGTCATGCGAATATTTTCCGACTTATAGGTAATGACGACTCTTTCTATGTGAGGATTTCCGTTGAAATTCCAAGAAAATCAGAATGTAATGACGACGTTACCACTAAGGGTGACTCCATTTCTGTCGCTACTGATATATCTAAGATGGAGCTGGTATTTACAGCAGGACCTGCTGCTAATCCTCTCATTCAGGCTACATAATGATTGCATTGGTTTTCAGCTGTAGGTATTGAACTCAGAAAGCCGCGGAGGCTATTATGGGATGTGGAATCGATGCTAGCAAACGGATAACCAAAGAAAGTTGGTGAGGACCTGTACAAAGAAGTAGAGTGGACTAAAGCCTCAGGATGTCAGCCTCTTTTGGATATTGCAAAATAGGCTGTATTATATCTTATCATGAGTCTCTGGGATACGTTCAGCCACCCATTTTTACCTTTTAGGCTTAGTGGTGGAATGAATGTGGAAATCAGCCAGCAGACGTCGATTTCCAGAACTAACTGTAGCCCGAATGTAGCAGATCCCGGTAGGGGTAAATGGTTGGCCTGCAGGAGCGATTTGAGACTGGCCTATATAATTCTAACTGGCCACTGCAATATCAGGCATCGACAGGCAAATGGGATAGTTCCATACCGGACTACAGCCGTGAGTGTGAGGACGAGGAGGAGTCCGAGACGAGAGATCAACTTCTTCGTACACGTGTTCAAATCTTAAAACAGCAACTGTAAAATTGTTTGTTAAATGTATTTGTTAAATTAAATTTTTCCAAAAAAAACATTTTATACTTTTAACTACGAGCGGTTGCGCTGAATGTTAACTTTTAAGTTTCTTTTTCGACATCTAATTAAAAATCCCTTTCACAGCCCATGGAGCAAAAACAATAAAAATTACAATAAACTGTTACGTTTTGATGTAAGATGTATGTCCAATGTATTATTTCGGTTGTATCTCCTGAAAGAGATTGCCCAGTTTTGTGAGACTTGAGGTCATTCAATACTTAGTTCGATAATCCTTCTCAGTATAGATTCTACACATTTCATGAGCATGGACTTAAAACTCTTGCAAGTATCCAGTTTATAAAGGGGGCATCATTTCCCATTTTTCTTGGAATCCTCATGTCTACTAGAATATTATCCTATTAATAATGACGCGCATGAGTTCTATAGATTTACCCTGGCCAAAGGTGTGAAAATAATCTAGTTTGACATTCCACACTGGTAGCAGTAAATGCTATACCCAGCAATTAGTGACGTATGTAATAAAATGTAAACCCCTAGATTATACTGAATATGAACAGATATCTTACGAGTATCAAGTCAACTAACTATAAACAAGTTCTATAAGATGTCGTAGGTCAGCTAGTTTTTCACAATTAGTATAATTAAATTAAATTTATTTCCGATACCACAAATTCTGTTTATCAGCTGTATGGAATTAAAGGCACTTAACTCAGTGAATGTATTAGCAAGAAGTGAAATTGTTATGAACGATTCACAGTGTCTCTCTATTGGAAAAATATTGTGCAGCTATTTCTACAATGTATGGAAAAAAGAACAAACCAATGGAGTTTTATAGAAAACAAGCTGAAAGGAATGGTTAACATTACTTTAAATGGAATATTTAAAATTCATTTATATTGACCAAGCATATACCAAAATTAAGCAGGTAAATAATGAGATATGGGAGAGCTTCCCACAAATGAGTGAGTTCGCAGGTTTGTGTTTTAAGTCCACACATCGGGACCTACAGATCGGTACCGCCGATCAAAGAAGAGTAGATAGCTGTGACAGGGCTCAAAAAAAGGTAACCTGCTAGATAGCTGCATGTTCTAACGATCTTTCTTTACCATAAGTTTATACCTAGAGAAAACAAAACCCATAAGTTATGAGAAGTTTTCATCCACGTATCTCCAACAACACAAACTATACTAATTACAGCTTCTAAACACTGTGCAGTGAGTGCTACAACACAGCATTGACAGTACACGTACTTAATTGTTATTCATTAAATTAAAATTATCAACACCACTGATAGGAGACGGTCACTACTGTCGGCATACATTGTATTATCAAAACTAGCGATCATTAAACTATAGCTGTCGCTGACGATATTTAATTCAGTTTTTCTGTGGCTGACTGTTAGCTGCAACCTAAATGATCAACACATCGTAGCTTCACACTGATGTAGTTAATTAAAAATTAAGTTTCGGTTTTTTAATCGAAATCGAGTTAAACCAGTACAGAAATTTCAGTCAGTTGAACTGACTGATAAATACCATCACCCAATATAAGATATTGTTTAAGTCTTGAGTTATTGAAATTAACCGATTTGTAATTAAAAGCAGTTAGAAAGTTTCAGTCGGGCAACCCAACTTACATTTACCCTTACCCTCAGTAAAACAAATAATTTTCTATTATATTGATATTATTACTCGATTTCTAAAGTGGGCGGAGTGGCACATTTGTATGGGAGGTACGAGAAGGGGTGTGGTTAGGCTTCCAGATTTATTCTCCATAACTTTATCCTGTTATAGCTTTACTAAATACAGAATTTGCGCACGATTGCGTTGGGTGTACTGATATTATTAGTACATCCCTAAAGTGGGCGGAAAGGTACATTTGTATGGGAGGTACCATAAGAGGCGTCGCTAGACTTCCAATTTTTTCTCCAAAACTTTGTCCTGTTATAACATAACAAAATACAGAATTTGGGCACGATCGTGTCGAGTGTATTGATATTATTACACTATTTCTAAAGTGGGCGGAGTGGTACATTTGTATGGGAGGTACCAGAAGGGGCGTGTCTAGACTTCCAGATTTTTTCTCCGAAACTTTATCCTGCTTAAACTTTACCAAATACAGAATTTGGGCACGATCGCGTTAGGTCTTTTAATAATATTAATCGATTTCTAAAGTGGGCGGTACCAGATGTGTATGGGAGGTACCAGATGGGGCGTGAATAGACTTCCATTTTTTTTCTCCAAAACTTTATCCTGTTATAGCTTTACTAAAAATAGAATTTGGGTACGATCACGTTTAATTTATTGATATTATTTCTCCATCTCTATAGTGGGCGGAAAGGTAGATTTGTATGGGAGGTACCAGAAGGGGCGTGGCTAGGCTTTCAAAATTTTTTCCAAAACTTTATCCTGTTATAGCTTTACTAAATAAAGAATTTGAGGACGATCCCGTAGGGTGTATTGATATTATTACTCGAATTCTAAAGTGGGCGGAATGATGTATTTGTATGGGAGGTACCAGAAGGGGCGGGGCAATGTAGCCCATTTGCAATACCGTAAGTAGTTTTGAGAAAATAATAACTCGTGCAAAATTTCAAAACATTTGGTTGCGTCTTTCGAAAGTTATCGTGCGAACCAGCCGGACAGCCACCAGACAGACAGACAGACGGACATGGCTCAAACGACTTAAAAAGTCATGAATCGAATTTGGTTCAAAGAAACCTAGGGTCTAAAGTCACTCCTTCTATGTGTTACACTTTTGGGTCGTATCAAATGATATATACCCTCATCCCTAAGGGTGATGGTATAAAAAAAGCGCGACATAAGAGTTAATCTCAACGCATTTCCTACTATTGCTTTTTTTCTTAAATGCTATTGTAACTAGTAAAGCTGCTATCGACTGTCGCTGGGTTATTTTGATATTGTTGTACGTATGTGGGACCTTTGTCTTTTCCTCTCCTCTTCCCAAAACATCATCATTCACAATCTAAAGCGTGTGAAAATGTTTCATTGGCTTGAATAGTTTGGACGTCGGCGAGTGCATTGTTGTTGTTTTCGTTCTTTTCGTATTTTGGTTTTATTTTCTTTCCGAAAAATCATAAATTTAATTTATTAGATTTCTTTGGGTCTCATTCGATTATTTCGAACTGACAACGCTTTATGTGTTGTATTGAATTAACCGCCACGGTATTATCGCTCTTCACCATCATGAGCAGTAGCATAGAAGTAGTTTCTAAAATATATTGAGCAATATAAATAAATTGTGTGTTTCTATACTCATGTAGATACGTAGAAACGTTAAATGGCATTTTAGCTTCTGCAAGAAATATAGCTTTTTAATAATTCAAAATAATAATGAATGTCAACGATAAGGCAAAAACAGCAGGGGATTGGATAGAAGCGAATTCCTAAAATGGTGATAATAATCAGTTCCTTACAAGTGCAATTCATTAGATCATTGGTATAAAAATTGGGTGTCTTATGCATACAAGTGGTACAAATCTGTCCAACGGTGATTAAGGAGAGACCCATGAAACATTTTTCACTATCCAAACCAATGGTGCTAATACTTGTGTCAGTAGAATAAAGGACATTGTTTCATAGGCAGGCATGTGGAAAGGCTAAAGGTCACAGCAAATGACTTCTTTAGATTAGTCATGATGGGTCAAAGGAGGAATTCACCGCGCATCTTATTTATAAATGTCTCGCAATATCTACCAATCTTGCAGGATCCTAGTTTTTTTTTTACGGACATGAACGATTTGACTCAAATGAACACACAAAATATTCTATGATTTTTGGAGCTATCGAAATGGTTCTCCGATAGGGTAAGGGTTTAATTTCTTTAGACCGACCTAATAGTCTTTTTTTTCTTTTTTAATGGCAGCAACAGCAGAAATTTAGATCTCTGTAGCCGCACATATAAAAGTATTTTAATCGATTTGATCTTTTTCGTTACGTAGGCAGTTCGTCACTCACAAGGCTAAGCATGGCGAAAAAGGTACGTAACCAGGCACAACGAAAGCTGGACATCGGTAAACTGCGAACCACAGAGGTAGCGGATGCCTATTCCAACCCCTTAACTCAACTGATACAGTATGTTCTAACCCCTGATAATATTACCTCGCAGTGGCAATAAATAGCCAAATTCATAGAACGGACTGCGAGAAGCGTACTTGGGTACTCTACGACGTCTCAAGAAGATGCCTGGTACGATGATGAATGTCACAATGCCACAAGAGAGACGGGGCGAAACTGCAGCCAATGGCAACGCGAGCTGTTCGTGAACGACACAGGGAGAAGAGACGAAAGGCAACTCATCTCTTTAGACGGAAGAAGAAAGAGCTGAAGAAGAGACAGAATGAGTGCACAGAGTTGCTCCAAAGTAGAGGGGAAGCCCGAAAATTCTACAAGAGAGTTAAGGCGAAAATGCATGGAACAGGGCTGCCCTCCTGCAAGAACAGCGATGGTCAGCTAGTGACGAACCCGGATAACATTCTGAAGATATGGAGAGACCGTTTCAGAAATCATCGGATACGGACACCACTCCAGAAGACCCCGCTCCAATCCATAACGATGGTATTAACTGTCCACCTATGAGCCAGAACGAGATACGTGTGGCAATATCCCGCCACTGGAACCGATGGTCTCCCGGCTGAATTGTTTAAGGCAGGTGGAGAGGAGCTGATTAGGATCATGCATCAGCACATGCTGAACATCTGGTTGGAGGAGAGCATGTCCGGGGATTGGAGTCTCAGTCTTTTATGTCCCATATACAAGAGAGGATATCGTAGTGAGTGTAAAAAAGCCTATTACCGATTGCGTACAAGGTCCTTTCAAGCATATCGTGTGAACGTCTAAAGCCAATTGTAGAAAAACCTATTGGACCTTAACAGTGCGGCTTTAGACCTGGTAAATCTACGACGGATCAAATATTCACCTTACGACAAATCCTGGAAAAAACCTATGAAAAGCAGATCAACACTTACCACCTCTTTATGGACTACAAAGCTGTCTTCGACTCTACGATAAGGAATAAGTTATTTGAAGCAATGTATGAGTTTGGTATTCCTGCAAAGCTAATTCGACTTTGCAGATGTACCTTGGAAAACACCAAATCCTCAGTTAAAATAGGTAAGGATCACTCTGAACCATTCAACACGGAAAGATTTCGGCAGGCAGGGTGATGATATTTAATATAATGCATTATGGAAAAGGTGATGAGAAAGGGTGATGTCAACATGTCTGGCATCATATTCCACAAGAGCTATATGCCACAAGCCTATGCTGATGATATAGACATCATTTGACGAAATATGCGTGATGTTACTGCAGTTTTCTCATCACTAGAAAAGAAGTCAGCAAAAATGGATTTAGCGGTCAACAAGGACAAAACAAAAATAATAATTTCGACAAACAAAGAGTCCTCTCGATAGGGACGCACGCTGAACGTTGATAATTATTGTTTTGAGGTAGTAGATGAATTTACCTACCTCGGATCTTCCGTCAATGGTGTCAGCCAAGAAATCACGCGGAGAATAGTGCTCACCAATAGATGTTTTTACGCCATCGTACGCCAACGGATATACAAAACCTGGGAGTATTTGAGAGAAAAGTACTCCGAAAAATATATGGACCTATCTGTGTCGACGGCGCACAGTGGCTCATTTGACGAAAACTTATGTTTTATATTTTTCAAGAACTGATTGAAGTATCAGTATAAGTATAAGTGAAGTATAACTGATTGAAGTATCAAATTCTGAGATACCATTCATTTTGAGTGTATAGTTTAGTTTGTACAGCTGGTCAAAGATGGGCTATTTTGAAAATGAATAAAAAATGCAAAAAAATCAATATTATTGCAGAGCTAAACTAGTGTTTGTGCAAAATCGGTTGGAGATAAAACCATAAATTCAAAGATATTAAAATAAAAATATAATTATTTTTTATAAAGGCCTAATTTTTATAAAAATTTTTTTAAAACCTTAATTTTTTGCTTAATTTCTAAATTTTGAGTTGAGTTTTAAAAAAAGGCCGGGCGTGCAAGAAATTTTGAAAATTTTGTATTATTGAGGGAACGTCCATTAAACAATTTAAAAAAAAGCCATTGTTACAATCGTGCCCGATTGGAGATATTTGACCTTTTATGTGTCAACCCATGCCACATTTTAGGTTGAGTAGTACCTATTCTACTAGAGTTATTACATAATATCCTTGTTATTTGATATGATAACTTCCTGAAAATTGGCACATAACTTACTTACAAGAAGTAATTTTGAATTTATATTTACTGACTAAGACACGCCCCATAGAAGACTACGACCCCATACGAAAACACCAACACGTGTTGGTTGACGAAGTATATAGTAGAACAAATTAATAGAATAAATAGTAGTGGTATAAAATAGTAGCACTGCAGTAGAAAAAGTAGTAGTATAAGACTAGAAACACAACCATGTCGCAAATTTGTACACAAATATAATTTACATATGACTTCTAAAGGGGTATTTAGTCAAATCGAGGAACATTTATATGGGGACTATATGTAAATCTGAACCGATTTCTCTCAATTTTAGAACAGATTGTCTCTGACCCAAAATACGAAGATGTGCCAAATTTCATTGAGATTGAAGCAAAATTTCGATCTGTACCTAGGAAACAAAAGCACAAAAAGCAAAAGTCTGTAAACTACCACTTTTTTCGCCCTTTTCTTTTAGGCGTGGCACTCCCATTTTTACAGCACATAATCAAGATTTGTCAGTTAAAGTTTCAAATTGATATCTGTTGTAGTTCAAAAGTTATGATTTTTAGAACATGTTTTCCCAAAATGAGCCACTGTGCGGCGAGTTTCGCAATCGGATGAACCATGAGCTGTATGAGCTTTATCACGACTTCGACGTAGCTAAAAGAGTCAGAATCCAACGATTGCGATGCTTGGGCATGTTTTCAGGATGGATGTAAATGCTCCAGCGAGAAAGGTGTTTAAATGCGAACCTGGAGGATGGCGCAGAGCAGGGAGACCCAAACTTCGTTGGAAGGACTAAGTGGTTGCCGACGTGCCACCATCTGGTAGGACCAACTGGAGAACGCACGCATAAGACCGAAGCGTGTGTATTTCTTAAATACTTCAGGCCTCTAATTTATGAACCACATTCGTAAGTTGTAATGGGCCACTTAAGTAAGTAAGTAAGTAGGTAGTTCGTCACACCAAGCTTATATAACATCCTTTTCAGCTGGTTCAACGAAGATTTGGTCGCACTTTTTTTTTTAAAGAAGTAGCCAAGGTAGACAAAATCTGTTACTTCTTCAAAGTTATAGTTGTCAACATTCACGCAGCATCTTCCAACTGTTCCTTAATGGTCGTAAAGGCCGCAGTAACATTCCGCAGTCCTCGGCCAATGATATCTATATCATCGGCATATGCGAGCAGCATATGGTTTTTGTTTAAGATGGTGTCAATCGTGTTTACTGCAGCCGTCCGCATGATCATATCCGTTATGATGTTAAGGAGATCGCATGACAGATTATCGTCGTGTCTGAAGCCTCGCTTGGTAGAAAATGGCTCTGTTCGATTTTTGCTTATTTTCACTGAAGACTTTGTGTCAGTGTGTGTCATCCCGCAAAGTCTCATCAGTTTCGCGGGGATAACAGTTCGATTTGAATTGTTTGGGTCTTCTCCAGAATTTTGTCGCAGAGTGCATATCTGGGCGATCATGGGTTTACCAGTTCTAAAGCCATGCTGATAAGGTCCTATCACTAGACAAGACCTGTTATGCGATTGGTAAAAGGTTTGTCCCTTGTAATAGCTGTACATACACTTTAATCGCCTTTCTTAAGCACAGGACATAGAACACTCTGTTTTCAATCATTGCACCAAATCGTGTTTATGAGCTGGTACATGCGCGTTGCTAGCTCATCGCCACCAATTTAAAAACCTATACCAGCAGTCCATCTGCTCCCGCGACTTTGTTATTTGTAAGCCGTGCAATCTCTACTCATCAAAACTATGATGTAAATGGGGCTTCTGTAACTCTTCTTATTTCTTTAAGCAGAAGCACAAAGAGTTTATTAATGGAATACATCGATTTATTAAATTTAACAATTTACAAAAATATTTGTTTAAGAAATTAAAAAAAAACCATACAACTCCCCTGCTCCACAACAGATGCTGGAATCATTCGAATCATTCATTTAATCCCTGGACAGGCGGCCAGCCAAACCATTTCTGTCATAGAGCATAAAGTAAAGCAAATATTCAATATGTAAAAAAATGCATGTAGGGGGATGTAGTTAAAAACATGTAAATGTACATATGCATGTAATCACTTACGTATGTATTGGCATACTATGTGTAAATATGGTTATTCGATTTTAAATACCTGCTGCTCGTATTAAGTAAATATTTACATAATATATGAAATGCGTAACGCCTGTTGTCAACACATAACGATGATGTGGCTGATGACGCTTTTGCTGCTGGTGCTGATGGTAATGGTGATGTTGACGGTAATGGCAATGGCGATGATCAAATTGCCAAATGAGTAACATCAACAACAGCAACAACAATAACAAGGCCACCACAATAACTACCCCAACTACAAGGAGTGAACAAGTGCGTGCATACAAAGCGAATGCATATGGACATTCGAGAGTGTCTTTATATTCATATACAATGAATGAGTACATCGCGCCGTGATGCGTAAACACACTGTATGATGGGAGGATGTTGTTCTTGCTTTTTCGTATTAACATATGTATGTATGAATATGATGCATATAGTGTATCGAATGTGCAACATAATTTACCAAGAGCAAACTAAATATTTTTACTTACCACGATACAGTAATGGCTGTGTAAAGGCTACATTCCCGGCAATGCATAAAATGACGAAGACATTTTCAGTCATCTGCAATTTAAATGATAACTATAAAATGTTTTATATATAAAGTGCATTACAAAAAGACACAGTTTATATATTGCATTAATTTTACAGTAAGAACATTATAAAACTTTTGATTTGTAAGCTGGTTGGCCCATCATAATAAAGAATATCTTTAAAAATATATATTTTCAATTTGGATCCAATTAATGAATTATGGGAGAACTTCTCGCATTTGAGTGACTTAACAGACATCCTTTAATAAACTTACACAACGGGACCTTCGGTTTAACGTCGATTTCGTATAACAGTTTTTTTTAGAAGCTTTTACTTGACATGCCAATTGACTGGACTACTGCGAAATTACTGTCGACAACATCGAGATTATCAAAGATTTGTATTTGACCGTGAGAGGGCTCGAGCTCAGCTCACCCGAAGTATAGTCGCGTGTTCTAATCATTGTGCCACGATCGGTCCAATGACATTAAGTGATACTTCATTTCAAACAAATTGGTATCTTAAACAGTTGTTTGTGTCCAACGGCACATTTATATTTAAATTATATATATATTTATATTCTGGGTGTCGTTGGGGATGTAAAGTGAATCTTACATCCCAAGCCGACTCACTACCTCCTTCGTGGTGTCACCTAGGCAACGTTGTTCGTGATATTTTTATCATGAATAGCGGCTGATAGTGAGCGACGAACCCTGATGGTTGGGCTAGCCACCCGCCTTCAGTTCTTTACTGGCTATTAAAACACGACAAAGAAAAAGTAACAAACGGAACCCCCCCCAAATGTTGATGAACCCCGCAAACGAAATTAGGAGCATGATTTAAGGATATGCACCTGGAACGTCCGAACTCTCCATAGAGAAGGTGCCACTATCCGACTGGCAGATGTCCTCAAAAAATATAAGGCTGACATCACCGCCATCGAGGAGATGAGACGGACAGGACAAGTATGCTCGCGACGTAAAAAATGCGACATCATCATCGACATGCATAGGAAGGGAAGATGTTCTTGGTCTATCGATAGGTGAATTCAGTCTACATACCGACACGTTAGGCAACGGGTTTAAGCTGGTTAGCTTCGCAGCGGGAAGAAACATGGTAGTGAGTGGAACCAGATTCTAGCACAAAGATATCCACAAGGCAACTTGGCTATCCCCCGATCAAAGCACCAAAAATCAAATTGATCATGTGGTAATTGATGGCAGCCATGCATCTAGTATCATGGACGTGCGTGTGATGCGTGGTGCTAATATTGGCTCGGATCATTACCTGTTTGCAGCCAAGGTGCGCAGATTGAGCAGAGCGAAAAACGCACGTAACCAAACACAAATAAAGCTATACATCGCGAAGCTGCAAATCTCAGAGATAGCTACTGCCTACTCTAACCAGCTCTCACAACTTCTACGACACAACGCCTCTACTCCGACGTTCCCGATACACAGTGGCAGCATATTGCGCATTCCATGGCAACCGCCGCAACAACCGTGCTAGGATATGAAAAACGACGCTAAGAAGAATCCTGGTGCGAAAAAGGGTGATCCAAGGGTGTGCTTCAACTACCGCGGGATCAGCCTCTTACCCATCGCTTATAAGGTCCTGTCGAGTGTGCTATGTGAAAAACTAATGCCAGTGTTATCCAACCTGATCGGACCTTATCAGTGTGGCTTTAGACCTGGTAAATCAACAGCAGACCTGATATTCACACTTCGGCAAATCCTGGAAAAGACCCAAAAGAAACAAATCGACACGTACCATCTTTTGTCGACTATAAAGCTGCCTTCGACAGCCCGATACGGCAGAAATTACTCGAAGCCATGGCTGAGTTTGGTATTCCTGCGAAGCTGGTACGCCTTTGCGGAATGACGCTTACTGACACGAAGTCTTCAGTGAAGATTGGCAAGGAGCTTACGGAGCCATTCAGCACCAGACGAGGCCTAAAACAAGGCGACGGCCCATCGTGTGACCTCTTCAACATAGTGATGGAGATGATAATGAGGAAAACACGAGTGGCATGATATTCAACAAAAGCCATATGCTACTCGCGTACGCTGATGACGTAGACATCATCGGTCAAAAACTGCGGGATGTGAGTGCAGCCATCTCAGGCATACAGAAGGAATCAGCGAAAATGGGTTAAACGGTGAACAAGGACAAAACGAATTTATTAGTTTCAACGAACAAAAAATCTATTCTTTTAGAAAACTGCGTGAACGTTGACAACTATAATTTCGAGGTGGTAGATAATTTTATCTACCTAGGCTCCGCCATCAATAAAACAAAAAATGTCAGTCTCGAAATCCGGAATGAATCCTGCTTGCTAATAAATGCTAAATGCTGATAAATGGATTACAAATTTTCATTAGAAAGAACCTCTTTGCTTTATCGCAATGCTTCAGAATCATTTTCGTTAAACTCTTGAAGGACTTCTCTTATGTCTTCCAAATAATTAGTATAATACTCCGCTGCTTCCAACCACGTTCCCCATCGTGTCGTTATTGGTTTAGGTTATAGAGGCACACTAGGTTTCATTAGTTTAAATTTTGGTTTTCGATTAGGCGCCTGAAAGCTATAGGAATATAACGAATCGAACGATCTAAGCTATCGGTAAAAACAGGGCTATTACAAAACTAGAACACAGGCTGTGTGTAAAATAAGAGGATTGTTTGAAAATTTAATACTACCTGTCATATATTTATGAACCGCAAGGGCTTGTGATATGTAAAAATTTTCAATTGACAGAAACAAATTGTGTTAAAATTTATCAAAAATTTAAATAAGGGCAAAAACAACCACAAACCTTTTAAATAAGGAAGACGGCTTGAAATCGTTAAATTAAGCAGCATCAGCAATATTCAGCATATGCTGAAAATCGGTCGCCCTAGTTATGACACAAGCGGATGAATCGGTTCTGGCAGTATTCGAGAGAAAAATACTACGTAAAATATCGGTGTCTTATGAATCATGAGCTATACAATCTGTACACAGTCATTGAGGTTTTCAGACGTATTAAGGTGCAGCGGTTGCGTTGGCTAGGTCATGTTGTACGTATAGACGAAAATGCTCCAGCTCGAAAAGTCTTCGACAATGAACTCGATAGACGGCGCAGAAGAGGGCGACCAAAACTCCATTGGAAAGACCAGGTTACTGAGAACCTTACAGAACTTGGTGTGACTAACTGGAGAAGAAGCGCAGAAGATCGAGCCGCTTATAATATTTTTCTACATGCGGTATATAATCCAGTGGGATTGCAGAGAAATGCGAGCTAAGTTAGTAAGTAAGTATATTTAAATTCTAAAACAACTGGTGGGCAATAGTAAAAATATATTGTTTATTCAAAAATAGACCATTAACGTTTGATCAAAAATAGCTTCTAACCAATGATATATAAAATTTCCAATTTATATCGGGATATATGATAGAACCACTACTGTCTTTACATATCAACATTAACACATGAACATACAACATAGCCACACACACTCGAAAACAACAACATATTCTTGTACGAACAAATATATGATACATGTTCACATCATCATCATACATACTTCCCTATATGCCGCAGACGATTTTTGCATATTTATTTCGCTATTAATTAAATTACATTGTGCAAATTGCATGCTCAAGGATGCCAAAGGATATGCGTTCACACACACACACACACAGCCATGCTAACATGTATTCATCTTTATACAACCAGACAAAGTCATCAGCCGTCCACCATTCACCAGTTGTTTATGACAATGGAGCACTGTGCATGACTAACTCTTTCCCCTGCGGTTCTACACATATTGATTGAATGGGGCATGCTCCTATACGTAGTATATGTATGTCTACGTACGAATGTCTATGCACTTGAGCTGCAAAGTGAATTTAGTTGTAATTTGCATTAAATGCCTTTTCGCCAAAATGGGGAGACAATTTTCCATTTAAGTTTAGATAAATGGTATTGTTGGTCCTTTGTTACTGGTTGATGACAAGTACAGTCCTAAGGGTTGCCAACAAATAAGTTAGTAAGTAAAGTGGGAGAATTATTAATGGGTTTCATTAGCTTGTTAGTATTAAAATGAAAATATGTAATTTGTATTAAAAAAATATTTTTATTAAGTTGTAGAGACAAGTAAGTGTTTTTAAGCCGAGCACATGGCAATGTTTGGAAGCAGGGTAAAAGAGTTAATTGACAGATCGTCTATCTAGTGGATAAGTATATTACATAATACTAGTTTTTTTTACTAAAATAGTTCTATACCATTCCTTTTTAATGTAGAAAAACAACTCAATGATAAAGTTAAGGGCCAAAGGTAAAAAAATATGAACTTGAACAATTTTATTACTTGATATCCGGCACATCCCTAAAAATCAAGAAATGTACAAATAATACCCAATAAAACTTGTTTGGCTAGTATTTCTCGGAAGCGTTATGTCGTAGCATCTGATACAATTTGTTGATTTAGGTCGCCGCTACCTCAGGGCTATGTTGCTATAGTCAGTCTTGGAGGTATGTAGTCTGATTCAATGTGTTGATACGACGCTGTGTAGCAGTATAGTTTACACTCACGTCCATTACAAATTTAGCATGCCTTACTCCAATGGCAACTCTATCAATCTGATTTATCAAGTCACACATACCTTACAATAGTAGATTTTGATTACATGTCGCACGGAAAAAAGTTTTATATGAGCTTCAATCTTCCACGCATATTTTATAGTTCATCTCACCTAGTTCTGCAATGTTCTCAGCAGTGGTCTATACAACAGAATTTTGGTCCTCCCTCTTCCACCCCGTTAATCGAGGTCATTGTCGAAGATTTTCCGAGCTGAAGCATATTCATCCATGCGTACAATATGACATCTGAACCATAAACCAAGTCGGATAGAACCAGCAGGATTCTTCCCCGAATTTCAAGGCTACAACTCTTTGTGTTATTGATGGCGGAGCTTAGGTAGATAACATCATCAACCACATTTAATGAAATAGTTGTCATCTTTTACACAGCATCCCAAACGAGTATATTCTATGTTCGTTAAAACTAATAACTTTATTTTGTTCTCGTTCACTTCATCAAGAAGGCTGCAATCACAAGGCTGTGACTTTTGTTAAATATCATGCAATTAGTATTACTAAAGCTTGCCTCCTTATCATCTCTATCACTATGTTGAAAAGGTCACACGCACGATTGTTAAATATCATGCCATTAGTATTACTGCAGCTTACCTCATTATCATCTCTATCCATATGTTGAGGTTGTCGCGTTATCTTAGGCCTCGACTGGTATAAGATGACACCGTAAGGTCCTAGACAATCTTCACTGCAGACTTTGTGTCAGCCAATCCGCAAAGGCGTATCAGCTTCACAGGAATACCAAACTCAGCCATGTCTTCGAAGTCAGCTTGAAGAGCTCTGTCCATTGGCAGCGGCTGCATTGTTATTTTTTAGCCGCTATATTGCTCTTCATACCTGGGTTTTATTTGGTGGTGCCGTCTTCAACAACTGACGTGATACCTTCACATGCCCTGCCTTCTGGAACCAGCAATTAGTGGAAGTGCTCTCTGCCTATATGCAGCACACTTTGCATATCTGTTACCAGATTTTCATCCTTGTCCTTACGGGAGAAGAGTCCTGCACCGTGGCTTGGTTTTACATACCTTTTTTCGTTTCCTCGCTTGTTTTACTGTCTCTTTGTGCCGTTCCCTAACAGCGTGAGTTACAATTGGCTGTAGCGTTGCCCTATAAGCAGCATATTGTCCCTCAGATACTATGCGACATTCTGCATCGTAAAGGGTTTGTCTGCAAGCACGGGTATTGCGACGGCTGCCATGTAATGCGCATTATGTTGCCACTCAGTAGCATGTTTCTGCCGCTGTGGAACTAACCAAGAACATCTTCCGTTAGAATTTTGGAGTTAAAATCTCCCAGGACAATTTAAATGCCGTGGCCAGTGCAGCGGTCGTAGAATGTTGATCTCATCGTCTTGATCTTCCGCCGGGAAATGTGCAGAAATCAGCGAGATCTTTAATCAGTAACAGCATAAAACTGGTAGACGAAATGTCTGATATAATCGACTCTTACATTATGTATGATTCCAAGAACTAACGAAATTAGGCACTACCTCTTTGGTGTGGATAGTCACAAAAGACTCGGATATTGCTGTTAGTGGACAATAATGACATGAAGTGAGTGGCCTGGGTTCGAGCCCTGTCACAGTCATTTACATATAAAATAAACTGAATTATGTCAAATCTGTGTCACGATGACCACATCTGAGGTCGATAGTGGATCAACACCGTTTGAGCTCGAATTAACAAAGAGTGGTGTCATTTTTACATTGTGCTCTTGGTATTAACAACATCCGTGGGCAAGTTAACAATAGAATTGGACAAAAATAAATTTCGATAAATGCTCAAGAATAGAACATTTAGCAGGAAAATACTGATGAAGATGGCAGTAGTGTAATTAAGGTACTTGGACTGAAGAGAGAGACTATAGGTGCTCTACATAATCTTTCTCAAAGTATCATAGTCTCCTATGGGCTAGAGCGGAACAGTTTCAAAGAAGATGTTCCATCGTTCGGACTCCTGTTCGTCCTCACAGACACTGCAGTAGTCCGCTATGGATCTATCGTATTTGCCTGTCAGGTGCTTAATATTGCAGTGGCCCCAGTTAGAATTCAACAGTTAGAATTCAAATCATTCAAGCGTAAGCCAACCATGTACCCCTATTGGGATCTGCTATATTCGGGCCATATCGATCTAGCTCAGTTATTCAGTCGGATCTGCTGTTTTTCACATCCAATCCACCACTAAGCTAAGGCGGTAACAAATGGGCGAGTGAACATTGTCCAGAGAGTCATGATAGGTCCATATAATCTCATCTGGCAAATTAGTCTACTGGTTCATTTCCAGGTATACCAAAATATTTTGGGACACAACAGAGGCTGACATCCAGAGGCTTTAATCCCTAACTTGTCCTTACAGTAATTTTACCCGATCTGTTGTATGCAGCCGAATCATGGGTGCTTACGACAACGGACATACAAAACCTGGGAGTATTCGAGAGAAAAGTACTCCGAAAAATATATAGACCTATCTGTGTCGACGGCGAGTTTCGCCATGTGATGAACAATGAGCTGTATGAGCTTTACCACGACATCGACGTAGCTAAAAGAGTCAGAATCAAACGACTACGATGGCTGGGACATGTTGCCAGGATGGATGTAAATGCTCCAGCGAGAAAGGTGTTTGAAGGCGAACCTGAAGGACGGCGCAGAGCAGGGAGACCCAAACTCCGTTGTAAGGACCAAGTGGTAGGCCACGTGCCACCTTCTGGTAGGTCTAACGGGAGAACGCACGCAGAAGACCGAAGCGTGTGGAATTCTTTAATACTTCAGGCCTCAAATTTATGAACTACGTTCGTAAGCTGTAATAGGCCATTAAGTAGGTAAATAAGTATCCTTTCGGATATCATAATTATGTTTTGGCATCTCCTAGCCCATAAATTGCGTACGATACTTAATTTTTGCTAAGTATGTTTTAATACTTAAAGGACCTTTTTTAATTTCATATATACTTATATCCATATATCCTACAATTGGCTGTCATAAATCCAGATCTGTGTACACTTAACACTGCAGGGTCAACTCTAGCCTAAGCAAATATTTGCATTTACCCTCCAACATATACAAATATTATTGTTAAAGGATTACATGGATGCATGAGCACCAGCCCAGCTCAAGGGCGGATTTAAAGCTTCTCTACCTTCCCAACAATATGTACTCTTTCGCATACAGAGATTCAATCTACCCTAAGTGCAGCACGTGCATATCCACATAGATTGGTAATTGTGTGTGCGGGTGTGTGTGGGAGCGTGATGGTAATGTATCAGTGATTGGTATGTTACAACAAATGACGTTATTACAAAATTCCTGTGGTCACATCAAAATCAATTTACAATGGAAATTTCGAAAGATTCATGATATTTGGTAAGAGTACACCAGACCTAAACATATTTGCCATGGCAGTGATGTGACGATAACGATGAAAGGGCTGTCGTCGTCGTCGTGTGTAGGGGATGGTAGCCATCATGCCACACACACTCGATGTTTTCAACTAACGTTTCATTGTTTGTGTAATGAAAACTGTTGAGGTTTTCAAATCAAATCAATTCTGATTGATTAGACCAAAAGCAATTTGGTCTTTTGTGAAATTTTTTTAATTAAATTAAAATTTAAAAAAAAAATAAACATTTCACATCTTGTGGCGGAATTCAGTGTAGTGTGTGCAAAGAATGAAAGTGAAACATGTGTAAAAACTAATAAATTTCTGTGTCACTTCGGTGATCGTCATAACTTTACAGTCAAAGGCAAAATTATGGAAAGGTCTATCAAAATTGCATAGTTTGAATGTTGCATTTAGGGATAATATATTTTTATTAGGGGAAATCAAATAATATTAAGAAATGCCTATATGTACAGTTAGGTCACTCACCTTCAGCCGAACATTATCCAATACCATTTTGTGGAATTTCTTAGCCGTTACCAGCGTGGACATTTCAAATGGTCGACCACTACAGTGTTCGTCTAGGCTACTCGTATGGCCTCGTGTAAAATCTGCTAACCAATATTTTTTAGTCGTAAACGAAGGAGCAGATTCCGCTAGAGTGGAAACTAGCCCGCCTTTTTTATTTATTGTGTGAAATTGTTGGTCCATAAGTGCAATACTATATAAGTATAAGTAAATAGGCAACATAAGCACTTGAGACATTGGTATATTATTTCGTTTGTATAGTAAAGTTGGAATAACATATGCCAAAACAAATTTATATTTCCTTACAACCACCAAACACCAACTTCTTAACTATTTTGTCACCCACTGTAATGTCTCTTGCATATCACAATGATGTTCACTTCACAATTACTATTTCTCTTTCACTAGATATCAATGTTGTTGCTGCACCAGAAATAATAAGCTTTTAGAACTTGTATACTATGTAAACAGAATCAGCCGTTTACGATAACAAACCACAGATGTTAAGTGTTTTCCAAGTGGCTTCTTTTGTGTGTGTCGTCTCGTATAGCATGGACCGGTATTCTGTGGCCACTAACTGTTTGTTTTGCTTTTTCGTTGTTTATCGAACATTAAGAACTTTAAAAATAAAACTAAACAAATGCGAGAGATCTAAAAACGATCATCGACAATCGAATGACGATTAGAATGTGATCACTTTTCCTTCTTACCCCGATGGTGCCACATAGGTTGGAGTGTGGGCTGCCTGAGTGATGGTGATATATGATGCTTGCTTGGCCCAAGTTGTCTGTCTTATAGATGAAGACACTTATACATGGCAAGGAAGGAGGTTCAATAAGTTCACCTTTCTGTTCATGTTGAAAATTATTGGAAATTTCATTTCAAAACAAACTTTTAGTGTAATTTATATTCTTGTGGTGCAACATTAAGTGATTTGAAGCACCAGATTCTTGTTGTGTTGCAACTTCCCCCTTATGGCATGCCATGAAATATCATTCGGGAATTTAAGCAATTTGTGTACGAGTTTCAAATGTAAACATTTGTGGTATGTCATTTCCTTAACGGATATGTAATTCTACAGTTGGTATGACCTGTTACATAAATGGTTTAGAAAGGCTAATTAACCCAGATACATATTGGGAAATGTTTGTATTATATGTGGTCTTAAACTGCACTGAGGTGATAAAATATCGTCAGAGTATAATATCATTGACTCTAAATAGTGTTGGTGAAATGCAACCGTTTCACACTGGGTGAAACCATCAATTTAGCTCGGATTAATTCAATTTTGAAAGTGAATATTAGCGCCGATATTGCTTTGCATTCGATTACTAATATATCCGATAGTCCAAAAACACTTTTTGTTTTGTTTTGCTCTTGATATTCGCACAACTGGACGGTGTCAAAGTAACAGGTGTTTGCATCAGCTGCTGTCAAAAGCTTTCCCGCCGTTTTTGGTTGCCTGCTGCAAATTTGTGCAAAAAATATTTAAACTAAAAAAATTAATAAAGTGAGTGTTTATAATTAACATAAGGGGTATGTATTTACTAAAAGTGTTGTTTTCGTGACTTGTCATTGTGTTTTGTGGCGTCTACCTGTGGTTATAAAAGGATCCATTAAAATTCAGTGTTTTGACTAAAACTTTCGTGGACTGTAACTTTCCAGTGCCGTCATGTGCCCTTCTAATTTTGTTTTCCGAAAATTGTGTAATGTATTGTGATGTGAAAAAACCAAAATGTGTATCCACCTACGTCCACCTAATAACTGGATAATTTTTTTTAGTAAAAATGTCGGTGTCCAGGAGAGAGCTGTTTTTGGTTTGGCATGCGGAAGCTAATCCATCACAAAGAAATTTGGCTGTGGATGCTTATGTATTTGCCAATGTTATTGATAAAAATAAGTACAACAATGATAAATGCATACAAATTTCCACGCAAATTAAAACCTTTTCCTCTAAATTGGCAACAAGGTGGAGAAAAAGCCATTATAATAATGATCAATTTGAGAAAAAGAACAAAATGTGGTTGGATGGTGAACTTGTTTTAGTGGATTTGATCTCAAATGCTGGGCGGCCTATAATGAATTTTAGTGATTGTCAAGAAAGTGCGAAGAAAAAGAGAGTATATGACATTGTCAAAAAAATACCGTGCGAGGAGCTCATGTCTGCAGCCAGCACAAGCTTATACAGGGCCGGTAAAAGAAATGCATCTATGGTGGTATCTTCGATGGCTTCCGATGAAGAGATGCCTAAAATAATCAAAACTTTCATTCATTCTGATGACAATAAGCCTATTAAATATACAGCAGAGGAAGCCTTAGCCCTTTATATTGATGGTGGTTACACAAAGAGAGTTTACATGGACTTGGTGTGTGGCACAAAACAAAGGAATGCAAATATTTTTCCCTCATATGTAGTGATGGCAATTAAATAAGAATAATCGATTAATTAATCATATGATTAATCTAAACGGCAAATAATTAATCGCGATTAATCGAAAACGATTAATCGATTAATCGATAAATCGATATTATCACCTAAAATTTAAAAATATCATAAATAAAAAAAAATATTATTTAATTAATTACAAAATTTTCTTTTTATTCAATTTATTAAAAGAGTTTATTTGTACAGTACAGAATTTAAATATAGGAGCTTTGATAGCCGTTTCGTGGTTGATCTCTTCCGTTTTTCCGTTACTATTGCACCCGCTTTGAAAAAAAGCCAATCTGATGGTACAGGTGTATCAATCAAAAATCAATATTTTTGTGCAAGAGAGTGCAGCTTAGGGTAGGCCTATGTCATTTCTTCCCATGCGTCTATTACATTACGCTTTAATTCTAGTACTGGAGAATTGACGAAGAAGCTTAGTTCATCTTGAGTAAGTGTGGAGTCATGGTCCTTCCTTCTTCGTGTGTGGGCTAAAGATTTATGGTGCGCCCATAAATCAAATTCAGCATCACCAGCAATCACTGCCGCTCCCAATGCTATTAATAACTAGGGTTGCAGTTCTAGGTCTTTCGTCGACAACCGTCAAAGCTCAATGAATACATTTTGAATACATTGTTCCTGGATGTTTATCGATTATTATTTGGAATAATCGATTAATTCAATTAATCGAAGGAGAATTCACGATACAATTAAATCGTTAATTGAAAGAAAATAATCGATTATTACCAATTTTTCGATTAATCGTGCCATCACTACTCATATGATGTTCTGCGGTCTGCAAAGAAACTTTGTTATCCTAATGGATTGCAAGTCTCTGATCATTCTTTCGAGGTAACCTTACAATCTTTGGTTGATCACACAGTGGGCAGATTGTTTACTGCGCATAGGCAAGAGCTGCAAATTACGGATAGTAATAAAGCAGCAGAGATAACTGCCATATATAAATGGGGTTGTGATGGGAGTAGTGGCCATGCAACATATCGGCAGAGTTTTGATAATATTGATGCTTGCATGATCGACCAATACATGTTTGCGGTTTGCTTGGTACCTCTACAAATAGTTTTTGGATCTACTGTTGTTTGGCAAAATACGAAACCATCAACAACTCGTTATTGCAGGCCATTAAAACTACTTTGCCAAAAGGAAACAGCTGAATTGGTTAAAAGCGAGGTGCAGAATGTCGAGAGCCAAATTGCTCAAATACAGCCAACTAGCCTTGAAAACTTCACAGTACGCCATCAATTTCATATGACCATGATTGATGGGAAGGTGTTTAGTGTTGTCGCAAACTCGTCATCCCAAAAATGTGGAATTTGTGGAACATCACCGAAAAACATGAATGATTTGGAGACGATAAAAAATTTACCGTGTAAAGAAAATCTATATGAGTACGGCTTATCCACTCTCCACGCGTGGATTCGCTTCTTTGAATGCATTTCACTAATTCTTATTTGTGGATATTTAATCTGTTAAAAAAAATTTATTTGACGAAAATCTAACCATTTTTCAGGAAGTTATTAATTAATCCGAGCTAAATTGATGGTTTCGCCCAGTGTGCGTTTGTACGTTGTCTTCGCTGCAATAACCCAGCAAATGGAAACAAATCTGTAGACAGTTGAGGTCCAGTGAAAACCAGTTATTGACCTGCCTAGTAAAGTATTTTGGTTAAAATTTGTCTACATACTAACGTTGACCAACTTTTACTTTCTTCATCATCTGATAGCTTTGTTGGCTGCACTCTTACGGTTTTACTTAAATAAAATTTTCCCTACCAGTCTTATCGATTTTTGATAATAAAGTCATAATGTCATACTTTAAAACAGAATCCACGTTCTCATCATTCCCTTTAGATCGTATTTTGTGGTCGAGAGACCCTGTGGTGAATGTGAATGAATCAAAATCGTTCACATTGCATCTTTTGCTTACAAACGTCGCGTCGCGTCGCTAGCAACCTAAAGTGCAAAGTTATCAAAGTTATCTGCTTTATTATAATCAAAATCATGTTATCCATTTAACGACATTAGTGTACGCATGCCTGCAACACCATTAGCATCAACATTAACAGCAACCTACCGACCGGCCGGCCGGCTAACCAACCAGCCAGCCAGCCACCACTCACTCTCTGGGACAGCGAGTGTGATGCTGTGTTGCATACAGATATGCATAGAGTCCTCACAAGGAAATCAGAAACAAAAGCAATAATTCTTCAGAAAGAATCCGCTATAAATGCAAACAAACGAAGGCACACAAAGTCCGTCATACGGACGAGTATGAGAATATGTTGGAAGTTATAGAGTAGAGAAGTACATCGTATAAGTTTGCAACCACACTCGCTTTACAATCAATGACAACATTGTCCCATCAACGTAAGATCGTTATCAGCACAAAATTGCCACTAAACGTCACTTTTCTTAAGATCAAAGTGTTGTTAGCGAACGATTGAGCATGCGCACGCATTTTCAATTAAATGCAGATGCAGCCACAGACGCACAAACTGCAACGGGCAATGTGCAATGTGCTGCTGATGATGATGCTGCCGATGCAGCCATTTCTGCTTGACTCCCAAGCAAAACTTTTCCACTCTGCGTTGCAAATGAACAATAACAAAAGCGTAGTGGAAGACGAACAATCAACTATCAAAACGTATTATCAGAAGTAATCTTGGGCTCACAACAAAAGCTTCCCCTCCAGAGAAGCCGAAGTCTTCAAACATAAGCTTTACTTTTACACAATTTACAAGCATATCTTTAGCTCTTGCCTTGCAGTCTTTATTTTTAGATCGTGGAGACATACTGAGACATCAGAGATTGCGGATTGTGTGGACCACACTTGACTAGAGTGGCATCCTGAGAGTAGATTTCGACGAAGCATTTGCTGTTTGCAGATTTATGCAACTGAGGGTGACAACAAATTAATTCACTGCTGCCTGGGTTGTGAACTTTTTTGTTGTCCTCTCTCTCGCATGGATGGATTTTTATAAATCTGATCAATTGTTGGAATAATTTACTTTAGAAAGAGATCATCAGTAGTACGCTGAATGCAGTACGTTTTAAGTGTCAGTTATGGGGTAGGAGTTTAATAAGAAGTCGAGGGCAACCATACTTCACGCTTCAAGTACTTCATTTCTAAAAACACAACCACCTACCGAATTTTATTGAAAAATTATGGAACGTGCTCCTTTTCATCCAAAAATCTCACGGGATCTTTCGGAGCACCCACATTCCCAACAACAATTGCTTCAACAATGGTCTTCAGCCAGAAAAGTCAGATGGAAGTCGCTTGTTACCGAGCAGGAGAATTTGATATGGACCATCAGATCCTTTTAACCCTATAAATCAGCCGGACCTAACTGAATAATTCTGTCGCATTTAAAAGAAGGTAAATGATCTCCTTCATTTTGAAATATGACAACCCCAAATGTTGACAACCCCCGCAAACGTTATAAGGCCCATGAACTCTATACAAAGATGGTGCCTCTATCGAATTGGCGGATGTCCTCGACAAATACAAGGCTGACATCACCTCCATACGGGAAATGAAATGGGCGGGACAGGGATGCACACGGTGACAGAACTGTGACATCTTTTACAGCTGTGATGCAGGAAGACTCGTGAATGTAGATTCATAGTCGACAAGAGATTTCGACATCTGGTCTCGCGGTTTACCACTGTAAGTGACCGAATAGCCACTATTCGCATCAATGCGAAATATTTTTACATTACGCTGATTTGTGTGCACACTCCGAGGGAACATAAAGAAGAGGACATTAAAGATGCATTCTATGAGCGCCTGGAGAAAATATGTGTCCGCTGCCCTGCCCATGACATTACAAGCGTTCTGGGAAATGTAAATGTCAAATCAAAAGACTTTCGACCTATCAGTCTGTCATCTTTTAGTCCTTTGAGAATCTTCCACAGAATTTACTGTCAAAAACTAGGCATGCCTACACTAAAGGAAGGTCAACTGACATACCTCTCCACTCTATAATGAGTATAATGGAGAACACCCTCAAGAATTAGATCAACGGTGTAGGGACTTCGGCTCGAAGGAGCCTTTAATATTTTTTACCTACAGCAACTCTTTAATCATTATTCAGTGACGCACCTAATTGGGATAGCTTTCGTAATTCCTATAACACACTCAACATGATCTAGTATGCGATGGGTAAAAGGCTTATTCCGCGAAAGCTGTTTGTTTGTGATGTAGTTTGACCAGAAAATTTTCAGTATGCGACGAAGGCAGCGATTGATGAATACTTGTACGGCATTTTTATCGCATTGGTTTGAATTGCTGGACGCACCCATAAAGTGCTACTGATTTCACGCAGCTGTTGAAAATGTTAATTTTGGTGCGCCTAGAGATGTAAGGGGACTTTCAAACATGTATGAGTTGGCTTGTCTTGCCCTATTTATACGGTTTGTAACATCTTCTTTTGATCCCCCGCTTGTTGTTATAATGCTACATAGGTAACATAAAGATTTCTGTTGATGTTGCAAGGTGAATTCTTGCGAATTTGAGGTTTTGATTCTCATAGCCTTCGTTCTTGGAATGTTTATTCTGAGACCGCAAATTGCAGCTTCAGATTTGACTGTATTTAGTTTTGACTGCATGTTGTCAAAACCATGCGATAGCAAGCAACTGCCGTCTGTGTAGTCTAAATCTTTTAGACGGCCATGCAGTGATGGTATAAAAAATTGGTCCAAAATCGTCAATTTTGGGTTTTGAAATCGTCAAAATCGTCAAAACCTGATTTTAAAATCGTCAAAAAATCTTTACACAAAAATTTACTCATTTTACTACATACAGGGTAAAATGAGTAAATTATTAAATTAAATTATAACAATAAAATACATTTTTTAAACGTTTTATATAAAATACATTAACAATTAATTTAAATAAAATAATTCATTGAATAAAATAACATAAAAAAAAAACATAAAAATATTAAAAAAAAAGTGAGAGGTTACATATTAATATATTTTTACAAGCTGGCCCGACAGACTTCGTCCTGCCACCAAGTTATTGTAAAAAATGTTAAGTACAGTAGAAATCCAATAACGATTGGTTAATTACTTTGACCTCTGAAATATTTAAATTTAAAGGGCGAGATTTTTTCGGACAAAATTTGTACTTTGTATACCTAAAAGATTATTATATATTATTGTAAGTATTGCTAAAATGGATCAGCAGTGCCGTCCATGATTTGATGAAAACTTACCTATTGATAGGCATATATTCTAAAACCACATTTTTAAGCCGATTGACTGACATATAACTTTCTGCGTTGGTGTACTGGGTGATTGTATCTTTAGGTGTTTGGTCTGAGCCATGATAGCACTTTGCCCCTTTTTGGGCTAATTTTCAAAAATCCCTTCATTTGACTCAACAACCCTATAAACCGTTTGGTCTGGGTGATAGCCACAGTTTTTACCATTTTCAGGATAGTCCTCTAAAGATTGATATGCGAAAAACCTCAAACAGTACGCCAATACAAATGTTTGACATTCTACCTTTTGGTACAAATTGTTTCAACCGTTTTCGCGATTAGTGGTGACATCAAAATGTACATCCATTTTTATATATAGACTTCTCAATAATTTTGATGTTTTAAATATGTTTATATGTAATGTTATCACTGGTGACTAAATGACATTCCAAAAATTAAGTGTATCATAATCTAAACACCGGCAACTGAATAAAAACATACATCCAACATTTTCTCATTTCCAAAAATACATTTTAAGTTTGAGTAAAATCGGACAATCGATATAAATTTTCGAAATAATTCAACTGCAGCCAACTCAACAGCAGGTCCATTTATACAGAAAAACATTTATCACAATAAAACAAATATACGTTCTAAATTTCAGTCAAATTGTTTAATTCGTTAAAATTGTCATTATAATTCCACCCTAGCGGCACCTACCGGGTTCATTTATACAGAAACTTTGTTCTCATGATCACTCAAATAAACATACTAAATTTCAGTTAAATTGGTCCATTCATTCAAAATTTGATTAAAAAGCCATCACGCACCCCGTGACACGAGAATTTTATATATTAGACTAGCTGACCCGGCAAACGTTGTTTTGCCATGTATGTTATTTCTAGGAAATATTTTTTCCTTTGCCGATTCTTAGACCTACTCGATATGCTCCCAAAATTTCATGAGGATCGGTCAAGCCGTTTTACTACTAACTATATTTCTTAAATCTAAATCTTAATACTTCGTGGAAATCGGAGTCTAAATTTTGCAATTCGTCGTATTCAATAAAATGTTGATACTCTTTTACAATAATAGAGGAAGACTGTTCTGGACCATTTATTAATACATACGGATTAATTAAGTTTAATGATTTGAATTTATTTTTAAATTTAAATCATTTCAGAACTTGATCACAAAGTGTGTCAAAAAGTATTATTGCCATGTATTGTAATGAATTCAGCATTTTTTTGGCATCACTTTCATTGTGTGCTGATTAGATTGGGTTACCAAGCGTAAAGTTGTAATTTGTAAAAATCGTCATTTAAGGGGTAAAAATCGTCAAATCGTCATTTCTGTTTTTTTGGACAAAAAATCGTCAAAATGACGATAAATCGTCAAATATACCATCACTGCGGCCATGTGATGCCTTAAGGGGTGAATGTGGCTATCACTACGTTAAGTAGCAGGGGTGATAGTGGACAACCCTGCCGCAACCTACTTTGACATTTATTGGGCAGTTGATTGCGTCCTCCTGTAGACTGCGGCACTTAGCATTTTCGTACAGAGACTTAATAAGTTCTATGAGCTTTTCCGGTATTATCTAGCAAAGAAGTGCGTTCCAAATTGCAGTAAGGACTAGGGTATCGAACGCCTTCTTAAAGTCGATAAATATTAAATACAGCGGCGATCACCTTTCGACTGATTGCTCCGTTATTATCCTGAAGCTATTAATGTGATCGATGCCTGATTTTCCAGGTCGGAAGCCGGCTTGGTCGTTACGAATATCGTTGGACAATAATCTTGTATTTTTTATATTAGCTTTGACTTTGTTTATCATGCTAAGAAACGTTATGCCCTCTTTTAAGTCGTCATCTATTTGATTGGTGTCCCAGAATTTGTCTACGTTAGGTCTTATCGGTTGTGTGTTATTGATCTTGAGTAACCTGTATGTCATGTCTTTCGGTGTGTTCAAGACAAAGGCATGTAAATTTAGTGGGGTCCTGGATGGTGTTCAACACTTTTCCATAACGGTCTAGCAATATGTCCATTTGACCTGTTTTTGATTCTATAAGCTCTCCCCGGCAGTTATTTAATGGTTTACTAGAGGTGAAGCAGGTCCCGACTCCTTTTGGACTCTGAAACTTTTGGGGCTTTTTTAGCAAGATCACTATAATATGAAAGTGGGAGTTTTTACAACAAAACAGAAGCAATGTTCGAAATTTAATTACATGGTAACCAAATCTGGCAATTATGTATTGTAAAATATCTTTGACAATGAATTACTTTTCAAAAGAACATATTTTGATTCCTGACTTTTTGGCTCACTCAGCAACCTGCCCTTAATATAAGTTCATTGCCAACCTGGTAGAAAAAACGTATAGATACATATATGTACGTTTGGTTGGTTGGCATTTGCCACGCATCTTCTTAGTACTGTTGTTATCTTAATATTGTCATTGTCACAAATTTGCAACAGGAACAAAAGGAAGAAACTCAGAGTAGTACTACCACCACACTAATGGATTACATGACTTTCGCATTATCGCTTTGTTGGGCCAAGCGATCTCAAAGCGCAATCAGCCTAAGTAACAGCCAACAACTCGCCAAAATACTGCCACAACAATATTAACAACAACACCACCACCTTCAGGTAGAGTGCTGCAACTCCAATATCCAGCAGCCACAGCAACATCGGCAGCTACAAACTCTTATCGCTTCTCGTTTTTTGTTATTGTTGTAAGTGTGTGCGTTTGTTATTGCATTCATAGTTAGTACGACTGTCAGATTAAAGTTTTCAACAGCGACAAACTTTGTGTTCTCTCTCCCCACAAGATACTCTATTACACTTTTCCTTAAATGGCTTTGACGATGCTTTAAAGATCATTTATATTGCAGTGTTGCCGCTGCTGCTTCTGGTGGAAATCAATTGACCATCTTTCAAGTATTTGGTTATCATTGCTGCCGCATTGCTAAACTTTACGAGATTATGAGATGGATTGTATTTGGTTACAATTTCTCAGGCTTGCAAAAAAAAAGAGTGCAATGTTATCTAAGCGATATATAACAGTTCTAAACTAAACAAAATATTTTAATAATTGTAAAATGAGTTTTATGGGAAAGGAGATATTATAGTAAATTAAAGTTTGTTTATACTGTTAATATAAAAAAATAAAATTAAGTAAAAGATTATATATTCGGCCTTATTCCCGTAGTTGTCGTCGACGCAAAACGACGTCGTCTTGTGACGACGCTGTAAAATCGGTATTCTCGTAGTCGTTTTCGATAACTATCGGTTACTATTGACACAAATTTGGTATTCTGTAAGGAAATGTGACGACCACGTTGAATCGAAACGACTCTGAATCTGTCGTCACAGTTGTTAGTAACGACTTGAAACTATTTGAAGGAATAATTTTAGTTTTTGTAAATTTTAAAAAAGGTTTTGTTAAAGACGTCAAGAATAACAATGTCGAGTAACAAATAGGGGCTTGGAAACAAAATCGCTCATAGGTACAAGGATTTGGTCTAATTTTAAGGGGTAATGTGAGAAAATTGGTGAAAAAAACTTAATTCCTTTGGAGCGCCTTTAAGAATCCTTTCTTATTGTAGTTACGAATCTGGTCTTCTTTATTTGTAGCAAAAATTTTAATATGGGTTCCATCGACATATCCAATAACTCCAGTAAATCCTGTTTTGTTTAAAAAATGTAAATGCTTCCCATTTGTCATCTTCAATTACTTCCAATTGTATCCAAGGTGGACAAATCACCTCTCTAATGCATTCAGGGTTTCGACAGGAATCTTGCAACTACTGGCTGCACTTACACTTCGTTTGTAAGGCCCCTGTCCAAAGGACCTCAATGTTGCTGACAACTTAATTATGACTGAAACATATGTCCTGAGTTCACTTTTCATGATAGGAACTATTTCTATAGGAACTAATACGTAATTAAATGCTGCCTTATTAAGACTTAAGTAGTTCTCGAATCTAAAAAAAGTTGGAAGGCCGGCCAACAGATAACCTCAAATTACGATTTTAACACCGATGAACATACTCGTTATTTGGCAAGTTTAAGATCATCGGATCATAGTCGAAGTATTTTCCTTTCCAGTATAAGATATTTCTTGCTTTCCTCATCGCTTGAATTTGATTCGGGCACAAAAATATTTTTTCTTGAAACACAATAAAAATCAAAATAAATCAGCTGATGTACAAATGTTACAAATGTTACATCAGCTGTTGTCATTTCTTTCATGTTATCGATTACCAGTCGACGTCGTCTCATTGTAGTTACAGAATACCGAAATAGCATTGATGTGACGACGATGTTGAATCGAAGTGACATTGACATAAAAACGACGACGATGTCGACGACGACTACGGGAATAGGGGTGATTATATATATAAAGTGGTTAAGGTTGAATACAGAAACCGACACATAATAATTATTCCTGTGGGTGTACACATATATATCTTTGCTCCTGTCGCCAAACTCCCAACAGTATCAATATCATTGGATTCAACGAAAAAACTGACCTTATTACACTTTTAGTAGAAGTAAATGATTATACCGTCATATTTAAACACAACTGCATTAGTACATAATCATATTTACTAAGTGTCTAGTAATTACTATTAAAAGTACTAAATAAGGCACAAATAAAAATAAGCAAAAACTATAGTTCTTTCTGTTAACATTTTCATACATATACCATTGCGTGAAGATTTCTGCCAACAACCAATTCCATTATTTTATTTGCATATCACACTCTTTTTCTTAACTAATATTACAACTAATACAAATATCGTCAACTACTACGCTAATTCCCAACACAAACTTTGAGCTTTCGCCGTAATCTGTAATCTTTTCAAGCGCCTTGGAAACGCTTTAGCGTTTTAGCTTAAATATGTATTTGTCATGTTGGTGTTAATAATAAGTAATTAATCTGAAATTTGTTATTTAGATTTTAATTTATATTTAATACAACTAGCATAGTATTTTGAGTAGATTTACTTTGACACTTCAAAGTCAATGCTGCAGGTGTCACATGCAACATGCACTCGTTCGTAAGCTTTCATGCAGTTCACACTGTCATACAGAGACTTCAACAACGAGACAAACAGACAAAAACAACACCAACATTAACTATGACGATTGGGTGAAAAAAAAAATAATATGAGAAATATAATTAAATATAAAATGCAAAATGATATTTTAACAATGCTTGACAACTTAATTTTGTTATTTTGCTTGGCGTTGTTAATTTTTTCTATGAAATATTATTTACAAAATCGAACCTATAGAGAATTAACCGCGTTGCGATTGCATATTAAGAAGATAGGTCTGGTAAAAGTTTGAGGATGTACGGAATTATTACTTAAAATTACAAATTGTGATTGTTCAGAAATTAGAATTTTTACTTAATTAATGCATATGGATGATGTTGTACAACAAATTCAAAGTATACGCTATGAAAAAACGAGTTAAGTTTGTTGAAAAAAAAGTGTAAAAAAGGTTTTCATTTATGAGTCATATTAAACAATTGATTTTTAATGCAGAATTAATAATTCCTTCAAATAAACACAGTGTTTGCCAAATACAAGTTTCTTTTTAAATCATAGATTATTTTGACCCTTTGTCAGTGCTGATGAGGTAGATTGGCAACTATCGAAAAAGCTATCTACCCTGCTCGTTTTACTAGCCGTCTTGGCGATGTCAATTGACCTGTAGGCAGTTATGGGATTGTTTTACAATAAACTAAATAATTTGTAATGGACAACTCTGACTAAAATATTTTTTTTCGATTTTTCAAAAAACACCTTAGATTTGTTTAAGTTTTGGTAGAAAAAATATTTACAAAAAAATGGGCTCGATCGGTTGAAAATTGACGTGCTGCTTGCTGTTTGAAGATTTTGAAAAATAGTGCAAATTCGTTTTTCTACTATTGGCTTTACACGTTCACACAATATTTTCAAAATGATCAATTGGTAATAGGCTTATTCCACGGTTGTTCTTTCACTAACTACGATCTCCTTTCTTGTATATTGGACATAACAGACTGCAATCCCCGGGCATGCTCTCTTCTAGCTAAATGTTCTCCATGACCTGATGCATGCTCCTAATCACCTCCTCCCCACCTGCGTTAAACAGTTCAGCAGGCAGCAGCGCCGGCGCTACCGATTTTTGCACCTGGCACAGTTTTCAAAAATGCCGCCCTTTAAAAAAACATTAATTTGCCGTAAATAATCCGTTTCCGCATCACCCAAGAGGTAGGATATGCAATGCATATTTTTTTAACGAGGTATCCCACGTAGGTATAGTCCTCAAAAATATACAAAATAAATAAATATTGCTATAGTACTAATCCAGCGTACGAATTTCAATAACAAAAAATTAATAAAATATTTGAATAAATAAAAAGCACTAAAATTCAAGCGTGCAATTTTAAATTTTAAAAAATATATTAAATAATTAATTAAATTTAATTTTCCGAGCTTTGATTTTAGCAAAGTCGTCTATCAAGTCACTACGGATTTTAATAACAAAAACTTAATAAAATATTTGAATAGATAAATAGCACTAAAATTCAAGCGTGCAATTTTAAATTTTAAAAAATATATTCAATAATTAATTAAATTTAATTTTCCGACCTACTTATATGTACAGTGAATATTAAACTAACTAACCGGTCTTATCAAATTTTAGAATCAAAATGTGTACCTTTTCATTAAATAGTTGTACGAAATATAGATTTATCTGAACGTATGATTTTTTAATTTTTGAAAATCGATTATTTTAGTCTGAATGTAAAAATGAATCAAAAAACCTAAGTATCAAATGGTTTTAATTTGCGTTTCCAGTTTGGATATCAGCCTATAAAGTAATAAAATCCCAAAGTATTGTCATTTTGAGATTTAATTTTGACAAACATTTTGCACTTGAATTAAATCTGAATCAAAATATTTAATTGGTACACTCAGTGGAAAAAGCACACCATCCGCTATAAAATGGTCACAATCAATGTCAATAGTATACAAACGATGTACATACATATCTCGATAACGAAAAAAATTTAGAGCCAAATCTGCCAGCGACAAAAGATTTAACGTTTGAGAACATTACGTTGTCTTTGTATACTTTCGTTCACAATTTGTAACTGAGCGTTGTTAAAAGAAAAATTACAACTAGGGGTGTTAAAATGACCACAACGGTATTACATTTTGCAATTACTTTTTACTTCTTTTTCATTCCAAAATCAAAAAAAGAGTTTGCCAGCTCTAATAATAAAATATTTTTAATATTTTATCAAAAAAGTCCAAACACACTGTAAATTGTCGTTTTGAAAACATGGAGATGTCTCAATATAAAAAATTGTGCTGTTTACTACCAAATTATGCCAAAAAATTACACGAAAATTTAAAAAAATTTAGTTATTGTTGGAAAAATTGTGCTAAACGGCACTTGGCATAATGTTTTAAAAAATCAGGGCCAAAACCAAAAAAATTGTGCCAAAACGGCACAATTTATGCCAACATGGTAACACTGCCGACAGCCTATACTCTTGGTACTCTTTTGTTTTTATACCATCACCCTTAGGGATGAAGGTATATATCATTTGATACGACCCAAAAGTGTAACACATAGAAGGAGTGACTTTAGACCCTAGGTTTCTTTGAACCAAATTCGATTCATGACTTTTTAAGTCGTTTAAGCCATGTCCGTCTGTCTGTCTGTCTGTCTGTCTGCCTGTCTGTCTGGTGGCTGTCCGGCTGGTTCGCACGATAACTTTCGAAAGACGAAACCAAATGTTTTGAAATTTTACAAGAGTTATTATTTTTTCAAAACTACTTACGGTATTGCAAATGGGCTACATAGCCCCGCCCCTTCTGGTACCTCCCATACAAATACATCATTCCGCCCACTTTAGAAATCGAGTAATAATATCAATACACCCTACGGGATCGTCCCCAAATTCTGTATTTAGTAAAGCTATAACAGGATAAAGTTTTGGAAAAAATTTTGAAAGCCTAGCCACGCCCCTTCTGGTACCTCCCATACAATTCTACCTTTCCGCCCACTATAGAGATGGAGAAATAATATCAATAAATTAAACGTGATCGTATCCAAATTCTATTTTTAGTAAAGCTATAACAGAATTAAGTTTTGGAGAAAAAAATTTGAAGTCTATTCACGCCCCATCTGGTACCTCCCATACACATCTGGTACCGCCCACTTTGGAAATCTATTAATATTATTAAAAGACCTAACGCGATCGTGCCCAAATTCTGTATTTGGTAAAGTTTAAGCAGGATAAAGTTTTAGAGAAAAAATCCGGAAGTCTAGATACGCCCCTTCTGGTACCTCTCATACAAATGAACCACTCCGCCCACTTAAGAAATAGGGTAATAATATCAATACACTCGACACGATCGTGCCCAAATTCTGTATTTTGTTATGTTATAACAGGACAAAGTTTTGGAGAAAAAATTGGAAGTCTAGCGACGCCCCTTATGGTACCTCCCATAAAAATGTACCTTTCCGCCCACTTTAGGGATGTACTAATAATATCAGTACACCCAAGGCAATCGTGCCCAAATTCTGTAATTAGTAAAGCTATAACAGGATAAAGTAATGGAGAATAAATCTGGAAGCCTAACCACACCCCTTCTCGTACCTCCCATACAAATGTTCCACTCCGCCCACTTTAGAAATCGAGTAATAATATCAATATAATAGAAAATTATTTCTTTTACTGAGGGTAAGGGTAAATGTAAGTTGGGTTGCCCGACTGAAACTTTCTAACTGGTTTTAATTACAAATCGGTTAAATTCAATAACTCAAGACTTAAACAATATCTTATATTGGGTGATGGTATTTATCAGTCAGTTTAACTGACTGAAATTTCTGTACTGGTTGTAAATGCTCTTGTTATAGCTAGAGCATAGGCGCATATATACTAACAAACTTTCCATATGAAAGAGCGCAGTCGACGTTATGGTGACACACGTATACGTCAGCTACTTCGTACAAAGTATGTGTGATGTTGTGTGTTTGGCTGTTTCGTTGTTGTTGCTATGCCCACACACAAGTAAAAGCAGAAAGAACTGCACTGCAAAAAGAACAACAAACACACATAAAGTTGAAATTTTTGTTATGAACAGTACAAATTTGCTGTGCTTGAGGGGTTTTTTTTCATATAAGAAACGGAAAGGGTGTTATCGATATTTTTCGTTTCTATATTAACTATGGACAGTGTTCAGTGTTTGTAAATTTATTTTTATTAATTAGATTTTGGCGCCCTCCAATTTAAGCGCCCCGTCAAACTGTTCATACTGTTCCATAGAAGCGCCGGCCCTGGCAGGCAGACCATCAGCTCCAGCCGCTTTGTTATTTTTAAGGCGGGATATTGTCACACGTATCTCGCTCTATCTCGGAGGTGAACAGTTAATACAATCGTCATGGATTGAAGCTAGGTCTTCTGGAGTGGTGTCCGTATCCAGCAGATTTTTGAAATGATCTCTCCATATCTTCAGAACTTTATCCGCGTTCGTCACTCGCTGGCCATCGCTGTCCTTGCGGGAGGGCAACGCTGTTTCACGCATTCTCGCCTTAACTCTTTAGTAGAATTTTCGTGTTCCCCTCTACTTCGGAGCAACTTTGAGCACTCACTCTGCCTCTTCTTCAGCATCCGTCTCTCTCATGGCATTGCGATATTCATCATCGTACCAGGCATCATCGTGAGACTGCCTTGAGTACAAAAGTACGCTTCTCGCAGTACGTTCTGTGGAGTAGGCTATATATTGCCACTACGAGGTAATATTATCAGTGGTTTGAGCATTCCGTAGCAGTTGAGTTAAGTGGTTGGAGTAGGCGACCACTATCTCTGTAGTCCGCAGTTTACCGATGTACAGCTTTCTTTGTGCCTTATTACATACGTTTTTCGCCATGCTTAGCCTTGTGCGTAGCTGAACTGCGGTAGGGTAGTTATCGGAGTCTTTGTTCGCACCCCTGATCAACAGTACGTCCAGATCACTCGACGTGTGCCGTCCATCGACTAAAACGTGATCAATCTGATTCCTTGTCAATTAATCTGAATATAACTATGTTACTTTGTGCTAACCATATTTCTTGCTGTAGAGAAATCAATTAGTCTAATGCCATTGTTCGACATTTCGGTGTGCAAACTTAATTTTCCGATGGTAGGCTCAAATGCGGTATCCCTGCCTATTTTCGCATTAAAATCGCCTAGTACAATTATGATGTCATGGCTTGGGCTACGGTCACATACATTTTCTAGGCTTTCGTAAAACTCGTCTTTGTCCTCATCGCTTTTCTCTTCTGTCGGAGCATGGGCACATATAAATGTTATGTGGAAAAACTTAGTTTTGACTCTTGTGGTGGCTATTCGTTCACAAACCGGGTTGAAATGTGAGACTAGTTATCCCAATCTCTTGCCAACAACAAATTCACATCCAACCTCGTGCTTGTCCGCATGGCCACTATAGTAGATGTCACTCGATTTCATGAGCAAGCATCCGTGTCGCGACTACCAGATTTCCTGTAAAGCGGATATGTCAGCCTTGTATTCTTCCGCCAGTTGGATGGAGGCACCTGGCCTATACAGTGTTTTAACATTCCAGGTGCATATCCTCAAATCATGGTCCTAAATTCGTTTGCGGGGGTCGTCAACATTTTGGGGGTCCGGTTTATTTTTTTTACTTCTTTTCATTGCAATAGTTTAAAAGTCGATGGCGGGTTGCATGCTCAGCACATCAAGTCTCAGTTTTCTTTTCTGCCTGGAATTTTTTATACATAGCCGCCCATTCTGGGTCAGACGCTGACCAGGGTACCGCTCACTCTGAGCCGACGTGCCTGGGTTTTAGATTTCGCCTCTTACATTTAGCCGTGCTCTAACAGGTGTCAAAAGCACGTTCCTAGGCGTCACCACGAGGTAATCCATCCGCAGCTTTGATTAGACCTGAAGTGTAATTGACAAAGATCATTCAGGGTTTGCCAAGTAAAACCAACCAGACTTTATTATGAATCACACTCCCAACGCACAGAGGGTTGAAATGTACCAAAGGTGAGGATTAATTCAAAAACTGAAGTTTATCTTGCACTGACATGTTTGGTATTAGGTGAAAGTGAATAAAATTCTACATCACTACTTACTAAAATTACTGCTTTAAGTAAATTACATAATTAACAGTGAGCGGTCAAAGTTAAACAATTTTTCCAAATTTTGCGTGACATAGCAAAAACAGAAAAATGAGATATTTTGATTACTTATAATTTTGTTAGGTCTTCTAAAAGAAAAAATATTGTAATGGAACCATCAACTTTAGGTATTTATGTATATAATTAAATATATTTCGTTGTGTTTGTATTTATTCGGGCAGTCTGTACAGCTGTTTCGGATTCGGCCACGAATCCTCATCAGCAGACTTTGGTATAATAATTGCAAAATGTTTATCAAGTCTTTTGCACCAGAATTAACAACAAAATGAGAATTCTTTCTTGAGTGCATAGAGAGCACGACGGGCCGCAAAGCTAAAATAATGCTTATGGCATATCTGTTGGTTGCGAAACCAACAACAAAACATGTTGTTTGAAAGCCGACGGCTTTTTCAACATAAACAATCGAAACAAATGGTTTCTCATAGTGAATGGTTGTGAAGTTTTTCGAGTCTATGCACTCAAGAAAGAATTCTCATTTTGTTGTTAATTCTGGTGCATAAGACTTGATAAACATTTTGCAATCATTATACCAAAGTCTGCTGATGAGGATTCGTGGCTGAATCCGAAACAGCTGTACAGTCTGCCTGGCATTATGAGAATATCATTATGCTTGTACTTCTTTCAAAACCCCTGGTCTGAGCTTGAGATAAATTCCAAAGTCAAATATATTTTGTTTAGATAAATGTTTTGCAAATATTTTTAATGTTTTTCTTAAAAGTGCTCCATAAATGTTGTATTTTCGATATAAACATTGAGTTTCAACTTGTTTCTGGGCGAGATCAAGCAAATTTTATTAAATGCTCTTATAATATGAGATATCAGCTTATATATCCAAAAGGAAAATCTTGCGGATTTACTGCGTTTATCACAATAATAACTAAAATAGGTTTATATCGATATCTATGTACAATATAAAATTTTTCCCATACAAGATGCGACCAGTCTATTGTACATATCATTTTTCTCTTATTTTTCTAATAAAAATGTTTTGTTATAATTTTTTTCAAAAACCATGTTTTTTACTTAATAATATGTAGTTATTCCAAAAAAAATATAAATATCAACAATAATGGGCTTCCCTGAATTAATCCCCAGTTTACCAATGTTTCAACCCACTGTGCGACGCCCCGGAACGTGGTGCAAGCACTCTTCTCCGTTTTACTTTAATGTTTTTGTCCATTGCGATTTCGAAGTAGGTGAATTCATCCACTACCTCAAACCAATATGCTGCAGAAGTGATATTTCCATAACCTCAGTACTGTCGCGGAGTCAGTAACAAGATGACCCTCCTTGTCTTTATAGGAGGAAAGAGCTGTTCCATGTATCCTAACATTCCATGTATCCTAAAATGTTTGGGCTTCACCTCAGTTCCTGTATTTTGCAGTATGAGTCGAGTCGGCTCTACTCTCTTCTCCCTGTACTTTTCATGAACAGCTCGCGTTGCCATTGGCTGTAGTTTAGCTCTATATGCACCAACTGGTACCTCCTTTGGTACTTCCCAACAAAATTACCTACTCGCACCACCTATACAAATTAGCAAAAGAAAATTAACGATGGAAAAGAAAAGAATATCATTATAGGTGAAACCTAAGAAATCGGGCAGTTTACCCTACCCTTTTTACAGTTGTTGAAGAATTCATTAGCACTTTGTACACTGTGTTGTTTCCACAGATGCAATACATGTCTGTGGACGTCTGCCAATAAGTCCAGAAGTCCTATCTTCAATGATTAATTCTCCACAAGTAGGCAAACAATAACATACATAAGAATTTTTTTTGACACTATTCACGGCAGTTCAATGTTGCTATAGGCTTTTCACACAAAACACTTTGTAAAGACCCCTCGGATAGCATAGAACAAACACAAAACTTGTTTCATTAACATTGACATTTGTACAATACCCTCGTACGTACGTGTGTCCGTGCATGTGAAAACAGAAATGACAACTGTCATTTATGGCACTATTAATTGTAGATTCAAGTTTTCGCGTTCATAGTTTGCTGTTTGTGCTAAATGACAAATCTTATATTCTTTGAAATGGACGGCAATTAAAATATTAGCATAGGTGATTAAGCTAGATGATATTTACGACCTTTCCGATGGGAGTTCGTTATTTGGCATTAGAAATACAAATACAGTATTGACGACAAACGACATCCGGATGTTTTGTTTATATCAATACAGACCTGTTGGCCTATTTTTGTAAGTATACTATGCCATTTCAATTGGGGCAGCTGAAAAGAATACTAAAATCTTGCCGTTTGTTAAATCGTAGTCTATATGATCGAACGAAAGTAAATTATAGAGGAAGAGAGGTGAAAAAGTTATTGGAATATTAAAATAATCAAACCTTGCTGCGAAAATTCCTACATACATAATAAATACATATACATACTGTAATTAGTAGCACACATAAGGACGAAATTTGGTAATACAATTTAAAAGATCTGTAACAACTTATCCATTTACTCTTGCATGTGAGTCTTGTGCTCTTATTTTCTATAATAGCCATTTTATTTCTTATTCAGTTAATTGCATCGAAAAAGTTGCAAAAACTAATCTATAATCCTATATACCACAACACAGGTTGAAAGTACCTTCCCCACAACAGTTGCTTATTGTTAATTTTTTGGAAGCTTCTGATGGCTTCCTGCCGGCATTTGTGCTTAACCTAGCCAAGCAAATTACTAGCAACAACAAGCCCAAAAGTGGCTATAGGTAAGGCCGGCAAAGTGTTGCCATCATTGCCATGACTTTTAGGGCTGGCACCGGGACACAGCTATTACATTTACCAAGTGCCACCAATTCAACTTTAACTACAGCATCAGCATCTCACCATCGTCATCAACTAGTGGTAATCATGGACGTCGTCGTCGTCGGAGTTCTCCTCATCGTCGCCGTCACCATCTCAGCGTCGTCATCATCGTCATAGAAAACGTCAAAAATTAATGTGCTCATACGAATTCACTATAAATTCCGCCAATAAAATAGCATCGATCACACCCCTAAACGTGACCAGAGATCACGAACTAGAATCAGGTTCCATTTTTAAAAAAAGCAAACAAAAAAGGAAAAGACGAAAACTATAGCAAAGCGACCAGAACGAGCCAAACTTCAGTTGAAAGTTGCATAGTCGTATACAGCCGCAAACAGATCACTTTTGGATGTATTATTAAAGTTTGACGAATGGAAATGTTAAGCTTCCTCTTTCAGATGATATATTGCAAATTTAACATCATCTTCCTTGTTAACAATTCATAGCCGTTTGACATTGGCATTGATGGAATTGGTTAAGACAGTTGACCCACTGGAGCTTACAGCGACAAGAGATTTTTCAATGTGGGGGGACTGGCGACACTGAAATACTAAATTATTAAAGTTGTTAAAAGGTTACATTACTTACAAGGATGTCAATATTTAATGCAAAAAAAAAAATAAAGATGCCAATCAAGAGTATATTGGTAATACATGAACCTCTACCAAACCTTATTATCTTTTTATAGCAGAACTGGGATTGACCAAAACTGTAGTTATAGTCTGTGATGTTTAACTTGAGTGATCCATTCATCTTAAGCCAGTGGCGGACTAAGACTAAATCGGGCCCTAGGCAACCTTGTAGTTTCGGGCCTTTTTTTCAGTCATGACACATACACACTGTGCGTTTCGTACTTTGGTTTTAAAGATAAAAAAAATTTAAAAATAATATACATGTGCAAAAACTTTTTCTAAAGTAAGCGGATTGGTACATTTGTATGGGAGGTACAAGAAGGGGCGCGGGTAGACTTCCAATTTTTTTTCCAAAACTTTATCCTGTACGGATGGGTTTACTCGATTTCTAAAGTGGGTAGAATGATGTATTTGTATGGGAGGTACCAGAAGGGGAGGGCCATGTAGCCCATTTGTAATACCGTAAGTAGTTTTGGGAAAATATCAACTCGTGCAAATTTCAAAACATTTGGTTGCGTCTTTTGAAAGTAAGCGTGCGCACCAACCGGACAGCCAGACAGACGGACATGGCTCAAGCTACTTTAAAAGTCTCAAACGACTTATAAAAAACTTAAGTTGTAATACATACTTCATTTACAGTTCTGCTAGGCTTAAATCTTGTTCATAACATTGTAATTCCTATATTTAAGAGTCACTAAAATCACTGTCATGAAAAATTATTTTGAATTTATTGTTAATAGTTTTAAATCAATCAGATCTTTTTTAATGTTGCTAATTAAAGAATCGCATACAATAAAAAAATATCAACTTTAAAATGTTCTTTGCCACTGAATCTTATTATATGTTCTGGAATTTCATCATAAAATAGTTTTCGTATTTTCTGCCGTTTTTTGTCATTAGTATATGCAATATCTTTAACTTTTTCTGCTCCTTTTTCCAAGTTGTCAAAATCATCCCTAACAGTTTGTATCAAATCTATTAATGAGTCATATATTAAAACTGCTGTAGTTAGGGATTCGTCTTTTTGTTGAAGAGTCTTGTTTGAGGTATTTATCCTCTCTAAAATCTTTTCCCATATAATAAGTAACAGTACATATTCAAATATATCAAGTTTTTTGTGTAAACCGGCTGCTTCGGACCTTGTTAATGGTTTTTCATTACTGATTGAGGAAAAATGACTTTCATCATAATTTTCCTTTAGAGATTTCACAGCATCGGAACGAGCAGACTAAAATGTTTGTGCACCTCTGCTCTTGATGCATATTTGGAGTCAAAAAACATAACGCTCGAAATATATTGCACAGTGCAACACATAAATTGGTGCCGCCTTCGTACCCAGCTATTTTTGAAGTACATACCGAGACTAAAAAAATCCCCAAAGGATTTGGCCCCATTACATCGAAACATTTTTTTATGGATACTCCAATATTTTCACCCCAATATGATTTTTTGACCATTTTTTGGGGAGTTCATATTTCATTAACTGTTCGAAATTTTTTTTTGTCTTCTTCGGCAAAGTTGTACATCTAAACCACAGCAAAAAAAAGTCTCAAATAGACCGACCCAAAAAAATTCCATCTAGTGTATGAAAATTGTAAAAATATGGGAAAATGGGCTATTTTTCATGATATCTGGGTACGAAGGCGGCACCAGACGATGACCTTAGAAATGTTGCACTGTGTTATATTTCCATGAAAAATTTACGAAAATAAATATGTATATTTACAAATGTAATGTAATATCAGGGTTAAATAAAAATTAATTATAAAAATTACGAAATTTAAATCCTACTTTTCGGGCCCCAAAAATTACGGGCCCTAGGCACGTGCCTAAGATGCCTAGGCCTTAGTCCGCCCCTGTCTTAAGCGATAGACTTGCCTCATTTCTTACTATTAAGAAATAAAGCTTGTCTTAAGATACAGAGGGTCTAACTGGAGTGTCTAAACTCTCTACAGATATGGTGTCTCTATCCAATTGGTGGATGTCCGCGACAAATAAATACAAGGCTGCCATCACTGCCATACAGGAAATGTGGTGGAGGGGACAGAGATGTGCACGTTAAAAAACTGGGACATCTTTTATATCTGCCAGGCTGAAGGACACGAATATGGACGTGGATTCATAGTCAACAAGAGATTTCGTCATAGTCATCCGGTGTCGCGAATTTAAACTGTAAATGATCCGCACTATGTGGAAATTTTCTTACATTACACTGATTTGTGTACCCTCCCCGACGGAAGACAGAGACGAAAACATAAACGATGAGTGTCTGCAGTAAATATAAGTTGGCTGCCCTTATTGTTCTGGGAGTTTTTAATGTTAAAATAGGAACGAGAAGATCCCCTTGGTTCAGCAGTCGCAAAATTCCTCCGATAACCGATTCAGACTGCCTAGCTTCGCGTCGGCAAGAAAAATGATAGTGAATGGAACCAGTTTCTTGTATAAAGATATCCGCAAGGCAATCTGGCTATCCACTGATGAAAAGTTAAGACACCAGATTAATGACGCGGAGGACATGTCACAAGCTTGATGGGCGTACGTGTGAACCGCGGTGCAAATATTGACTCAGATCACCCGATCAGGTTGGATAACACTGGCTTTAGTCTTTAACATGGCGCATTCGACAGGACCTTATATGCGATGGGTAAAAGGCTGATACCGCGGTAGTTGGAGCACTTATTTATATCAACTTTTTTTTCAGAACAGGACATAATATGCTTACATTCCAATCATCGGGCATGCGCTAATTAGGCCAAACCGTGCGTAGGAGCTGGTGCATACTCGTTATCAGCTTCTCACCATCGGACTTGTAGAGCTCTGCCGGAAGTCCGTCGGCACCGGCTGTTTTATTATTTTTCAGCCGCGATATTTCCCTTCTTATCTCGAATGGTGGGCAAACTAAGCCGTCGTCGGGAATTGGCATGATACCTTCACGTGCGCTGCCTTGTGGAACCAGCAGTTGCAGAAATGTTCTCTCCATATATGCAGCACATTCTGCGTATCTGTAACCAGATTTTCATCCTTGTCCTCACAGGAGGGGAGCCCATTACCGTAGCCATTTGCTTTTACTTTCAGGTAAAATTTTCGGGCTTCAACTCTATCGCTATATCCTCGTTCTCACGTTCCTTCATATGACTTTTTTTTCAATTTAATAGCTGTTTCGCCTGTGTTACTGTCTCATTGTGTCGTTCCCTAATAGCCCAGGTTACAATGGGCTGTAGCAGCATCTTGTTCCTCAGACGCTATGCGACATTCTTCATCGTACCAGGATTCGTCTGAGAGCCGTTTTTCATATCCTAGCACGGTTGTTGCGGCGGTTGCAATGGAATGCGCAATATGCTGCCACTGTGTATCGGGAACGTCAGAAGTAGAGGCGTTGTGTTGTAGAAGTTGGAGAGTTGGTTGGAGTAGACAGCTGCTACCTCTGGAGTTTGCAGCTTCGCGATTGTCAGCTATCTTTGTGTTTGGTTACATGCGTCTTCACTCTGCTCAATCTTGTGTGCATCTTGGCTGCAACCAGGTAATGATCCGCGCCGATATTAGCACCACGGATTATACGCACGGCCATGACACCAAATGCATTCATGCCATCAATTACCACATGATCAATTTGATTTTTAGTGTTTTGATAAGGGGATAGCCAAGTTGCCTAGTGGATATTTTTGTGCTGGAATCTTGTTCCACTGACTACCATGTCTCTTCCCGCTGCGAAATTAACCTGCATAATTCCGTTGTCTGACGTGTCGGTATGCAGGATATTTTTGCATTAAAGTCTCCCAGAACAATTTTAATGTCGTAGCCAGGGCAGCTGTCGTATGTTTCCTCTAGGCGCTCGTAAAATGCATCTTTAATCTCATCGTCTTCCGTCGAGGCATGAGCACAAATCAGCGTGATGTAGAATTATTTCGCCTTTGGCTATTCGTTCAATATCATGATTGAAGCGCGAGACAAGATCTCTGAGTCTCTCGCCAACTACACATCCACATTCAAATTGGTGCTTTTTGGCATGGCAGCTGTAATAAATGTCGCAATTTGTACGTTGCGAGCATCCTTGTCCTTGCTCATCTCTTGGATGGCGGTGATGTCAGCTTTATATTTTTTGAGGACATCCGCCAGTCGGACAGTGGCATCCTCTCTATAGAGAGTCCGGACGTTTCACGTGCATATCCTTAAATTATGGCCCCTCTTACCTTTGGGGGGTTCGTCAACATTTGTGGGGTTCCGTTTCTTTATATTTCTTTCTCTTGTTTTCATAGCCAGTAAAGGACCTGAAAGCGGATGGATAGGCCAACCATCAGGATTCATCGCTCAGTATCTGCCACTAATCATGGTAAAAAAAATATCACGAACAAAGTTGTCCAGATGCCACCGCGAAGGAGGTTGTGAGTCGGTTGGAGATGCAAGATCCACTTTACATCTCCAACGACACTCATATCGGGGGCAATTCCCGATGGTTGGCGCAATACCTAATACCCTTCAGGGCCTCAAGATTTTATTGACGTATCCAAAAATTTTAATTACATAGAAGAATGTGGCAAGTTCAAACAAGAATAATAGATTGCGACTTTATATTTTTTAAATTGTTTTTGTTCACTGCCTGCCCATGTAAATGTAATTTCCTTTAGATACTTGGTGCCTTTAAGAATATTATTTGAGGTATAAAAATTAAAACGTTATAATATTTATAGAATTTTAAAAATTTTTGATCGAAAACACTGTGATTGGTTAAGTCTTTTTAAAACTGTTTAACAACAAAATTGTTAAATTGTTAAAATATATTAGTACAGTAAAACTGGGCTGGGAAAGTTAAATGACACAACAAACTTGTTTTTATCATTATTATAAGATACGGATTAAGACAAAACTTTATATAAGAACATGCCCATAACAAAAGCAAAATAATAGATATTTGGTGAGTGGAACTGCATATAAAATCGATTGATTCCGGACTGAGGGTAAAAGACGCTTGAGTAGGCTGAAGCCATCCGTACAAATCGAAAAGTTTCTTTGAAGGGATATACGTTTATTTACTTCTGATCCCTACATGACCGTGCAATCATTTCTGCAAACATTGCTGACAACTTTCTAAAAATATTCGTTCTTAACATCGCACTGAAACTCACGATCTTCCTACTAAAAAATTGCGTAAATTATGAGAAAAAACATACAGCCTTTTTAACTTAAATGGCAATGTGAATAAGCTTCGCCAAACAAGATTCATAAAAATCTCAGACTTCAAAATATACATAAAGTGTTATTATTCACACGAATTGTATTGAAATCAGAGTATTAAAGTCGTTAATATGTTGCTGAGAAAGGAGATGTCTTGCATTGCAACAAAAGAATTGATAATAAACTTAAGCCAAACAAATTAACTTTTGTTAATGCTCATAAGCAGGATGATGTTCAATGATCAGACGGGATAGTGGATATGTGGAATTGCCACTTTCATACATTGTAGTTGCTGGAATATGTACAAAATAAGACTCACATCTCTGTGTTAAATCAATGTAGTTACTTAATGTAAGAGAAATCCAGAATATTGAATGTGTTGTTGTTGGTCATAACTTGTAATGTGATATCGTGCAAAAATCTCAAATCGCTTTTCTGTAACCTGTAATCAATGAGTAAAGCACCAATGATACTTATGACTTAATCATATGTTTTTGAGGGATTGTTTGAGATATCAGTATAGTATGCAAGTGAATAATATTCTAAACTGAAATGTGTGTTTTTTATAAAGCTTTGGTTAATTCTAGTCCCCTTTTTATATATTGTGTTTCATTTCATAGTAAGCCTCAAATCAATGCAAATTGCACACCTCTCCTATGTCTTGTCACACCATCATAAATTATGAGCTACTCCTTCGCAGTTGTCAGCAACAGCAAAATAAAATTAATTTTCCCATAAACATTTTTCCTCTGAAACTTCCTTTTCAACATGCTTTGCTACCTACCAGTGCACTCCGGTGTTTTGACAGATCATTTTGTGCTACAATTAATGGTAGTAGCTGCCGACGGATTCTCAAACGTTCCTGCTGCTTATCACCAAGCGAATCTGACATTTGTGTCACGAATTAACAAAAGACCATCAACAACTTTTCATAGTCGCATTTAAGGCTTTGTTGTTGTTGTGTTCTTTTCATAATATAATAACAAACAAAACATAACACTTGACATTATCAGCATGAAAAAATCTGATGAAAATTATTTAAAGAGCCATTGTGTAACAGCGATTTTATTACCAATGTTGTTTCCTTTGTGTGTGAGTCGCTCTCGATGTAATTTGCATGTTCAACACTAGTGAATGAGGCAGCGGAGTTGGTGGCGGTGGTGGCTGGTGACTGGTGGATAAAGTCCCAAATGGGCGACAACGCCACCAAATGCGCCTGTATACGCCATTTGGTGGGCATAAACAATCGAAACGTAGAGCGCCCACACGAAACGATTGATGCACGCAATATGTTAACGACAAATGCCGACAAACGCCGCCACATACACCGACATCGACACTGACACGGGGGACAACAAGGATGTTTTGGATGGCAAATTGAGCAACACATTCGAATTTGCTCGAGTCAAGTCCCATGTGGGCAGTGAAGTTTTTTAATCAAGAGCTTGTCAAGACTGGGAGGCCATGGTAAATAATAAACAGAAACGACAACAGCGAGGATGACGAAGACGACAAACAAATGAATGAACAGGATGCCAACGAATCCATCAATCAAGGCACGCAATGTTGGCAATGGAAAAACGCCAACATTGTCAGGGACAGCGAAAGGAAAACGTCACTTAATAGGCGGGACATTAATACCAATGTGGCGTTTTTTTTCTTGTTTAGAATATAAAAGTAGTATGATGTTACTAGATATGAATTCTGTAATTACTAATGACGTGAAATTGTGGGATCAGTAAATCTGGACTACTCAAGCTGATATATAACTACCTAAGCGGTTCTACCCAGTAAAAAATATGTGGATTGATACCGAAATCGAGAAATAAAGAAGTAAGTATTCACTTATACATTTCTTTGGAGTAATAAGCGAGCAATCGAAGCGGTTCGTTTTGTTTTGCAAAAAAAAAAAACTCAACAATGTGTTTTGTTGTAATATTTCTTGTCCTAACTGTTAATTGTAGCTGTTTTCGCTTAATTTACTTCTTTTCTCAGTTTACTATTTACTTCACAATATAAAGACGTATTTTAAGTGTTTATTTTCAAAATATATACAGCAGATAACAAAGATAACTCTCTTTGTACGCCATTAAGAGCTCAAAAGGAGTGATAGCCCGTAAGAACATGCAATGTTAAAAAGGAGTACAAAATGCATGAGGTTCCGAGTTTTGTGGAGAAATCCATTAATCGCAAAGGTGCGATCCAAGATTAATCATAGTGGCTGGCTATGACTGAGGAAATGAGAAATATACCGAAGGTAATATGGGTCCATCAACGACACTAGAGAGTAAAGTCACCATGAGTAATGCAGCAGCATAGATGATGCTCTGTGGTCTCCTCTTCTTTCTCATGGTTCAGCTTCTACAAATGTCTTTGTAGGGAAGATTTAACTTTTAGGCGTGTTTGCCAGCCGACCAGTGCCTAACCGTCAAATATCTCGATTTCTCGTCAAGAGCCGTCTGTCAAAGTGATGGTTCTCTAGGGATCTGATGGTCACTTTATTATCAGTAAGTAAATAAATATTACCGATTTATAACCTATGGTACTGAATTTGTTCTGCGGCAATTTTAATGAACATTATCTCATCATCATGATACAGTAATCAGGAAGCCTAATTTACAGTTGTCAATTCAATTCATTCGAAAAGAATCCACAGTCTGTTCTTCCCTGCAATTTTTATCCGTCTGTAAAAAGTATTAGTTAGAAAAAGGATATTTTTCATAAAACCGGCATTGAAAACAAGTTTTGGTACTGTATAATCGGTATGACATCTCAAATTGGTTATATCTAAAATTTTCATGACTGTAGTCCTTATTCTTTTAAACCTTTGCTAAAAGGCATGTGTTCATCGCTGTGGCCTTCTTCGCCTCAATGTTTTGGGGGTAACCAGTTTAGGACCGTGAATAGTGCCATAGTAGGAGTAGTTCTAAGTGCCCAAGTTATCATGATTGCAACCTGTCTCATAATTCGTTCTACACTATACTTTCCTGTATAGATTCCATCGCCTGTAAAGATTCCAGTTTAGTTTACTGTCCAATATGAGTCGATGGTATTTGGCATTATCCGAAAATGTAAGTGCGACTTCATTTAGTCTGGGTTTGACAAATTGGGGGATTTTGTATCTTCGAGCGCATAGCACCAGATTCGTTTTGCTCGAGTTTATACCCACCTCACAGTTTCCTAAACCTTAAATAGTACTTTATGATCCTTACAAGTAACTTTTAATGCTGTCATCCGCATATGCAACAGTTGTCCAGCACGTTTGAAAGAGTATTATTGATGTTGAGATTCCAGAGAAGCGAAGAGAGTTCCCCTCAATGAGAAGCACCACGAACCCTCGGCTTAGATATATTTGTTACGCCTAAATTCTAATAAAGTAAAAGAGTATACCAACTTGTGAGATAACCGCTGTATTAACAACGATATAAGAGGCGTCACCGCTGACGAATTGTACACGCTGAAAATATTGTGCTCTCCCGACAATGGTGCTCTCATGCTCTTCCAACAATCGTTGAATATTGTTTCTCTGCCTGTATTTGTGTTGAATGCGAAACAAGCGTGTGTGGTTTTGCTTCCATAGCACTCAATCAGAGGCTGACTGTTTTGAACCAAACAAAACTTTCAGATTTGACATTCTTCAAAGTTCCCTTTATGCCTAGGAAGGCGTGTATTTCTTATATTCCCTTTAAGCCTTAAGTATTTAGGGCGATAGGCTAATAGGTTTAAAATCGTAACTCTTAGTAAAGGATGCCAAAGCGCTTATACGTCAATGTTCTTTTGCAGGTCGGCGGGGACAAATCTATCGGGTCATGGTGATTTAAAAGAGTGGGAACTTTTGATAGCTCGATGTTTTGTAATCGGTAAGAACCATTTTTCTATGCAATATCAGGTACCGTCAGTCTGAAACCTGACTTCAATCTGACTTCACGACCAAAGAACTATTCTACAAACCTTTGTGTCGTTTTCGAATTTGTAAGATTTTTTAAAAATATGTTTTTTTTGTTGTTTTTTTTTGACTGAAAAACATTATTTTTGCGTAAATTTTTTCATATATTCCTAACATATTGGTCTGGGTAAAAACTTACATTGGACAAAATTTAAATTAATGACAAATAGACATAGTTGGTACGTTTACTGAATGGTAACAAAATTCAGCTATTCGAATTTTATGTATTCCAATATTGGAAATAAAATGAAAATGTAATTATAAAATTCAGCCACTAGTCAAAATACAGAATTTTCACTGAAATTACGAATTATGTTCGAATTATATTATTTGCTGAATTTTTTGTGTGTCCTGTTTACCCACAACTGTTTGACATCACTGGTGAGCAGGTACTTCAACATAATAAAGACAATTTACATATAAATTTATTACAATTCATTCTTTATTAGTCAAACCCAACTCGGCGGCAACACCGTTCAAGAAAATTGTAGGATAATTGATTTTGGGGTAAAACACCGCACTCAAAAACATACATACATCTAAACTGAACTCTAACACGAAACTTGTCAACAAATGGTTGTGTGAACGTTTAGAACTTTAAGAAAATTTGCATTGCTATTACCAGCAACACCCACCCTCAGTCAATGTCACGACAGCAACAGCTACCCATCACCCTCTATCAGCACTGGTATCAAAGCTATCAAAGTGTCAAACATGACAGCTTAAATAACTTGTCTGTGTTTTTCGCCTTTCTCCGTGGATAGGTGACGCCTATCATAGATAGACCTAAGCGTATCCTTCAATTTAAGCGCTATCTAATGAAGTTTAGATTTTATGTTACAAATTTGCTTATAAGGAAAAATGTCAAGTAGCTCATATTTTATACTGTGTAGCTTTGTTTATTCGTGTGTGTGTGTGTGGTGTATATCCTTTTGAAATGCCAAAGTAGTTGTATGCTGTCGAATAGGATAAGGGTGATAGCGGTTAGGTGAGAGCATTCTTTAACTTTCATTGATAAATATAAGGGATGTGCCTTCTCATGCGTATTCTTACCATATAAGTGATGTTGTATCATGTGTTATGCCTTATGTTAATTATTTTTGTACTCGTAAATCTTTGATAACATGAATAAGCAAAAATTAGTATTAAATTAAGTAGCACACATGCAAGAGTAAAAGTATTAGAAAAATTTTAAAAATGTTTGAAGTTGACAGAATTTTAACACCTTAAATATCCTGCCATCAACACAGATAAGCAAAATATTACTTTTTTCCAAAAAAAAAAAAAAATCTGGGGAAGCTCAGAAATCAACTTAAAAGGTAAGTCGTTTTTCAATTTCATATTTGAAAACAATCCAACCGTAGTTTATGAGAGCAATGAATCTACTTTTATTGTTACTAATATAAGAGAAGTTCTATAAGTAACGACAAAAACCCAAATATGGTCAGTAATTGAAAAGTCTTATCAGACTTTTTTTCTGACCACCTGCATATTGACTTGGACCTTTCGTTTGAATCGGGTTCCGAAGATATTTATATTAATCAAATGAAATTAAACTAGCTTATCTTTATGAAGGTATTGGAGACTGGAAATCCTGCAGTAGAACTGATAGGAAAGGCTACGCTAAGCCATACTGGAGGATTGTTGAGATTGCAAGAAAACGCAAGGAATACAGGAAACTTTTCAATTATGCAGTAGTGTGGAAAACTCTTCGTACACTAGTCGGGCTGCATAAGATGTTATCCTCGAATACAACAATACCATCGTACATACAGAGAACGGATGGTTCATGGACGACCTACAGTCACGGATGTGATTACCAGCTTATGAAAACAACATAAAAACCAGTACAGAAATTTCAGTCAGTTAAACTGACTGATAAATACCATCACCCAATATAAGATATTGTTTAAGTCTTGAGTTATTGAAAATAATCAATTTGTAATTAAAACCAGTTAGAAAGTTTCAGTCGGGCAACCCGACTTACACTAACCCTAACCCTCAGTAAAACAAATAATTTTCTATTATATTGATATTATTACTACATCCCAAAAGGGGGCGGAGTGGTACATTTGTATGGGAGGTACCATAAGGGGCGTGTCTAGACTTCAAATTTTTTCTCCAAAACTTTGTCCTGTTATAATATAACAAAATACAGAATTTGGGCACGATCGTGTCTAGTGTATTGATATTATTACCCTATATCTAAAGTGGGCGGAGAGGTACATTTGTATGGGGGTACCAGAAGGGGCGTGTCTAGACTTCCAGATTTTTTCTCCAAAACTTTATCCTGCTTGAACTTTTACCAAATACAGAAATTGGGCACGATCGCGTTAGGTCTTTTAATAATATTAATCGATTTCTAAAGTGGGCGGAATGATGTATTTGTATGGGAGGTACCAGAAGGGGCGGGGTTACGTAGGCCATTTGCAATACCGTAAGTAGTTTTAAGAAAATAATAACTCGTACAAAATTTCAAAACATTTGGTTGCGTCTTTCGAAAGTTATCGTGCGAACCAGCCGGACAGCCACCAGACAGACAGACAGACAGACAGACAGACGGACTTGGCTCAAACGACTTAAAAAGTCATGAATCGAATTTGGTTCAAAGAAACCTAGGGTCTGAAGTGACTCCTTCTATGTGTTACACTTTTGGTTCGTATCAAATGATATATACCCTCATCCCTAAGGGTGATGGTATAAACATGGGCTGCACAAAGCTTAAACCCTTTGAAATCTCCGGGACGCGATGTACTATTCCCTCGGATCTACTGAAGAACAGCGAAGTATTGACGCTCTGGCTATCTGCATATGTCACGCATTCCAACCACATGGACAACGTATAAAATTGCTATTATAGCTAAAGGGGATAAGGCATCCCATATAAAGGCAAGGTATTTTAGACCGATTAGCCTATCTTCCTTCCTATTTAAAACTTTGTATATATCAGATCATCTCTTAAACCGAAGCTTTATCCAATGTTCAGTATACTTACAGGAATAGTAAATCCTCGGAAACTGCTTTACATTCGATAATCAATATTATAGAAAGATCCCTGACCTACAAGGAATACGCACTCGCCGCCTTCCTGGACATTGGAGGAGCACTTCAACTATGTCAAACCTGAATCTGTAATGGACTTAAAAGAAAAACTGAAGAATAATCCAGAGATAATCTAAATAGTTAATGATATCCTAAACTTTGTGTGCATTGCAGACTAGAGCGTATTAAATATTACCGGCACTTTTAACTACTCCAAGTCGTTCCTACGACAATTGGATCTATACTCCGGAACGACCCAATTATTCGGCCAAACATTGTCAATTCAGCAACAGCTGTATCAACCAGGGAAGTATTACTTTTTTATACCATAACCCTTAGGGATGATTATACCATCACCCTTAGGGATGAGGGTATATATCATTTGATACGACCCAAAAGTGTAACACATAGAAGGAGTCACTTTAGACCCTAGGTTTCTTTGAACCAAATTCGATTCATGACTTTTTAAGTCGTTAGAGCCATGTCCGTCCGTCTGTCTGTCTGTCTGGTGGCTGTCCGGCTGGTTCGCACGATAACTTTCGAAAGACGCAACCAAATGTTTTGAAATTTTGCACGAGTTATTATTTTCTCAAAACTACTTACGGTATTGCAAATGGGCTACATGGACCCGACCCTTCTGGTACCTCCCATACAAATACATCATTCCGCCCACTTTAGAAATCGAGTAATAATATCAATACACCCTACTGGATCGTCCCCAAATTCTGTATTTAGTAAAGCTATAACAGGATAAAGTTTTGGAAAAAATTTTGAAAGCCTAGCCACGCCCCTTCTGGTACCTCCCATACAAATCTACCTTTCCGCCTACTATAGAGATGGTGAAATAATATCAATAAATTAAACGTGATCGGAACCAAATTCTCTTTTTAGTAAAGCTATAACAGGATAAAGTTTTGGAGAAAAAATTGGAAGTCTATCCAAGCCCCATCTGGTACCTCCCATACACATCTGGTACCGCCCACTTCAGAAATCGATTAATATTATTAAAAGACCTACCGCGATCGTGCCCAAATTCTGTATTTGGTAAAGTTTAAGCAGGATAAAGTTTTGGAGAAAAAATCTGGAAGTCTAGACACGCCCATTCTGGTACCTCCCATACAAATGTCCCGCTCCGCCCACTTTAGAAATCGTGTAATAATATCAATACACTCGACACGATCGTGCCCAAATTCTGTATTTTGTTATATTATAACAGGACAAAGTTTTGGAAAAAAAATTGGAAGTCTAGCGACGCCCCTTATAGTACCTCCCATACAAATGTACCTTTCCGCCCACTTTAGGGATGTAGTAATAATATCAGTACACCCAACGCAATCGTGCTCAAATTCTGTAATTTGTAAAGCTATAACAGGATAAAGTTATGGAGAATAAATCTGGAAGCCTAACCACACCCCTTCCCCTACCTTCCTTACAAATGTACCACTCCGCCCACTTTCGAAATCGAGTAATAATATCAATATAATAGAAAATTATTTATTTTACTGAGGGTAAGGGTAAATGTAAGTCGGGTTGCCCGACTGAAACATTGTAACTGGTTTTAATTACAAATCGGTTAATTTCAATAACACAAGACTTAAACAATATCTTATATTGGGTGATGGTATTTATCAGTCAGTTTAACTGACTGAAATTTCTGTACTGGTTTCGAGCTGAGTTTCATGCTAAACTTTGTGGATAGAACCTCTTCTCTCTTTCTTTAATGGCAGCAACAACAGAAATTTATCAATCAGTAGCCGCACGTGAAAAGTATTCTTATACAAACTTAGTTAACAGCTCTTTCACCTGGTCCATCCATCGGAATTTTGGTCGCCCACACCTGCGCCGCCCATCGAGCTTATTGCCAAAGACTTTTCGAGCCGGAGCGTTTTCGTCCATTCGTACAACGAGTCGAAGCCAGCGCATTCGGTCTATTTGAACGCGCTTGACTACGTCTATGTCGGTGTACACCTCATACAGCTTGTGGTTCATTCGACGACGGTACTCATTGTTAATGATGATGGGTCCAAATATTTTGCGTAGTATTCTTCTATCGAAGACTCCTAGAATAGATTGAACCGCTTGAGTCATTACCTAGGATTCTGCACTGTAGAGCAAGACAGGTAGGATCAGAGTCTGGTAGAGCTGGATCTTTGTTTTTCGAGAGAGCGCTTTGTCGATAAATCGCTTGCTTAGCGCATAGTAGCAGCGGTTTGCGATCAATACTCGTCTTTTGATTTCCAGGCTCACATTATTATTTTTATTTATGGCGGAGCCAAGGTAGACAAAAGCATCTACCACTTCAAAGTTGTAGTTGTCAACGTTCACGCAGCGTCCCAGGCGAGTGGACTCTTTGTTCGTTGAAACAAATTACTTGGTTTTGTCCTCATTTATCACCAGACCTACTTCCGCCGACTGCTTTTTAATGCTCAAAAAAGCCGCAGTAACATTGGCAATCCACGGCCAATGATATCAATATGATCGGCATACGCGAGCAACATGTGGCTTTTGTTGAAGATGGTACCGTTCCTGTTTACTACAGCCTTCCTTATGATTATCTCCATTACGATGTTAAAGAGATCGCAGAACAGACCATCGCCTTGTCTAAAGCCTCGCTTGGTAGAAAATGGCTCTGGCAGATTTTTGCCAGTTTTAACATAAGACTTCGCGTCGGTCAGTGTCATTCCTCAAAGTCGTATTAGCTTCACGGGGATACCAAACTCAGCCATAGCATCCAACAATTTCTGTCGTATCGGACTGTCAAATGCTGCTTTGTAATCGATGAACAGATGGTAGGTGTCGATCTGCATTTCTTGGGTCTTCGCCAGGTTTTGTCGTAGTGTGAATATCTGGTCGATCGTCTACTCCATCGTTAATGATTGATGTGATTTCGTTACTTATGCTGCCTTTGGGAACGAGTAGAGATTAAAAGTGTTCCCTCCATATTTTAGGTACACTTTGAGTTTCCGTGACCAGATTTCCGTCTCTGTCCTTACAGGTGGGGATCCCTGTTCCAAAACCTGTGCTTTAAACCCTTTGGTAGAACTTTCGGGCCTCACCTCTATCACTGTAGTTTTCGATATCCTGGCCCTCCCTTTTCTTCCACAGACGCTTTTTCAGCTGTAAAATATGTCACAGTTCCTTCGTCGTGTGCATCTCTGTCCCGTCCATCTCATTTCCTGTATGGCGGTGATGTCAGCCTTGTATTTGTCGAGGACATCCGCCAGTTGGATAGAGGCACCGTTTCTGTAAAGAGTTCGGACATTTCAGGTGCATATCCTTAAATCATGGTGTTGGTGCGGGTTCGTCAACATTTGGGGGGTTTTTGTTTTTTCTTTTCTTCGTGTTTTCTTAATAATTGTTTTGTTTTTGTTGTTTTTGTTTAAGGAGAGCGGCTTATTAGGCCACGGCACCCGAACCTAGTTTATTTGGGCTGCCTAAGCCACTAAGGGAGCCTGTGTTGAGCTTCAGTAACTTCTGTTATCTACTTCCTAAGACGAATCGGTAGTAGCATGCCGATAAGGTTACTCAACATTTCGCCATCTCACATTTGCTACCACTGCAAATAGAGGTGATTTTGAATGATAGGTAGCAGAATGGGTGGGGATATTCTGCGCAATTACAATCCCATTACTTTATTTTGGAACATATTTATACTGGTAATTTTTCATAAAGATCAATAAAAGTTTACTCGAGTTATCCTGCCCACAAGCCATACAGCCAGACAGACGGACATGACTCAAAAAGTCCTGAAACGAATTTGGCCTCAAGATACTTGGCGTCATTAAAGCCTCCTTTAATGTGATACACTTTTTTTCTTGGTCTCAAATGACACCCTTCCTTAGGTAAGGGTATAAAAACTTATGATGAAGTTTAATTCGTCTTACCCGAATTTGGAAATAGCCCTCTTCGGCCTTGTCTTGATAAATGTTGATAAAAACTAACACATTGTAATAGTTTTCCTTGCATAACTCGAATACGATATATGTTATGTTCGCCGTAGCAAAACTACATAATCTGAGTTGGAAACTGCCAAATTTAAACTGCGAGTCACAGTTTGTAAACTTTCAGTATATCACGGATATGTTTAATTAGTTTATGATAACAAATATTGTATAGCCATACTAGCTGACCCGGCAAACGTTGTTCTACCATATAACTTTGAACCCGGCTAACTTCGTCTCGCTTCTAAGTTAACGCTTTCATATAAGCTCCAGGTTAATAGTTAAACACAGATATCTCATATTTTAATGTGATTTATTTGAATTTAACCGATATCAATAAGAGCAACCTGGTAGACAATGTTTTTCGATCTGTTTTCCGGCGCAAAAACAAACAATGAAGACGGTTTGCCGACACGCGAATAGGCCACATACAACTGACCGTGCGAAAAAACAGGGAAATTCGAGATTAATTCCATAAACTTCCAACGATTGGCCTTGCGATTTATTGATTGTCATCACAAAAGCCAATCGAATGGGGAGTTGAATTCGCTTGAATTTGGAAGTGAAGAACGGTTAGCATAATAGGAATTCGTCGGATAAGGACTTCCTCTCCTTTGAATTTTTCCTTGAAGAACGTCGTTTTAATCACATTAATCATCAGTTTCTTGACGGATAACCACGTACCGGTGCAAAATTTCGGATGATTCAGATTCCGCAACATGATAATGATCGATTTCACCATCAGCTGTAAATAATGCGGTGGAGTTTTTTGCACATCAAACGAGTTCAAAAATTCTGTCGGATAGTTGGTCGCCTCATTCTCGTCGGCCACGCTGTCAGCGGATTTTTATGAATGCAGTTCTGCAGTGCTATCAGTTCTACTTTGAATAAAAACATTCAAGCTATCGACGTCCATATTCTTCGCAGCTAGTATGGACCGTTCAGTAATCCAATCTAGATTTTTATAATTTCGTGCAATGTTGGAGAAAACTTTGGTGATGAGTTCCCCCTTCGACGATGTAAACACGCAAAAATTTGCCTTCAATCCACTTGAAACATCAACAGGAATTTAGCCATTACCACGAATTTAGCTATCGTAGTCAATTTCAACTTCTTGACATGCCGCCACAAAGACGACGATTTGAGGCATGCATTAATTTCATAAGCATCAGTTTGACGAAAATCTTCGGGAAGCAATGTCATACTTACTTACTTACTTAAGTGGCCAATTACAATTTACGAAACGTAGTACATAAATTTGAGACCTGAAGTAATAAAGAATTCCACACGCTTCGGTCTTCTGCGTGTGTTCTCCAGTTAGTCCTACCAGATGATGGCACATCGCCTACCACTTGGTTATTCCAACGGAGTTTGGGTCTCCCTGCTCTGCGCCGTCCTTCAGGTTCGCCTTCAAACACCTTTCTCGCTGGAGCATTTACATCCATCCTGGCAACATGCCCCAGCCATCGAAGTCGTTGGATTCTGACTCTTTTAGCTACGTCGATGTCGTGGTAAAGCTCATACAGCTCATGGTTCATCCGATGGCGAAACTCGCCTTCGGCACAGATAGGTCCATATATTTTTCGGAGTACTATTCTCTCGAATACTCCCAGGTTTTGTATGTCCGTTGTAGTAAGCACCCATGATTCGGCAGCATACAACAGAACAGGTAAGATAAGCACCTGGTATAGCTGTTTCTTAGTATTCCGAGAGAAGGTGGTGTTACGTAAGTGCTGCCGAAGTCCGTAGAAACATCTATTGGCTAGCACTATTCTCCGTTTAATTTCTTGGCTGGCATTATTTTTCTTGTTGACGGAAGATCCGAGGTAGGTAAATTCGTCGAGTACCTCAAAACAATAATTGTCAACGTTCACGGTGCGTCCCCATCGAGAGGACTCTTTGTTCGTCGAAATCATTATTTTTGTTTTGTCCTCGTTGACCGCTAAACCCATTTTTGCTGACTCCTTTTCTAGTGATGAGAAAACTGCAATGATGTCAATATCATCGGCATAGGCTAGTGGCATGTGGCTCTTGTGGAATATGGTGCCAGACATGTTGACACCAGCATTTCTCATCACCTTCTCCATAACTATATTAAATAGTGTACAGGACAGGCTATCGCCCTGCCTGAGACCTCTTTCCGTGTTGAATGGTTCAGACTGATCCTTACCAATCTTAACCGAGAGTTGGTGTTGTCTAAGGTACATTTGCAAATACATTTGCATTTGCAGGAATACCAAACTCAGACAAAGTTGAATCAGCTTTGCAGGAATACCAAACTCTGACATGGCCTCATAAAGCCTATTCCTTATCGGAGAGTCGAAGGCAGCTTTGTAGTCGACAAAGAGGTGGTAGGTGTCGATCTGCTTTTCATGGGTTTTTTCCAGGATTTGTCGTAAGGTGAACATTTGATCCGTCGTAGATTTGCCAGGTCTAAAGCCGCACTGATATGGTCCAATTAGTTTTTCTACAATTGGCTTTAGACGTTCACACAATATGCTTGAAAGGACCTTGTACGCAATTGGCAATAGGCTTATTCCACGGTAGTTCTTACATTCACTACGATCTCTTTTCTTGTATATGGGACATAACAGACTGAGATTCCAATCCCCGGGCATGCTCTCCTCTTGCCAGATGTTCTCCATGAGCTGATGCATGCGCCTAATCAGCTCCTCCCCGCCAGTCTTAAACAATTCAGCAGGGAGACCATCGGCTCCAGCAGCTTTGTTGTTTTTAAGGCGGGAGATGGTCATGCGTATCTCGCTCTGGCTCGGAGTTGGACAGTTATTGCCTGTTTTTGTAACTAATTTTTCAACCACTCGTACGCCAAATGGCGAACGATTGACATTTTTGGTATTTTTACTCTTTATTTTGAGTGAAACAAAAAAGAGCTTTTGTTGATGGAAATTTTTGGTTCGACAAACTGAAACACGGGCGAAACAAAACGTCATATTAGACGATCAAAAATTAGCAATCGTTGAGGTGTAACATTGCACAGAAAATGAAATATTGTTATTAAAATTTAATATTTTTACAAAGCAATGTTCTCTCTAACAGCTTAAAACATTTTAAACACTTATATACATTGAAATTAGGAAATGGTGGATTTAAAAAACGAAAACTTTTTTTTTTGATGTTTAGTGGAATCGATGTATGTAACTGATTTCTGTATTGTTATATTGTTACTTAATCATTATAGATTTTCATTAATACACCTATTAATTATTGCGGCTTTACACCTTTTAGTTGTTGTTTGCTTGTTTTGTTTGTGTGTTCGCAGTCAGCTGTATTCACTAAAGACAGGGTTGCCCCCATCTTGCAAAAACTTGGTATTTTTCAATAGCAAAAGCTTTTGAAAAGACCAAAACAACACATCGGCAACAATGGACATTGAAAGAAGGACAATGAGTGAAATGAGCTTTTACTCCCGAGCGAAAAGAGAAAGAAAACACAAATAAAAACTCTATCGTCTGGGTAGCAATCGTTCGTCTGCGTACACGAAAAAGTTAGCTGAACAGGCTATTAATACCATCGTCATGGATTGGAGCGGGGTCTTCTGGAGTGGTGTCAGTATCCAGTAAATTTCTAAAGTGATCTCTCCATATCTTCAGAATGTCAATGTCATAGCCCCACCAAATCGTTTCGTTCGATCAACGGCCTCCAAAGCTCGTTTATGCGGCATCGTGCATTCATCCCAAATGTCTTGCCTTTACCACCGGGAACATCGAGAAAAAAATGCTTGCCGTTCCATCGTCAGCAACCTTCACCAGCGAATCGTACACGTACGTTTGCTCGGCATTCAACAGCGGAACATTTGTTCGGACTCTTTCAGTCAGCTCATCTCGATCAAAGTTCGCGATTAAATGCATTGTGCATCGAACGATTTGGCGCTGGTATTCTAACATGCACATGTCTTCGATCAGAAGTTAATTTCAAGATCGAAATTCGATGTTGTCGTGCGAACTCTGTGCAAAATGTCATCAGCCATCTCGTCCTTGTATTTGTCCCACAATGCGCTCGGGTTCGGCAGATAACACTTGGCTATGATGATCGCAAACAATGTACCAATTTGAACAATTGCACACAAAATTTTAACCAAAAATTCAATTCGCGATTTTTATCAAATCAAGAGATACAATGCAAAATTTGTTAAAAAATCTAAGTTTTCCACAAAGAATTTTTCTATTTATCCATTTTGGAATAACTAACTGAAAGTTTTCGCAGTAAACTCGTCCAAATATATCAAATCATACGATAAAATGCAAAATTACGTCGAAAAAAAAAATCCACAATTTAAAGAATTTTTCCGAATTTTTCAACAAATATTTCCTATTTTTCTATTCGAAAAGTCATTCTTTAACAATTGCACACAAAATTCCATACAAAAAAGCTATTTTCGATTTTTCCAATTTTTTTTCACATAAATCTTCTCCTGGCTATAACGAACAACTGAAAAAAAGTTTGAGCAATTTTGTCTAAAAAATAAAATAAAAAAAAATTTTGGGGTGCACCATCCATAACATTTAGGGGGATGAAAAATAGATGTTGGCCGATTCTCAGACCTACTTGATATGCTCACAAAATTTCATGAGGATCGGTCGAGCCGTTTCGGAGGAGTTCAATTACGCACCCCGTGACACGAGAATTTTATATATTAGATATATATTTATTCAAAGCTGTAAATTAATAGCAATCATTATTTTTGATGCCAATTAACACAAATTGGGTTTACCTTTCATTGGAATCAATATGTACACTAAAAGGTATACATCTTTCTGCCATTCTAATATATTGCAATATCCCTTTGGTCCAGTAATAAATACACAATTTTTTATATCGTTAACCCCTAATGGTCATCATAAAATAACGAAATTGTATTTTCTTTATCGACAATATTTATTAAACACCAAAAGGATTCATTATCATAAAATACTTATTGTGATATGGAAAAAATAAACATTAAGGACAACTAAAACACTTTATACCCTCCCACCTAACTTCAGCCCGTGGTCATTCCATAAAATATTCTTTGGCATAAATGTCTAGACACCCTCAATAGTAAAAAGGGTTACGCACTTTTGCCAAAATTTAAGAATTTGATAGTTACCAGCCAGTGATATATTGTCACCCTTGTTAAACACGACAGACGTAACAAACTTCTAGGGGATTTATTAAAACAATACAAACATACACTGTCTGAAAAGGGATGCTGACACCAGCTAAGGTATGCCTGGTGGCAGAAAAGGGTAAAGAATTATCAGTTTCTTGGGGGGAAATGATTTGTCGCCTTTTAGGCAAACGATTACCACATTATAAGAAATTGGCCAACGCTTACTTTTTTCTAGCTGAATTTTATTTTGGCATTCAAGCAACGTTTTGTGTGACCGTGTATGTTAAACGTGTTGCTTGAGGGTTACGAGGGCCCTTAATGCACTCACAGGCACGTTCCGAAGATTGTGAATTATTGTACCTTTGAATTGCCTGTGCTAATTCACTTGCAGGCCAACGTTTGCTGTGGGATGTGTGTGTGTGTGCAGCGTAAGAGTTGTGACATATTTTTAGCATTCCCTAATGACACATAAATAATCCACCTCTACTAGAAAAACATCTTCCCCCTTTTGTTTCAGTTTCAGTTGTACATGAATATGTATTCTAGGGTAAGAAATGAAAATTGAAAATTCAATGTGGAAAAGATGGTTTACTTTCTAAAGAAAACATAAATGCGGTGGAATAGAATGAATAACTAAAATACTGAAATTGTTTGTGTGATATGTGCCAACGCATAAAAATATAGCTATACGCAATAATTATTTTAGTTTTATAAACTAATATTTATTGTAAAATCTGCAGTTATTACACAAAGGACATACAATTTAATAATAAGAAAGCCTAACACTGGTTTGCGAAATCTCCTTTCATCTTATATTTATTCATATGTTTGGCTAATGGTACACTACGTTTCTTATCCAAATTCATTTGACCAACTGTGCAGATTTCAGTATTCACAAGTATGTATAACCTACTATTTTAATATTTCATTTCATTAATTTTCAATTACAAGCACACTTCTTGGTGCTGTATAACAAATAAATATACAAAAATTTTCTTGCATACGTTACAATCAAATCGCTTCAGTTCAACCACAGGCAATCACCCTTACGCTTATGTTTTGCAAAACACCAAACAGACAGATCCGCTTTTATGCATTCTCCAATACTCGTGATATATTTTTGTTAAAAATAGCCAAATTGTGCGTGCTGAATGGCATTAAAAATTGCAAAATTGTTGCACATTTCAACATAATGCCACAGCGAAGCGTTGGTGTCAATGCGTGCAATTTTATTGAGTCGCATATTGCGATTAGCCCAAAGGCACGTTCCATAATGCTGTAATGTGAACTATATTTATGTGACCATTTCCTGTGTTGCTATGCACTTAAATTACAGTTCAATTAAAAATGTGTTGGTGGGGTCTTTTCATGGTTTACTCAATGAATTGTATACAAATATGACGCCACATCTCGTATGTCTGCAGGAAATCCGAGAAATTTTCTTGTGATATCGAAACGAAGTTATTTTAATCGTACACTTTATAGAGGTTGATTGACGATAAAGTATTGATAGACGTCCCGGCATTATAGTGAAACTAGTCATTAACAATAAGTCAAGTATGTGTATAAATAAAAAAATCTTATTTAGAATAAATCGCTGCGAGTTTTTGCCCAAAGGGATTAGCGTCGATCCATTACAGAAATATTAAAGTTTTAGGTAGCGATGAAAAATTAATATATAGAAAGACTGACAGATACAATAATAGAAGAATGGCTTAATTATCATGCCGACTATTTGATTGTATATAATATTCCCTTCAATTTCGTGGAAGTTAGTTACTTAGAACAACTGAACAACATTATAAACAAGATTTCATTGAGCAATATTTGTCGATTTGAAGTAAGTAAGTATCATATAGAGAGTCTTAAGTGCAGATTATGGTTCGTGAGCCCAAAAGTGGAGACATAGACCATGGGGCGCTTAAAAAAACTTAATTTTTTTTACAACCCATGAATGAGGTATGGGTTTGCTTCACACGTTGTTGTGAATTAACGTGCTTTCTATTTTTAGATTCACAACTAACGGCACCTACTTGTTTATCGACGAATGCGAACATCTCGATTTGAGAAGCTTTTACTGGACATGCCAACTGACTCGACGCTTATACTGCGAAGCTGCTGACGACAACAGCAACTAAGCGGCTGACAATGAAAACAAAATGTAGATGACTGGAGGCTGGAATCGAACTATGGATCTCCAGCATGGTAATTGCGTGTTCTAGCCATCATGCCACGGCCGGTCAAAAAAGGGGCCTCTTTATTTCTTTGAAGACCCCATATGTGAGCATAATAAAAGATGTTTTCAAGACGAATTTAACGGTGTTTTCAAGGTCCTACCTATTGTTTTTTGATATCTATAGTCAATTGGACCGACTTATTTTGTGTTTTATTCTCAGTTTTAAGACAGGTGATATTCAAACTATTAAGATAATTATCTTCGGATATGCCGAAGTTGGTGACAAAACTAGTTATTTGCAATACTACTATATTTGTATCTAAACTTGCTCATCTTAGAACTAAAGCTCCGACTTATTTTGTGTTTTATTCTTAGTTTTAAGACAGGTGATATTCAAACTATTAAGATAATTATCTTCGGATATGCCGAAGTTGGTGACAAAACTAGTTATTTGCACTTGTACTATATTTGTATCTAAACTTGCTGATCTTAGAACTTAAACTCCGCTAAAAGGATTGAATCTTGTATACCAATATTAAACGCGATAGCTCTGAAACTACGGCTGGATTCGGGGGGCAAATAGACGGACACCCTAGAAACGTGGAGTTATTACAAAAGGTGGGTGTAGTTTTTGTCCGACAATGCTCGTCTTAAAACTTAACCTCGGCTTAGAGGTAGAAGCGTGTATACCAAATGTCTGCTAAATAGCTCTTATATTAAGGCTATATTCACGGGGATAGACAGATGGACATCACAAAGAGATGAAATGTGTATGGGGGATGGGAGTAATACTTACTTACTTAGCTGCCGCTTCTTTTCAATACTATTGGATTATATACCGCAGATAGAACAATTTTATTAGCGCTTCGATCTTCTGCGCTTCTGCTCCAGTTAGTCACACCGAGTTCGGTAAGGTTCTCAGTTACCTGCTCTTTCCAACAGAATTTTGGTTGCCCTCTTCTGCGCCGTCCATCGAGCTGGATCGCTTTCGTCCATGCATACAACATGACTTAGCAAACGCAACCGCTGCACTTTAATGTGTCTGGCCACGTCAATGTCAGTGTACAGCTCGTACAGCTCATGATTCATACAACGCCGATACTCTCCGTTAACGATGATAGACCCATATATTCTACGGAGTAGTTTTCTCTTGATTACTGCCGCTTGCTGAGTCCGTAGTAACATTTATTGGCAAGCATGATTCTTCTTCGGATAAAATTATCTACCACCTCGAAATAATAGTTGTCAACGTTCACACAGTTTCCCATACGAGTAGATTCTTTTCTCGTTGAAACTAATAACTTCGTTTTGTCCTAGTTCACTGATTCGCTAATTCCTTCTGTATATTTGAGAAGGCTGCAGTCATATCCCGCAGTTTTCGACCGATGATGTCTACTACATCAGAGTACGCGAGTAGCATGTGGCTTTTGTTGAATGTCATGCCACTTTCCCATTCGATTGGAAAATAAGGCCATATGGCTTTATTACCAGCATGGTTGTGCAATAACACCATATTAAATTTCCGATCTTAGTGGAAATAATGCCATACCAATGAAAAATGCGCCTAAAAGTAATAAAAAATTCTTGATGAAGTTACTGAAGACGGGGGGCATGCCCCCCACCGCATTAGTCTTTCGCTACAATTTACACCACTATGGTTATCGACTTATGAACAAAAACAGAGATAAAGAGAGTAGCGAGGCTGGTTATGCAGCTAGACTAGGGCGCGCAGTATACATTTTATTCAACAAATTTTCAATGGTAAAATGATGCCATAATGGCTATATTTCACACCTTCTGTGGTAATAAAGCCATTTGGGCTTATTTCCCAATCGAATAGCTTTAATGCACGTCACCAGTATATAATGGCTCCACAAGGTCTTTTCCAATCTTCACTGAAGTCTTTATGTCAGTCAGCGTCATTCCCCAAAGACGTATCAGCTTTGTTGGAATACCAAACTCAGCCATGGCTTTGAGTAATATCTGCCGCATCTGGCTGTCGAAGGCAGCTTTATTATCGACGAAAAGATGGTACGTGTCGATCTGTTTCTCTTGTGTCTTTTCCAGGATTTGCCGAAGTGTGAATAACTGGTCAGTTGTTGATTTACCAGGTCTAAAGCCAGACTGATAAGGCCCGATCACACTCGACAGCACCCTATATGCGATGGGTAAAAGGCCGATCCCGTGGTAGTTGAGGCACACACTTGAATCACATTTTTTCAGCACAGGACATAGATTAGCTTAGATTACAATCATCGGGCATGCACTCGTTAAACCAGACCGTGCTTAGTGGCTGCTGCATGCACATTATCAGCTCCCCGCCACCGGACTTGAAAATATCTGCCGGAAGTCCGTCGGCACCGGCTGCTTTATTATTTTTCAGCCGCGATATTGCTCTTCTTACCTCGGATTCACTTGGTGGTGGACAATCTAAGCCGTCGTCGACAATTGGCGTGATTCTTTTACGTGCGCTGCCTCCTGAAACCAGATATATGTTCTCTCATATATCTGTAACCAGATTTCCGTCCTTGTCCTTACAGGAGGAGGAGAAGCCCATTACCGTCGCCTTTTGCTTTTACTTTCTGGTAACATTTTAGCGCCTAGGTGCTATCCCTGTATCGGTATATTTCCTTTTTCTCCCATTTCTTCATCTGACGTTTTTTCGCTTAAAAACGGTATGCGACATTCTTCATCGTACCAGGATTCGTCTGAGCGTCGTTTTTCATATCCTATCACGGCTGTTGCGGCAATTGCCATGGAATGGCATAGCATAGCCATTCGCAACAAGTTCTGAAAAATTTTCCTGGGCTGTGACTGTAAAAGAATCTTGCATAAAAAGTTCCAGCTAGATAGCTCTTAAACTGCGGCTGTAAGCGCAGGTACAAACTCCAAAAAGGAAGAAGAAGAGTTTGTATGAGAGGTTGAAGTAGTGTTTGACCAATCGAGTTCATCTTAGAACTTAACCTCTGTTATGAATTTAAAACTTGTATTTCAAATTTTAACAAAAAATTGGTCCAAGGAAACCATGGGACTATTGGATTCGTCTTGAAAATATCTTTTATTTGACTACCCGCACCCCAGGGGCCCCTTGCCGTTTACATCCTACTAACCTACTTAAAACAATAAATTTACCTACACAGATTTGTGAAACTTCACACCTGTGACGATGTTGTACACTGCATTTGTGTGCACTATGGTTTTTTAACATTTTTCAATATGTGGAATTCAACAAGATCAAATCTTTTTCACAGCCGAATAAACATGAAATATCTTATTGATTCTTGTCATACTAATACCCAAGGACGCCTCAATCTCACGGTATGTCACATGTTGGTCGAGTTTTATCAGTTCGCGCACAGTATCGATGAAATTCATCCTGGAGCGAACGGCATCCGAGACTGAACACTTGGTACCAGCGATTTGCAGTGGTTTTTGATGGTGCTTCACCGCCAAAAGTCGAAACAAGTTGATTAAGATACTCTTGTCTCCACAATCCACGCCGAAAATCGTAAAAAATTTTCGCTTCAACCGAGATGACTCTTTTAACACACTGTAAATAGAAAACATAGTAATCTTAAGTGAATGTCAAACTTTCCAATGGAAACTCCAGTTTGCGTTTCGCAACAAGTTTGCCAGTACCCAAAATATAGCAACCCTTGTAGTGACATTAACGGCTGACTTCTTCTGTTACCTCCCATGCGACATGATCTGTTTTTCCTCATAATCTCCCTACTTCTGCAAAAGACATCACAAGACTATGGAACGCGACAAACATGGGGACTCAGGCGATGATCATGAAATGTCGTAAAAACACATGTAAACAATATAGTTTTGATGACAGTTAAACATCAGACACCGACCAGAGTACAAACATTTGTCAGCTTCCACCAATTATATTCAATTTTCATATTAAAACTAAATGCGAGTTCGAGGCAATTTCTTCTATGCACGCGCCGCCCTTTACCGTACCGTTGAAAGGGTGGCACTCAGAGTTTGTTATTCGGCATGTGACTCGCAATGATGTGGATGAGACAAATAGGACACTTTCGATAACCCAACACAAAATGACCAAATTTATCAACACAACACAAAATGACCGAATTTATCAACACATTTTACACTGTAACCTTTTTCACGTTGTTATTAAATGTCTGTATACTTCTGGTCTTACGGCCAAAAAGCACATAAGTAATTTCTACTACAAATTCGGTTAATTGCAATACCTCAAGGCTTATACAATTCATAAATAGAGTGAGGTTTATATATCAGTCATTTTACCTGACTGAAATTTCTGTACTGGTTTTTATATAAATAAATATAATTGTGTCACAGAAATACCAATTTCTTTTCCAACAAATTATTTATTTCACATCTATTCTGTTGAAACGTTCCGTTTCTCATGTCTGCAGTATATGTGGCACACTCTCGCCCAAGTTATGACTATTCCATATGAAAGAGTAAAATGTCTATTTTAAACACTTAATGTTTTGTGCCATTAGTAAAGTTGTCAATGATGATTTTAATCGATATTATGTTTTTCCTCTTATACTTCAGTATGACAGAATACAGAAAAAAAAAACAGAATTAATATTATGATAACCAGGAGAACGAAAAGCACGTGTTTTCATATGTCGACTGCGAAGGGGGAAGAACCAAATTTCTCTTTATCAACGTTAAGCTTCCTGTTACACTGATCGCTGGGTTTTTCAACTCCATCTCAACTATACGGATGTTATTACATTTCTTGACAATTTGTTGCCACTGCATTTGTTTATATTTTCCGAATTGGATTTTTACACTAACGGAAGTTCATTAAACTCTCTCTATCTCTCTCAATTACCAAGGATGTTGACATTTTCTACCTCAAGAGATAAGCCGCATCCTCCTATGTGCATCTTATGTCTACACTTGATGCGTTCAAGGGAATCCCCTACAAGTACTCTGGCAGTACATGACGATGGAGTGAAGCAAACCACTTGAAGATTACGCCTATAAATAAACAAAATTCACGTGTTTCATGTGTTCATTTTTCGATTTTCTCCCTTTTTTTTGAGAAAAAAAGTTAATGACCTTTATTTGTGCACATCCACAAATGGAAAAATACAATATTTTAAAACAAGTTTTTTTATACAAAAAAAATATTTAAATTGCCTGTTCTTGCCTGTTTCTGTGTATATTTCATGTGCCCTTAACAAATATTTCAGACTATTTGCGGTAGCATTGGTGAAAATATTCATATCGCTGGGGTTTTTATGTTTATTTGTGGTGGTGAATGTGAAAATGTTTTAATTCTCCTATGTTTGTCTGCTTTTGTATAGCAGCTTTGAGTTGTTGTTGCTTTTCACTTATGGTGATATGAGAAAACTTTTTCGTCAATGAGATTTCAACATTTGGTTTTTTGGCAACTTTTGGTAAATAAAAAAAAAAACAAACTAAAAATGCCATGTTATCTCGTATATACGCTCACAAGTGGACGACTTTCAAAGTAGATGTAGTATATGTGGTCGCCAACTTTTTGGGCAATGACCAAATATTAAATGTTTTAAATTTCCCCCCCCCAAATTTATACGGAAATTGCTTCTTAACATTTGCGGCATGAACAGCGTTTTTATCGAAAAATTTGATAGAAAAATTTACGCGTGTATTGACATATTTGTTTACTGTGTAAGCAATCGCGACCCCTCAAAAGTTATTTAAATATTTTGAATTCTTTTTATAATAATGAGAAAAGTATGTTTGTTAGTTATTATTTCTAAAGAGGATACCAATATTCTCTGTTGAACATATGTGAACACATATGTGAGATATACAATTAGGATGAATTTCAGAAAATAGTATAAACTTAAAGTATACGTGTTGTTGAATTGAAACTGGTTAACGCAATACTCGAATATCCAAGATTTCGAGTAATTTAACTACCAGATAAAGATGAGTGGAAATGCAGAACTCCTGGTATAAAACTGTATGTCGACTTCTATGATGAGGCTCAAAATTAAACAATCATGTTCTAACACGAGGATTTGTGTACACGCGCCATCAGAAGACAAAAACGAGAACATTAACCCTTTAATGACGAGAGCGAAATAATGGGAATTTTTTAAAAATTTTGTCAGTACTACATATAAAACAGCTAAAAAAAGAATTTTACATAAAAAAGTAAGACGAAAAATTTCAAAAAAATATCCATTTTTACTGGTGTTATGACGACTGTGACCATATGGTAACAGCTTTAAAAAAGGTTAATAAAAAGAACCAAGTACAAAATAATTCATCTAATACGTTTTTATGAAATTTGATATAATATTCTCTCATAACCAAAACTAAAAGTCTTTAATAAATCAGTCTTTAAACAACCATAAATTATTCTTAATATAGAGTGACTTTTTATATCCCTCCATATTGCTGTTTTGCGCACATGTGAAAAATACCTATTTTAAATGATCCCCCAAGCTCGCTACTGACGTCTAATCCCATAACGGTAAATCAAGAATGAAAGATCAAAGCATGCTTTAATGAAATTAAAAAAGAAAATTTTTGACATTTATTCTTATGTTTATTTTATTGCGTGCAATAACTAACGCTGTCAACGTTACCATATGGTAACAGTCGTCACTAATGGGTTAACATTTATGTCAACAGCAGAACTGCTTTACGCAAGTTAACAGCAACGGCTAAATGAAAAATGCCCCAAATGCAAAATGCCCCAAAAAAAAAATGAAAAATTACCCAAAAAAATTTCCATACAAAATTGGGGAATTTTTCATATGAAAAATCCCCCATAAATTTTGGGGAACTTTTCATTTATTTTTATTTTCGTTTTTTAATTTTGGGTCATTTTTCATATGCAAAATGACCCAAATTTGCAGGTATGAATTCGGGTGCGTGCCCCCCACCGCATTCGTCTTTTAAAAATGCTAGATTTGTTTAGAAGAATATTTTTTTGGGGTATTTTTCATAAATTTTGTGGGGTATTTTTCATAATTTTTGGAGAAAATTTCGTTCTTGAGTTTTGGGTCATTTTTCATTTTTTTTCGCCCAATTTTATTTTGGGTAATTTTTCTTTTTTTTTTTTTGGGCATTTTGCATTTGGGGCATTTTTCATAGAGCCAGCAGCAACATACCTAGGTATGTTCATACGTTTTGTATGGGGTATGGCATGCCGTTAGCATAAAAATAATCATATCAGGCTCGTTTGTTGGAATTTCGGTATTATATTTTTTTAATTTGTTAGAAATATTGTTTATATTAAAATATCAAAAATAAAATTAGAGATATATTCTGTTTTAAATAAAGAGTTTCTAGGAAAAATCATCGGGTTCCGTCCGTCCTTCTAAAGATCGTCGGTCTGTATTTTATTAAAATCCTATCAGCGCATGTTCTTATAGTGAGCGGCTAAAGGTGTGTGTCTGTCTCCAGTGGAGCGGCAATTTTTCGTTCATAAAATGCAATTCTAGTTCTCGTCCAAAGTTTGAGGATCACACAAGCATATAGAGTAGTGCGGTAGTAGCTTGAGTTATTACCAACATAGTCTCGAATACCATTGAGGCCTAGTGTCTGTTTCTCCCCAGTTGGACCGGCTTGGGGACATACGTCCGTGGATCCTTGGGGGTCTATTATCCGTCCTTCCAAAGGTCGTCGGTCTGGTAGTTGAATTCCATCAACGTCATAGTGAGCGATTGATGGTCTGCATCTGTTTCCAGAGGAGCGGCAGGTTTTTATGCCTGGCAGTTAGGTATAAAATGCAAGCCCATAGTTATCGTCCAAATGTCCGAAAAAAATCACGCCCCAAGTATCGGGTCAAGGGCTTCATAGTCTCCGCAGACCCGACTATTACAGCGTCGGTTTCAGTCTGTAGTATAGTGTCTGCTAATGAGACTACGTCTAGTGCAGTGGTAGCGCCAGTCTTAGCTAGTCGATTTGGTACTAGTGTGCCAAAAACCAAACCAACACAGCCAAAAGACAGACATAATCCAAGCCTGGTACATAGTGGTTCTTCGAAACCAGGTACCTCAAAGGCTCCCAAGGTCCTGATGGGTCGCCAATTCTGCTTCCTTAGTGCCTATAGCTGAGCAAAGAGAAAAGGCGAATAATAAGTCGGTGCTCTCCGAACAACCTCCCTCAGCCTCAACTTCCACTACTATTTCCCCTAGGCACAAAACACCTTCTAGAAGGGCGTTCCACCTATAAAATATTTAATCGGCTCGGTGACAAACCAGTCGACGAGCTCACTGAGAAGGAAAAGAGTTATCTCCAACTGTACAGTACACGGCTGCTATAGAATCGCTCGGGGATTCTATAGCAGCTGAGGTTTCACGGGAATCTTGCCAGTATCTACTGCCAAGATTCCCGCTAAACCATCTGACAATATGTAAATTCTGGCAATTCTTCAATACAGTAATCCTTAACTACCCACCCAGTACTAGAAGGAAGTTAGGATTACTGAAGCGGTGAAAGACTCTAGAAAGGCCACTATAATACTTAATAGTAACTCACTTTAGTCACTTAGAGAGACACATGGGAGAGGGTTCTACGGATTTAAATCCATTTTCCTGCGTGAATACAGAAGCTACAATCTAACAAGCCTTCAGCTCAAGGGGGCTCCAACATCGGCGACGATAAAACGGCGTGTCCACCTGACAATGAAGACTTTCACTCGGAAGCAGTAAATGAGGACGACCTTTTGGAATCTGACGACGACCCAGAAGACGCCAACATAACTGTCTTCCACTCAAAATTAACTCAAAATAAACAATACTTTTCGGTTATATCACCAAATTTGCATGCCTTTTACTAAACATACCCAGGCCTGTATGCTGTTGATGTAAGGGTGCAATTTTTTTAAGCGGGCTTTATCTTCAAAACGGGTTATCCAATCCTAACCAAACTTGGGACTTCTGCGTAAAACAGTTTTGGCTTGCATATCACGAAAAACAAAACATATCCAGGTATGTTGCCATTAACATAAAGGTTAAAGATGCATTCTATGAGCGCCTAGAGGAAATATATGACCGCTGCTCTGCCCATGACATTACAAGCGTTCTGAGAGATGTAAATGCTAAAATAGGAAGTGTTCAGCAGTCGGAAAACTCAGTTTATACAACAATACATCACAACTGCATAACACTGAGATAGCCAATGCCTACATTAAACAACTTTCTCTAAATTACTTCAATTAAACCCCTTAATCTATGACCAATGCCGCAACGCAGTACTGGGTTCTGTTCGTTCCTGAAGGCAGCAAAATTGGCGAAGTAGATTGTCCACCACCGAGCCAAAACGAGCTGCGGAAGCAGATGGACTACCATCAAAGCTTTTTAAGGTCGACGGCAATAAGCTGTCAAAGTGCATACACCAGCTTATAAACACGATTTGGCTAAAGGAATGCATGCCCGATGATTGGAATCTAAGTGTTCTATGTACCGTGTTTAAGAATGGCGATCCTAGTGTGTGATCTCATCTATCGCGAGATCAGCCTTTAACGCCTCGCATACAAGGACCTGTTGAGTTTTTTATATGAAAGATTAAAGCCATTTAAACGGACCTGATTGGCCATTATCAGTGTGGCTTTAGACCCGGTAAATTCACAACCGACCGGATATTCTCACTACGATAGATCCTGATGGAAACCCAAAAAATGCAGATCGACGCTGTTTATCGATTACAAAGCTGCTTTCAACAGTCATATACCGTAGAAATTATTGGATGATATGGCTGAGATTGGTATCGACTTTGCAGGATGCTACTGACTGACACAAAGTCTTCAGTGAAAATAGGCAAAGTCTAACCGTGCCATTTTCTATCAAGCGAGGCTTTGGACAAGGCGTTAGTCGGTCATATGGTATCTTTAATATCATAATGGACATGATCACCTGCAAGACTGCAGAAAACAGGGATAGTACCATCTTCTACAAAAGTCACATGTTGCTCGCGTATCCCGATGATATAGATATTGTTGACCGAGGACTGCGTAATGTTACTGCGACCTTTTCAAGCATTGAGATGCAGTCGGCAGAAGTGGGTCTGTTAATAAATGACGAAAAAACCTAGTTATTTGTTTTAACAAAGAGATTACTCGTTTGGGACGCTGTTTGAACGTTGACAACTATAACTTTGAAGTATCAGATGATTTTGTCTACCTTGTATCCGCCGTAGACATAAATAATAATTTCAGCCTAGAAATCAAGAGAAGAGTATTGACCGCAAACCGCTGCTACTATGGCGCTAACAAGCGATTTTAAGACAAATACCTATCTGGACGAACAGATATCCAACTATACCAGACTGTGATCCTACCTGTCTTGCTCTGTAGCGCACAATCCTAGGCCATATTCTAGGAGTCTTTGATAAAAATACATTGCAAAAAACCAGGTCTAAGTCTAAGCTCAGTATGACGAACTATCTAAGGAGCATAAAAGACCGAAGCGCTTGGAATTCTTTTCTTCGTGCCGCTGCTGATGAATGAATTTATGTTGCTGCTGCCAAATAAGAAGATAATAAGAAAAAGAAGTACGTTTCGGGGCATACTCCAAAAACCTAGCGCTACATATGGCACTAAGATCACTGCAGTGTATACCAAACTGAAATTTGGGCCATTAGAGATGGCTGATCATTTCAGCTTCACCCTTATATAGGTGCCGAACCACAAGGACATACCAGGGAATTGCAGATCAGAAGAGCTAACAAGACTCGGAACTACTTTACAGACAACTGCAAGCTTCTTCTGATTTACAGAGCATATTTGGCAGCACACGATAGGTGGGTGTATGTACGAGGTTGTACTCAATCTACACAGATGTCATCTCGGCTAGATTTGAAATATTTGCACACAATGCAGTCGATATCAAGACCCAACGTTTCATTATTTCTGGCTGTCATGTCGGAACACTGACTGATTGGAAGCCACGCAATGATACTGAGGTTTTGCGACTAGCGATTCCTGAAAAAGGTGTTCAATACTGGGATCTTATTTGTTTAGGGACAATGGACCACACTTAAAATGTATCGAACTGATATTTGTAAACAATAATTTAGAATCGTCAACCAAATTAAAGAAAATAAAAATAAAATAAAGAATTATAAAGAGAGAAACCCAACATAAAGTGGACGCCAGATGAAGTTTAAATTGTTATGGATTATTTGGAGGAGGCAGAAAACATAAAGGTTAGTATTTAAGAAAAGTCCGTAATTTTTCATAATTAATTTCTTTTTAATTCAGACATCAATTGCTCAAATTTTTTATAAGAAGTTTATTGAAAAAATCTGTTGCAAAAATACAGCTCACTGTCAAAGATAAAATTATTGCACTCCCAAACCGTTGCAACGTAAAACGTACCAAACACTGAACACCGCTAATGTTTTTAGTGCTATGTAAAAAGTTGTGGTGTCGTGGAAAGATTAAAAGAACTCATAAATTAAATTAGTTTTCGCCCGATCGACCGTAAATTGAATAAACGATTTCTGAAGAAAATACATTCATATTTTTTACACCATTGTAGTAAGAATATCCTTACTATCGATAATTCTATTTATGTTCTATACACCAATTCATTTAAAATTAGTTTTTGATCCTTTACATCATGCATCCTATCCAAATCATTTCTAATATATATTTGAATAAGATTTGAACCAATACGAAATCGTTCTAAACAATATAAAAATATATTGTCGCCCAATACTAAACCATGCAATGCAACTACACCATAAATCACATTTAAGACATTTCCTTAGATTTTATTTGTTGATCGTCGCATTGGGTAAACAATTCGTTGGCGATCAGCAAAACAATAATTCAAATTTGGAATAACACCAAGAAGACAGAGATCATAAAATTAATGGTTTGTTTTAGTAGTTGGGAGGCAACAATTGGGGATCCTATACTGCCATACTCTCCCTTCCACTGCAAAAGACATCACAAGACCATGGAACGCGACAATCATGGGGACTCAGGCGATGATCATGAAATGTCGTAAAAACACATGTAAACAAAATAGTTTTGTTGACAGTTAAACATCAGACACCGACCAGAGCACAAACATTTGTCAGCTCCCACCAATTATTCAATTTTCATATTAAAACCTAATGCGAGTTCGAGGCAATTCCTTCTATGCACGCGCCGCCCTTTACCTTACCGTGAAAGGGGTGGCACGTAGAGTTTCACTTTCGGCATATGACTCGCAATGATGTGGATGAGACAAAAGTGTTTTAAGATATTAAGGTAATTTCTAAATGTGTTGAAGGATGGAAAAGTATTATATTTGTGATGTAAATGAATGTGAAAGCTGAAATTACGAAAAAATTCAAATCCTAACAATTAAGAAAACTCAGAAGTAATTGAAACCTTTTACAATAGAACACTAAGCGACATGGAATTTGAAGCGCATCGTCAGATGTCCACCTGTAAAAAAAAGATCGAAAGTCTAACGTCGAGATCAGCAAACGATAGATGGAAAAATGAGGAAACCTGTTAGAAATCTAGAAGAAATTAGAAACCTTAAGAATTTCGAAAGATAGCAGATTAGGAAAATTATAATCTTCCTAACAAGACATGGACCCATAGGTAGACACGCAATCGGAATGGGATTCGAAACAAAAATCGAGTGTATCTTCTGTGAGAAGAGCAGCATTTAAGCATTTACCGACCATATTATATGTGACTGCCTAGCCCTATGCAGGTTGTGACTGGGAACCCTCGAAAAATCCTCCTTAAACTTATCCTCATCGATGCCTAAGTTTCTCTATGAGAGGTGGACCTTACGTTTAGACTCTGGCATCCATTTTTTTATTTGTCAAAAATATTTCACTGAAATGTTACATACAGATCTTGAATTGTTTCTATGAGCTGAGAAGTTTTAACCTCCGAAAAGGGAGAGTTTTGTTTTTGTCCAAAATTGCTCTTCGTATAACTTTACCTCCGCTTAGAGGATAAAAGCAGCTCCATAGCCATACAAAATTGCAGCTCCATAGCTCGGGGCACAGATAGACGGACATCCCCAGAAATGGACAGTTCTTCAAGTTTTATACCACATCCACTGCTCTGATCCCGCCCATTTTTTGTTGGATAACGAACTCGCATCCACAAAAATTTTAAAGTCGATTGGAGAAATAGTCATAAATATATTACGGTGTAATCCAATGGGCGGGGCCACATCCTTTCGATGTATCAAAAATGCAGGTATCCTATTTTCACCATAGATCACACAGCTACATTCTGTGAAAATTTAAAAGAGGTCGGTCAACACGTTTTCGAGTCTATAAGGTACTAAAAAATTCAAACTAACGAAGACAAACTCCTTTTTATATATGTACTAGTGGGCCCGGCAATGCTTCGCTATTGCATATTAACTTGTAATATATTTCACATTTAGGTCTACAAAGTACTTTGAAAACGGTACTTAAGCTCGACAATAATATATTGAGTTTATTTACTTATGTAACTTATTTAAAGTAACTCCTTAACATTAAAGTTAACCAATTAAGTTTTATTGTTGTAAATGCTAATAAAAAGTTCATCAGCAAAGTCATATTTATAGTGCCGGCATGTAGATTAAGTTTTTTCTGTATGTAGGGTGAAAAACCACTTCTTTCACAAATCAGAAACAGACATTCGTCTAAAGATCAAAATTATTTATTTTGATCCGTAGTAGCGTGACACATCTGTATACTAACTATCTCATTTTTGTTATGCCTTCTCCTATTGACCACAAATGAAAATTCTGTTTGAAGCTTCATGCCTTTAGCCATAAAAACTTCTTTTGTCATTTCTTCTCCCACGGATCAATAATATTCCCGAATACTATATTTGTATTGAACTCGTATTACCATTTTTTGGCCTTACCAATGTTTGGCTTAACAAAGTCTCACGCGCTGTATGGCATTTTACACCGTCGTGTTGGAACCATTTCTCCTTCAAATAATGTGCAATGACATGATAAATAAAAAAAAATCAATTGATCGCCCACTGGCTCTAGTTCTTCTACCAGTTGGATTTTATATGAATGTGGGCCAAGATCTTTCCTCAGCATTTGCAGAGACCGAGTTGCTAAGAAAGACGTCGGTTCGATAAATTCGAGTCCCCTGTCACACTAACGTCTACAGCGTCGATGGCTTCTATTAGCTGCTCAGATGGATCATTATATGCACCCTCAACTTCACAAAGGGCTCGATAAGTTTGGCAAACAGAACGCGCATTTTGAAAATAAATTTGCAAGATTTGTAAACGTTGTTCTAGTTTAGTTTTTGCATGGTGATTTTGCAAAGTATACTAAAATCTATATAAAACAGTACAGAAATTTCACTAAGATGAACTGATTGTTAAAAACTCTCACCCTATGTTAATTTTCCAAAATTCTGGTGGATATTTTTAAAATCTGTGTCAATGAAATTAAATCATTTTAAAGTAAAAGTACTTATGTATTATTATTGTCCTGCTTCTGCAGTGGTAAATGTTGGCCAGACGTTTACAGTCATGTATCAAAGCTGTAGAAATGGTTACAGTTCAGAAAGTGTTAACAAATTCACAAAAAATTAAGAGTTCCTCGTTGAAATTGTTGGGAACATTTTGACTAGCTTGTATTGTAGAATACTTCGTTATTCTGAGATTTTACTTACTGTCGTAAGATAACTAAACTGGCCAAATTCAAATATCGTCAAGTTTTTCATTAGGAAGTTATGGGAGACACATAATTATTTTTTTAAAAAATTGGTCGTTTTTTTGCCTACTTACAATCCTTAAACTACAATTTGGAAAATATTAAAACTGTTAAATCTTTAAAAGGATCATTTGATTTTTTTTTTAATTTGGGAAAATGCCTCTCATGTCATGTATGACTTAAAAGACTAAAAGAAGACATCTTAAACCCCAATGTAAATGACTTAAAAGTATTTCTCTCTCGTCATGACATAACACACTTTGTTTAACATCTCTCAATCATTTAAATTGTTTTGTATTTTACATTACCATTATTTAGATAATGCGTTAAAGAATTAAAAATACAAATGAATTTCAACCTACAGTAAAAAAATTATTTCATTTTTGATCGTGAAGCTTTACTGTAGTGGACTTTGTTGAGTTAAAATCTGAACGATTAAACTGTGGTAGTCGAAAAAATAACAAGACCGGACTCGACGGTTTTACTCTAATTTGGAACTGCATCATTAGTTTTTGAGTTACAAACCGTTTTCACTAAAAAATTGTAATTTGGTGAATTTTTTTATTTTTCGATTTTAACTTAATTTAAACAGCCACTAACTTCTATTCGCTTGGTTGTCCCAATAATTTTTTTTAAGAAAGTTATTCCAAACATTTGGTGCTTCAACTTTATGAAACAAACCTTAACTCTAAAATCCGGATTCTGAATCAATCCTGGTTTTAGAAAACCAGTAATAACTAATATTCGTAATTGAAATCCTAATTATGACCCATAAACGACACTATACAAGTGATAGTAGTGATCATATATAGAAAAACTGCATACTCACTTTTTCATCCGCGATTTCGTTTACTTGTAAAGAACTGTAATTTTTTAAAGGATATAGAAGTTTGAACAATTTATTTCTGTATTTCTCCTAGTTGTACAATTGTGCCGTGGATATCACATAAAAGCAGACACTCCCAAACTTTATTACATTTTTGTTTTGACTTTTTAAGACAAATATGTGCAAAAAATGTCCATTTAAATTTGAATCCTTGAATATACTTGAAAATTTGCATTAAAAAAAAATTTAAAAATACATGTTGGATACAATGGCATGTTTCTACGCATGCAAAAATTTCTTCACTTTATCTATCAAATTAGGTTTCTTTACCTTAAAAGTGAATTTTTAATGCATGTTAAGCCTCCAGGTTGTAGCAATGTACAAATAATTAAAGACAATACATGAATTATAATTAAATCCATGTTTGTGTTCTTTAAATAAACTGATTTTAAAAAGTAAAAAAACTTTTAGTCCTGTCTGCAGAAATGAAAAATATCGATATTTAAAATCTTTTTTTTTGTATTATTGGAAACAAAATTGTGCACAGAAAGTTTTATATTCCAAATTCCCTACCTTTATTTTTTAAAAACTGTCAAATTCGATGAAAAAATAATTTTTTTTACTTTAATTTGAAATATTTGTTGTATTTAACAACTTTCTTTATTTTGACAGATGATATAACATATTATGGTATTGGTCTTTTTAAATGAAAAGCACACTACTTAGCCTGCATGTAAACACAAAATATAAGTTTATTTGCAGTTTAAAACTGAATTTTTGGTATATATGCAAAAAAAAATTAATAGTGACTCACCAATTTGACTTATTTTTTACAGAAGAATCTTAAAACTTTTCCAGGATATATATTAAGGTTTGTTATAATCGGATAATAATTGTGAGCAGGACAATATAGTTTTTGCTTGTATTTTCACTTAGTTCAATTTGTAACAAATGCTCACAATAATTGCGGAAGTTAAAAATTGTTGGACACATACCATAATCCAAAAAATATTTGAAATTGAAGTCAAAAATTATTTTCTTATAAACTTTGACACATTTAAAAAAAAATACGAAAATTCAGAATAAAAAAAGTGCATTCTTTGCACATTTTTGTTTCAAATACCACAGAAAAATATTTTTAAAATCGCTCAACAATTGCGGCCTAAAATTTAATAGGTCCAAAAACACAAAGAACATTAAAAATTATTTTTTGGTACTACATAAATCCGATGACCAAATATCTTTAAAAAAAAATTCTAGTATATTGTCTAAACAATGAGTATTGATTTTTCGTTGGGTACTTAGTATACATTTTTTTTTTGTAAACTGACTATCAACAGGTCAACTGTACCACTTTCTAAAATTTTCGTATCAATCGATTTATTAGAAAAGCCGTTAGAGCGATTTTTGAAAAGGGGGCGTGGCACCGCCCACTTCTACCTAGTTGTAATTAATACTGCTCCAACAACATGTATACCAAATCTCATCTTCATACCTCTGATAGTTCATAAAATATAGCCTTTTTAATTTTCAAGTTGTATGGGCGGTGCCACGCCCCTTTATACAATTACAACCAAATGTAGTCAGGAACTATCTACAGGTCAAGAGTACCTCATGGTAAAATTATTGTATCAATCGGTCTATTAGAAAAGCCGTTAGAGCGATTTTTGAAACGGAGCGTGGCACCGCCCACTTTTATCCTGGCTGTAATTAATACTGCTCCAACAACATATATACCAAATCTCATCTTCATACCTCCGATAGTTCATGAAATATAGCCTTTTAAATTTTCAAGTTGTATGGGCGGTGCCACGCCCCTTTATACAATTACAACCAAATGTAGTCAGGAACTATCTACAGGTCAAGAGTACCTCATGGTAAAATTATTGTATCAATCGGTCTATTAGAAAAGCCGTCAGAGCGATATTTGAAAAAAGGGGCGTGGCGCCGCCCATACAACTTGAAAATTGAAAAGGCTATATTTCATGAACTTTGAAAAAAAACCTTTTAAACCATCCGGAAGCTATAGCGAACAAAACAAAAAAAAAATTTTTGAAAATCGGTCCAGCCGTTTTTGAGTTTTAGCGAGACAACTGCACAGCAATTCATTTTTATATATAAGAAGATATAGATTTGACCTTTGACCTCTTTGGTCAACAGATTTGACCTTTATATAGATTTGACCTTTGACCTATGTGGAGCACAGCTTCAAGTTGTTCGATTTTGCTCATTTTTTGACTATTTTGGTTTTATAACAACTGCCGCAATATTCTGCTCGGGCATAACCGAAAATCCAAAGTTGAATTTTCGCTGCCAACCTAATGCACATACCACCAAACATTGTTAGTGTAGAGTGCCCCAATTATCACCGTCGTCGAATATATTTTACCAACCCATCAGTGTCTTCCTCTCATTTGATAGTGCTTTTTTAAAAGCACACAACATATTGGAATTGTGATGGGTGGCAGCGAAGAGACACCCATAAAGATCATGTCTGTGTTTTGTTATTATTTGTCACCTCGTTACAATATTTTGTATACATTTAGCACGAGTTCAACATTTTTATACCTTATAACATAAACAATTCAAATTACCAAAGAAAAGAATACAACAAAAGAAACAAATTCTGAAACAATCAATACATCCCGCCGGCAACGTATGGCTGTATACGCTGTATGCAGCGTCCCAAAAGCATTTAACCACAATAAATCCATTGATGCCAACTTGCGTACGCTGCTGATTCATGCACACACAGGCGGCGGGGCCACTAATTTTTAACATAGTCTGAAATTGGTGTCCCCTTCTTGATTTCGTGATATTCATTCATACAACGATGGGGAGAATTTTGTCAGCGACAGAAAAGCGACGTTTGGAATTTAAAACAAAATCAGACAAGTGTTGATGTCTTCAATTAGACAATGCACCAAGTGACGCGTTGGGTTATGCTTTGCTGACTTTCTATCACCCTGTGCCACTAAATTTGTCTTTGATGCCCGGAATAAATGCACACGTACACGTGAGTGTGTGCGACTCGAATTCAATTAGTTGCAATGGTGCCACGAAATGCTAGCTGCACTGGCTGATCTAGCATTTTGTGATAGCGCTTTATGCGCTCAAAGTGCACAATAGTGCATTTTTTATGACAAGAGGACACGAATTCTTTTTATATGTACTGCTCTGTGTTTGTCTATATTGTGAATTTCCGTACGCACATCAACATTTAATATTTGAAATTGTAAAAGAGAATAGGATGCAAATTGGTACAGTGGGACGATTAGTCTAATGACACGGAACGGTAATGATATGTTCTACTTTTCCGAAAAATCGTGGCGGAATGAAAAAAATGTTGCAAAATAAACCACCATTTAATAACATTTACTCAATGGTTGAATATCACATATTGCTTAGGAGTCAAGGGTCACGCGATTTAAGAACTGCAAAATAATTAAAAAAATTTATTTACAAGCAATTTTATGAATTCTGCCTGCTTATAAATTCTGGCTATAAGCTTACAAATTTGATGCACTCAATTTGTATCACTGCAATCTTTTTAAACTTCAGCTAGTTATCTTACTTACGTATTGCAAGTTTTTGTTTTGTCTGAGTTAATTAAACTTTGCCCCACCGTTCATGCTATAAATATTATTTATGACACAATAACATATCGTCAACATGTCGTCAATAGACGAACATAAATGAAAACAGAAAAAAAACTAAATGTAAAAGCCATTTAGTTCGCTGTCAATAAAATCAATTTAATACGAACATTTTTCCATTAGTTGCAGTCGGCAACAAAAATATTGACGACAACTTCAACGGCACTGTCGCCGTTGTCGCTGCCATTGTCGTCCTCGTAGAGTCGTATTCTTTTCCCTTGTCCCCAAAATGTTCGCTGGCGACGACAACGTCAACATGATCTGGTAACATCAAGTGACTGCACAACGATCTGCATATGACAGAATGTGCTCTAGGGTGAATTTACACAAAATAAATGAAGAAGTATTTTGTATTTATGGCATTTTTGTCTGTGTCAGCAAATTCTAGCCGTCAAAGTAGGAGTACATATGGCAAAAGTAACACCGAAGGCTATGGCGAGCACTTTTAGGATTGAAGAAAAATAGCTATGTCTATATGATAATTGCATTTTGAATGCTACCGTTTCTGCACAGATGCAACACAATTATTATTGGCTATGGGTTTGTAACAGATGTTCAAATGCAAAATGTTTAATATTCATGGAATGTTATTAAATTACCATATTAGAAATGTAATTTAAATTGTTGTATATATTTTCTAATTTTGTCAATTGTTAACATAAAGAAACTGAAAACAAATATGTATGCAATTAGAATCCACAAATATATTTTCGCATTATTCAACAGTAGCTGATTCCTTTTAACGATTGTCTATCTGGATCGATGTATATCATTTTGCACTTATTGCAATTACAAAAATTTAAAGACTGTATTCGATATAATATCTAAAAAGTTGTACCATCCAAAATTGTTTCTTTACAAATGTTATAAAAACAAAAAAGTGGTACAAAGTGATCATTATTGCACGTTGGTCGTGAAGTCAGATCTGTTATTAATTGAGTACTTTCCTGAAAAAATAGATAGATAAAAAAAATTGATTCTTCTTCCTTATTCGGAACCAGCAATAGAAATTCTTCCATCAGTAGCTGCACGTGGTAGAGAATTCCAAGCGATTCAGTCTTTTGCGCTCCGTAGATAGTTCGTTACACCACTGATGTTTTGGTTGCCCCCTTCTGCGCCGCCTATCGAGTTTATTGCCGATGACTTTTCAAGCTGTAGGATTTTCATCCATTGGTATAACGCCATTCGGTCTATTTAAACGCGCTCTACTACGCCGATGTTGTGGTTTATTCGACGACGCACAGTGGAGTATGGGACACCTAAAACGGAGATTAATTAGAAATGAAAATTGCGATTTCCAACTAAAGCTTTGTACTCAATAATTGTACACAGGACACTGATTCAATAGATACGAAAATCAATTACATATGTTGTTTATTTAAAGTTCTATGCTCCCTAAAACTTCGGAAATTTTTTCGATTTTTCTACGTGTTAGCGAAAAGTGAAATATCGATTTTTTGGGGTGAAAGTTTTTGCCTTTTAGTCATTTACAAACCTAATTATTGTTATGGATCATTCAACGTCAGCTACTAAAGAACAGGAATAACAATTAGATGCATATAATAAATGTGTATAACTAGCTGACCCGGCAAACGTTGTTCTGCCATACAAATTCTGACTCGGCGAACTTCGTCTCGCTCCAAGTTAACGCCTTCATATAAGCTTTAGAGTAACATTAAAACACATATAGTTCAAATTTTAATGTGACTAATTTGAATTTAATCGAAATCAGTGAAGAGAGGTCTGATAAACAATGTTTTTCGATTTGTTTTCCGGCGCTAAAACAAACAATGAAGACAGTTTCCCAACACGCGAAAAACTGAGAAATTCGAGGTTGATCCCACAAACTTCCAATGATTGGCCTTGCGATTTATTGATTGTCATCGCAAAAGCCAATCGAATGGGTAATTGAAATTGCTAGAATTAGAAGGGAAAATCGGTTGGAATAATAGAAATTCGAGGTAAAAGGACTTCCTCTCCTATGAAAAAAATTGACGGAAACGTCATTAATCCAGTTGAAACATCAACAGGAATTTGGCCATTACAAAGCGCCAGTAGATATTTTGAAAATGCAGTAGCCGATTGGTCGTTTTGCAAAGTGACTCTCATGTTCGTGGTTAATATCAACTTCTTGTTATTCCGCCACAAAGACATTAATTTCATCAGCAGTAGTAGATTTTAGGATGACGGGAAGCGTTTGATGAAAATCTTCCGACAGAAATATTATAGCCCCATCAATTCGTTTCGAATCACCTCAAAAATCCTTCATCTTTCGTTCAACTGCCTCCAAAGCTCGTTGACGCGCTATCGTGCATTTATCCCAAATGATAATTTTGCATTCTCGCAACAATTTCGCTATCGCCGAACTTCTGGATATTGTGCCCAATGGCTTGTCAACTGTGAGAAGATTCATCGGCAACTTCAAAGCGGAGTGTGCAGTTCGCCCGCCTTTCAACAAAGTGGCAGCAGATGGTGCAACATAGGGTTGCCAGGCACCGAATTCAAAAAGTCGGGAAAACCGAGACTAAAAAGCGGGATTTGTCGGAACAAATGTAAAGATCATATTGTATTGGTCTTATCATTTTTTACTCCCAAGTCGATAGTGAGTCTTTTAGATTAAATGCTGCAATTTGTCCAAAAAGTGGCATTCCTTGAAAGTTGTAATGTTATGAACAGCTGTGGTATAATTAGATGATAGACAATTGAGAGGGATGGGAAAGAGATTAATACCAGTGATGAAAAAATATTAGGTGCACACAACTAGTTCGTAAGAGAAAAGTATTTTTTGTACCTTCTTTAATATGTTGTTTCTTTGATTATTCTAAGTATAGGTAGTAAATATTAAAAAGTCGGGATTTTCCCCTGAATTACTTCAATACTCGGGTCTCGGGATTTTGGCGAGAAGTCGGGAAAATCCCGCCTATTCCCGACCATCTGGCAAGCCTAGTGCAACAGCTAACGCAATTTGCGATCGATACGCATAAAAATTATTTAAGCTAACCTTTTTATTCGTTTCTTTTCCTGATGACTTGTAGACAAACCTGTCGTTGTATTGACCATCTTTAAATTGTGGTGATATTCACCCTCTCCACGGCAGAACATCAACGGGTATTGAAGTGCATCATATGACCGATGAGTCTCCCGACGCTTGAGAACAATATCGTGTGATTCTACATTCACACCCTGCAATAGCTGTGAAGCCGTCGATATTCACATGAACAACTTTAAATGCAGTTGTCTCCTAACAAAAATGTTCTTACCTCGTAATGAGTAGCAGCATAACCCGGAGTCCGATTGTAACTTCAATGCATTGCAATGCTGGCATACGACAGACAATGAACTGATGTCAACGCAGTCACCATGTCCTATTCGAAAAATCCAAATTTTTCGAGTTTATCACCAAGAATTTGTTTTTTTTTTCCATTCGAAAAGTCATGACGGAATTATTATCAAAAATTTTTCGCAGTTACATCGCCCAAAACTATCAAATCATACAACAAAAAGTATGAATAAAAAATTAAAAATTTTTGAATTTTTCCGGAAATTTTCAACAAAATTTTTGAAAAGTCATTCGCAATTATTGCAAACAAAATTCGATACAAAAAAACAATTTTCGGTTATTCCAATTTCCCGGCTTTTCCGGAGGTATTTCCCAAAATTTTCTCACATAAACCATCTCCTGGCAATTGCGAACATCTGAAAAAAATTTCAGCAAAATCAGTCCTGCCGTTCTCAATTGATGAATTACTATGACTCCATTTTTATATATATAGATATTATTTATCTCGTTAAATTTTCCAACCAACATTAAAATCATCAAATCATGCGAAAAATGCAAAATTGCGAAAACTGCAAAATTCCGTAGATAAAAAAATCAATTTTTTGCGCATTTCCGGAATTTTCCGAGTTTTTCCCTAATAATTTTCTATTTTTGCATTCGAAAAGCCATTTCGTAACAATTGCACTCAAATTTCCCGGCTTTTCCTAAGGATTTTCCCAAAATTGTGTGGCATAAAAAATTCCTGCCAATATTGACAAAAAAAATAGTAAACTGGGCCAACGTTCTCTCTTGATAAATTACTATACATTTTTCACACTATTTTTATATTTATACTAGCTGACCCGGCAAACGTTGTTCTGCCATACAACTTCGGACCCCGTTAACTTCGTCTCACTCCTAAGTTAACACCTTTATATCAGTGAAGAGCGATCTGATAAACAATGTTTTTCGATTTTTATTCCGGCGCAAAAACAAACAATGAAGACGGTTGGCCGCGAACGTACAGCTTACCGTGCGCAAAGCAGGATAATCCGAGATTGATCCCACAAACTTCCACAAACAATGCGCTTTGCAATTTCTTGATTGTCATCACAAAAGCCAATCAAATGGGGAATTAAATGTGCTTGAATTGGAAAGGACGATCGGTTGGAATAATAGGAATTCGTGGGATAAGGACTTCCTCTCCTTTAAATTTGCCCTTCATAATCGTCGTTTTGATCACATTGTTTATCAGTTTCTTGACGGACAACCGCGTACCGTTGAATAATTTTGGATGATTCTGATTCCGCCACATGAATATGATCGATCCCACCATCAACAGTAAATTATGCGGCGGAGTTCCTGGTACATCTCGGGAATTCACAAATTCTGTCGGATAGTTGGTCGCCTCATTCTCGTCAGTCACGAACGATTTGGCGCTGGTATTCCCAATTTCTTTAATTTAAAGATCGAATTTCGATACTGTCGTGCGAACTCTGTGCAAAATGTCGTCAGCTATCTCGTACTTATCTCGTCCCACAATGCTCTCGGGTTCGACGGATGACACGTGGCTATGATGATCGCAAACAATGTACGAATTTGATTCGCTGGAGTAGAAATAGTTGCCTAGGCACAATGCGTATCGTTTTCGAGCAAATGCAAAAGTTGTCAAGCTTCTTAAAATGTGGCGACTGATTAAAACGAATAAAATTGAGACGCTCCGTGCATTTCAAAGCAGTACTGTTAAAATAACCGGCGATATCTTAACAGAGATTGTCACTATCTTGCCAAATCATCAATCGGTAGGCATACAAATTCATTAATGTAACCTTTTTATTCGTTTCTTCTCCTTAAATACTAAATCGAAGAGTTGATATGTAAACAAACATTTCGTTGTATTGACCATCTTTAAATTGAGGTGATAGCCATCCTCTCCACTACAGAACATCAACGGGTACTGAGGTGCAGATTTCACCATCCCCAAGCTTAAGAACAATATCGCGTGATTCCACTTTCTTCCCAACAATCACCAGTGCGACATTATTGTTAGTGGGAGCATTGAATTGTCTTGCATGGCCTCCAGAGGTTCTTTGTTTGTGCCAAGCTAATACAGTAGATTTTGCAATTGCTCGATAATTTCGCTATTAATCGCAGTAAAAATTGTATAACGTTGATATTGTTCAATTGCCAAATCACCAACGAATTAGATCTGAAGGAACTTATGATCTTCGTTTGGTGGTGGTAACAAAGTTCGCGCTCGATGGGTTATTTGCCCTTGAATCTGAATATTGGAAGCAAGTTTAAAAAAAAAATTGGAAGAATTGTTCATTTTAATAAAAACATTATGACACAAATTCAGACTTTTTTGAAAACATCCGAACATTGAGTAAATCCTACCTTAGTAATCACTTTGCTAAAGATATTCCAAGAATAGTTAATTTCAAAAAATATTATACCTTCGTTATTTTTTAAAACAGCAACGAAAAAAATAAAATGTTTTGACCTAATTTGTGTTTTTTCTCTGTTCCGATGTGATATGTGACGCCATTACTTTCTAACTCGAGTTGTAGCCGCTTTAATCAACAACTTCGGCTTCAAATGACGTCATTTAAAGCATATGTTATGTTTTGGTGTCACGCAAAACGTCTTTTAACATAATAAATTTTACAATAATCCGAAATTTTCCAAGCATCATAACGAATTTTCAACTTTTACGTCAACTGTAATTATTCAATCAAGTTCTTTTTCGAGTTTTTCCGGAATTTTCCGAGTTTTCCACCAAGAATTTTTCTATTTTTCCATTTGAAATGTCATTTAGGAATAATTATCCGGAATTTTTCACATTAACATCGTCCAAAATTATCAATCATACGTTAAAATGCAAAATTGCGTCGAAAAAGACTATTAAATTTTTTTTGCGCTTTTCCGTAATTTTCCAACAAAAATTTTTCCATTCGAAAAGCTACTACACAATTTTTTACAAAAATTAAATTTGCGATTTTCATCAAATCAAGTAGTACAATGCAAAAATTCGTCGAAAAAAATCCAAGTTCTCGAGTGTTTCCGGAATTTTCCGAGTTTCACCAAGAATTTTTCTATTATTCCATTTGAGAAGTCATTTCGAAATAAATATCCGAATTTTTCATAGTAACATAGTCCAAATTTATTAAATCATAAGATAAAATCCAAAATTTCGTCGAAAAAAATTGTTTTTTTTTAATTTTTCCGGAGTTTTCCGAATTTTGTCAAAAAAAATTTTTTATTTTTCTATTCGAAAATTCTATACAAAAAGGCAATTTTAGATTTTTCCAATTTTCCGACTTTTCCGGCGGATTTTCCCAAAATTTTCTTTCACATAAACCTTCTCCTGGCAATAACGAACAACTGAAAAAAAGTTTGAGCAAAATCTATTTTTCCATTCGACCGACAAAAATTTAATTTTCGATTACCTCAAATCCGGCGATGAAATGCAAAATTTTGCGCAAAAAATCAAATTTTCCGATTTTTTCCGAATTTTCCGAGTTTTTCACCGAGAATTTATCTTTTTTTCCATTCGGAAAGTCGTTTCAGAATAATTATTCGAAATTTTTCGCGAGTTGCATCGTTCAAAACTATCAAATCGTACGACAAAAAGCAAAATTTCGTCGAAAATAGTATTAAAATTTTTCGAATTTTTCCGGAATTTTCCGACTTTTCCAACAAAATTTTTGTATTGTTCCATTCGAAAAACAATTCGTAACAAATGCACACAAAATTCCATACATAAAAGCAATTTTCGGTTTTTCGAATTTCCCGACTTTTCCGGAGGATTTTCCCAAAATTTTCTTTCACATAAACCTTCTCCTGGCAATAACGAACAACTGGAAAAAAGTTTAAGCAAAATCGGCCGAGCCGTTCTTAATTGATGAATTACTATACATTTTTGCCACCATTTTTATATATATAGATTATTTTTGAAAAAATGGTCTAAATTTAAGGTATTTTTGAAATGTATGTAGGTTTTTAAAATGGTTCCGAGTAAAACCCTATTAAAAAATTAAAATAATTGTAAAATACAACATCTGTACTTACACAATTAAGAAACACATTTTGCGCGTTTTTGCGCCAATTTGTTTTATTTTTATTATACCCTACATAAGGCAATATATGTTGATTTGCCTTGATAATATTCATATTGAAAATGTGGTTAAATGACATTATACCACAACAACTCTAGATTTTATATCTGTCACCGCAAATCTTTTCAAAACGTTAAAATATCAACATATTTAGGAAAGTTAATTTAGAAATGATTAATAACAAGCACTAAAATTAGTTCTTCATGCAAAATTCTGAGAAATACCTTTTAACTAGTACAAGTTTCATTTATAAAATGTGATTCATTTCGAGGTTTGTTTTTTAAATGGTTCTATTTACAAAACAAGAGTGACTGGTTGCGAAGTGTTTTTCCATTGGTATTTAATATTGTTTGACGTTTTGTCGTGGAGTAACTGAAATGGAAACAGCGTCTCCAAAAATTTATTTTTTTTAAATATGTTTTTCGAGCCATTCGCTCTACAAGTAGTGTGCATAATCGACTATCTGAGAGCACTATTGTCAATATCATTCCCAAATTACGTACGTTATTTGATAATACGCAATAAAAAATACCATTTCCATCATACAGAGAGGAGAATGGTGTGCCTGTAGCGGAGACCGTTACTAAAGATTAACGATTACACACAGTGAGCATTCTGTGCACGCTTGGCATTAGATATGCAACAACTTGGAATGACGCTGTAATGATGAATTCCCATTGGTAGTTCTTCCCTTTCCCAACGCTTCCGCCCTACCCCGCCAAGTTTACTCTGTGCTGCTACTTATTCAAATGTATACAGCTTTTTGGTTCACCCTGTATATAAATACTAAGTGTGTATATACATGTACAGATCCCTTTATATATATTACAAACATTAGTCTATATCAAATTTCAAAAAGATCGGATACAAACCGTAGCCCTTATAAATACATATAAGTATATATATGGGGACTATATGTATATATGGAGCGATTTCTTAAAAACTTTAAATCAATCGTTCTTATAGCAAAAGAATCATCTGTGCCAAATTTGGTTAAGATTGGACGCTTCCTTGAATTAATCTCCGTTTTGGGTGTTCAATACCCCAGTGTGCGACGGTAGCATTGCGAATTTTTTTTTCTTTCGCAGACTTCCAGGGAATTTTGATCCGTTCGTGTCATTACCCAGGATTCTGAGCTGTAGAGCAAGACATGTAGTATCATTGCCTGTTAGAGTTGGATCTTTATTCGTCCAGAGAGGGCTTTGTCATTAAATCTCTTACATATATATTTTCCAAGAAGTTCCTTGGAAGTGGTTAGACCATACTCTGACGAAACCAGCGAATGACATCGCATACTGTCATTGCGGCATTAGTCTTGGATTTCGCAATATCCTGCCACTGTCTGTCCAGAACTTCTGTGTTAGGAGGTTTTGTTTGAAGTAATTGAGAGAGTTGGTTGGAGTAGGTATTGGCTATGTCGGTGATATGCAGCTTTGTGATGACTTATTTTATTTGCGTGAATATTTGCACCGCTCATCACCCGCTCGTTTTCATCGCTGGAGAAATGCTTTCTATCAACTACCATGTGATAAATGTGGTACTTGTCTTTTTATCAGGGGATATCCAGGTTGCCTTGCGGGAATCTGGTTCTACTAACTACCATGTTTCATTCCTATGCGAAGCTAACCAGTTTGGTTGCGTTATGTAGACTGTTGTGCTGTTGTGTAGACTGAAATTTCCGACTGCTGACCCAAGAGCATCTTCCCTTCCAATTGTAGTATTAAAATCTCCCAAAACAGTTATAATGTCACGGCTATAGTATTCAAATAATTGAATTTTTCAGAAAATCGGTTTCGGTTTTATTCGAAAAATTTATTTATTTAACAATTCGGTTTTCGAATACCTAATTTAGTAAAAAACGAGCTAATCGGTTTTGTTCGGTTTTTCGGAAATTGTCAAATAAAACTAAATAAATATGAAAACATATGAATGTCAATGCCTTAATTTTAAGGTATTCTAAGTCCAATTCAATTAGGATTTGTAATTCAGTCTGCTTCAATTTCTGTCCCATTGAAATCTTAGCAGTCATCCAGACAGAAGTTTTAAGAAATTTTAACTTAACATGCAAGTGGAACCTATATAACTCAAAAACTTTGAAGGCGTTTCTGCACTTAGCAAAGTTTATTCACCTATTTTTTTTTAATTGGACGCTTATTTTAGGAGATAAAGGCAGTTTTCCATATGAATATCGAAGGTTTCTCACTCATTTCAAGTTGAAATCCCAACTGTATTTTGGTGATTTTCCAACTATTGTATGGTGATAATAAATTAAGGTTCTTGTTGCGATCAGATTTAAGGGTATGAATGCACTAAAAGTTTTTATATGAATAAAAACGAGACCAGAAATCTTCTGCCGACTATGATCCCCATCCAAAATTTTTTCTTTTTGCATGGAAAGATATAATAGTCTTATCCATTCCGGGGTCAAATTTTCATGAATGTTTCGGAATATTTTACTGATTTCATAAACATCATTATATAATTTTACTATGCCTTAGAGTGAGGCCATAAAATATGTAGTTACAACAGAGTGTCGACTTCCAAAAAAAAGTGACAAAACAAGACCCATAGTACCTAAGCCTTTAAATATTTAAATTAAATGACACATTTGTGTTTAATAGATCTATCTAAACATACTACATACTGCTTATTATATTTACTTAGTTTTCATCCTTCCACCACTTTCTATTCTTATCGCACTTGTCACGGTCAACATCCAGATGTCTTTTTAAATACTACATTCGATTTCCGTTGTTCTCGCTGTCGCTGTTAATCGTCAAAGTCCATGTCTGTCATTTGTCTCCGTAGAATAGTTGATCTAGTGATTTTAACCATAGGCTTATGTTTGCGGTTCTGTGATCTATCATTTACATTTTGAATTTTGTTATCTTTAGAGAATTTTACGGTGACTTGTTTGTGTTCGCTTAAATTTAATAGTTTGTTAGTTTTGACTCTGTACTCTTGTGTGCCTTTGTTTTTTTTTTGTGGTGTAACTTAATGGCCTCTGAGACTTGCAATGTGCAAGCTGTAATGCGTTGGTGGCAATGATGTTGTCTTTGCCGATGAGTTTTGTATACTCTGTGAGTTATTTGCGTGTTTGCGAATCATTAATCGCATTCTTTGTTTATGCGATGAAACAATTAAAAACGACATTTATTGATGAATATCGAAATAGGTGGTCCAGAGCATTGGCAAATATTTTAAATAGATTTTTTTTAGAAGGTATTTTTTTGCTTTTGAACTTGAAATTGTTCGTAAACGAATTAAACTTCAAAAACATTAAAGATAATAAAACAGTTTTTTTTAGTTTGTTTTTAATAAACCTAGACACAAGTCAGTAAACTTATGTAGTTTTGATAAATTCCAGTGCATTTCAATGAATAATGTAAAAATAGGATAGCAGCAACAGTGAGTGAGATCGGCCGTGGCATAGTTATTTTAACACGTGGTTTCCATGCGGCTCCAGTCATCTACATTTTTCTTTTTTTACCGGCCCCCTCGATGTTGTAGACAGCAACTTCGCAGTAAAGTGTCGGGTCAATCGGCATGTCTAGTAAAAGCTTCTCAAATAGTGACGTTCGCATTCGTCGGTAAACAAGTAGGTGCCGTTAGTTGTGAATCTAAAATAGAAAGCGTTTTAATTCACAACAACGCGAGAGGCTATCCCATACCACATTCATGTGGTGTAAAAGGGAAATTCCGTTTTTTAAGTTTTTTTTGTGAATGTAAAAAATAGATAGCGTATTTTTTCACTACAACTTGAGAAGCTTTCCCATACCTCGTTCATGGGGTGTAAAGGGAAATAAAGTTTATTTTAATTTTTTATGTCAATATTTTAATAATCCAATGATGGTGATCAACTTTGGATAATAAATTGTGAGAAAAAATACATGAAAAATCATTGCTTCATTCTATATCGCATTCTTACCCATACCTTTACCGTTATATTCTATAGTTTTGTTCTTTA